>JAVMKO010000007.1:99305690-100505690 GCA_032164245.1 Sternotherus odoratus
AGGGTTCCAGGTCTGTGACCCAAAGGAGAGTTTGACTCTCTTGACAGTGCCAACCAGCTGAGCTTACAGTGATAAAGGGCTCCATGTTAATCATGCTGAAAATCTCAGCAAAGTGTTCAGGGCCCTCAACCCCAGCTGTCTTCCATGGGTGGTCAGGTTTCTCAGTACTCCCCACATGAGCGCAGGATGAACCTTCATGTATCCTGATCTAAACCCCACTGAAGTGAAGGTGAGCCTTTCCGCCAACATCAGGCCCATGAAGTCCTGCAGAAAACTAACACTACTTGTATGAGGTTTAGCTGAAGATCATGGGCTTGAATATTTTTGGCTAACATTGCCAAGACTTCTCATGGCCAAGGACAAGAGAATAAGAAAATAAAAGAATGACAATGTTTTGCTCCCTACTATGACTCGTGCCAGTATTTCCTAAGGGACTAAGAACAAGGAATTTTCCTGGCCCTAAATTTCCTAGTGAATTTAACACTACATGGGCCTGGTCCAAATCTCACTGAAGACAGTGGGAGTTTGCCTTCCTTCCCCATTCAAACAAGTACATATTATTATACATCCCCCATTACCACTCATTTTCCAGTTATTGTTCTTTTTTCCCCTTAAAGCCCTGAAATGTGGATTCTGCCAGTGAACAAATATTTGCTCACTTTTATCCCTACAGGTCTCAGTGAAAACAAAAATCTACTCTCTGGTCTAATCCAGTATGGATGTGGAGTCAACGCCCTGAGTCTGATGCAGTGAGTCCAGATTTAAATGGTTGTAGCTGAAAGTGGGGTTTACCTCAGTGTGTCTGTCTCTTTCTTTGTTACTATTTTTTTTAAATGCACATTCTGTACATTTTGCTAAGAGCTGTTGGCTTTATCCCCCCCCCCCCCACCTCCATTTAAATTTCCTAGTTACTCACTCTCATATAACATGTCCCTTGAGAAAAGGGCTTTGGGGGCCTGTAATCCCCTTTGCCATAGGTCTTTTGTTCTGAAGGCTTCTCTAATGAATTTTACTTACAAATAATTCATTAGGAATTTAGGAAGGCAGCCCAAATCATTCTTGAGAGTGCTCCTCTGCTGTTTTGCCAAAACAGCCTTGGGGCTAATTGCACACCTGCATTTTATTTGAATAAATTGTGCTGAACGGAATATGCACCTTAAAAGACTATGTACTTTGTGAGTTGCGAACGAGTCCTTATGCATGGAAGGCTGCAGGGAAAAATTAGTCCCCCTCTTTCTTCTCTGTGACTTATTTGACCTTGAGACTTATAATGGCATCTCAGACAAAATGAACATAATCTAATGGACAGCGGGGAAGAGGGAACGGCTGGGTACATCTGTCGTATTACTGGGCTGTCTGAACAGTCAATGAAGCAGGTCCAAACCATAAGAGGCCTGTTCAGTTTAGCTCCAGGGTCTGCAGAGAAGGAGCACAATCATTTATCTTTATTTACTGAACTCTGCTTTCTGTTCAAAAAAAAAAAGGGGGGGGGGGGAAGAAAAGAATTGACAGGTTGACAAAAACCCGACTTGGCAATGCCCGCTGCACTGAGATAAATGCTATTCATGCTCTGCAAAGACAAGGACAGCATCTCATGCCCTTTCCCCTGTTCTGGTAGGCACCTATTCTACAGAAAATAAAAGCAGCGTGAGACACCTGTATGCTGTGTACTGTATCCCACTAGCTCCTCTCCTCTCAGAACATTTGCTCTGTTTCTTGCAGGAAAAATCCGTGAAAATATCAGAGCAGCTGAGATTTCAAAGAGTTGGGCCTTTTTTGTTCTTGTGTGTATTTAGAAATGAAGGTATGCCTCCCACTGGAGGTAATCCAAAGTAGATGCAAAGGAGCAAACGACCCAGGAGGGAAATGGAGGCTCTCTTGCACGCTGGTTGTTAAAGATCTCTCCAGAGATGCTGTTGAATGGTGCATGGTGTTGATGGAACCCACAGTTTTATTTGCTCAATTAAAAAAAAAAAGGTAGATATAAATGTGGAGTCAATTCTGCTCAATGGATGTGAAGGCAAAGTAACTTCACAGACTTCAATTGTATTGCTCCAATTTCAGACCATTGCCATCAGGAGTGGAATATGTCCCCATAGATTTATATTCCAGGAGGAGCCGGGGACTGGATCCAGAAGTTTAAGCATGTAGGGCTAGATTCACCAAGGTACTTAGGCTCCTAAACTCCAGATTTAGGCTCCACTGTGATACAAAAACCTCCAATCAAACTCTAAATGTGCCTAAACTCACTCAGCACCTAAATTTTCAGTGAAAAAATTCCTTTGGTGCCTAAATTTCTGAGTCTGGGTATGTGCAGTACTGCATCCAGATACCCATCTCCCAGAGCGTGCCTTGAACCAGGAAAAACAGGCATTTGCTCACCTATTGCCTGTCCTGGGGCCCAGTCCAGAAGGTCTCCTACTGGATTCAGGCTCATTCAAATCTGGTTAGAGAAGCAGGAGCTGAGAGAGGAGAAAGGATTTAACCGGGGTCCCCCCTCTGCACCCTGCCCCACTAGAAAGAGCTCCAAGCATGGAGCAATGGGGTATTCTAATCGGCGGGATCAAGCCCCCCCGTCACTCCTGTTGGAGCTGTTCCACTATGGATAAATAAAGATGACTCTAAGTTCAAGGTTACAACACCCCTGTGTTAACCCAGGGTCCAGGTCTCCTGTTCCAATGACTCTTCAATTATTTAGCCAAACAAACATCTTTGGTAGCAGACACGGGGGGAAGGCCCTATCGGAGTATCTCACAGCTCAGTGGTCACAGTGTTTCCTGGGAGAAGGGACAACTGTGCTCATAGCCTCTCTCCACCCTTTGCTGGGGGAAGGGGAAAATTGAACCTATAGCTCTCCACATCCCAGGTGAGTTCTCTAACCACTGAGCTAAAAGTTATAGCCCCTCAAGCTGTTTGGTGTGGAACATGTACCTGTCACAGGAAACATCTTAGGTGAGGCAGCCTTCATCTGTCAGTTGTGGATTGGAAACAGATATGGGTGCTCCCCTGCAGCTGGGACTTAGGTGCCTATTTCCATGAGGAGGTAGGGCTTAAGACACACCCCTCTAATCAGCACCTCCCAATAGCTAGTTTACGTGGCTCCCAGCCTAGCCTGCTGGCTTTTGTGGACTTCATTCCAAGGTGCCTGTCTCTCCCTGTTCATTGTACAGGGAGCCTAGGCACCCAATACAGACTTTACAAATCACAGTATTGATCCTATGATTTTCCAGGTGCCTAAAAGTTAGGCACCACAATGCTCAGCATCACATCACCCTATAATCATTCGGGAATCTAGCCCTGAGATACAGAGAGACAGATTTTCAAAGACAAGAGGAGCAATGAGTCCCCCCTGCTCCCATTGACTTTCAATGTGAAATGCTTTATGTATATTTGAAATGGGATAAATAGATCAATTCCTCTCCTTTCTGCTCCGCCACTGCATTTCTGTGTGACCTTTGGTAAGTCACTTAACCTCCACGCCTAAGTTTCCCTATCTGTAAAATGGAGATTGCAATACCTACTTAACAGTGAACCAGACTGTTCACAGAGGAGAGCAGTTACTCACACGAGTCATCTCATTGACTTTGACGGACTACCCATGCATGTATCTGCTCCACAGCAAAAGGGATGGAGGGTTTGCAGTCTAACCCGGTGGTGCGGCTGGGCTTAAGTAATTACATGGTTGTAAAGCTGCACTAAGACCTTCAGCTGGAAGGTCTGCATAATACTAGGGATTTATGTTATTATTCATAGATTCTGCACTCTGGGGTATTATTCCCTCTCCTCCTCGCAACGTGTGATTCTGATAGAGAGACAAGCTATTTGCAAGCCTCCTCCCTCAAACCTGCAGAAGGCTTGGAGGCTGTGATGAGCCATCCCTGTCAAAGAGTTAATTCTGTGGGTGAGACATCATTTGCCAGAATACAGTTCATTTTTGATTTTTTGCCAGCCAAATCACGTAGCTAAAGTTGACGTACTTAGACCTAGTGGTGAGTCGACTGCTGCTGCTCCTCTGTCAACTCCACCTGCGCCTCTTGCGGCAGTTGAGTACAGGAGTCAACGAGAGAGCGCTCAGGGATTGATTTTTTGTGTCTAGACTAGACACAATAAATCGACCCCCGCTGGACTGATCGCTACCCGCCAATCCGACGGGTAGTATAGACATACCCTTAGTTCTCATTTATGAATACTGCAATGGCAGCCACATGCCCCAATGATGATTTAAAGTGCCAACACTGCTCTACGTGCCAACATGCACAAAGATACGGCCTTGCTGCGTACGGGGAGTGGTGTGTATGGTTGCATCTGATTCAAAGTGCTTGACTGGGGAGAGCACAAGCCTGAGCGTAGGACTAAGTGCTGCAGACTCCCGAGATCTAATCCTGGCTGTAGCCCTAGGTTTGGGCAAATGTACCTTTATCTCTCTGTGTCTTCGTTTCCCCATCAGAAAAACTCAGCTATGTAGACAAGGATGAAACAGAAAGAGAGTCAAATTCAGCCCTTTTGTTGGATCAGGCTCAATGCCACTGGCATCAGCGGAGTTAAAAAGCCCCCTTGCACCAAGGTCAGATAGCTTTGAAGATCAAACAAACCAAAGTAAAGCACAAAACCATTATTATTGGGTTCACCTTAAAAGTCTGCTTGCCTAACACATCGCTGAGGAAAGCACAGAACTGAGTAGCATGAAACAACCTTGTAATAGAAACCTGTAATATATTCCTATAAAATGGGACACACTGTGTACCCTGTCATTCATTTCTGGCTTCTGCTTTATCCATACGAGGGACCTGTTTGTTTTTTCCATGGGTAGATACGTGAGTGCAACGCACGAGGAATAATAGAAGGAAGGGGACTATGAACATACTCTGTGTTCCTTGACCCCATGGTGAAGGCGCATTAAGAATAGAGACACTAAGAGCAATCACAGGAAAATATTCTTGTCCTCCAATATCAAGTTTTAAGCTTACATTTGCAATAAGCAAAATCGAGTTTCTTGACTTTGTTTTTTTCCATGTTAAGTGATATTTGGACTTTTCCAAGGGCCCGATCCGGTGATGCACTGATGGTGTGGGTGCACCGCACTTCACAATCTCAGACCCACAACAGTTAGCTAAGTCATTCAAGCCAATAAACCATTTTAAATCTTTCAGATTTCCATTTGTGAACAATGAATCCTTTTGCAGTTGGAACTAGCCTCCATTAAAAATAAAGCATGCATTTCATTTGTTAAATGCTAGTTACCCTTGCAGAAACTTCCAAGGATGAAGAGTTTAGCATCTGTAGCTGGATCTGACTTCCTGTCCTTCTGTTTTCAGGCAATCTCTCTGATAATCTCTTTGTAGCTGCCAGAACCTGACTGCAAAGCAGAGAAAAGATTAGGCAGTTCATACAGGTTGATGGTGGAGTCAAGGGGTAGAGGTATGAATAGATACTCAAATGATATTCTTTTCTGGCCAGACTGAGAACCCGATTCAGCGAGGTGCTTAACTTTAAGCATTTCTGCTGTCCCACTGAAGTCAATGGGACTACTCACCTACTCACAGTTAATCATATGCCCAAGTACCTCACTGAAATGGATCTGAAAAGGATGGTGCATGGTATTTGTCATTGGAAGAGGCTCCTAATGTGCCATTAGATCTCAACTAGCAGTGGAAACTTTTTCCTTCCTGTGCAGTTTAAGGATTTATGTGCAGATTTTTTCCCCCTTAGTAATTGATTTGAACCCCGACAGCGTGAAGATGGAAAGAAAAGGACCCTATTAAGACTTGATATTAAGTTAATAGCAGGTGACAGTGACTTCATCAAAACCCCTGTGCAAAACATTAAGTAGATGGAAATTTCAGTTCTGGTACATTACTCAGCTGAGTATCATCAGACTTGCTTACCGGGGTCACAACGATTATTTATACATTAAAAAAGAAACTGTCCATCAAAAACAGTAGAAAAGGCAGTTGCTGCTGCAGTATATTTAGGGTGGCCAGACAGGAAGTGTGAAAAGTTGGGACGGGGTGGGGGGTAATAGGTGCTTATATAAGACAAAGTCCCAAATATCGGGATTGTCCCTATAAAATCGGGACATCTGGTGTCAATTTTATGGTCTGTTTCCATGAAATCTACCTTCCTTTTGGGTATCACACCCATGATTCAAGGATGTGTCTTTCATTTGGATTCCAACACACCCATAAGTTAATGTACTGGACTCTGAAATCTGACCAGTGTTTCCTGTTTATGGTGTATCCATAACTGAACAACAAGGGGACAGCTGGTGAATAAATGCCCAGCACACTTTGATGAAAAGTAAAGGACTTGAGCAACTTTAACATGAACTAAAAGGAAAGACTTTTCACTCCAACTATATTCGCAGGAATATATTGACCACAGAAGCAAATATTGTAGCTGGATTTTTTAAGAAGACTAAATCATTTTATTAATCATAATTTAAAATAGTGCTTTACAAACATGAATTCACTGTCGCAACACTCCACAACACAACATTGAAGTAGGTAAGCAATGTTATACCCATTTTGGAGATGCGGAAACTGAGTCTCACTTGCAGTGGTTTCATACCATTAACTTCAATTGAGTTACTCCTGTTTTGTGCCCATGTTAGCAAGACAAGAATCAGACTCTAAGTGGTTTACCCATTGTCACTCAGTATGTCACTCACATAACTGGCAACACAATTCAGCAGTCCTGACTTCCACCTTGACCACTAGATCATACTCCCTTATAGGACCAAGATTATTTAGATAGCTCTTTGGGACACGGATCTTTCATTGTGTGTTTGTACAACACCTAGTACAATGGAGTTTGGGTTCAGGAATAGGTATCCTAGATGCTACCATAATATAAATATTACAAATATGTAATCTCCTGCTTCTGGGCATTATCTGATCGCTACAGGGGTCACAACATGTGGCATTCCACAACTGGCTACCATAAGTGCAAAGTGTAGTTATGATACCTTCCATGGAAGCTTTAGGTATCTGCAGCTGCTGGCCGACACCAGACCTCTGATCTGATCTGATCTGAAAAGGCTGTCCACGTGTTTCGCTACTGAATCTCCCAGACAGCAAAGGAACATAGAAAATGTTCTAGGAATATTGTAAATACAGGCTTATCTTTACCTCTGTGTTGCTTCTGCCCCTCTGTGGCACGCAGAAGCCAATTGGACAGTTCTGATTAATGCAGTAATTATGCGGTTATTAAAAACAGCAATCATCCCAGAATTAGCCAGTGCTGTAAAAAATCCCATCAAAGGAAAATATATGGCTGCTTTTAAATTGAGCATTACAACTGCCTGCATATGCAAGAAGTAAAATGACAAAAGAATTTTTAAGATCCCATGGCAGCACCCTGAACAAGTTAAGAGAAAATGGCCTTCTCAATCAGTAAGGAAGTTAGCACGGCACATTTAGCGAGATCTTGATTCACTCCTCCGGAGGATGCTAGTGACCAAACAATAGCAATTAGGGAAGAGCACCAGGTTTGTAGCATGTGCGCTAGAAAGCTGTGAGCCAAATGTGGGCCTCCGAGTTTCTTCAGCCTTGCACAGCTCCTTCATTTCGGAGCCTGTTTGAATTTGTTATCAAAGTAATCGCTCGCTCCAGCTGGAGTCAGCAATGTGCTTCATTGTCGGTAGGGCTGGCAAGCGGTTCCCTTTGAATAGCGTTCTGTAATGATCACCTGTTCTGCATCTGTGATGGTTTTCCAGGTGTCAGGAGGAAGTGTTTTCCGAAGAGAAAGAGTGAAAGGAATATGCAGACAGTGCAGTTCTACAGCTCTTCAGATCTACATGTGTTTCATCAGCAACAAGCAATAGACAAAGGGACAGAGAAAACAACCAAGGGAGAAGTTAAGAACCATAACAATGCAGCAGATTTATCTAGTTGCCCCTGAACAACATGGGTGGTGTTAACTCAGCCATTTCTCAGTTTAATCCTGAAGAGGAATAACATGGGCCCTCTTAGGATGTAGCATAATCATCAACTTGGAGTATTCATTATATCATATAGCTACAGATGTTTACAGGCATACAGAACACATGAAAAGCAACTTGCTTGTGTTGAACTCGGACCTAGTAAAAGTCCATGCATGGTGCAATGGAGTCAAAGTTACAGATAGTTTCAGTGTACAGGGAATGTTCACTTTGCTTATAGTGACGTTTAACTCCTTTATAAACTAGGCAGCAGTTCTGCAGAAAAGGACTTACGGGTTACAGTGGATGAGAAGCTGGATATAAGCCAACAGTGTGCCCTTGTTGCCAAGAAGGCTAACAGCATTTTGAGCTGTATAAGTAGGGGCATTGCCAGAAGATTGAGGGACTTGACCGTTCCCCTCTATTTGGCATTGGTGAGGCCTCATCTGGAGTACTGTGTCCAGTTTTGGGGCCCACACTACAAGAAGGATGTGGAAATTTGGAAAGAGTCCAGAGGAGGGTAACAAAAATAATTAGGGGCCTGGAGCACATGATTTATGAGGAGAGGTTGAGAGAACTGGGATTGTTTAGTCTACAGAAGAGAAGACTGAGGGGAGATTTGATAGCTGCTTTCAACTACCTGAAAGGGGGTTCCAAAGAGGATGGATCTAGACTGTTCTCAGTGATAGCAGATGACAGAACAAAGAGTAATGGTCTCAAGTTGCAGTTGGGAATGTTTAGGTTGGATATTAGGAAAAACTTTTTCACTAGGAGGGTGGTCAAGCACTGGAATGGGTTACCTAGGGAGGTGGTAGAATCTCCTTCCTTAGAGGTTTTTAAGGTAAGACCTGACAAAGCCGTGGCTGGGATGATTTAGTTGGTGATTGGTCCTGCTTTGAGCAGGGGTTGGACTAGATGACCTCCTGAGGTCCATTCCAACACTGATATTCTATGATTCTATGACAGGTCTAATGTTTAGGCCTTGTTATCAGTTATTTCAGTTCTAGAGATCCACAACAAAAGACTCCCAGCTGAACCTTTGTTAGCTCTATCACGACACCATGGAGAGGGGAACAACCAAATGGTATCTAGGGTCGTCAGTCAGTGCCCCCACCATCACGGAGAAACACATATTCCCACCCCCTTTTCTCATGGGGTTTTTGATACTCCTACCCCTGCTTAACATTGAATTTCAGCTGAGGGTGAACCCTTCAATCAAGATATGCCAAGCACAGTTCTGCTCCCCTTGATTCACACAAGGATAACACCACTTTGTTACCCCTGCACACAATAACACAGTGATCTGCAGTCCAGCTCCCATCAAAAGCTATCATTTGGGGAAAGCAGTTCCATCATTCTGCGCACCTAGGCAGTTTGGGTGTCTCTATGTAAACAAGGTCAGTTCATGAAGCCTTTTTCCCCAGCTTATCACTAGATGTCAGGAGAGAGATCAGTCAGACCCTGCTTACATCTTAATACTTGATGTCCTTCTTAAAATCCTCAGCTACTGAAGTCAATTGATTAGGTAAATAAGACGAGGAAGAAGACTTTGTAGGACCTTAGAGACTAACCAGTTTATTGGGCTAAAGTGGCTAAAGTGGCTAAAGCCCACTTCATCAAATGCTATAGCCCACGAAAACTTATGCTGAAATAAACTGGTTAGTCTCTAAGGTGCTACAAAGTCTTTCTCGTCTTGTTTACAGATACAGACTAACATGGCTGCTAATCTTAAACCTGTCACAACTGATTAGGTGAATCTCAACTTTCATTGGAAGGAACAGTATAGTCCTAGCCCCTGCACTTGCAGTGAAAAGCCTGAACTTGTGACCTGAGTCCATTTGAAAGTATCAGAAACCAGAAGTCAAGCAAAAATAGTTGCACGTGTATTATTTTTTCCTAGATCTCATTATTTTTAAGCTAATCCAATGATTTTGGGGACCTAACTTTATTTTTGAATGCCTGGGGTTGGCAATAAAACCCCTTTTTGAGTTGGTCAACAGCCTTTCCACCTCAAACCTCCTCCTGAAGATCCTCACCTATCATGACACCTAAAGTTCATGATCTAGTTACTGAATAGGTAAAGGGGCAGTCGGAGATAATATAACTAATTACAAAAATCTGTTTACTGTCGACGATGTGGCCAGTTGCCACTACCCACTTCACTTGCAAGCTGTACCCTTTCTTTCTATCCTTTACCTGTGTGTTCATTGTCTTTTTGACTTGTGAGGTCTCCAGGGTAATACTGTGCCTATTTTGAAGTGTGTACAGCCCCTAGCACATGGTGAGTACTGGCAGAAACAAGTAAAACAAGACACTTGATAGATAGGCCACTGGGCTGAATTCCTATTTAATAAATCATGGACAATAGGGCTCCTTGAAGAATTCAAGTGGATAACTGTGGCTATAATGGATAGAGAGGATGTAATAATACATTTATAACAGTGTATATAATGGCTAAGGTCTGTGTGACATTTATCTTTGTGAACGAATCAAATGAACGAGGAATGATAACGCTTGAGTGGAAGAGCCAGGAGTGAGTTATCAGGTCTGTCCTCACAAGTGAAGATAAAGGTCATAACAAAGAACAGTTATCGGCATTACACACCATGAACATTGCTTTTCTGTGTTAAGGTCCATTGTAACCACTCTCAGGCACCTCCTTAAGGCATTGTTTCTTCTTTTTCTTGTTTAACCTATAATTTAAGATTAAAAATGTGGGGTTAAAGGAGAGTGCTTCACAAAATACACTCTGGTGATTGGAAAATCCTCTCTCTCTAATTATTCCCTCTGAGTTTCATTCAGAGGAGCCTCATCTTCCACCGCCCAGCTTTCTATGGGGGTTCTATCCTTGGCCCCTTACTTTTTCTCCCTAAACACCTTGTCTCTGGATAGTCCCAACTGTAAAAAGAACTTAAACTATCGTTGCCATGTAAACAACTCACATATCTACCTCTCCACCCCTCTCCTTCTGTCCATATTATAATTTCAACCTCTCTTTCTGACATCTCCTCCTGAATGTTCCACCAATGACTTAAGCTCAACATGGCCAAAACTCTTTATCTTTTCCTCCAAACCTTTCTCCACACTTCCTTTCTCAGTCACTGGATATAATAGATGTTTCTATTATAATGTAAGACAAGATACCGGAGACTGTTTATGTTACAGTAAACACTTCACTGAACTTGCTGCTGAGAAATATACAGACAGGTGTTGCTGGCTTGCTTGCCTGGCTCCAAGTACCACAACAACGTACTTCTGCTGATAAGACTCACATAATAATTCCCCCCATACAACACTACGGGTAATTTTACTCCAACTTCCAGCATCTACTCCAAAGTTCCTGTTATCATTACAATGTACAATATCACCATTGTCCTTTGTCACTCAGACCTATGATCTGGATTTCATCTTCAACTTAGCCCTCTACCTAGATTCTCATATCTAGGCATATTTAAATAATTCCACTTCTTCCATCATAAAATCTCTAATGTCCAGCCTTTTCTCTTGATACATGTAGCTAAAATAATGGTATAGGCCTTTATTAGCTCAAGTTTCGACTATTGCAGAGTCCTCTTCTTTGAGGTTAACAAGTCCCATTATGCCCCACTTACATCCATTCAAAATGCTGCTGCAAGGATCATATTCCTGGCTAATCACTTTGGCCATGTCAGTGGCTCCCCTAGCTCCATCACATCAAATGTAAAGTACTCATCTTCAGGTTTAAGGTGCTTCATGACTTGTACCTGACCAACTTATCTCTTCTATGCTACTGAGCTGTGTAGTTCTGACTCCACTCTGCCAGTGATAATTGTCTTCATGTTACCTTTGTTACATTTTCAAACATCTTCATGCTTTCTCTTATGACATCTCGTAATATGGTCATCTGGTGACAATTTTATAATGTGAAGTCTATTTGATGATGTATGTTATGTTGGTGTTTAATTCCTACACAGTTCCTGGGAGACAGAGGAGAATATATCATCTGGTTGGTGAGTGGAATTTCTGTTTTGTGGGAAAGTCAAACATTTCAAAATCTGTTTTTTCCTTTGCATTTGATCAAAGAGTTGAAAAGTTGAAATTTCTCATAGAACAGAAATTCTGACAAATTGCAGTTCAGAAAAACAAACATTTTATTTCAATGATGTTGAGTCATTTTATTTTTATATTGACAAAATATTCTTTTTTTATAAGGTTAAAGCTTTCTATTTTGATAATGTTGAAATGATATAAAATAATAGCTGTACAAAAATGTATACAATATTAAAGTATAATATAAATATCAAAATGAAACAAATGAATGAAACAAAATGAGAAAGTCAAAACAATTTGGATGCATTCTTATAGGGCCCTGGTTCTCAATTATTTACCATATTGGGCCACATATGCAGTTCTCCCTGTGTTATGTGGCTGCGCATTGAGAACCACTGAGTATTTACTCAAAATCGACATGTTGCTGTAAAACATTTAGATTTTCTGAAATTGCAGTTTCTGAAAGAAAACTGTTCCCTCAAACGTTTTTTATACAGCTCTAGTTCACATCCTAAAGTCACCATGTGAATCGATTCACTGCTTGGCATGGTACTAAGAAATGACTAGGGATACAAACCGTAGTACTCTCCCACACTGGGGGGTAGTTCCTAGAGGGTGGCATGGTAGAAGCTTGCACTGCTGCCATCCATGTACTGGGCATTCTGTAGCTAGAGGGCATCAGTTTCTAGAGCTGCCATTATAGCACCATTCACGGGTATCAGATTCATTAAAGTACGTGAACAGATATCATCACTGTTTCTGAACACAAAGCTTTGAAGGGCGGAAAAGACATGGTTTCATGAATTTGGCCAGATATCATTTATGTGTCGGTAGCATATTTAGTCAGAACTGAGAAATTACTTTTTTTTCCTCGGAGTAAACACGTATCATGTATATTGGTGATTGTAGCAAATTAAGGTATTAATAGTGCCTGCAAGGTGGGCTTGTGAACTTATAACCTGGCTGCTTACTTATCCATCTTCTACAATTCCCAATTTTTATTTGCTCTTTTATTTTCTGTTTGCTTTACTGTCCTCCTTCACTCTGCTTTTGCCAGAAGGCATCATTTTTCCTGCTTGTGATGCGTTTGCTCTTCTATTTGTTTATAAATCATTTCCCCATTTTTCTGAATGGGTTTGTGTCTTATTCATCATGTAAAATTAATTAAAAAGAGGCTTATTTATTATTTTAAACTCCGCTTGAACCTTTGTCCAGACTAGAATGGAAGGAGAAGTTTTTGCTTTATTCTTTTAGGGGGTTGAAAAAGTTGGGTTGGCTTTTAATACATTATCAATTACTTTTAACTGTTGACTAGTGTGTGCAGGATGGGAAATGGCCAGCCAACACAAAAAAGGTATTTTTTGCCATAATTCCAAGCTTGTCAAATCCAAGAAGAACTAGGAATATAGATAAAGCATGTTTTCATGTGATCTGTAGACTGATTTTTAGACCAAAGTGGTTCAGCTATGGTTTATTATTGTTATTAGGGAGGTGCTGGTAGCAACTCTCAAAGCTGAGTTCTATTTTTCACTTAAAGAAGGGAATCAACCTCTTTGTTTTCATGAAAAATACAGCATGTCCCCCTCGAACTTACAGCACTTACTCCTTGAGTACTGAAAGAACTTTCTGAGAATTTACAAGTACATTTATTAACTTGTGAGCTAAAATTAATTTTGAAATGGGTCTTTTAAGAAATGTAGAATCCTTGTCAGTCTTCTCTTTGTCCTGAATGACCTTAGCAAGGGAAGAGAGAAAACACTTCAAGCATCACACACAGTTAACATTTATTGAAAGCTTGTGCACAGGATACATTTTGAAGAAATTAGGTTGTAATTAAGCTAAGTTATTAACTATTGTATCAAATTGTAATACTTGTAGGCGCTACAATAAGCCTCGGGTCAGCATCATAGTGCTTATGCCAGTCCATTGAATCATCACATGTAACTCAACCAATAACCATCCTTCTTCTCAAGCTAATTTGCATACAACAACTCCATTGGTTGTAATGACTCTGTAATAGGAGGGAGATGGGACATGTGTGTCAAGAGTTCTCAGTGGAAAATTACTTGGGTCAATTGTCACTATTCTTTAAAGTTTCCATGGCTGGCCTAAGAGGTTTCCTGTGTGTCAGGATACGAGGTCAAAGGCCTTAGGGGTGGGGGACCTGAGTTACTAGCCAGGGCACCGTGATCATGAAGGTACCATGGTGAAGAGGCCAGGGGATTGGGCTCCCGCTTGCTGCTGTGGAGCACTTGTCTCTCTGCTCCTTAGCAGAGGCCCCCTGCTTACTGCCCCAAATGGTTTCACAGCCCAGCTCCTAATCCATCCATGGGCAGCCTGGAAGTGATGCTGCCTAATAGAAGTCAAGCATGGCATCTTGGCTGGACAATGGGAGATGGAAGCTGTCAGCCCCTTCTGGGAAGGGAACTGAAACTGCAGGGGAAAGATACAAGTAGGTTTGGGGGGGTCCCTACCCCAGCTTCCGGGGGGCCCTCCCTGGGCCCCCAGGTTCCAACCCCCCTGCATGCATATCCAACTCCCAGTGTTCTGCTCCCTCTGCCCCCCATGTTCCCCAGTTCTCTGACCTCCTCCACATGTTCCCCACTTCTCATGGTGTCCTACAGGTCTTCGGGGTCACCTTCCTCCAGGCCACACTCTGTCTCTCAGCTCTCCATGCTCTCCAGCTCTCAGGGGTTTCCCCGTTTCCTTGCTCATCCCAAAGGGAGGTGTCGGTGAGGGGAGTTCAGTTGAATCCACTGACAGCCATAGTGGAAGAAAGTGATCGCATCTTCATGCCTACCCCCATTCTCTTCTTGTTTGGATTGGGTGGAGAGAGACAGTGTCAGGGACTCGAACCCCAACCGGCAAAGGTTCGTTGTCTGACTGCAGAGAGACAACCAGCAAAGTCCAAACAAACTCTTTATTGACAGGTGCACACATCAATAGAGAGTGGCCTGTTTCCTCCTGAACCAGCCAGCTCTCTTACACTAGATAAGTTTTTTATAAACAGTTCCATCGCGTCACAGGTTAGTCTGAGCCAAGATGGGAGGAGGGAAAAAGCCATCTCCGCCCTTTTCCCTCTTGGTTATGCTTAACCAACACTTATTATAACTTTAAACAATACCTAATACCTAATTTATAACTATCTAACAATTATCAGCTAGGTCAAAAGTATCACAGGGAGAAAGAAATGAATGCACTGTTAGCAGGAAAATAAAGAGAATAAAGATAATTCTGGCGCCAAATGACTGCAGAGAGAATGTTTACATTATTCTTTCTCAAGCTCTTCAAAACGGTCTGCTTAGTCTTTTTTTTTTTTTTTTTTGCTACAAGGCTGCCAGAGTTCTCGGTGAAACAGTTAACAGTTTAATTGCCACAGGGTACTTAAGTACCCCATAATTTTTGTCCCTTACAATAGTAAGCTACTGCATCCCTGGAAGAAGCTCAGTTTAATTTCTCTCTTGCATATGGCTAGTGAGAAGGGAGAGTCAAGGCTCCACCTATCCTGATGACCGGTCCCTGCCCTCTCTTTCTCCACACCAGACTTAAGATCTGGGTAGATCAGACTTGACTAAGCAAGAGTGTGTGAGATCTTACTCCCGTTATTTCCCTCTTCAGACAAGAAAAACAAGGGCACAATCTACTTTGTAATGGCCTCTGATGCTTATGTTGGCCTCAGTGTCCATTGAGAAGCTCTTCTAAGACTTTAAGATGCTGCATATCCCTTACAAGCTGCTCTTCTGTCTCTGCTTCCATGTGCAAAGGAGATTTGGTAGCAGAAGAGGGAATGGAGGAAAGATGTGGAAGTCTAGTTAGCACAGATCTCAGGGTCAAGAAAGGGACATTTAAGAAAGAGGAAAACTCCAGCCAGCTACGAAGCTAATTTGTGAGCATACAAGAGCTTGTGAGCCACCTCCTCGTTGGAGGGTTTGTGAAAGCTGGGTGACATACCTGCTGAACGCTTTCTGACTCTCTCATACACTGACTGCCACTGAGCAAGCATCCCGGACAGAGGATGAAGAATTGTTCTCTTCGACAGCCTTGGCTTATGACTAGCGTTGCAATGCCAGGAGGTTGGCGTGACTAAAGCCAAGTGCTTCATTGAAGTACAACGCATTAGCATGGGCTGTCTTCGTCAAAGGGGTTAATTGAAATACAGCTGGGCATGGGAGGAGTTTTTTCTTGCTAATGACTCTCTCGTTGGTGGCGAAGGGCAGAGAGCAGAGAGAGACCCTCTGTACTTTTCCAATTTTACTATAAAAATCATTTTATTTCTAACACCAACTAGTTCTCCCCCCATCAGGTCTCCACTCCCTAGGCAGAACACTAGCAGTGCCCACCAATGCCTGTTAAAATAAAACTTTCTATTCCATTAAACATATGAAAAATATGTTGCATTGAATAGAGTTGGCTTGGGAAATCTGTTTTTATCAATTCTAACCAATCGCCCATACTAACTGCAGCTGCCGCAAGTGGCCTGGAATCTATTTTTCTACAGCAAGGTTTAGAAACAGTGATTTTCTTTCAGAGCTATACAGTGTGCTGGTTGTTAGGTCAGGGATAGCTGCATGACATGTTTCAGTGTGGTACATGGTAACCTTCACCTATCCTGGCAAGTAATTCCCCCGGTGTGCAGGTTGAGCAGGATCCTGAATTTTAAAGAACTAGTTAGCAAGAGACACCATCTGGAAATTGATGTGGTGGTATAGCCGAAGATGGTCCCAGTATTCAAAGATCCCAGTGGCCTGCCTGCTTTACATATAGTCTGTAATCTTCAGGGTCGTACCTCTGTGCTCATGATGGAGAATTATGGCCTCCTAGCCTAAAATGAGACAGAAATTCCCAAATTCTAAGCTGGCCTCTAATGCTTCACTCTCCCCCCCGCTCCCCCCCCTCCCCCCGTATTAGCCCATGAAAGCTTATGCTTCAAAACTTTATAGTTAGTCTTTAAGGTGCCACAGGACTTTGCTACCTCTGCTATTCCAGACTAACACGGCTACCTCTCTGATTCTTGGCAAGACCTTGAATCTCTCTGCCTCACTTTCCCCTTTTGGAAAACAGATGTAATGTTACTTATCATTCTCACACTGATGCTGTGCGGCGTAATTAATTCATTGATCAGGGTCACCACAAGCATAAAGAAGTCAGTGGAGTTTCCCACACTTAACCCAGCAGTGATTTCAATTCTGTGTTTGCCAAGTGCTCTGAAGATGAAAAGTTCTATGTTTCCACTACAGATTGGGACAACTGCAATCTGCTCTGTGTACAAAATTCGATTCAGAGCCCATGTTCCTGGTAAATTACCAATTCCCTTCTCAGTCAGGGTGAGGACAAAACAGAGAGTTTTGCAGTTTAGCTGTGTTTTGTTGGAACAGCAAGGATTAATGATCAGAGAGTTAGCCATTGCCTGACGCAGTCATGTTTGGGAGAAACAGCTGTGACTACGCTGTTTATGATTTAAAACAAAAAAATTAGAGTCAGGTCGAGATTTTCAAACATGACTACTGATTTTGGGTGCCCAGATTGAGTTACCTAAGGTGCTTTGAATGGGCACCCCAAAATGAGGCATCCAAAATCAAGTTTGAATGTGTAGGCCTAAAAGGCCTATTCTTAATTTTTAAAGGAGCACTTTCCACTGTAGGGACCCTAGATGACTTGTCAGCTTTGAAATTAAAGCCCTATAAATAATTAGAATAAAATTTATAGTAAATGGGGATTTATACCAAGTTCCAAGTTGATACAAACATCATGGAGTGCGGGTGATTTGAAATATTGGGAATAGGATATGGAGACTTTCACTCCTAAAAAGAATATGCGTAGAGATGGTTGGGGAAAAGAATGTTCAGCAGGAAATTTAGACATTTCAAAAGTTGTTTTCGTCATGAACTGGGGCAAACCATCGAAA
This sequence comes from Sternotherus odoratus, assembly GCA_032164245.1. NCBI lineage: Eukaryota > Metazoa > Chordata > Testudines > Kinosternidae > Sternotherus > Sternotherus odoratus. The sequence continues at coordinate 99,323,543 of JAVMKO010000007.1, forward strand.
TCGCCAACTATTTTATTGAATAGAAATTACTCAATATTTTTGTTCTGCAGCATTGAGATGACTTTGCAATGGGATGTTTCATCTCAATAATGTTGAAACATTGATTAATATAACTGAAACAAGAAAGAAAGTGCAAATCATAGGATATCAGAGTTGGGAGGGACCTCAGGAGATCATCTAGTCCACCCCCCTGCTCAAAGCAGGACCAATCCCCAATTGAACCATCAAACTGATTTTTGCCCCATATCCCAAAATAGCTCCCTCAAGGATTTAACTCACAACCCTGAGTAGAGTAGAAAATTATCTTCTGTGTGACATTCCTGTTAATAGATCCCAGTCTAAACTTCTGTGGGTAACTAATTATTTTTTTTGTTTTAAAGAGACAATTATTTAATCACCATTGATTGATCTATATCCTTATGAAAAACCACTATAACATTTAATAGGTGTAAACCACTTAGGTTTTAGGGAGATTACTGTAAAAACCGGTTGACGTAAACTGAAAATGCCATCCAATTAACATATGTTTTTGAACTTTCCTTTAGAATTCTTTAACAATGGTATAATTATTATATTCCACAGGATGGTTCAACGCCACCTATGGAAAATGTATCCTTTTCTGTTCTATTTTATGTGACTTTCACTCACAGTATTTTGTCAAACATACTTTCACTGAGAAAAGGGTTAACATTTTCTGCTCTCCATTCCATCACAGAGGTTTCTAAAATAGGGGAACCAGAAGAAGGAAATATAAGAAAGATCTATTGAGTTATTTTGTGCATCCCTTTGCCAGGACAGGATTGTTCCCTAGAGTATATTATAAAGTGCTTTGTCTAGTCCAGTTTTAAATGACTCAAGCAATGAAGATTTCACTGCTTCTCTTGGGAGACTATTCTGCAATCTATCAGGAAGTTTGTTTTGTTTTCTTTTTCCCTTTTCCATTCCTTAATTCCGTGCCATTAGTCCTAGCTATATGTTCCCTGACCATCTTAAGAATCCATCTCCCCTTTAGTGTTTAAATCCTTGAAACATTAGAAAGCAGTAATCATGTTCCTTACCTCCCTTCACTTTTCTTAAGCTATGTTTTATGCAGCTTGATAACAAAAGGCATGGCTTGTGAAGATAGCACAGAAATTGGGGGTTCGGAGACATGAATCTAATTCTGACACTGGCATACACTTCCTGTGGGATGCTGAGCAAGTCACTTCGGGTCTGATTCAAATTGAAGTCAATGGAGTTTTGTAGTTGATTTCTATGGGAGAAACACTGGGGATTTGGGTCCCAATCAGGACTTGAACTCAGTGAGGCTCTATGTGAACACAGGGGTCTGCTGGCATGGAAGCAGTTAATAGACTCAGAGTCCAAGGCCAGAAAGGAGCACTGATCATCTAGTCTGACCTGCATAACGTAGGCCATAGGACTCTGCAAAAGAATTCCCAGAGCATTTCTTTTAGAAAAGTACCCAATCTTTATTGAGAAGTTATCTTTGATGGAGAATCCATCATGACCCTGGATAAATGGTTCCAAAGATTAATTGCTCCCACTGTTAAAAATATACACCTTATTTTCAGTCTGAGTTCTTCAACTTCCAGCCATTGGACCACCTTATACTTCTCTGTGCCAGAAAAAGAAGAGTTCATCATCAAAATGTTGTACCCCACGTACATACTTATAGACTATGATCAAGTCTGGACCCTATCCCTATGCTGGAGAATAGGGATAGGGTCCCAGAGTGACCTAGACAAATAGGAGGATTGGGCCAAAAGAAATCTGAGGAGGTTCAACAAGGACAAGTGCAGAGTCCAGCACTTAGGACGGAAGAATCCCAGGCACTGCTACAGGCTGGGGACTGACTGATTAAGCCCTGGTGTACACTGGGGGAGGGGATCGATCTAAGATACGCAACTTCAGCTACGAGAATAGCATAGTTGAAGTCAGTGTACTTAGATCGATTTACCATGGCATCTTCATGGTGCTGAGTTGATTGCTGCTAATGCCCCATTGACTCCGCCTATGCCTCTCATGGTGGTGGAGTACAGGAGAGCGCTCGGGGATCAGTAGATTGTGTCTAGACTAGACAAGATAAATCAACCCCCCGATAGATCGGTCACTAGCTGCTGATCCGGCAGGCAGTGTAGACATACCCTTAGCGGCAGTTCTGCAGAAAAGGACCTGAGAATTACTGGGGACGAGAAGCTGGATATGAGTCAGTGTGCCCTTGTTGACAAGAAGGCTAACGACATATTGGGCTTCATAGTAGGAGTACTGCCAGCAGATGGAGGGAAGTAATTATTCCCCTCTATTTGGCACTGGTGAGGCCACATCTGGAGTACTATGTCCAGTTTTTCATGTCCCCATCACTACAGAAGGGATGTGGACACTTGGACAGAGTCCAGTGGAGAGCAATGAAAATGATTAGGGGCCTAAGGCACATGACATACGAGGAGATGCTGAGAGAACTGGACTTATTTAGTCGTCAGAAGAGAAGAGCGAGGGGAGATTTGATAGCAGCCTTCAAGTACCTGAAAGGAGTTCCAAAGAGGATTGGAATAGACTGTTCTCAGTTGTGGCAGATGACAAAACAAGAAGCAATGGTCTCAAGTTGCAGCGGAGGGAGGTCTAGGTTTGATATTAGGAAAGACTATTTCACTAGGAGGGTGGTGAAGCACTGGAATGGGTTACCTAAGGAGGTAGTGGAAACTCCATTCTTAGAGGTTTTCAAGGCTCGGCTTGACAAAGCTCTTCCTGGGATGATTTAGTTGGGTTTGGTCCTGCTTTGTGCATGGGGTTGGACTAAATGAAGTCGTGAGGTCTCTTCCAACCATAATCTTCTATGAAGTCACCCATGACCTTCTCTTTGTTAAGATAAATAGATTGAACTCCTTGAGTGTCTCCCTATAAAGAATGTGTTCCAATCCGTTAATAATTCTCATGGCTCTTCTCTGAATTTTCTCTAATTTACCAACATCCTTCTTCAATTATGGACTCCAAAACTGGACATAGTATACTACAAGTGGTCATACCAGTGGGAAATACAGAGGTAAAATAACCTCCTTATTCCTACTCAATATTTCCCTGTTTAAATATAGGTTCTCATTAGCTTTTCTGGCCACAGCATTACACTGAGATCATGTTCAGCTGATTATCCATCAGGACTCAAGTCTTTTTCAGCATCACTGCTTTCCAATATAGTCATCCAGAATGCCAGTATCACCTACTTTTTATTTCCAGCTCTATGACTTCATATTTGGTCATATTGAAATCCACCTTGTTTGCTTTTGACCAGTTTACTAAGCTGCACTCTGTGACCCATCCTCCTCATTATTTGCCACTCCCCATATCTCTGCAAACCTTTTCAGTGATGGTTTTCTGTTTTCTTCCAGAGCATTGATGGTAATTGCATGATTGGGGCTCTAGTTTCCCCGTGTCTCAGTTTCCTCATCTGTAAAAATTTGATAACAATTCTGACTTACCTTGACTATTTTGATACAAATTCATGTATGTTCTTTTATTTTTGAAAACAGACTCTGTGATTAGAAACGTCTTGTAAAATTCTGAATTCTTGACAATTTTTTATAGACTTCTCTTAGACCCTTCGATAGAAGTCACTATAGAAGGACAAAGTATTACCCTTTATTAACCTTTTCTCACAAGGAATGCTAGTGAAGAAGAAAATCATGCAGGGAAAACCATTTTAAATATGCTTTAGGGTGAAAGTTATGCACCATGTAATTCCCATTTAAGCTCTATATTGCTGATCTTCTGCACAGGGGTGAATTTTGCCTGAAGGCTCGTCTACATGGGAAAGTTGCACCAGTTTAACTTAAATCAGTTTTTAAACTGATATAGTTAAATTGATGAAAACCTCTGTGTTGGCTTATTTCAGTTTAGATTGCACCAGATCCCAGTTGACTTAAACTAACCTGAAAAAAAGCCACTCAAACTAAAATACAAGTGTCCTACCTGGGGTTGTACCAGTTTAAACCCATGCCTTAGGTTATTCTGGTATAACGTTCCTCAGTAGAGAAAGGCTTTTTTTCTTCCAACAAGCAATCCAGTTCAATTTCAGAGAGGAGGGAATATTTCTAAAAATCTTCCCTTTAGAGCAAACAGCATAGATTTTTGTCTGTGTTTTTCTTTCTAAAACAGCCTCACTGTAGATTCTGTGAAGGATATCTCCACTCACATCAACTAGAGCCTTTCTGAATAGCATCAGGTTTTTGTGCTTTCTAAAAGGAAATGCATTCCGTTCCAGGTTCATAGGAGACAAGAGACTGCAGTCCAGAATCTGATCTCCTTTACGCTAGTGTACATCTGAAGTCACTCCATTGACTCCAGTGCTCTGACTCCACATAGACACCCATAATAACAGAGATCAAAATGCATCCTCAAGTCATTTATTTCCCAAATTAATCCTACATTCCTTTCAGTTCCATTTTCTATGGACTATTCAAGGATTTATTCCAAATCATGTGATCCCGGAAATAATCATTATTCCCTATATTATGGCTAGTATTATATCCCATGCACTTTCACTTACAGGCATGTCTGTCAAAGGGACCATTTTTCAGCCTCACAGCTCCCACGGCTCTGTCACTTTCTTACTTATAGAGGCCCAAAATGGAAACTATTTTTCTTTTCATTATGAGCTGTCACTTTTTCATCTTGGCACTACGATGATAGACTTTCATTCATCTTCTATATTACCTTTCCTGAAGCCTCTGACACAGACTGACATAATGCAAAATGCAGGAGATCTCAGAGCATACGCTAGCAATTTCTGGGAAAGGCGCTCGCTTGTCTTGCTTTGTTATTTTAAATATATATTGAAAATCTCGAGCTGTATTGTACGTTGGAAATGTTAGCGGGGCTTCTCTCTATGCGGTGATCATTGCTAAGCAACACTCCCGTATCCTGAATTGGAGTGGCCAGATTTGATAGGGGATGCAACTTGCTGTTGCCATCACCTTTTCTAAGGGCAATGGTGAAAAGTTTGCCACAAATCAGTGTTGACATACAGAGGATAAAAGGGATACAGTCACCATGTCTCCATGCACTGCTGCACATTGCTCTGTTAACCCCCAGGCGATAACATGGTGATGCCACAGGATTTGATAGCTGCTTTCAGTTACTGAAAGAGGAATTCCAAAGAGGATGGATCTAGACTGTTCTCAGTGGTACCAGATGACAGGACAAGGAGTAATGGTCTCAAGTTGCAGTGGGGGAGGTTTAGGTTGGATATTAGGAAAACCTTTTTCTCTAGGAGGGTGGTGAAGCATTGGACTGGGTTACCTAGGGAGGTGGTGCACTCTCCTTCCTTAGAGGTTTTTAAAGTCAGGATTGACAAAGCCATGGCTGGGATGATTTAATTGGTCCTGCTTTGAGCAGAGGGTTGGACTAGATGGCCTCCTGAGGTCCCTTCCAACCCTGATATTCTATGATGCTATGAAACACTGGGAAGCACCTGGTTAAACCATTACCTAAACCATGTTATGGAAGACAAGAATAATTTCAATCAACCTCAGACTAGAAAATCACATGTTCATTCAGAAACAACATAGAAACCGCTACAGACAATGCTGATATAAAAAACGCCAATGGACATTGCCTCTCAGAATTTATACTGAGTTCACCGCAGTGGTTTCTGGGCAACTAGCACGTTTTAAAACAATAAGCACCGTAAAGGGACTCATTAACAATGGCACAAAGGGTCGTTGTAGAGATTCTTCCCTGTACTGCGTCCACTTCATACTACGGTGCTAGCACAAAGTGATCCTAAAACTGTTGGAGGGGGAAATGGCTCCTAAAGGTACCCCCTTCATCACAGCTTCCAAGGTATATGGAATGGCTGGGGCATAGGGCATGGAAGAGGCTTTGTATGCTCCAGCGATCCCTGACTGTGGTCTCAGTCCATTGGGAGTCAGGGCAAATTAAAATTGTTTTCAGGCTGCTCTAAGCTACACTGAGGGACCAGCCCAGTGCACAATCCACCCAAGATTCTGGGGAGTGCAAACTGATGTGGTGAAGACAAGAGAGATCAAGTCACTCACACTCATCAAGGACTCATCCAAGGTCACACGATAGGTCCATGACAAAACAAGGACTGGAACTCAAGGCTTACGACTGCCAGACTTCTGCCCTATAAGTGTTACCAACTAGTGAGTGTTACTTTAGGTCCTCAAAGTTGTTTAGCGGTAATAAGCCAGAGAGCTGTAACAGCTGATCCTTTTAGCTCTGGACATCCCCAGTTCTATCCCTAATGTCACCCAAAATGATGGTCATCGCCTAAGACTATTATAATTGTCCCATCCTCTAGTATCCTTAAAAAAAACAACCCTCAGTTAAAAAATAAATACCAAAATTTATACATGAGCTATATGGCGGGGGTGGGGAAAGGAAAATCATGCTTGTCCAGTTACAGTGTCATCTTTGACAGACAGATGCGAGGCTTGTCTGCATGATTCCACCTTATCTTTCCTTAGCCCGTTCACTTTATTAGAGTTGATTAAATGCAAGTGCTGTACTGCTACACTCTATTGTTGCATTAAACACATGAACTGGCAGCTGTATCTTACTTTAAAAATCAATTAAAGCAAAAAAGAGGCAATATATTTTATTCTAATAAGTTCTTTATTTTTATTTATTTGTTTTTGTAGCAAGTAAAGGTACCAAGTTTTAGGGAGTTTAATACCGAAGTCAGCAGGAATTTTGATGACTTCAACTGAGAGAAGATATAGCCCCAAATTCTATAGCATTGTATTGTGCTCCCTCCGAACCCAATTCTCTGAGGTTTACAATATCAAGGCATACATTTTCACTCTCTCTCTATGTGTGCTCTGAGTTTGATTTTCAGAGTTGTTGAGCACTCAAAACTCCCCTTGACTTCCACTGGTCCCAATGTGTCTCTTGAGCTACATCCAAAATCAGTGGTCACTTTTTTAAAATCTGGGCCATAGCCTTTTGCTTTTCTGCTGAGATTGAGGTGGCATTTTATGATATGGACACACGTCCTCTAAGAACCAAAACTCAAATGCCGATTTATTTCAGATATGCCACCAAACTACCATTAGAGACTCATGATTCATCACTTTCCACCTGTTGACTATCTGTGATCCAGAGAATGACCACTAGCTTAGCTATGAAAGGCTCAATATCCCAGAATCAGTACAAATATGTTGCAGACACAATCTCAAGATACGTACCAGGACCACTGCTAGTTACAGTACTCATGTCATTCCATACACATGTACTTTGCCCGACGAAGGGGGAGTAAAATGTTATGGTTTGCACATTTAGAACTGTGCTCACTTTTTACACATTCAGTTTCCTGCAATTGCACAAATTATGTGTGCAGAAAATTCGGAACATTTGGGCATAGACGTATTTTCACATATCTTCCTCCTTTCCACTTAATAATGAATGCTGGGGAAACCTCTGTTGTGTAGGGGTTTAGTTAGGATAAGTCATTCAAAAATTTAGATGCTTATCTGCTCAAAGCTTACTTGAAAGTATTGAGATTGTCTAGGCCTAAACATTTCATCACTTCAAACAGTAGTTTTTTTTAAATAAAGATTTCCAGTCCCTTTTTTTCTGATCAATAAAGATACAATAGCATAAGGCCATAGTATGTTGACACTCCTATTCAGGGGCCCTTTTCTCAGTCACAATGAGCTCATTTTCAGCTCATTCTAGGGTAAGCAGTCAGTTGTTTCCCCCCAACTCCCCGACTGTTCATATGATCCACTTCCTCCCTCAACTTTGCACAATATAATGTAATCCCATATAATGTTCTGTAGGCTGGTACAATGTCAACTGGAGACACTCTTCCATTGACTCCCTTCACTCTGCTCTATCTGTGGAATACTGGAGTCCTCGGGAGAGTAATCTGTGGTCGATTCAGCAGGTCTTCACTAGACCCACTAAATCGACCACTAGTCCATTGATCGCCTCTCTTCAATCCCCAGGTAAGTATGGACAAGTCCTTATACTACCTTGGTAGCATAAAATATACCTACTTTGAAGTCCAAACCATCACCTGGGAATATTCCTTACAAGGTGTGAAACTGGTGTAAGAGCTCTGCACTGGTCATATTTTTAACCCATCACAGAGGAGCATGGTGCCCTAAATTCTCTCTAAATTACACCAGATGCTGGGAATGCCCCTGAACGTCCCCAGAATACACAGAGTATGTGTCTGGGCCCAAGGTACAAGCATGGATGCAAACATCTAGTCTTGATTTAAAAATGGTCAGTGATGGAGAATCCACCACAACCCTTGATAAATTGTCTCACTAGTTCATTATTCTGCCTGTTAAAAATGTACATCAAATTTCCAATCTGAATTTGTCTAACCATCTTCCAGCCCTTGGATCATGTTGTGGCTTTTTCTGCTAGGAACAGGAGCCCATAATTAATATTTGTTCCCTAAATATTTATAGACTGCACTCAAGTCACCCCTTAACCTTGTCTTTGTTAAGCTAAATAGATTGAGCTCCTTGAGTATGTTCTCTAATCCTTTCATCATTCTTGTGGCTCTTCTCTGTACTGTGTTAACTATACTGGTAAGTAGACAAGGCCAAAGAGAGGCATGCAGTTAATAGTTAACTGTTTTTTTCCCAAACAACGCAAAGGTTACCACAGAGCTTGTATGTAAAGCACAAAACAGAGTGAAGTCCAGTCATGCAACAAGCCAGATCAAAAGACACCTTGAAAAGGCCGGTGAGGAACTGCATTCAAAATTGTGGAGAAATTGAAGCTGACACAAAGTCAGTTAAATAAAGTGCAGCGCTCATTTGTTGTTGGCGGCAAAGTTGCTGAGATATTTCTGCCTGTAAATAAACCTGTGTGTACACCACAGAAATAGAAACAAAACGCAAGGAGTATCCTGTCACCGAAAATAAATATCACTACTTCACACAAGGGGCTGAGTTTCCTTCTTAGTATCACTCAGTTACAGCCCAGCCACCATGACAATAGTATTAATGAACATACTAGAAAGAGGGACATATTAGCATAGAAGTGGGAGTAAATGTCTTTGGCCAATAACAATATTTACAGCACACTTAAATTAATGATGAGTTTTCTTTCTATATGCAGATGTTTTGCCCATGTTCTCCTGAGTATTTCTTCATCCTATTATTATTAGTAGTATTTTAGTAGTGTCAGGAGACCACAACCAAGTTTTCCAGTTGCTATACAAACATATTAAATCCTGCCCCAAAGAGCTTTACATCTAAATAGACAAGACAATAGTGGGAGGGAAAATAGAAGCACAGAAAGTTCAAGGGACTAACGAAGAATCACACAGTAGGTTAAGCAGAAGATCAAGAACCCAGCTCTCTTGAGTCTCAGATCTGTTTGCTGTTCACCTGCCCCTACTGCTCCTCCCTTTAAATACTGGCACAGGGAAGAGAAAAAGGAAAGACGGTATATTCTGCAGTTCCCGTCAGTGGCACCATTTTGCTGCTGCTATGGAAATGTATTCAGTAAATAGCCACTTGGATGTAATTAAATGAGAATCTGTGGAATTATATTCTTAATGCTAAATTGTTCCTCAACGTTTGTGTTGGACAAAGGGCATAAGACAAAATCAGACAGCGAGTGTGATAAATGTTCTTGGAATAAATATACATATCAGTACTGGCCTCAACTCTGCTCATCATTCAAATTTTAGGATTTCTTAATACATTCGGTAGGCAGCAATCTGGGGGCAATTAATTTTGAGTCATATTATCAGCTCTGCAGACTGAAGTCCTCTGTTTATCCACTGGGCAGATAATCATAGAATCATAGAATATCAGAGTTGGAAGAGACCTCAGGAAGTCCTCTAGTCCAACCCCCTGCTCAAAGCAGGACTAACCCCAATTAAAAAATCCCAGCCAAGGCTTTGTCAAGCCTGACCTTAAAAACCCCTAAGGAAGAAGATTCTATCACCTCCCTAGGTAACCCATTCCAATGCTTCATCACCCTCCTAGTGAAAAAGTTTTCCTAATATCCAACCTAAACCTCCCCCACTGCAACTTGAGACCATTACTCCTTGTTCCTGTTCATAAGGCATGGGCAATGGTAGTGTTAATTCCCTGTACACCACCCACCAAGCACCCCACCTCTAACATGGAAGGACCACCTGTAGGGATGAAAACTTGCCACAGCTTGCCAGAGCTGAACCCCAGTACCTGTAGGCTTGGCAGTTCATATCCCCGGCACCTCTGGGCTTGCTGCATCAGTTATGAATGTAAAATAATTGCTCAAGTCCCGGCACCTCTTTCATTACAAATTAAGCACTGTCCTGGATGGTTTAATCCCTGGTTTCTCTGGTGAAACTGTTAGGGAGGAACTAGAGTTCCAGCTAGTGCTATTTGTGGCAACTTTGGTGCTATGCTCATCTGTCCATGAAGAACTCGATTGCCGTAGTCGGCCTCATTTCACACGTATCTCTACCAACTGGTAACAGTTTTCGGACATTACCAATTTAAACTGCAATGCGAGATTGGGGTTTATATGAATTTAGCCTGATTTCTTTGATCTAGAAATTTGTTCTGATGAGAATTCCAGCCTGTCTCCTTACTGAGTTTTCTGGAACTTAATGTTTCCGACCAAGTGTACTATAGCATGTAGCCAGCTTTTCTTGTACCTTATGGGTATCTAGGATTTTAGTTCTGAATGCAACCAAGAGCACTGGAGATGTCAAAAAGGAAGAAAAAAGAAGGGAACCAAACTATTGCTAAATCTACAGACAAGGTGGAGCTTGGTTTGCGTTTGAGTTTCAGGTGAAGATTCAGATCAGTTCTTAGTTATTTGAACCAGTTTTCAGCTCTCTCCAGATATGTTGCTTAGGTGAGCTGAAGTTTAACTTAAGTATCAATCTGTAAAAAAAAACCAAGGAGTACTTGTGGCACCTTAGAGACTAACCAGTTTATTTAGGAATAAGCTTTTGGGGCTAGAAACCACTTCATCAGATGCATAGAGTGGAACATACAGTATGAATGTTATATATATATTGTGTGTGTGTATATATATATATATCAGTTAAGGTGAGCTATGTTGGTGTGTATATATATATATATATATATATATATAATACACACACAACATAAAAGGTGGAGGTTGCCTTACCCACATAGCTCACCTTAATTGCTTAAGCCACTTAAAGTTGGTATGGCAACCTCCACTTTTTTATGTTCTCTTTGTGTGCATATACACACACATACACATATTCCTACTGTATGTTCTACTCTATGCATTTGATGAAGTGGGTTCTAGCCCATGAAAGTTTTTGCCCAAATAAATTGGTTAGTTTCTAAGGTGCCACAAGTATTCCTCGTTCTTTTTGCGGATCCAGACTAACACGGCTACCACTCTGAAACTTATCAGTCTGTGTGTTCAGAATGAGTCTATCAGGCTGATGTGGTTGAAGCAGCCGTATCCATGCCAATCTGACATGGTAGAAATGCCAGTCAATCCCCAGGGAATGGTTTTGCTGGCATAAAGAAAGAGGAGTCTTCGGAGCGGGTGGTGGTATAAATAGAACTCTGGGCCTGGCACCAGACCAAAAGAAAGTATACAAAACAAGGCTTATAGGCTATTAAGATGATAATTGCTTATAGAACTGCTAGAGCATGGCGTCATTTCAGACTAATCCACCTGAGAAATTCAACTTCAGTAAGCCCGAAAAGTGACTGAAATAAATTAGGAGATCTGAAAGATTCAGAATTGCATCAAGCCTAGATGAGCAAAAGGAAGTGAATCAGATAAATACATTAATACACACACGGTGACGGATGAGGCAGATGACATTTTATGCTCCTTTAAACTGACTGATGAAGATCAGACAAATTAGAAATAGCTGTGGACAAGTTCAAGAACGTCTTCTAGTGTGCACTGAAAGGGAATGTGAAGGAGAGACTACTCATTTATTGTGGGAGGGGATAGTCTAGTGCCCCTGTACCATTTAGCAGGATATCTAGGACTTTGCAAGGTACAGGGAAGCACAATATAGCACCTCAGTAGTAAGTAAGGAGACAGAGAAATATCAGAAAAGGAGATTTGAACATAATAACCAAACAATACAACCACAAAACTTACTCTGTGGCAAGGAAGGCAGGGTAAATCTGTCAAAAAGTAGCAAACTGTGTTAAGAAATTAACTAGATTTTGTAGCTGTGAGAGTAACTAAAATAAATGGTCCATTCAGAGCTACCTAAAAAGCAAGCTATAGGAGAGAGAACATTTCAATAACACCTTTCATCCAAGGATCTCAGAGAGATTTACAAACATGACAAACTTAGAAAATTGCCATTTCAGAAGGTATATTTTACTATTATTAATTATTAATTATTATTATTATTATTATTGGGTCAGACCGAAGGTCCATCTAGCCCAGTATGCTATCTTCTGACAGTGGCCAGTGCCAGGTGCCCCACAGGGAATGAATAGAACAGGTAATCATCAAGTGATTCATTCCCTGCCACCCACTTTATCCCCATTTTAGATGGAAACAGAAGCACAGATAACTCTGGTGACTTTCCTAGGTGGGTCTGGGAACAGTATCCAGGAGGTATTACTTTTATATTAGAATTGTGCGACTCTGGCTGAAACATTCTTTCTTTGGGAGCAAAATGAAATTTTGGGGGTGAAACTTTTTTCGTCACACCAAAGAAAAATGTGCAGATTTGGGTGGACTGAAACATTTTCTGAATTCATATAACATTCATCCAACTGTTTCAGACAAAACAATAATTTTTAAAAAAACAACAATTCCAAGAAATTGCCTATGCCTACGCTATGCCTACCGTCATGCCACCAGCTTCCATCCCGGACATACCACACGATCCATTGTCTACAGCCAAGCACTGAGGTACAATCGGATTTGCTCCAGCCCCTCAGACAGAGACCAACACCTACGAGATCTTCACCAAGCTTTCTCAAAACTACAATACCCGCACAAGGAAATAAGGACACAGATCAACAGAGCCAGACATGTACCCAGAAGCCTGCTGCTGCAAGACAAGCCCAAGAAAGAAAACAACAGAACACCACTGGCCATCACCTACAGTCCTCAGTTAAAACCTTTGCAGCGCATCATCAGTGACCTACAACCCATCCTGGACAACAATCCCTCACTTTCACAGGCCTTGGGAGGAAGGCCAGTCCTGGCACACAGACAACCTGCCAACCTTAGGCAGATTCTCACCAGCAACAGCACACTGCACCACAATAACTCCAACTCAGGAACCAATCCATGCAACAAACCTTGATGCCAACTCTGCCCACATATCTACACCAGCAACACGATCACAGGACCTAACCAGATCAACCATACCATCACTGGTTCATTCACCTGCACATCTACAAATGTCATATATGCCATTATATGCAACCAATGTCCCTCTGCTATGTACATCGGCCAAAATGGACAGTCCCTACGAAAAAGGATAAATGGACACAAATCAGATATCAGGAATGGCAATTTACAAAAACCTGTAGGAGAACACTTCAACCTGCCTGGACACACAATTACAGATTTAAAAGTCACCATACTGCAGCAAAAAAACTTCAAGACCAGACTGCAGAGAGAAGCTGCAGAGCTGCAATTCATTTGCAAATTTAACACAATCAATCTGGGACCGAACAAAGACCTTGAGTGGCTTGCTAATTACAAAAACAGCTTCTCCTCCCTCCGAGTTCACACCTTTAATTCAGCGGCTAGAAGAATACCTCACCCTCCCTGATTTGAGATAACAAGCTGGTTCAGCCTGATTGGACTAACCTTGTTACCTCCTACCTGATTCTTGACTATTTATCTATACCTGCCTCTGGACACTTCCACTGCTTGCATCAGACGAAGTGGGTATTAGCCCACGAAAGCTTATGCTCCAATACTTTAGTTAGTCTTTAAGGTGCCACAGGACTCCTTGTTACCTCTGCTATTCCAGACTAACACGGCTACCTCTCTGATTCAATTCCAAGAAAGTTTATAGTTTCAAAATTAAATGTTTTGTCTTTTTGATTTGAAACAACTTTTCATTTCAAGTTTTACTTCAATTTTATTGTTTGTTAAAGGTTAAGAACCTCTTACAATGAAATGAAACATTTTGTTTTGTGTCAGACAAAACAGTTTGATTCTTTTTCCAAATGATTCTTTTTGAAATATTTTGCCAAATTGAAAAAGTTTTTTTAAACAAAAAAGCCACAAACATTTCAGGTTGACTTGAAACTTTTTTTTTTTCAATTTGGCCACCAAACCTAAAAATCAATTGTTTGGATTGGTCTATGACCCATTCCCTCAGTGCAGAAAAAAAAGAATGGGAATGAAAAATCACGTCTGCACAAGTCTAGACGCAATTTGAATTCTGCTTAGGCCTTCTGCTGATTCTCACCAAAAGGTCAAATTAAGAATAACAGAGTCTAATCCAGCAGGAGTCTTTCTATTGTCTTCACTGGGCTTTGGGTTGGGCCAAGGGTCAGCTTTTCATTTGAAATCTACAGTATCAGTTTTACCAAAAATGCTACTAATATTTTCTCAGGCTTTCATAAACAGTGTGGTGGGTCAGTTACTATATATTTCGTATGTGGGCACCAGGGCAAAGGAGAATCTCTGTGCATGGAGTAGAGGACTAATAGAATTCAGTGCTGCCTGTACAGAGTAAGCCAGATCATGTGTAGTTGGCAGCAAAAGAAATTCCATATAGCAGCTGTCTTGGTAGACAAGACATGTCCTATCTGCCTAGTTAAGTGGGAAGTGGGTGGGGGGGTGGTGGTGGAGGAGGAACTATGCCAAACATGGTGGGAGGCAGACAAAGGGCATCAATTCAGAGAAAAAAATAATGGATAGTCAGTCACTAAAAAGTCTGTCATCTTGTGTGTCTTCCTTCACTTGAGGACATGTGCTCTCCTTATTCTAAAAACCACCTATTCTATGATGTGTTTTGTATAGAATCTGACCACACAATTCTCTGGTTGTTTTGTTCTGCAATGTCAGATACCAGTGCCAGCGCACATTCACCCCTTTTGAGTTCTGTGGTCATGAATCTGCAGAGTATTATTAAGCCCAAACTTCATCAATCTTTTACTAATCCACATGTAACTGATGTTGCTACAGCCTGACATTCCAAATGGATAGACATAATAAACTATTGTTGGAAGCGGCGGCATAGAAAAAAAAATTAGCATCATTATCCTGATGATCATGAGTCAATTTCAACTAATCCTCCCTTGTGCATGATTTCCTAAAGATGAAAAAATACAAGACAGCTTCACTCCCAAGATTGGCATATTGTTGAGTGCACATTTTATGACACCTAAGTGACCTGATTTTCAGGGCAACAGAGCACCCTGTGTGTGCTCAGCATAACTGGAAGTCCAGGCACTTATTCAGGACCCCATGTTTAGGCATCCAAATTAGGAAATAGTTTTAACCTTCTAAGACTTCAGTTTCCTAATGTTTAAAATTGGGATAATATTATTTGCCTGTTGATGTGTGTCTGGACATCTTTTGACCTGTCTGTATTTCATTGTTATATGCTAAACCATTATTCTTGGGAGTTTACATAGATATCATCGATATACAGTCCGGTGATTACAGGGCAGGAGGGGTGAAAGTAAGTCTCAGGACTCACCGGTACTGGGCTGGGCTGGAGCCAGAAGGGGCGGGGCCTTGGGAGGAAGGGGTGGGGCTGGAGGGTCAGAGCCAGCCCCGGCCCGCCCTGTTCCAGTAAGTGCTCCCCCTCTACCTCTCCCTCCCTCCCACCACCAGGGTAGCGGGGGCAGCGGGGGCTCAGGCGGCGGTTTAAAGGGCCCCGGGGCAGTAGCCAGGACCGGAGCCCCATTCCCAGAGCCCTGCTGCCAGAGCCCTGGGAAAACGGTGGTGGGGACCCTGGACCTTTTAAATCACCTCCCCAGCCCTGCCGCTGCAACCCCAGGGCTCCGGCAGCAGGGCACCGGGGACTATTTAAAGGGCCTGGGGCACCGCTGCCTCTACCACCCTGGGTTCTTTAAATAGCTGCTGGAGCCTGTCGAAGCCCAGGGATAGTGGCAGCGGGGCTCTGGCGGCTATTTAAAGGGCCCAGGGCAGTAGAGGCAGCGGGAGCCCCAGGCCCTTTAAATTGCCGCCTGGGGAAGCCGAGCCACCCTGGTACGGCGTATTGGCTGTTGCCGGTGCTCTGTACCAAGGCATACCGGCTTACTTTCACGTCTGGCTGATTGAAATATTATAGGTGGTCCTAAAAGCCCTGCTTATTATTAAGGTTGCATAATGTTTCTCATTATAAGACCCTGTATTTAGTTGCTTATAATGAGATGAAATTTTCCAGGCTGGGTGTCTGCCTCAGGCTGCCTTTTGCTATTCCTGTGAAAATCCACCCACATTTGGCCAAGTTATAAACCTTGCGAGGGCGGGGGGGAGAATAGGGGGTCACAGTTTGTACATGCTCAGTAAAGACCTCTCTGAGTGTACCAACTAAAAGTCCTGAAGATTCTGCCCTCACTGAGCATACTCAGATCTCCCAGAGCTCATTTTAAAAACACATCACATTTTGCAGAGTAAAAACCAAACTGTTTTGAAACAAAATACTGTAAAACCCCACCCACTTATCTCTAGCATAGGCCCTCCTGAATCACCAATAATTTAAACATTAACACTAATTTTAAAAAGACAGTACTCTCTTCTACTTTAAACTTTAGGGTAAAAGTGTGGGAGTCTCTTATATGCAGGACCAAATAACTTTAAGCTACTTTCCCAGCCTAAGTTAAATCCTTTCCCCCAAAACCTAAACTCTTCTAGTTGGGGATTGGGACCCGCTGCCACCATCAGTGTAAGTATTCTAAAACCATGGAGTGGGGCACATTGAAGCCCCGGATGAGTAACACCCCCCTCCCTACCTGGGAGACTGAGAACACAGAGACTCCGCTCCACCCCATCCCCCTCGTTGCTACCAAGGACAGAGATTTAAGCACACAGACTCTCACTAACCATGAGCTGCTCGATCCAAAGCTAGGATCCCTTCACTAGAATTACCAGACAATTCTTATAACAAAAAAAAAAGGTTTATTAAAGAAAAGAGAAAAGCTTACAACTTACACAGACTTCACAGGTACTTAATTTTCTAGCTCTAACCCCTCCCTTGAGATTTCTCCTCCTGATGAGGTTAGAGACACCACAGATCAGTTACAAGTTTATACAATCAACAATTCTACTTACTGTTAGTCTAATTTAGAACTTATTCAAAGAGATGAATAGGAAGGAGATTACATGCTCCCAGAGCTGGGAGAGAAAATGAAGATGCAGATGGCTGAGTGCCGAAACCAAAGTGAAAGTAAAAAACTCCCCCTCCCATAGGAATGTTAGCTTGACGTCACCACGTCTCTTGTTTAGGTTAAACCCTTGCAGGTAAAACAGTAAGTCTAAGGCACTTCATACTTATGACACTGCCCATTTTTAAAAACACATCAAATTTTGTAGAGTAAATAAATCTGGGCTGCATAGTAGGAACATTGCCAGCAGATGGAGGGAAGTGATTATTCCCCTCAACTGGGCACTGGTGAGGCCAGATTTGGAGTATTGTGGCCAGTTTTGGGCCACCCACTATGGGAAAGATGTGGACAAATTGGAGAAAGTCCAACAGAGGGCAACAAAAATGATTAGGGGGATGGGGCACATGACTTACGAGGAGAGGCTGAGGGGATTGGTCTTACTAAGGCTGCAGAAGAGAAGAATGAGGAGGGATTTGATAGCAATCTTCAACTACTTAAAGGGGTGTTTCCAAAGAGGATGGAGCTTGGCTGTTCTCAGTGGCAGCAGATAACATAACAAGAAGCAGTGGTCTCATGTTGTCGTGGGGGAGGTCTAGATTGGATATTAGGAAAATCTATTTCTCTAGGAGGGTGGTGAAGCACTCGAATGGGTTACCTAGGGAAGCGGTGGAATCTTCATCCTTAAAGATTTTTAAGGCCCGTCTTGATAAAAGCTTCGTTGTGATGATTTGAGCAGGGGGTAGGACTAGATGACATCCTGAAGTCTCTTACAACCTAAATCTTCTATGATATTCTGGGACCAACACGGCTACAAAATCACTGCAATCATTAGTTATTGTCCATGGTGTCATATACATTCCTAACTCTATTTAAACAGTGACCCAGAAAAAAAAAATCTATAACCTCTGCACTTCCTATGTTTCCAGCCTTGTCTGGTCTAAAAAAAACATGAGCTGAGTCATCCTGAGATCTAATTATCCCTTTGGCTACTGCCATTACTGATTGTACTTAGCCAGCCTTCTTGCATTGCCTGGATATTTTGGAGTTTGTCTAGATGAGCGATACACAGTTATATAGGAGCAAAATTGACCAGTCATTGCCATAAATAACTGTTTGCTTCACAGTAGGGAATGGGAAGAAGAGCTAAATGCTTGGTTCTTTGCATAGCTTCAAATAGCTGTTGGTAGATTAGGTAGCTGTCCCCACCTCCTGTCCTTCTCAAGTTGTTTCAGTTCCTAAATTTTATTCATGATGAAAATTCAGCCCAAATCTTCCAAATATTGCAAGAGGAAAAGTTTTGTTTATGAGCTCCCCACAACGCTGCTATATACTGCTTTGCATTTTTGTGAACTGTTTCCATTGACACTTCTTTCTTTTCTTTTGTTCCTGCTATTTCATCCCAGATTTTCTGCTTGAATTCAAACTGTTTGTCAAATGTGATAATGGGCAGAAAGGCGCGACATGAGCGGTTAACGCTACTGCTGCTGTCTGTAGAGGATTTTCCTGGATGTCATTTTCCTGATCTTAATGCAAGTATACATTTGACTTACTGTAGCGGGGTGACCACCCGCTCCCCCCCTTAACAGGGCTAGAGTAGCCCGGGAAGGGGCTGGAAGCAGCCCAGGGAAGGGGCTGTGGCTGGGAGCCTGCAAACTCCCAGGCTGATTGGGAGTTAGGGTCAGCTGAGTGGCCACACCCCAAACTCTCAGACTGTATAAAAGCCTGGGAGGCAGAAAGAGCAGTCAGTCTACTCTGTAGTCAGAGGGAGACAGGGCCTGGCTGCAGGGAGCCATTAATAGAGTACCCAGACTGGGACAGGGTGTGGGCAAGGCAGCTGGGAGCTAGGGAGTCTAAGCTCTAGGAAGAGGGCCCCAGCTCAGGGAACTGAGGCCAGTGATGACTGGCAGTGGTGGTATCTGAGGCAAGTTGGGGATAGTGGGTGGTGGGTTCCCCCGGGGAGGGGAGACCCTAAGACCAGGGGGGTACTGCAGGGGTGCAGCACCCTCAGCAAGGGGCTCCGGGGTCCGGGAGGGGCATGTGGCCAGAGTGGAGAAGCGGACGTCAGCCGGCAGAGGGCGCTCCGGGGTCAAAAAAGAGCTGATTCCCCAGAAGACCAGACGGGGGCGCTGCTGGGTGAGTGGACGACACCGTTACACGTGGTGGAGAATGCGGGCACTAGCGATCCGCCCCTGATACAAGGGGCAGGGCACGGACAGCGGAGAGTGCCAGGAAACTGAGGCAAGGAGAGAGATTGCCGGAGAGACTTTTTTGGGGGGAGCATGGACTCAATATACGCTGGGGCATACTTTGTGGAGGTCCCAGGGGCTATCCCTGGCTGGGCCCCAGGGACAGGTTACCAGCAAAAGGGGGCTGAAGACCTGCAGGGGACCCGGGAAGGCCAGGAGAGCCTGAAGGAGGTGCAGATGGCCCTCCATGAACAATTAGGGCAGCTGATAAAGGAACAGCAGGCCCTGGGGCAGCTCCTCCGGAGGGAGTTTCGGAGGAGACCCGAGAAGCCTGGCGCCCGGGTTAGGAGGCCCGTGGCGGGGCAAAAGACTTGTTATGCCTGTAGAAGGCCAGGACATTTAAAAAGGGACTGCCCTTATGTGGCTGAGGGCTGGAGAGTGTACCCCGGTCGGGGTGGGGGCCCCCCATTGGTCCGCTGGGTGAAGAAACCCAGACGGGAACCAGCATGTTGGGCCTGTGGCCGGAGGGGACATCTTCAGCGGGACTGCCACGCCCTTAGGAGCCCGAATCAGGGCAACCCAAAGGGGGCTGGCCCTGCGAGGGCCAGGGCAAAGCCAGAGCCCAGGACAGCCAGGAGGCGGGGAGTCTGCTGGGGCTGCCGGGAGGAGGGACATATAAAAAGGCATTGCCCCCTCCGGGAAACAGAGGACAAACCGAAGGGGGTGCCTGAGGGCCAGGAGCGGCCTGAACCAGGGGAGATGGTGGAGCCCGTAACCGGGACCCCGAGGGAGGTCGGAGTCCAGACGGTCATTAAGGAAGGGTCCCACCGAGGAACCCAAACGGAGTGGGACCAGCAGGAGGCTGGGGCCCAGGCCATGCAGGAGCCCGCCACCAAGTGGACCCAGACCCTAGAGGTGGAGGGTCAGGGGGTTGCAGACTTGAGGGCGAGGCTGGAGAGGGCTGAGGAGGCCCGTCAGGGCCTCGCCGACGAATGTAAAAAGATGGTGGAGAGTGAGACCCGCCTAAAGAGACAGCTGGAGGCCTCCGAGAAAAAGTGAGTGGCGCTGGAGGTGCATGTCCGGCTTCTTCACGGGTGGGCATCTTAAGGGGGGGGACGTGTAGTGGGGTGACCACCCGCTCCCCCCCTTAACAGGGCTAGAGTAGCCCGGGAAGGGGCTGGAAGCAGTCCAGGGAAGGGGCTGTGGCTGGGAGCCTGCAAACTCCCAGGCTGATTGGGAGTTAGGCTCAGCTGAGTGGCCACGCCCCAAACTCTCAGACTGTATAAAAGCCTGGGAAGCAGAAAGAGCAGTCAGTCTACTCTGTAGTCAGAGGGAGACAGGGCCTGGCTGCAGGGAGCCATTAATAGAGTACCCAGACTGGGATAGGGCGTGGGCAAGGCAGCTGGGAGCCAGGGAGTCTAAGCTCTAGGGAGAGGGTCCCAGCTTGCTGAGCCTAGGGAAGGCCCGACCCACGGGGTACTGGGGGTTGCAAGGGGGTGGCCCTGGGCTGGTTAGGAGCAGCAGGCCCAGCCCCTTCTTGCCGGTGATGAGTAGCCATGAGACTGCAGTCGGCCTCAGGGAACTGAGGCCAGTGATGACTGGCAGTGGCGGTATGTGAGGCGAGTTGCGGATAGTGGGTAGTGGGTCCCCCCGGGGAAGGGAGACCCTAAGACCAGGGGGGTACTGCAGGGGTGCAGCACCCTCAGCAAGGGGCTCCAGGGTCCGGGAGGGGCACGTGGCCAGAGTGAAGAAGCGGACGTCGGCCAGCAGAGGGCGCTCCGGGTTTCAAAAGAGCTGATTCTCCAGATGGGGGCAGCGCCGGGTGAGTGGACGACACCATTACACTTACAAATTCAAAAGCCCTTCATAAAGGGCAATGCCGTCACTTGCTTAAATACTATATTATCACTGCTGTTAGCTTTGTGGTCATGGGAATGTTCATTTTATGAGCTCAATCTGGATCTGAACAACTGGAATTTGAAAATCCAACTACCTTATCCCTAAGAGGACAAGATCAGGTTTGGTTTACACAGTGCACAATGCAGAATACACTGGGGAGATTTGGGATAAATATAATCTCAAAATCACACAATATAGCAAGGTGGGCACTCTCTTTAAAACTATATCAGGAAGCAGAGGGGCAAGGAAGAGACCATTAAAGATCTTGATACTTCCCTTATTGTAGCGTAATTTCCTGTTATTATAACAATTCCCATGTTCAGTGTTAAAAGAAAGCGACTTTTCCTCTGATTGTCTCATTGACACACAGTACGGGAAACAACAAAGATAATGGGATGAGGTGTTTGCCCTATCTTGAACTATTTTGCCTGTTGAGATGAAGAACAGTGTGTGTTTTTGTTGGGTTTTTTTTTAGCTGCTTGGAGAAGAAATGTGGTTTACCCATTAGAACAAAGGATTAGGAAATCAAATTCTTGCATTTAACCATGCACATTCTACAGCTGACAAGATGTGTGTCCTTGTTCTAGTCAACTCTGCCCACCTATAACTAGAGGGCACCTACCCCACAGGGATGCTGGGATGCTTAATTGACAATGGTGTTGTACAGTGTTTTGATGGAAGATGTTACCTTAGTTATTTAGTTCAGATGTGTTTGCATGTGAAGGCGGGGGGAGCAGAGGGTGATTAGTCAGCAATCTGCCTCATCCTGTGCTTGGGGGAAAAAAACCTTGAACTCCATTCTTGGGTACTTCGGTCAATTACACCTCTACAAATTCATTGATGCCAAACATCATAGTGAAGACAATGGAAGTACTTGTGGCACCTTAGAGACTAACAAATTTATTTGAGCATAAACTTTCATGGGCTACAGCCCACTTCATCAGATGAAGATCTAGCAGGGACTCATTCACCTGTACATCTACCAATGTGATATATGCTATCATGTGCTGGCAATGCCCCTCTGTCATGTACATTGCCCAAACTGGACTGTCATGAGCCTTAATTATTGTTATTTTGTATTGTGATAACACCTAAAGACACCAGCCAAAGTTGGGGTCCTCTTGTGCTCGGAGCTGTACAAACATGTCATTTGAAACAATCCTTGAAGAATGTAAAATCCAAGGATGAGATTTTCAAGTGCTGGGTGCTGACTTGACTCTGCTCCCGTTGAAGTCAGTGGTGCAAGAGTTTGACTAATGCTGAGCTCTTTTAGCCCTCCCATCCTAATGAAATGAAACAGATAAAGGGTAGGAGAAGGAAAACATTAGCATCTCTCTCGGAATAAAGGAAGTCTTGTCCACTGGTTAGGGCACAAGCCAAGCAGATGCAAGACCCAGGGTCAGTTCTCACTCTGTCACAACCTTCCATGGTGACCTTGGACCAAGCACTCTGTGTCTATGATCCTCAGTTCCCCCATCTGTACAATGGTGACAATAGTACTCCCCTACCTCACAGATACATTAAAGATTGAGGCACTCAGAGACTAAGGGAATGAGGACAAATTACCACCAAGGAGAGAGGGCTTTTTACATATGGGGAGCGGATGCAGGGGATGATTAAGTGGCTTGACCAGAATAACACTGGAAACCAGCATGGCAGAGGTAGGACTGGAGCTGAGATTTCTGGAGTACCAACTCAAAGTTGTAACCACAAGGACGTTGCTCTTCTTGAATTGGTTGGGGGTGGAGGGCAATTGGCACCCCTGCTACTGATATTGATCCAACAGGTTTACCTTACAGTACAGGATCAAACCCTACGGTGGAATAGCTGAGGATTACAATGCATGGATAAGCCACGTTTAAAGAAGCTCTTGCCTATTTTGTGCATGGTGAGAAAATTGACACAAAAGCTGGTTGAGTGGATTTGGGCAGAGTTAATCTCTCACACCTATCAGATATTCCGTGGTATGATTGAAAACACTTTTATAGACATAGACTTGTATAGATAAAGAAATCTATTGATTCCTTTGCCTTCCCCTGACCCTCTAGGCTTCTTACCTGAGACCATTATCCAAAGTACTGTCTGCAATTAATCTTCTGGCAGTGTGTAATCACCCCAGGTGTACAGAGCTGAGTTTGAAATAGATAATGATACCGAGGGAGTGGGGGGGACAAGTTGCCATTTGTTTACTGTACCTATCAGAAGAGGAGCATAGTTTAGTGTCCAGAGAGGTCAAGGTATACACACTTTACAAAAGGACAAAACAACCCCCCTAGACTATCTATTAAAAAAGAATGTATGTCTTTTTAATGTATTTGTACAGGAGGGGGGAAAAAAGGTGAAACCTTCCAGATGCTTGCTTGCAGTAAAGCATTTCTGGCTGTTAGTTCCAGTAGGTCATTACTGCATTAATTTGGTGTTTAATTAAATGCCTGTGCAACAGACCATTTATTTGTTATCTAATATTAGCTTTAGTTCTTATCAATTAAATGCTAGCTGAGGGCTTGATTCACTTACGTTTTATGTCCCCTTACATTTTTTTATAAACAAGAAACAAGGACTCAGTACGCAGAGGAGAGATTTACACACTCAAATTTCACAGTGTGCATAATGAGATGTGCTGAAGTGTGTAGGCAGAAGG
Source organism: Sternotherus odoratus (assembly GCA_032164245.1). NCBI lineage: Eukaryota > Metazoa > Chordata > Testudines > Kinosternidae > Sternotherus > Sternotherus odoratus. The sequence continues at coordinate 99,347,518 of JAVMKO010000007.1, forward strand.
ATCTGAAACAAAGGGCGATTAAAAAAAAAACAAGCAAAAGAGGGGCGGGGGTTAAAAAAGCAAGCAAAAAATAATTTAGCAGAGCATGGCTGGCTTCTTGGGGAATGCATGAAACCATTCTCTTCAGCTTCAATTTGAGCAGGATCCCATGTCTGGTTTTCCTCTTTCAGTTTCAAGTTCCAACTTAGCACCTTATTCAGAATGTCCCCTGGGTTTCACATCAAAATGGGAAGATGGTCAATTTTGCATGAACTCTAGGCAAAGCCAAAAAGGGACAGCTTGTTGCTGAAAAGGCAGCTGAACCATAGCAAATTTCATGACAAATATAGGGCCTGATTCTCCAGTGCCTTGAACCTTCATAGACAGTGGTGCAAAATGCTACCACAGATGTCAATGAGTGGAGAATTCTGATTCAATAGCATTTTGCACTCAGGGGTGGAGAAGACTACCTAGTGTGCAATGTAGTGAAGAATCAATTGGAGATAGTGAAATATTTCACTAATATTTTTAAAGGGTGATGATAAAAATCACTGCTATCTGGACCAGTTCAGTTTTAAAAAAAAACCATGAATAGAAGAGTCATGTCTTCTCCCATTTTCATTATGTGACAATATTGCTTTTTAGTCATGGGAAAGAGAGAAGTAAAGGATACATATTGCATATTTGTGACCTTGAACCTTTTTCTTGGGACAATGAAGAGCTTGATGAAAAAAAATCAACTTCCTTTCCATAGATGTTCCATAGATGTTTCAGGAAGAAATAACTGAAAAACACCCACACAAATTATCCAGAGAGTGGTGAAATTATGTGGTATGAATTCAGTTTGTGGTCTACTACAGAACATTCATGGTGCTCAACCAGGGTATAGTACCCTGATGGAATGACTTCCCTGCACAATGGAATAAGTCAATTTGTAAATGACAATGAGAAACTGGTGACCCACATCATATATTTCCTCTGATTCTCGAATCATTTTTATCCAAGCCCTTCCAGATCTCACCAAAGTAGTAAGAACTGATTTGCACTACACCCAATTATTGACTTGCTCCTTTAGATCAGAACGGATGGTCCTTTGTGTACTTTGGATCCTTCCTGTCGTTCATTTCTTCTCACTGATTTTGTATTGGTTCCACTTCATTCCACCTCCAATGTAGAGAACAATAGACATGAACAATAGGCCTGATTCACTTTCGTCCTGACTGGATCACACTATGGCTGTTGTAATGTATGATTCTCTGTACAGTAATGAGTGGGTGTGCGTGTATCCTTCTTTGCCTGAAATGACCCTCATGTGTGATATCAGGACAATCAAGATTTCAGACCACGCCCCTTGATTCTTTAAGACCTGGATCTGTCTTTAGCCACTTAATATTCAAAAACCTGCTTGCTTACTAGACTCCTATTGCAGAAGTCTAAGTCTATTTGATTTTTAAAATCAACCTAGAAATGTTTATTTTATCATAAACTGGGTTGCCAATAAGAAAGCATCTCAGAGCTCTCAGTAGGAGATGCTGGGCAGTGCGCAGCCACCTCATTTCTGAAAAGATTATGTCCATTGTGAGTTCTGAGCACTTCTCAAAACCTGGACAATAAATGACTCCAAAAAGCTGAAAATTCCAAAGCCGGCGAGTGGCTCACCCAGTACCCTTCAAAATTGATGAGAATGGTGTCTCTAAACTGTCCGGCTGACTTTGAATGTTTCAATTTAAGTGCCTAAATTTAGGTACCTGAAAACTGAAGCTACTTTTAAAAATGTAGCTCTATATCACTTACCCAAGGAGTCATAACAAGTAATAGTTTGGGTGGGGTAAGACATTAGGAATTTCTGGCTTTCAGATCCCTTGCAGAGTCTATTATAGCATACTGCCATCTCTGTTTAAGAACTGGACTTTTGACAATAATGGCCCCTTAATGGGTGGGGAAGGTATTTTACAAAAGTAATTATTAAGTTTTATTATCAGTCTCTTCTCTCTGGGGGGAGAGGGATTTTCTTCCTCTGTGTTTTGGTCACTATTGCAATCTAAATGAATAATAATTATGAAATACATGCATCTTAGAGATTCAAGTATGATGACCCTGGTCCTCAACCTCTATTTTGGCTGTTTGACCTGCAATAAACACTAAGCACAAGCTTGGAGGGATGCCAGTTCTGCTTTTCTCTCTCCTAAGTAACTTGTTTGGACAACTTCTTTCTAAAATGATACAATTCAAACAGAGGTATCTACTTACTAATTTTTTTGAATGTGCTTGTAACCTTCTGGGGAGATCAGACCATCTCTTGGCATTTCAGCATGAATAACTTTTTCAGGCTAAGATTTGATCATTTAGAACGTATGCCCTACTTAATTATTATCCCAACAGTTTTTTTGGTATATATTTTGCTTTAAACATGAAAAAGATAAAATAAAACAGAGGTCTACAACTAAAAATTGTCTTACAAACATGATCATCTGCTAGACAAGCTGGCAGCTATATGGATAACAAGATCAGTTGTGTACTTCAATCATAGTCCGACAAAAATAATGTCAAAATAAGAGGAAGACCCTTTTGGAACCTTGGGTGTCAAGTTTTAGCTTAAGGGGTTTTCATTTCTTAACAGCTGACTTAAAAATCCCTTGTAAGAAAGGAACTGACAGATCTCAACCTACAGCATGTGTAGCAGGTGCTACTAGATAAGCTCTGTACTAGGGGTTGCAGAGTAGCTGAAGAGGAAGGCCTGATTCAACAAAGCACTTGCTTAACACTGGGGACTTGCTTAGTTCTGGTAGTTGACAATGAAATTGACAAACGGAACAAACTTTACAAGACTGCCGGTTGTGTCACTTCGTGGGCACTGTGGGAAGGAGCTCAGATAGTGTGGTAAGGAAAGTATGATAATAAACAGAAGAGAAGAGATAAGATGTCCTATTACATTAAATAGGACTCACGTGCATTCTAAAGAGCTTTGCTGATTTGGGGTTTAGGATCAGTTAAAGAAGTAATTTAAAACATTGAAGTAGGGTTTTATCTTCTTGATCCACTTAGTCTCTTTGAGTGTGACCAACATAACTATTGCCATAACTAGCATATTAGTCTCAGGGAGAAAGGCTGTGAGTGATCTGGAGGGCAGGGCTGCAGTTGAGATGGGAGAGAATAAAGGAACTGGACTGAAGGCCCAGTGAGGAAATAGTACATTGCAACGGGGAAGAGAGAGATTGAAGGAGCACATTTGGGTAATACACAAAGGTAGCCAAATTTGGGGGTGTTTATCGGGGTTGGGGGATGGAGAGGAAGACTCAAAAAAGGGGCAGAGGGGACATGTGGTAAGGGGAAACCGAAAAATCAGCCAAAGTTATGAGACACCCAGGGAAAGTGGGCTCCCTAATGTGGAAAACACAAAAAGGTCCGGTATGTTTTTCCCATGGGATAACTAATGTGTGTTACCCATCTTGCTGGACAATCTTGGTGGAGACAAGGCACTGTAGTTCTATCATGATGTAGGCCAGGCAAAATCAACCATGGGCGGGGGGATAATGCAGGCCTTGCCTAGCTACCTCATGGAAAAACCTCCTGTGTCTTATCTCCTCTAGGACTTTTTTTACACATTCATTATCCTTTTGTAGAAAAATCCTCCCTTTTCTGCAATGAAGACACAGCCTTTGTGAGGAAAGTCTCCGTGTGGGAGAGCAAACCCATGAAAAGAGAGCGGAGGGAAAGCAAAAAAGGAAAATGGCAACTGCACAAAGGGAAGTCCAAAGGAGCAAGCAACGTTATAGTTCCATGCAGCACTGTAAGTAACTGATGGAGTCAGTTTGGAAAAAGAAAAATGGTGTGGCAGTTTTCATAGCCGTACACTCCTTGTCCTCTGCTCTGACCATTAGACCATGCTTCTTTCTGGATTTTTCCATACAGAGCTTGATGCTGTTCCCATTGCAAAGTTTTGCAATTCACTTTGAGTGGTAGACAATACAATGTATAAAGCAGGCTTCATTCTCAGCCCACTGACACAGTGGTAAGTCAGGAGTTAAGGGAAATAACTGATGTAAAACAAGTGTCAGTAAAAGGATTAAAATACAGGCAAACAAGGGCTCTTGTAGGGAGTAGGGATAGAGTCTAGAGTGACTTAGAGAAATTGGAGTATTGGGCTAAAAGAAATCTGATGAGATTCAGCAAGGACAAGTGAAGAATCCCATGCACTGCTACAGGCTGGGGACTGACTGGCTAAGTGGCAGTTCTGAAAAAAACAAAAGGACCCGGAGATTACAGTGGACGAGAAGCTGAATATGAGACAACAGTGTGCCCTTGTTGCCAATAAGATTAACAGCATTAGGCTGCATTAGTAGGAGCATTGCCAGTAGATTGAAGGAAGTGATTATTCCCCTTTAGTCAGCACTAGTGAGGCCACATCTGGAGTATTGTGTCCAGATGGGCCCCCTCACTACAGAAAGGATGTGAACAAATTGGAAAGAGTCCAGTGGAGGGCAACAAAAATGACGATTAGGGGGCTGGGGCACATGACTTATGAGGAGAGGCTGAGGAAACTGGGTTTATTTAGTTTGCAGAAGAGACGAGTGAGGGGGGATTTGATAGCAGCTTTTGACTACCCGAAGGGAGATTCCAAAGAGGATGGAGCTAGGCTGTTCTCAGTGGCAGCAGATGACAGAACAAGGAGTAATGATCTCAAGTTACAGTGTGGGAAGTCTAGGTTGGATATTAGAAAAAAAAACCTATTTCACTAGAGGAGGGTGATGAAGCCCTGGAATGGGTTACTTCAGGAAGTTGTGGAATCTCCATCCCTAGATGTTTTTAAGGCCCAGCTTGACAAAGCCCTACCTGGGATGATTAGTTGTGGTTGGTCCTGCTTTGAGTAGGGGATTGGACTAGATGACCTCCTGAGGTGTCTTCCAACCCTAATCATCTTCTATGAAAGGAAGAATGAGCCATTTGTTAGGTTACAGTTCAGGAGAATTGGAACAGTTCATTCCCCTGCTTCTTCACAGGGTTCCTGTGTGACCTTGGGCAAAACACTTAGTCTTTGGACTGGTCTCCACTGGGGGGGAATCTACTGTAGATACGCAATTTCAGCTACGTTAATAATGTAGCTGAAATCGACGTCTCTACAGCCGACTTACCTCCCATCCTCACAGCGGTGGCGGTCGGCGGCGCGGGCCCCGGTCGACTCCAGCTTGCGCTTCTTCAGGAACAGGACTTCCGGAGTCGACGGGGGAGCCGCTGGTGATTGATTTATCACATCTTAACGAGACGCGATAAATCGATCACCAAAAGATCGATCCCTACCAGCTCAAGTGAAGACAAGCCCTTTGTGTGCCTCAGCTCCCTGTCTCTAAAATGGGAACAATGGCACTACCCTACCTTCAATGGGTGTTGGGAGAATAAATCCATAAAAATTTTTGAGGTGCCCAGATACTACAGGAAGGGGGGCCACAGAAATGGGAAAAAAATACAGTTCGTTTTTCAAAAAACTTTCCCCTGAAAATTTCTTGCAAGATCACTCACCGCACCTCATTTGAGGCTGCCATCGCACATGATAAAACTGTCTTTAAAACACAACCATGTCTCATGATCCAAATTAGGTCAGCTTCAAAATAAATAAAATACTGACATTCCCAGGACCCATTTATTTCTCAAAGACTCAGTCCAATAACTAAGAAATTGCCTTATGCTACCAAGAGCGCGAATGGATCCTCTCTCACTCTTTGTACGTGTCTGCCTGGTGTCTGCCTTGTCCATTTCCTCTTCCCTTCTGACTATCAGTGCTGCAGCAGCAGCCCATAAAACAAAGATAAGTCCCAGCTCCCAGGGAGTTTTGCCTTGTCAATGAGAGATCAAAAATGACACTCCAAGGCTGCACCATGATATTTGCAGCCAACTTGAAAAAGTATTAGTCAGACCATTTGGGCTTTTTTTTGCCATCTTATCCTCCAGGACACCTTGAATTTCACAGTTTTTCTACTTGGAAAATGCATCATTAAAAGAGTCTCTTGAGTTATTGCATGAGAGTTGTGTCCTCCCTAGGAAGACAAACTATTTCACACGTGCTCAATGAAATGGTCACTTGAAATGCTCACAATGAAACTCTGCTGCTTCTGGAGTTTCCTTCTGCAAGCTGATGTGTAGACTCGCTAGCCATGACAACAATATGAATGTGTCATCTACAGGTCAGGTCAGACCCCTTTCCTCAGTGCTTGTTTTATTTCTGAAGACCAAACTCGAAACCAGAACTAAACAAGTCAAGCTACTGGGCAAAGACGTACCTAAGGCCTTTCCAGCTATGGCCACGCTGGAGGAAAGAAGACACACCATCTCCTCTTCGATGGCCTCCTTTGCACCTGCTGCTTCTTTCCTTTTATAACAACAACTCCCAGATCCATCACAGGATAAAAGAGTTACAGGGGTACTGCCTACATGATGGAATACATTTACACCCAGTCACATCTAGCAATTCTAACCTCAGACCAAATTGCAGGGGTTCTGATTCAATGTTCTCAGAAGTCAAGGGAAGGACTCCATTGTCTTTAGTGGGCATCTTTATTTTATAAATGGAGATATACCAATCTCCTAGAACTGGAAAGACCTTGAAGGTCATCGAGTCCAGTCCCCTGCCTACACTAGCAGGATTGAGTACTGTCCCCTGACAGATTTTTTGCCCCAGATCCCTAAATGGCCCCCTCAAGGATTGAACTCACAACCCTGGGTTTAGCAGGCCAATACTCAAACCACTGAGCTATCCCTCCCCAATCTGTTCAGGTCATTATGGAAGAGTCTGTTAAAATATCTAAACATCAGTGTGAACTAGGACGGATATGGTTTAGCAACAAATTGTGTGGCATTCATGGTGTCACATGGGATAATACAAAACGGACCATTTTGACTGAGATTTTAAGATTAATGTAGCATTCATAACCAAACTCTCTACTTACACCAAATGTAGCTGTGCCACACAGTTTTGGAGACTGTCATGTCTCTTGTAAAGAGTGCCATACTGATCTATAGACCTAGTCCATATAGCTAATGTAAATATTACAAAACACATGTGGATCTTCGATACATTTGAACCTAGCACCATCCACACAACACAAACTTCTGCTACTTGAGGTAGAGAACTAAATCAGTAAGAGTCAGCCCTCCTCTGGATAAGCATCTAGAAGGGGACACAACTCACAAGCATATTAATTAAACATGTTGTTTTCGACAATCTCTTTGAAATACTTGTAGTTTTGTAAGGACTATTTTCCTGACTTATGGTGCACTGGTCTTGTAGAAATCATAAGAAATCACAATCATAAGGACTGTTAATTTTGGCTTCCTTTTTCATCCAACTTCCATTATTTAACGATAAATACATAACTCACAGTGGTGGCTCTGTATCCATCACCATGTTCACATAACACTGGGGACCGACCCAAACTCAGAGCCCAGGTCTGAACATCCCGGATGTTTTGGATCGGAGTTTCACCATGCACACAATTGTTATACTGGGCCAAAGTGAAACCTGGAATCTGAATGTGACTGGGGTGGATCCCAGGATGCCAGAATCTAAGTGTATTCACCACTACTGCTTGAGGTGAAAGACAAGAACCTATTAGCTGGCTGCACTAGCAGGCACCTAAACTTCTATGTAGTCCATTAATATGGGGGAAGGGAGGGAATCTCCACATTGCGTTAATATGGATTACATAAATACCCCCTAACTTTGAGGAAGCTTGTATCCAAAACTGACTAAAAATGGCTTCTCTGATCTTGCCCAGAAATTACACGGATAGGACAACCGGGGAATAAGAGATATGTCCCAAAATGATTGATTGGCACGGACGCTTTGTCCAGTCCTCCCAAAAGGAAAATAAGTACACACAGGTCTATACAAGTGAAAACTAGAAAGATCAGAACATTGACAGACACTCAGCTGGCGATCTGGAGGCTGTCATAGCCAAGAATCCAGCCTTAGGGTTGGATTAGCTTCCTGGTTTAAATTAAATAGCTGTCATGAAGGCACACATTTTGACTGTCATGAATCAGACAGAGACGATCATCCGGAGTTTTCAACATTTATCCATGATTGGGTCTCTTCATGCCACCTCACAATGGGTGGCACAAGAAACAACAACAGAGGTGTCTTCTGTCTTATCCAGAAACATAACTGACTATAGAGTTGTACTTTTAAAATATACTGGGGAAAATTCTGTACTTACTGAAGTCAGGGGCAGTATTGCCACACCCATTATGTCTAACGAAGGCCTCCATCTTTCTGTATGTTTTCTTTTACCTAGAAAGATATGGCTGGGGAATGGACAGTTTTGAGAGAAAAAAAAAAAAGACTTTCACCTCATGGGCTCCATTAAAATCTAGCCAAAGGATGCCCCAAGGAAACAAGGCCTCTCAGAACTTGTGGCAGGACTTAAAAGAAATATTCAAAATTGCTGTGGACATTTTCATGCACCGGGAGTTGTCAAATACTGATGAAAAGAAGAGACCAATAGACCCCATCCATTATTCAGACTGAAGCCAAATGTCTGGAAGTTCTGCTGTCCTGGGAATTCAGTTAAGGATACTCTCACCCAACACCAACTTCTCCCAGAGGGAGGGAGTTGTGGATTGGTCAGTGGGAGCATGTGTGGTCTAAACAGATAGAAGACCATATGCCAAGGATCCAGAACCACTATTCTATTTGCTTTAGACTCACTGTGTGAATTTGAGGAAGGGAGTGAACCTCTATATGTCTTAATTTATGTCTTTTAAAATTGCTATATTTATGTTTATCTACTTATTTAGTTATCAACAATTTAATTAATGGGACAGTTTCTAACTCTCTCAGGTATTTATTATGCCTCCATAACCATAGTACAGGAGCACCTCAGTGTTTTACCGTATTTATCCTCACAACACCCCTGTAAGGTAGCAATATACTGCTATCCCCATTTTACAAATGGAGAAGCAAGGGGCAAAGAGGCTAAGGGAATGACCCGAGGTGTCACACAAAATTTGGAGTGGGATAAAGAGTTGAATCTCTCCCCCAAGTCAGCACCCTAATTACTGTGCCATCCTTCCCCTCATCAGGGGTGACTGAGAATAGTTCTACTGAAGTCCATGGAGTGACAGATTTACCCCAGCTGTGAGATCTAGCCCCATGTGCCTACGGTACTTTGAGATCCAAGTGCAAGAAGTTGTAACTCTGATATTATTTGAAGCCAACATTTTTTCTAAAAAAAAAAAAAAAAAAAGGAACAAAATGTTATCTCTCTATTGCCGAGACTGTCTGAAAATGAAAAGCATTGATTATTTTATCATTTTTTCCTGGCAGATAAGAAGAAGCTGGGCAGACAGTAATTCAAAGTATTAGTGTTTTTGTGAAGCAATTTATTGCACTTCTGACAATAAGATACTTAGAGATTTGCAGAGATTTGTTGGGGGTTTATTGGAACCACCCTGGGGAGTCAGTGCAGCAACTTGTTCTTTATGTAGGAAAGTCCCGCACAGCAATAGTCATAAAGCATTGTGCTGGGCAATGAGTGTGTGCAGGAAGGAATGCCGTATATAACCAGAACCGCTGCTCACAATCTAGCAGAGCTGGGGGAAGGGATCTGTATAGGAAGTGTCAGCAATGTTTAGGGGTTAGAGTACAGAGCAGCAAGACTTCTGGGTTGTATTCAAACCTCCAGCATTGACTGGAAAATTCACTCATCTGTGTGTCCCAGCTCACTCCTCTCATGCCTGGTCTACGTTACGCTGTAAAGTCGAATTTATCCACGTTAAATCAATCCTTCCACTTTGCCGTCCTCACTATGATGCCATTTAAGTCGACCTAAAAGGGACTTAAATTGATTTCCGAACTCCCACCCCACAAGGGGAGTAGCGCTGAAATTGACATTTCCGGGTCGAACTAGCATTAGTGAGGACACAGTTTGATGTTACCGGCCTCTGGGAGCTATCCCACAGTGCTCCATTGGACAGCGCTCTCAACATGGATGCACTGGGCAGTTAGATAGGAAGAGCCTCGGGAACTTTTGATTCTTATTTCCTCTTTGGCCAGCGTGGCGAGATCTCCTGCAGAGCTCACCATCAGAGGAGACCATTCAGTCCCTGAATTGGAAAAAAGCCCCAGCATGGACCGCAAGGGAGGTGCCGAATCTGACTGCCATATGGGGAGATGAATCCACGCTGGCAGAACTGAGATCCAAAAAAAAGAAATGCCAGTACCTACGCCAAAATCTCCAAGGGCCTGGTGGACAGAGGCCACAGCAGGGATGCATAACAGTGCCATCTTAAAATTAAGGAGTTGAGGCAAGCCTATCAGAAAACCAAAGAAGCCAATGGACGCCCCGGGTCACAGCCCAAGACATGTCGCTTCTACAGTGAGCTGCATGCCATTCTAGGGGGGTGCACCACAACTACCCCACCCATGACTGTGGACTCCACTGATAGGGTGATTGGTCGGCATGGTAGAGGATTTGCTGGATGAGGAAGATGAGGTGGAGGAGGACTATGATGGCGAGGAGTCACCTTGGCCCAGGTGCTGACAGGAGCGTAATGTGAACGCTGATCCATGCCTCCCAGCAGAGACTAAGGGATCCTAAATACTTGTAAAGTCATTAATTAAAACAACACAACTGATAAGTGCTCCGAAGCTTTGGAATACATTGTACTCAGTAGCGACAAAGAGTCCTGTGACACCTTAAAGACTAACACAAGTATTGAAGCATAAGCTTTTGTGGGCTAATACCCACTTGCATGCATCTGACGAAGTAGGTATTAGCCCACGAAAGCTTATGCTTCAATACTTTTGTTAGTCTTTAAGGTGCCACAGGACTCTTTGTTGCTTCTGCATATTGAGAGTAACATGGCTACCTCTCTGATTATTGTGCACAGTCTTACTCCTTCCTGGTTGTTCCCGAGAGAGTTACAGTCAGCAGGCAAAGTCACAGCTCCACAGAAGCAGGAATTGGAGTTAGTCCCCAACACAAAATCCTTAGCAATAATATTGGTCAAATTCAAGAGTCTGATCCTTCCGCCAATGGTTTCATTGGGAACAGGACTGGGTGTACTTTACCACCTCACCAGACAGCTCCAAAACTCACCGACGTCAATAGAAGGACTCCCACTGGCTTTGATCATGGATTTTGGATCAGTCCCCAAATTCTGTGGAAAAAAAGCCCTGGGTTTTGAAGCAGTGTTGCTGTTGTGTTTCTAGGCATTGGTAGTTCCTGTTTGATCTGAACCTTATCTTAAAACAACAAAACCTCTACCCTACGGACAGTTTTCTTCCTCTCACACCGCCAGTGTTACTAATCTAACTACATTCTCAATACTAGCCTTAAACTCGTTTGTCTCTAAACTGCTCGCTCTCTCTTGCCTCCCTGTCTAAAATTACTTTTCTGTCTGTGCTGATTTATTTCCCCCTTTTAGCTCAAGTACTTATCTTCCTTTCTGCTTCTGGGCTGGCACTTTTTCTTCTTGTCTGCTCCTTTAAAATGTTTTGCAGACTTTCTGCATGAATCCTTACTTCTCCCCTCCAGATTCTTTCTTCCCTTCCTCTCAGACAGCTCAATTCCCTCCCAATCTTCAGTACTCCAGGATCCCGAATGCTGCATTCTCCCATCACCCACCAGGATGGAGCTGCCTCTCCAGCCGTTCTTCTGATCCTCCAAAAGTTAGAGAAGCAGCTGTTCCCAGTAGGCAAAGCTGTTAGGGCTTTGTGCATCTTTTCCTCAAACATTGGTCACATAGGAAATTTCTCCTCAAGATTTGCTAACGGTGAAGAAAGCTAGGCTGCGGAAGAATCTTCTAAGGGGTGTCTTGGAAGCTCCTTTTAGTGAGGCATTCAAAGCAAAGTTGGAAAAGATTAGGAAATACACTGTAGGGCACAATCTTGCCCTTAAAGGGCTGTGTGGATTTAAGGAATAATCTAAATGACTTATTCTATTTCTAACTTCCATGAATCTATGAAAATTCAGGGTGATTTGCCTTTCCAGTCAAAATCCCAAATTTACTGGTGCAGGAAAAACCTAGGAATAACTGAGTCAACGTCTACCTTCCACCTACATTGAAAATAGGGTATTGGTGTTCATTGACACCTATGCCATTCTGAATAGCATATCCATTTGGAATGTCAGAGTCAGATCACGGACACAACATAGGGCTTCATGCTTCATAACTATCACTTGAACTAAAGAATAGTTTCCCCCTACTCAGTAGTATAGGGGCTATGGCACACAGGTGAGTAGCTCTTATGAAGAGGCACCACTTGAGTTCTATCCCAGTTGCTGCTGTGAAGTTCTTCATGTACTACTGTGGCAAGCCTGAAATGCTAGTGGGCCACTGAATTGTTATGATGTGGACTTGTACCATTATAGCTTTTATGTATGGATAGAATCATAGAACCATAGAGTTAGAAGGGACTACAAGGGTCATCTAGTCTAACCCCCTTCCAACATGCAGGAGCTCAGTGTTTGCTACAGTCACTAATAATGAAGGCTCTCTGTAGCCCTGTGAAATATGGGGGGTCTTAATTACAGATGGGTAAAGTGAAGTGTAGCGGATTTGTCTATACACTGAAGCTAGGACCATACCTCCCAGCCTGTGTGGCTGGACATGTATTAGTTGTGCTCGAGCTAGCATGCTGAAAGCAGCAATGTGGATGTTGCTGCATTGGCATGGAGTAGCTGCCTGAGTAAACTCTGTCCTGACCCAAGGCTTAGGCCCGTACTTGGGTCCATGCCACCACCAGGGACACAACTTTTACATTGTAGACTAGAGTGCCCTACCTCTGCTCGAGCTAACGCATGTGTCTACCCAGGCTGGGAGCCATACTCCAAGCTTCTGTGTAGGTGAACCCACAGAGCTTAGTGACTTCTTAAAGGTGATGTGGAGAGTCAGACAGAGACAGTATCAGAAACCCAGAATCGCAGTCACCTGCTCTCATCATTAGAAACCTTCTTGTAAAGATGAAAGAATATATTACACAGACATTAGGAAGTAACTTTCCCTAAAGGTAGGTTGCTCCATAATGGCCCAATGCAGGGCTTCTTGCAGCTTCATCTGACACATCTGGTACTGTTCACTGTCAGATACAGAACCCTGGGCTAGATGGACCAGTGGCCTGATCCACTCTGGCAGTTTTTAATATTCCTATGAGTGCACTGAACGTTCCAATGAATGTGCGCTGAATATACTGAGGAGTCAACAGATGGCATACTGCCTTCTATGTCACCATTTTGTGGCTGCCCAGGAACTGAAGCAGAAGTTTACTTTGTAGAAGAAAGCCACAAGTAAATTGCTGAATGCTGCTGGGCCATGTGATAGTACTGTATTCGTCCATGGGCAGAAGTCATTTTCTCCCATGCCTATATTTGATTTCAATTAACAGAAGACAGCTTGCTTAATCTTTCCCCAAAGTTGATATGGTGTATACCTGAGTGAACTGGCCAATTCCCCTTATAAATTATGTATAAAAACGACAGCGCAGTCTCCCTTTGGAACCTCACAGGAAAATTCAATCTCTCTTTTAGCTTATTTTTTGTCATGGTTCTTGGGATATTCATTCCATATTTTCTGTTCATTTTTATAAATGTCTTATTTATTCAAGCTCTTCATAGAGGAAAGTAATGCCATGCATTGCTGATTTTATTACTTTGGAAAGTTTACAATATCTTCAGAACCTAACATGTTAATTGATTTTAAAATTTCTATAAATTTGAACCATGCCTTCAGACCTTACATATTGATGCTGGAGAGACTTATTGAAACATCCTTTTCAGTCCTGTTAGAGTTCTTCTACATATACACAGATTCATCTTTTTAAAGTAGAAATGTGGGAAAAATAAACTTCTCACCAGCCAGACACCTGGTTGTTTAGTGGCACTTCTAAGTGTTGTTCTGTGGGGTCCAAGTTTGACTCTCGATTTAAGACCAATGATCTCGTTCTGTTAGAGGTAAGGGCATCCATTTACTAAGTTCCTAAATTCATACATTCCAAGGCCAGAAGGGACCACTTTCATCATCTACTCTGACCTCCTGCATATCACAGGCCATACAACTTCTCCCAAAATAATTCCTAGAGCAGCTCTTTCATCCAATCTTGATTTAAAACAGACATCCAATTTTGAGTTAAAAATTGTCAGCGATAGAACCCACCATGACCCTTTGTAAGTTATTCCAATGGGTAATTTACATAAGGCCAGTGGTTCTCAAACTTTTTTTCCCCTCCTTGGACCAGTTGAAAATCGCTGAGTGTCTCAGTGGAACACTTAATAATCTTTCAGATGTTGTTTGTACCATTAGCTAAGTATTGCAAAGCCATTTGGATTAAAGCACTATATGATTAACTTTTTTTGCTCTACAAATAAAAGCACATAACTCACATTTTAATCTCTGTAGTCTTACCTTCCTAAGGTGGTGGATGTGCCCTCTCTTCCTCCAACACAGCAACCCCTGGGAAGGAGGGGGGTCTCTCCCCCACCACAGCAACCCCCTGAGCTGAGGCTGGGAAGGATGGCCATTTCTCCCTGGGAGCCATAGCCCCTGGAACTGGGAGAAGTCGCCTCTTTCTCTGGCTGCCGCAGCCCAAATTCCTCCCACCTCTTTTTCTCACCCCACTGCTCTCTCCCACCTAGCCCCTATTCCCCCCAAGGCCCTCACCTCACCTTACATGTGCATTTTCTTCAGGATCCAGGCACCCAATTAGTGGAACCAGGCCTGTGCAGCTCCACTAATTAGGTGGGTGGCCCTTCATTCTCTAGTGTACAGCCGCCCAGGCATGTACCTTAGAGGGAACTATCCGCGGACCATTTGAATGGAGCTTGCAGACCATGGGCGGTCCAGGGACCACAGTCTGAGAACCTCGGACCTAAAATAATCCCACTTACTTGTGTGCAACATTAGCTACTGCCCCCAACTGGTTGGAATGTGTTAGACATGCTCCAGTTTTTATCCCTTTGTAATTGTTATTTAGGGGTTAGGCTGACCAGAGTAAACTTTTGTCTAGCGATACACCATGATGATTCTCTTGCCTCAGATGTCAGCAGTATATACTTGTGGACAGGAAATCGTGTGTTCTCTTCCACCCACCACTTGAATATAGTCAGCTGCTGTATCTGTGAATGCCATTATGGATACTTATGGTACATGCAATCCAAAATTTTGACTGAGGGCAGGGGCACTGAAGCAATTTTTATAGTGAAGAGCTTAAAGTGGAAACCATAAATTTGGTTGTTATAACTACTTCAAGCCAGGGAGTGCTGCAGGATCTCCAGCACTCTTAGTTCCAGCACCCCTGGCTGAAGGTGAATATATACTAAGTACCACTGTGGTTTGCAGACATAATGGGGAAATGATCTCTACTTCTTAATTATTATTATTGTTGTTATTATAGCAGAACTTCCAGGCTCCAACCCCACCATGTACAAACAGAGTAAGAGTTGGCCCTTGCCTTGAATTGCTTCCAATCTGAATAGACAACACGGACCTACAATATAGGGTTTATTTTATTTTATTTTTTATATGCAGGCAAGCGAAAAGCGACGGTTTGCAAACTTTATGGCAGTTCTGTTAAGGTGTTGTTTGCTTATCTGTTTTCATATAATTTCGGGGTGGGGTTTTGTTTATTTATTTGACATTTGATTGTATCTATGTATTGGCTGGAGGCAAGGGATTCGCTAAAAATTAAAACAAGGGAGGGTAACAGCTCCCCCCTCCCATTCGTTTTGTACATGTACAAATTTGAATCCTCATCATTTTTTTTTTTTTTAACCACCAGCACAAATCAGTGCACCTTTGCAAGGAGACATTCCAGGACTCGACATCCTTCCAGGGCAGCTGAAAAAGTCTGTGTAGTGGTCTGCCTGTACTGGGCACTCTATAAACACAGTTGGGTGTCTGGGTTTCCCATTTGCATGGCATTACCCAGGAAAGATTTTTTCCAACTGATACCGTAGGTTTAGGACAAGTTGTGATGCATGCTGTGAATACCAAAATGTGTGTTACAAGTGAGAACAGGGGGAGGCAATTCCAATATTCAGCCTCCACACCTTCTCTTAAGAGTGTTTTCGATTTAATTAAAGCTCTATTTTATCCATGAGCATTGTATTGGCTCTAACACCTTTCTGCCAGTGTTAAGTCACAGAATGGCCTTTCCCTTTCTTATTTCACGGATTTGCTTTCTCCATTTGTTCCTTGTTGACCTAGGAAATTGCTGGAAGCTGGGCTCTCTCACTGCCCATAAATATCATTGGTCATACTAGATGATTATGGAGTCTTTATTGGTGTGGTTTCCTGGCTTTGAAGCCCTTTGAAAATTAAAGCACAGAATTTGAGAGAGCCGTTTTTATTCCGCTTCAGCTACCACCCACAGCACAACTTGAGTGTAACTAATTTGTATTTTTGAGGCATTTCAGTTATGCAGAACACCAAGAATCAGAAATTCTGTGCTAACTTTCCAGCACTGCAACGGTTTGTATGTTATTTAATCTCCCTCAACCTTGGCTTATCTGCTTGTAAAATGATTTGGGCAGTAAACCACCTTTGCTGGGCATTATGAGCCTTAATTCAGATGTGTAAACCTCTCTAATTCCTTGAAATAATGGATATGAACAGAGAATTATGTATTTTTTTAGGATTGTGTACTGCCACTCGGAGAAAAGGGAGTAGTTGATATTGTGAATGGTGTCCTGTTTACGATGGAAACTTTTAATCAGACGGGAAGGTATTGCAGCATTGAAATAGATATATTGTAGTTCAAATAGGGACTATTCAGGAAAGTTCTATGGCCTATGTTATAAATGTGACCAGAGGCTTAGAAGGGGCTCACAGAGAATGCCACATTAAGAGCATACTGGAGGAAATATGGCAGGTAATGCCCAATTATTGGTGGTTTACTCTATAGTTAGTCACCAAGCCAGTAATAAAAGTGTTTTTTAGTACTCTTACCCCACTGGTTAATCAGATTGCCCCACTGGTTAATTAGAAAGCAAACCCAGTCCCCTCTAGACATTCCAGCCCCTTGTCTCCAGTACAGACAACCAGGAGAGCTTACTGAAAACCCATTTCTCCATATGTGAGGTTCTTTCTAATCTCAGAGAACCAGACACATATTACCAGGTTAATATGAATCTCACATCTTACCCAAATATCACGCTGTCAGTCAAACCTTAGTAAACTAACTAAACATTGATTAAGAGGAGAATTATAAATGGTTAAGGAATCATATATATACACAAGTGATTGCAAAGTCCTTACATCAGGTTTGTAGCAGCAATGGAATGAACTGCTGGTTTGAAAAAGTCTCTCTGGAATCGCCCAAGCAGGCTGGGGGTCATCAGTCCTTGTTCAAAGCTTCCTTGTTAGAATCCAGGCCAGAGAAATGAAGCAGAAAATGAAGACAAAATAGAGATGTTTCAGGGGTCTTTTATATCCTCTGCCACATACATGGAATTTTACTAGTGCAGACAAATCCCACAGTCCATTTGTGGAAAATTACTGGCCCAATATAGAGTCCAAGGTCATGTGAACATATCACATGTCCTTACATACCGTCCATGGGTGCCTCGCTAATTGACACATCCTCAGGAAAAGCTGTCTGGATAGGATGAATTTCTTCAATGGTCCATTATGAGAGCTGAGTGCCCTTGATGGGCCATCAACACAACTGTGTAGCCTTGATGTAAATTCTAGAGGGGGGGGGGAGGGTCACCCAGAACAACAAGTGTAAGATAACAAGTACATAGCCAGTATTCATTATTTCAAGTACAAAGATGATACATGGATTTAAACAGGACAATCACACTTAGCAAATGATAACTTTCCTCTTGACACCTTACATGCCATACTTTGTACAAGATTTGTCATCTTTGTATAACAGTGGTAGCAATAATGATACAAACGGTCTCTTTTCTTATATACAACCATCACAATAAAAAGCCATAAGGATGGCTATACTAGGTCAGACCAATGGTCCAACGAGCCAAGTATCCTGTTCTGTGACAGTGGCCAATGCCAGATACTTCAGGGGAAAATGAACAAAATAGGACAATTATTAAGTGATCCATCCCCTGTCATCTAGTCTTAGCTTCTGGCAAGTCAGAGGCATAGCCACCTTGGCTAATAGCCATTGATGAACCTGTCCTCCATGAACTTATGTAGTTCTTTTTTGAGCAAAGTTATATTTTTGGTCTTCACAACATCCCCAGGTAAAGAGTTTCACAGGTTGACTGTGCGTTGTGTGAAGAAGTACTTCCTTTTGTTTTTTTTTAAACCTGCTACCTATTAATTTCATTGGGTGACCACTTGTTCTTGTGTTATGCGAAGGGGTAAATACCACTTTTAATTACTTTCTCTACACCATTCATGATTTTACAGATCTTAATCATATCCCCCTTTAGTGTCTCTTCTCCAAACTGTACAGTCCAAGTCCTTTTAATATTTGTTCAGATGGAAGATGTTTCATACCCCTAATAATTTTTGTTGTCCTTTAGGTATCTTTTCCAATGCTCATATATATCTTTTTTTGAGAGGCGGCAACCAGACATGCATGCAGTATTCAAGGTGTGTGCACACCATGAATTTATATAGTGGTATTATGATATTTACTGATTTATTGTCTATCCCTTTCCTAATGGTTCCTAACATTGTTAGCTTTTTTGACTGCTGCCGCACATTAACTGGATGTTTTCAGAGAACTATCCACAATAACTCCAAGATCTCTTTTTTGAGTGGCAACAGCCAATATAGATCCCATAAATTTGTATGTAGAGTTGGAATTATGTTTTTCAGTGTGCATTACTTAGTATTTATCAACACTGAATTTCTTCTGCCATTTCGTTGTCCAGTCATCCAGTTTTATGAAATCTCTTTGTAACACATGGCAGTCTGCTTTATGCTTAACTATCTTGAGTAATTTTGTATCATCTGCAAACTTTGCCACCTCTGTTTACCCCCTTTTCCCAAAGATTTATGAATGTTGAATGGTACTGGTCCCAGTACAGATTCTTGGGGGACCCTGCTATTTCCCTCTCTACATCGTGAAAACTGACCATTTATTCCTACCCTTTTTTCCCTGTCTTTTAACCAGTTTTCAGTCCATGGAAGGATCTTCCCTCTTATCCCATGACCATGATATTGCAAATATTACCACACCAACCCACTCCTCTCCCTAAATGTATTTTATTCTTTGAACAAATACACATCTTCCCTTCCCTGCAGTTGCTTAGGGCAGAAAGGGAGGGGATGCTCATCTCACAGCTGGACTATGCTGGATCACAAGGCCATGAACACTTCCCATATTGTTCTCAGGGTGAGGTGAAATATACTGTCCCTGACCTGCCACACATCACTAGAAATGCATTGACAACCTTCCAAAGGAAGTTCCTATAGCCAGTAATAAAGAAGTGCACTGTTTGTTTCTTTATGAAGGGAAGAATCTGCGAGGCCAATGAAGCAGGGAGTCCAGGGCTGGTTGTTACCTGCTGTCATGCTGCAAGCCTGGATAAGCTGATGCAGGATACTGCACTCACAGACTTGCCAGCATCAACATTGCTGCTTCAGGCAAAGACAACAACAAAGGATGTTTACTGACCTGCAAACTGTTCTGTATGTGGATGGGATGGACTAGCTGCACTGGGGATGTTTGCAGAGTACCTTGTTCCTGCCTGGAGAGTTACCAACGGAGTGTAACCAAGTGTGTATTTCTCTCCCTGCTGTACCCTGGGAAGGTCTGATCAGATAACTCCATTACATTGGCTCGGTGAAGCTTTCCCTTTCAGGCACATCATGCAGGGTTAGATCTGATTTTGACAGACAGGCACCCCACCTTTAGCAATAGGTTTTGCCATTGCAAACTGAACGTGTTCCTTCTATCGGAAGAGAAGCTGGACTGCACAGAGAATCAATCTATAGATAAACATGACAGCAGCATGAAGCCTGGCTTGGCTGGAGCTAGGTGACAGTGCGGTAGTTTGTTTCAGAAGTTCTGTGCTCAGTGGAGAAGGGCAATGATGAAGGACCAACTTATTTGCTGCAATCGGCCAAGGCGTGTTCTTCAAGTAATAACTAGTATGGGCAATCCTGTTGAAATGGAGTTGTATTGATGTAAATGTCAGCGTCTTGCTCCATGGATCTGTTCCCTGTGAGCTCAATTCATGATTGCCTTTGTGGCTCCATCACACCAGCCAGAGGCCATAAATCAGGCATATCCCTCCCCCAACACCTCTTGGGAATATATTGTTGTAATAACGGTCCTACCAAATTATGCTAATTTTGAGCTCAACTGTGATGAGTGGGTGAAAGTTCATAAAATGTCACACTAACCTATAACAATAAATGTTGATGGGGAAAGGTACAAGTCCACCCCCTTTCTAGCTCAACTCTAGCTCAACTCTTTGCTGACATTGTTGCAAATACTTGCACTCCTAGCTACTATGATAATGCAAATAACAATAAAAACTTTTGCATCATGGTGTAATGATGAAAGCCAATGTTCAAAGGCGATGAGGTCCTATCAGCATGTGAGTGTTAGTCTCTGTATAAAGAGATCTTCCAGAAGCCTGAGCAGAATCACCCTCGAGCAGTTAATAAAAGTGCTTCTTTCTCTCCTAAAAAGCCTGAATCTTAAGTGGTATTTAACATGCCTTTATGGCCAAAACACATTTGAATGACCGTAAAATGGGTATAATACTTACCAAGAAAGGAGTAATTGAGGCCACCTGTACTACAAGTGACTTTAGATAAGCTGCTTGCTAATTTGTGGGTCTAATTCATGAATGTTTAAGTTAAAGATTTATAACACCAGGAAGGGATGCTGGTTAGGCACCAGGCCACAAAGCCTATCTAATGCTGATGCTGCTCTGCTTGCATTTTTTGAATTATCCTAATTACACATGGGACTGGGTGGGTGCAGTGTCCAAACCCCTGGGAGCTCAGAACCATTCATTGTTGCCATAGAACTGCAGTCTTCCCAACTCTCCCAAGTTTAAACACAAGGATGCACATATTGGGTGTATCTAAAGCCCCAGCTCTTGGAGTCAGGTGATGACTCTCAGCTTCCATTTACAAAAACAAATAAATAAAATGTCTAGCCCTTGTAGACAAAATCCCCAAAACAGGACCCCTAAATGCTCAGAAACAGCAGGCCAACCAAGGAAATAAAAAGAGCCCCACATTTATTATTTGTCAATGCCAGGCTGTGGAAGACACTTTCATTAGTTTTCAGGCCTGATTCAGGATGTGGAACATTGGAGCTGGTAAGACTGGATTTGTGCTGGGGAAGAACAGCCTTGTTTAACTGTTGCTGCTGCTGCTGCAGCTAAGGCTGTTGCTACCCCTCAGCACGGCTGAAATTCACCTCTGTCCAAGTGTGAATTACACCATACTTGTTCTTTTGAACCTGCTATGATCAGCGATGATTATCCAGGATGAAATCCTATTGCACACCCTGCTCAGCCCTCTTGTTTAATGCAAAGCCACACCAAACCCTTCTTGATTTACTCCCATTGTGACTTAGGTCTGGGTGTGGGGATGATAGGTGGCAGCAGAATTTCATACACATTTCAGAAGGCAAAAGACATCTTTAGGGAACACTGATAAGATACAACTGTGACCCCACCATTGATTTATTCAGATGTGTGTTACAGTCTAAGTTTGAAGAAGATGAGGTATATATTGCTGTTTGGTATCTGCTGGAGACTAGAAGGACCCTACGTCCCCATTTTATAAGGACAATCCCAGTATTCTGTCCTGTGTCTTCTATAGGCACCTATTACCCTCCACTCCCATCCTGATCTTTCACACTTCCAGTCTAGTCACCCTTCTGGAAACAGAAGCAAAAGTCCTCTGGAGCACTAGTGTGTAGTGTTCCCAGAGTGGTAGGCACCATAAAGGAATGCACAAGTCTTTTCACATCTTATTTCCATTCTTTTACAGTTTTGGGTGGAGGAGTTATGTTTTGCCCCAACATTAGTTGCCATTAAAAACTGAGGAGGTTATTAGGTTTGCGAATGTGGAGATATATATACACAGATTGTCAGTGACACTTTAACATGGTGGAGTTAAAAAAAAAAAAGTCACCACTGAGTAAACTGATAGAAAATCATTGAGTTGGTGCATTCCCTAAACACTGTAGCACACTGATTTCCATGGTGATCACACAAGATAAGGGTGCTTGGGGAGTTAGGAAATGGCCCCCCATGAATACAGCTATGAACAAGTGAAATGACACCTCACCTCAACCATGCATGGGGTTAGAGTATACCCCTTCCCCACCCTGAAAATGAGGTAACCTTGGTTGAGTTCCCAATTCTGCCCCAGGCTTTCTATCTGATGCTGGGCAAGTCATCTGATTTCTTCCTTGCACTGCAATTTGCCATTGCACCACAATTTCCCCCTCTACAAAATAAGGATAAGAGAGTTTGCCTAACCCATAATGGTCCTTTGAGGATAAGCACATTAATTCTGAGCTATTCAGCTACTAGGATAATAAGAGAGTCACCAAAGTTGCTTTGATAAAGGCAGATGGGCTGCAATTTCTTTTACAAGAAAAGACAATCTGAGTGCTTGGGCCAGGCCTTTCCTATCATGTATAAACTTTAAATACAGGAAAGTGGCCAAGATACAGTATGAATAATGGAGAACATTTTTAAACTCCCTAGGTAACTTTGAAAGTTGTACCCTAAATCCCAGAACTTAAATTCTTAGAGATTAGTTCCTAGAACCACACACATCCTTTTCCCTTTTAGGATCTCAGGGCTTTAGTCCCTGTTAGAAGGCACCAGGGCTCCTCCAGCTTGAAAATATTTACTAGAGAACACACATCCAAATGGCTCCCACTACATTTAAGCCCTACATTTAACCCAGAGAAATCAATAGGAATCTTCCCACACAGATCCAGCTACAGAATCTAGTCCTAAATATCTATTTTGGCTCTTGAGCTCCACTGTAAACACATACAGTCCAGCCTGCCCACTCACTGTCTGAGCACCTTACCAGCAGTCTCTCAGCATAGCCCCTCACTTGCCTACACTCCATAGCCAAAAGCCAATTATTTCTTTTTATAGTCCCACCCTTATCAGGGTGAACAGCTGGGCCTCTCAGGTGCATCCCATAAAAGAGGCAGTAAAGAGCCTTCTCTTTTTTTTTTTTAGAAAATCAGAACCCCCATTATTCTAGGTGCTTCAGGCCTAGCTAGTAGTAGTTTAATCTGGGCCTGGTTGCAGGGAATGGGTTGAGGTCTTTAGTTCAATGTCTGATGAAAGCTATGTGACTCTCCAGGATTTTCCCTAGCACATACAAGTCTGAACTCTGTTGTATTTTGAAGCCAAAATGCAGATTCCTGTGAAAACTAGATTTATAGAACAGGCAGTTTTCTCATTCAAACTATGATTAATTTACTCATGGATCACTTTTGTTCCTTTTATCAGTATACAAAAACTTCACAATTTTAAGGTAGTCCCATTAGTTTCCTCATAATTCAACCTGAGGCCTTTTCAGTAAATAGGTGTACAATCATTTTTTTTAATTAAAAAGCTACCTGTAGCTCTACCATCCTATCTTGAGATATTCTCCTCTCCTAAGTACAGTCAAATGGTTATTAGCTGGATGGGAGAAGCCTAAGAAAGCTGTAGTTCCTACAAAAAATGTTATTAATGGTGTAATAGGTAGCAATCTTAATTGCTGGTCTGTGATAAGTAGATGGCCAAGCATGGTGCTAGTTGGATGTTGAATTGTGCTGTTGGATGTATTATCATTCAGCTGTGACATAAAATTGAAATTCTACCACCTGTGATAATTGAAAATACCTTAACATGTTTGCTGGTTTTTGTAGGGGTGTTGCAGCAATCTTAAATCCTCCACAAATGAGGCTAATTAATTTGCCTTTCTAAACTCCCCATGCAACCACCAGTGGTTACAATGTTCTTTAATTCTTGTCCTAAACTGCTGTGTTGCTGATGCTTGATCTTTGCATTTGTTGCCTAGACAAGACAGACCAGAAATAAATGGCTACCTAGGTAGATGGGCTGAATGGGGGTGTTGTTAACACAGAGTCCTACAGAATCAGGAGAGCTTGGTTTGTTTCCTGGCTCTGCTGTAGACTTCCTGTATGACTCTAAGCAAGTCAGTAGCCAGTTGCGTCTTCATAAAACAGAAGAGGGACAAGAGCAGTTATTTCCATGGATGTTGTGAAGTTGAGCTTATTTATTTTTAAGCAATTTTAAATCCTTAAATACCAAGTGTGGATTCAAGACATTATTATAAAGTGACATTAACTGCAGAGGATGTGTTTATAACTTAGTGGATACAGGGAAAAATTGCTTCTCCTAGCTAAGAGAGAGATGGGAAATTTTAGGAAAATCGTATTCACTGTTTCTCTTTAAATAAAGCATCTCTTTATCCTGCCTCTCCCTCCCCCCATCATGTTTCCACTCCACCTGCAAGGCACAGTTTTGTCCTAGCCTTCTGTTACATACCTATATGGCAACATGTATACTAAAAAATCAAAAACAAAACCCTACTAAAACAAAACATTTCTCCACACATGCTTGCCCCTAGAGAGAGGATGAGGGCACAGTCCACATGACAGATATGAATTACATGACTTAATATGTGCCTGGAAAGCAGTCAGATACTATGGGGATGAGCAAAGTATAAGAAACTGTGTACAATGGAATAGAAAGAGACTGGGGTGTGCTACAATAACTGCCCAGCTTTTTAGGATACTGTGGGAAAAGAGTTAAATTCTCAAAAGGTTTCATCCACAGGAACCACAGATTAATAAAATCCTTATAAATATTAATCCACAAGAGTTTAAAAAAGAACACATTTTTCCTTTTGGGAATGGGTAGGTCAATGATCATCAAGTAAATTCATTTGGCAAAAAATAATTTTGCACTTTATTCTGTGTTTTCAGAGCAAACACAGAGGATGTGCAAACATTATTTAATACTTAAAAATATTCTTTTAATTTATTTTTTTCATTTATTTTTAATTAAATCTGGGCTATAATAAGGGAAGGACAAGGATCCCCTGACTATAGCAGAAATCCTGTATAATACACCATGGATGTAATTAATCTATGGTGTAACTCCAGTGAAGTCCACAGGAGTGTTCCAGGATAAATATAGGGTCGTTGGTGTTAAACAAATATATGTCTGATGTCACTGGATTACCCCGGGATACTTTTTGGCCCAATGATTTTATTAATGTTCATCATTGGGCAATTATTAAAAGGATACTGTCAACGTACACTTCTTTAAAATGATTTTCACTTGCAATAATTCAAAGGTGAGGGGGAGTCTTAAAATGAACAGTTTGGATCTGGATCTAGATTTTAAATACCCATCAGCAGGGCTGGCCTGACCATGAGGCGAACTGAGGCAACCGCCTCAGGTGCCAGACTGTGTAGGGGCACCACTAGGACCTAGAGTGTAGAAAATTGTCTGCTGCCGGTGCAGGTGTATTCTCTCTGCTCTAGATGCACAGGGATGATGGAGTGCTGAGCTGGGGGAAGGACAGCAAAAGAGATCTTTCAAAGTTTCAAAGTGTGGGGACAAGGGGACATCATTTGAGCTCCCTGCCTTGGGTGCCAACATGTTATGGGCCGGCCCTGCCCATCAGGTTCTGTTTCAGTCAATTATAAAGAAAAGAGACTCTTCCAAAAATCTGGATTTAAAATTGGATTTTGCTGCCCTCCTCTTAAGTATATTGGTGTCCAGATTTCTGGTTTGATGCAGGCCTATCTCCGATCCCCATCTCAGCTGAAATGTTTGGACTATGAGTGAAATTGTGAAAAACAAAGAAGAGCAGCAAGACCAGAAAAGAGCAAGAACAAAAATCCTTGGACCAGTTCTCAAAGCATTTTATTAACTTATTATTATGGTGACATGTGATTCTCACTGAGATCAGGGCCCATTGTGTTAGGCAGCATATCATCTCTGCTCTGAAGAGTTTACAATCCCAGTCACGGGGAGATGGGAGATGAAGTGCCTTACCACCCCCCTGATTGAATTTATTTTGCTTTCTTGCCTGCATATTTATACCTGTCTCTGGAGATTTCCACAACATTCATCTGATGAAGTGGGCCTTAGCCCACGAAAGCTCATGATCCCAAACATCTCTGTTAGTCTATAAGGTGCCACAAGACTCTACCACTTTTGCAGATCCAGACTAACATGGCTACCCCTCTGATACTAAACAGGAGTGTGTCTACAAGTCAGTGTCACCTGGCATTGCTTAGTTTAGTGTGAAGCTGAGGTTTCCACTTTTTTGCTGAACTTCATTTGTTTGTTTTTTTTACCTCATCCACGCATCCACCCCCACACCTTTCATCCTTCTGTACACGTTCCTTTGCACAATTATTTTCCTTCATACACCCCAACACAAGTAGTCGTGGATGTTTAGTGTAACTACTGGTTTTATTAGGAGAAGGTAGTTTGGTAAAGTTTAAAAATTACCACCAATCCAA
The DNA here is from genome assembly GCA_032164245.1 of Sternotherus odoratus. NCBI lineage: Eukaryota > Metazoa > Chordata > Testudines > Kinosternidae > Sternotherus > Sternotherus odoratus. The sequence continues at coordinate 99,373,955 of JAVMKO010000007.1, forward strand.
TTTTACAAACTCACTCCTGATTGCACCAAGATAAACTCAAGCTCCACCTCTCCACTAAGATTTCTGCAGACAAAACGACGTCGCCGGTCGATGGTGGGGAAAAAAGCAAAGCTGTCAAGGAAAATAAAAATAAAATCTAACCAGAGCCAAAATTCAAAGTCTTCCTACTAAAACGATACAAGGTGAAACCAAAACAAACTACACAGAAATTTCAATGGGTACAAAAACACACAGTGAAAATTCACCCCGATTGGCCACCCATTTTTTAGAGAAAAACAAAATGCAAGACTAACTATGGAGCGGTTACCAGGCACCTCCATAACTACTGAGAGATGAGGGATGGCAAACACTGGGGCGGGGGGGGGGGAGGGGGGCAGGAAGAAAAATCAAACAGCATCCTGATGCTAAGAAATCTATAAATGTTGCATATAAGCAAGGAATATTACATAAAATATTAAGAGACTAATGCTGCCTGGAACAATTTATAGAGTTGGAGGTGTCGGTTTGAAATTATGCCCTTTATGCACTTCATCTCCCCTAACTTGGCTTCTCTGAGGGGTTTATTTGGGTGATAAATGTTTTTTGAATTCTGTGGACATATACAAAATTTACAAAGGACAGATTTAAACACCACTTTAAAAAAAACTCAAGGTATGTTTAAAAAGAGAGATAGGGCTCACAAACCAGTTGTTGCAAAGATTATTTTCTCCTCTGATGGTTAATTGCCATCATCACCTCCAGGGAAGGAATTATCTGGTGCTTTGTTGCTACATCTGTGATGGAAAGATAGTCATCTCCGTGATTAAGTTGAAGCTAGCCTTCAATGAAAGCCCTACTTTTAATCCCTTACCTGACATTACAAACTATAAAGAAATCTGCTCCAAATTTTAAAGGCATGAATTTATGTGAGGGTAGAAATTTTCTGGGAAGGTTGATGTTAAAAGGACCAGGGAAATGGGAGAGTACAATCACTGAGGTAGGATTGGTCCTGCTTTGAGCAGGGGATTGGACTAAATGACCTCCTGAGGTCCCTTCCAACTCTGAAATTCTATGATTCTATGACTCCAAAGGTGCTCTTGTTTCTCAAATGTTTTTAATGTTCATTTACTTCATTCAAACTCCACAAGAGCTTGATCTCCACATTTGTTTTAACTGGCTCCCTCCTGTCGTCTCAGTGGAAAGAGGGTGGGTGTTTGCAGAAGGATGAAGGTATCCAAGGCAGCTCCCACACACATTGTATGAACTAAATCTGCATGGCCCTGATGTGGACAACACTATTGTGGAGAGCAGTGACAGGCAGGGAACCACATCCAGCTGGTTGGGAAGGCATCTATGGGGAAAAGGGGCAAGAGACACACAAACCTTGGTGGTTTGAAGGGGAGGGAGGGTGTACCACATGGGGCAGAGAAGGCTGATCTGGGGAATAAAGAGGGATCCTGTTTGAATTCTAGAGCCTGTTCCCCTAACAAATCCCATTTACATGTTCCCCGCTCCATTGATGTTCTCTTTCAGTGTTGTAAGGAACAGAAAGAGGGTGCTACATTAAGTCATGGGGCTCTTAGCTGGGGACCAGAATGGAATGGAAGATGTCCTGGGATGCATGTCCTGGGATGTACAAGTTTCAGACTCAGCTGGAGTCCCTTTGGACCTTGGAAGATGCTCTCTCCCTACTGAAAACTAAAGACATTCTTGGGGGGAGAGGAAATTATTAAACAGGCATGAAGGCTGTAAAAAATGTCATGTTCTTAGTGGAAAACTCCTTAAAGGGAATGGTGCATTCAAATGTATGGTTACATTTCAGGAGAAGATACAGTGGGAGGAGGGACACTACCAAACACAGAGAGAAGCACTGCCATCTGATGGAACGGCTGGGGTGCATCATGGGAGCCCCAGTGCATCATGGGAGACATAGTCTAGCCAGGAAGCCTGGCCTGTAGAAGAGAATGGTAGCATGATATACCTGCACTACAATGCACACATCCTCCCGAGGTGCTGAAGCAGCCACTGTTCAATGTCAAACTGAAACCAAACAGAATACCTGGACATTTTTAAATCAAAACTTTTCTGGAAAAAAAAATCAGAATGAAAACAAATGTCAAAATATTGGAATTTCCTATGGGACAAAAATTCTGTGGTTTTTGACCTGTCCTGGCCTGTCTCATCTTTGCTTACTCTTCTTTATTTGTATTCCTGTGGTTTCTAGAAGTCCCACCCAAGGTCAGGGCCCTTGATGCTGGTACTGTACAAATATGTAAGAAGAGGAAGTCTTTGCCCTGGGGTGTTTACCATCTAAACAGAGGAAGAATGGGAATCCCATTTTCTCAGTTTTACAGATTGGAAAACTGTGCCACAGAGAGATTAAATGGTTTGTCCAAAGTCAGGCGTGAAATTTGTGTCAAAGTCAGGAATTAGACCCAGCTCTCATGAATTCTCCTAAGTCCACCTTTCTCTTCCTACCTAGGGTTGTATGCCCTGCCCATTGCCCTGATGGAAGACATCATGTAGACACCCAACTTAGTTTTACTTTAGCTAGCTCAGGTACCAGAGCAGTGGAGCCACACCAGCACAGACTTGTGTGGGCTGTACAAGCCCACTCAGAACACTAGGTAATTACTTGGGTGGCTAGTCCATTCTGAAGCCTGTTCTGCCACAGCTGTCCTGCTCCAGCTCTGGAGCTAAATAGATTAAATCTAGCTCAAGTATGTGATATCTCTTGATTACAGTGTAGACATATAGTGAGCAGGTACCTCTACTCCCACTGGGGCTGACTGCCTCTATCATCCCCTGACAATCTGAAAGACGGGTCTTTGTATGGCTGATTACCAGCCCCCGTGGAATAAATCACACAGGATTAGCAATCTATGCAGACCTTACACTGCATGGGGTATCATACCTTGACTATTTTCCAATCTCAGCATAATATAGGACTGTATTACCCAGGAACATGGTTCCATGAAGGGGGAAAAAAACAAATAAGAGACAAGGTACGATCCCATTTTGTAAACTGGTAGGACTTCGGCTAATGCTCCATAACAACTGGCTTAATATACAGTTATTACAAAGCTTCAGATTTTTGACAGGTTAAGTGCTATTAAATCACTTTGCTCGGAAGGCAATAAAAGGTCACAAGATGAATTAGTTCAGGCCGTCTTAGCCTAGTCCTCAGCGCAGTGCTCCACTTAGAAAAGAATGGGAGAAAAAAAGAGAAAACTGAACTGGAAATTATGACCCTCTAAATGTCTACAGGATGTGAAGCTGTGAAGAATGACAGTGCCTTGTCAAAAGCAGGCAGATGGCTTTCATCAGTGTGCAGGGCTTTCTTTCTTTCTTTCTTTCTTTCTTTCTTTCTTTCTTTCTTTCTTTCTTTCTTTCTTTCTTTCTTTCTTTCTTTCTTTCTTTCTTTCTTTCTTTCTTTCTTTCTTTCTTTCTTTCTTTCTTAGATTTTGATCCAAAACATTCTGCCCTGTAGCAAGGATTTTCCAGTTGAAAGTATCAGCAGCTATAACCTTACCTAGTGCTTAGACCATGTTCTTGAGTTGCATGCAATAATTTCTTTTAACAAAGTATTGTTAAAATGTAATGTTTTATTTCTGTGGCACTATTCTAAATACAGAGCGACTCCACTGACTTCAGTAATGTTACTCCAGATTCTCCACAGTGGGAGAAGGTATGAGCCTTACTAGTTCTCAGCATGTGTTGAACCTAGTTAAGGGTCTTATTTCAACCCAGAGGGCAAAGAAATTCAGTAATCAAAACCACTCTGTCCTTCACTCACCGCACTGGAGTTTAAAAGTTGTGGATCTTGTACTGCTCTAGCCAGAGGTTTTAAAACAGCAGGTGATCTTTACATTCAATAGGACATGAGCTGCATGACTTAAGCACGACTGACTGAATAAAGGATGGAGTGGGGACCTTAGCTTTTTGATTACTTCATATTTCTGGATTTATGCCAGAGCTTTAACCTCATTTTAATACAGTTTTTTCCAAATTTATTATGTTCTGCTTCTTTTATTTTCTATTTTGTGTGTGTATTTTAAGGCTAGCTTTCAGCTGCTCACTGAGGAATCATTCATGTCAGCAGCCCAACTTTAAGCATGTGAGTAGTGATAGTGAAGTCAATGGGACTTCTCCTGTGCTTAAAGTCTGGTGTATGCTTAAATTTAGACACCTGTTTAAGGACCTTGTTTATCTGGACTGTATTGTGTTTTATTAACGTGTTGGAACAGCAGCATTTCAGAATTTCGTAAAGTCTCCCTCTGCCCTTGCATTTTCAGCTGGATACAGTACTCACTTGCGATTCTGCACCCTTGTGTGGTGGTGATGTGCATGGTTAAACTATGACATTCACATCAGATGCAGCCATTCCTACCTCGTCTCAGTTTGTAACAAGTTAACACATCTGGTCAAAATATTTTTCTGTTGAAGGTTTTCCTGCCAAAAAATATAGTTCCGTCAAAAATGAAAGATCTTTTTTTAATCAAAAATTTCCAATTCCAATGTACAATTCTGGTTTTCCCATCAAATGTTGAAGCAAAAATGTGTTTCCAATTGACACTTTGAAGCAAACCAAACCAAACCTGTTGTCATTGTTTTTGTTTCTAAAGCCAAAATGTTAAAGGAAAATGTTGAATGGAAATAAATATTTTTGTTCATAAGAACAGAAAGGCTGTACTGGGTCAGGCCAATGGTCCATCTAGCCCAGTATCCTGTCTACCAACAGTGGCCAATGCCAAGTGCTCCGGAGTGAGTGAACCTAACAGGTAATGATCAAGTGATCTCTCTCCTGCCGTCCATCATCTCCCTCTGACAAACAGAGACTAGGGACACCATTCCTTACCCATCCTGGCTAATAGCCATTAATGGACTTAACCTCCATGAATTTATCCAGTTCTCTTTTAAACCCTGTTATAGTCCTAGCCTTCACATCCTCCTCTGGCAAGGAGTTCCACAGGTTGACTGCGTGCTGTGTGAAGAAGAACTTCCTTTTATTTGTTCTAAACCTGCTGGCCACTAATTTCATTCGGTGGCCCCAAGTTCTTATATTATGGGAACAAGTAAATAACTTTTCCTTATTCACTTTCTCCTTACCACTCATAATTTTACATACCTCTATCATATCCCCCCTTAGTCTCCTCTTTTCCAAGCTAAAAAGTCCTAGCCTCTTTAATCTCTCCTCATATGAGACCCGTTCCAAATTCCTGTTCATTTTAGTTGCTCTTCTCTGAACCTTTTCTAATGCCAATATATCCTTTTTGAGATGAGGAGACCACATTTGTACACAGTATTCAAGATGCGGGATCACCATGGATTTGTATAAGGGCAATAAGATATTCTCTGTTTTATTCTCTATCCCTTTTTTAATGATTCCTAACATCCTGTTTGCCTCTTTGACTGCCGCTGCACACTGCATGGATGTCTTTAGAGAACTATCCATGATGACTCCAAGATCTTTTTCCTGATTAGTTGTAGCTAAATTAGCTCCCATTATATTGTGTATATATAGTTGGGGTTATTTTTTCCATTGTGCATTACTTTACATTTATCCACATTAAATTTAATTTGCCATTTTGTTGCCCAGTCACTTAGTTTAGTGAGATCTTTTTGAAGTTCTTCACAGTCTGCTTGGGTCTTAACTATTTTGAGCAGTTTAGTATCATCTGCAAACTTTGACACCTCACTGTTTACCCCTTCCTCATGCAAAAAAAGATCTAGGTACCACATACAGGCTCACCAAAGGTCCTTATCATAAAGGTTTATGTGAATTTTTCAGTTTTCATTCCCTAACCTGACACAAGGAAAACTAAACCCAACCACAGTATTATACTGGTGATTAAGAATGCTCTGGATCTGGCCAGTTTGATGTTCATGTGTGGCTTGCATAACAACCATATCATGCAGAATCTCAGCATTCATTAAACAAAGATAATTTTTTAAAAAGTAAGTTTCTATTCTTCATAATTATGAAGAAAATTGTCAAAATGCCAACTGTGGATAACTTAAGACAGTGTTGCCTTCCTGAATCTCTAGACAGCCCAAAGTACTAGCCCTAGGAGTTGTAAACGCCTCTGTCCCCTCATTGGGGTTGTCAAGTAAAATGGTACTTTAATATCAACATTAACTATTTCATTGCTGATCATTTTAGTGGATGACATGGAGGGAGAGGTGAGAATGGAAGGTTGCTGCAGAAAAACTATGCAAAAGGAAAAAAAGGAGCAAAAGAATAAATGGACACAAATCTACTCTGAAATCTGATATCAGGAATCATAACATTCAAAACCCAGTCAGAGAACACTTCAATCTCTCTGGTCACTCGGTAACGAACCTAAAAGTGGCAATTCTTCAACAAAATAACTTTGAAAACAGACTACAACAAGAAACTGCTGAACTGGAATTCATTTGCAAACTGGGTAGCATTAAATTAGGCTAGTATAAAGACTTGGATTTATATTCCAATTCACATATCATTCCTAAACATGGATTTCACCCCTCTTAGTTTAGAAGAATCAGAAAGGGAAAGTACCAGTGGACAGTTTCATTTACTCTTTATAATGAGACTGGTCTAGCTTAATTGCCTGGCTGTAGTATAAAATACAGACAAATAGCAGACTAGAAGGTTTAGAGAGTGTTTCTGGCTTCTCCCTTTTTTAACGCACAGAAAATGGGGAAAAATAGATGAAGTTAGGGTCAAATTCATCCCTAGAGTGATGCTTCTTTTGTGTGTTTTAATTGCAATTGCATCAGTCGCCCGTGCCTTTTTTAAAAAAATGCTCACACCAAGTAGAGAAAATAAATGCAATCAATAGAGTTTAAACTACTAAGTGTTGCATGCGATCTCTATATTGAATGCTAGAGAGGATAAAAGGTAGGACAAAGAAACTTGATTTTCATTTAAAGGTATTTATCTCTTGACAGTGTCCCTTTAAAAATCTGTGCCTTTATTCTGGTTATTCCTAAATCTATCTGAATAATTGCTGGTGCAGAAATTCTGCATCTTGACAAATATTCGGATGGTGCTTTAATCTGCCTTAAAAAGAGAGAGATTTTAGCAAGTAAAATGAAGCTTATTTAAACATTTTTGCTCTTTAAATGATTTCTACTTTGTAAAAATGGACAGAAGTTCAGTGACTCCCAGAGAGTGGGATTTTCTCATTAGCACTGTGAATATTTAACATAGCCTGTTTGAGCACAGACCTCTTATCCAGGTAAATGTTAGTCAATATAAAAGCTTTAGGAAAGATTACTTACAAAGCCTGAGCTTTAGCTGCCCGTAGAACAGATCTATGAAAAGCCCCAGGGATATTTATGGCCCTTGGGGAAAATGAATAACACTCCACGTGTGATAATTGCTATTTTGGTTATGCCCAGGGACCTCCAGAGAGCTGGGTGTGGGTGGGACATTGCTGGAGCTTGAGCTCACTAACTTAGGGTACATCTACACTACCCGCCGGATCAGTGGGCAGTGATTGATCTATCAGGGATTGATTAATCGAGTCTAGTGTAGATGCAATAAATCAATCCCTGAGAGCGCTCCCCGTCAACTCCTGTACTCCACCTCTGCAAGAGGCACAAGCGGCGTCAACGGGGGAGCAGTAGCGGTCGGCTCACCGCCATGTGGACGGTCTAAGATATGCCAACTTTAGCTACGCTATGGTGGGTGTCCTGCCCATGGTTTTATGTTTATGAATCCTGCTTGCGGCATTTTCCCTAAATAATGTTGGGTGACTTCCCTCCATTCATTAAAAGTTTCTATTCTACACTCAGACTCTGTCCTTGTGAGTGGATAAGTATTGCCTCTCAGAGGCTCCAAGGGCTGGTGGGTAATTTTCCCAGGTTACTTGGGTGGGGGCTTGAGCCGGTTCTGTGTTGTATTGTTGAAATGGAACCCCTAGATATTGAACCCCACCCTGGTTGCTGCTGGCTGCACCTGGCAGAAGGGTTACACTTTAGTCATGTCTCCTAGCCACATTCCATATAACGAACAATAACACAAAACTTTTGCATTTTTAATAGAATGAGATCCTAATATACTTAACCTTAATTCAATCAGCTTTGTCCAGGATGTCATAGGAAATCGCCCTCTGTCACAATTTGTAAGCAAATCATGCAAGCTGGTAACCCTACTCAACACATACCGAATAACAGGGCTGACAGGGAAAACAAGCATCCCCTTTCACTAAAAATGTTGAGGTTTTGCAATTTGTTTTCATTCTGCAGCAAAATAAAACTGAGACCTTTTAAATCTTTTCACTAAAAACTGTAGACCCGTGTCCCCAGAATACCCGGTAGCTCAGTGGTTCAATGACTTGTGGGGGTATGGCGAGACCAAGGTTTAAGTCTCTTCTCTGAATTAAGCAAAGTTGTGTGCATCACAGCTGAGTACTCTAACCATTGGGTATTGGGGGTTGGGGGAAAATTCCTCACTCTGTTTCTTTTTTTTAATGGGCATTCCATCCTGGTCCTGAGAAACCTTCCTGACAGCAAACAAACCAAAAGAAAGTCCCCCAAAAGTTTCAGGAACCAGAACGTTCCAATGAAAAAGTGTTTTGTTGAAAAATTTCCTACCAGCTGGATGGAGCCATGAGTTACATGTGCATTCTCGTAACATTAAAACAGCCCATCCCTGAGTGTGAGGTTATACCAATACACAGTGAGGCCTGGGCTACACTGGGGGAGGGAGGTTCGAACTAAGATATGCAACTTCAGCTATGCTATTTGCGTAGATGAAGTCAAAGTATTTTAATTCGAGTTACCTGGCCGTCCTCACGATGGTGACTCCCACGTCAATGCCGTTTACTCCTCCTGCTGAGGTGGAGTACAGGCGTCGATTCGGGGATCTATTTATCATGTCTAAACGAGACACGATAAATCTATCTCCAATACTTTGAACCCTACCCACCGATCTGATGGGTACTATAGACATACCCAGAGTTAATATGCTGACTCCATCATACACTCTAACTTGCTAGAAATCACATTTCCTCAGTACATTATCTGTCCCAATCACAGCGCACCAAGTACCATGGCCCCTTCCTCTTCTCTTGCATAGACACATGGTCAGAAGCAGAAAGCAATTTCAGGTGTTTTTGGTTTCTGGGCGCAAAGTGTCTCCCCTCTGCCAGCAATACATTGAGCACAAGAACACTGTTGGAACTTACAGATATTGTTAATATTAGACTATTTTCTAAAGTTCCCCCAGCCCCCAAAGATGCACTGCAGCAGCTTAGCTAGAGGAGAGATCATGGTGCATCATGGGAGACATGATCTAACCAGGAAGATTGGCCCATACTTGGGAGGGGGTGCATAAGACCCCCAAATTACACCTCCTTTTCCATTGAACAAACCTTGACTAAAAATTCCTGACCCACTCACTATTTTCTTTCTTTTGGTTTGTTTCTGGATGTTATTCCAGCCATTGCAACTTCACTCTCCGACCTCACTCCTTTTCCTATTCCCTTTCCTTCCTTACATTTTCCCTCCTTTTTCTCTTTTTTTCCTGATTTTGTGCTTCTATCAACTCGGTTTATCTTCCTTCCCTTATTATATGTAATAAAAGGGGGAAAAACCCAGCAAAACAAATAATTTAAAAAGTGGAAATAATAGGACCATTGGCCACCCATGGCTCAGATCACTCTGCTTGTATATTTCATCTCTCCCCCCCCGCCCCCCGCACTCTTTTCCCTGTCTAGTCAGACTGTAAACTCTTTGCAGAAGGTACCCAAAGACCTAGCACAATTGGATCCCCTTCCTAATTTGGGCCTCTAGGAACTACTGCTGTTCAAGATCATCTGGAAAACTGGACAAACTGAGGTGACAAAGTTTGCAGATGATACTAAATGACTCAAGATAGTTAAGTCCAAAGCTGACTGAGAAGTGTTAGCAAGAGATCTCACAAAACTGGGTGACTGGGCAACAAACTGACAAATGAAATTCAACGTCAATCAATACAAAGTAGTATACTTTGGAAAACATAATCCCAACTCTAAGTACAAAATGATGGGGTATAAAGTACCACTCAGGAAAGAGATCTCAGCGTCATTATCAATAGTTCCCTGGAAACAACTGGTCATTGTGCAGTGGCAGTCAAAAAAGCTAATGGAATGTTAGGAATCATTAGGATGTTCCTAACAGAATGTTACTAACATAGATTTATAAAAATAGGAAATGGGATAGATAATAAAAGACTAAATATAATGACACTATATAAATCCATGGTATTCCCAGACTTCAAAAAATATTACAGTTGAGAAAGGCACAGAGAACATACCAAAATGATGAAGGGTATGGAACAGCTTTCATATGAGGCAAGATTAAAAGGACTGGAACTTTTCATCTTGGAAAAGCGATGACAGGGAGGGATATAATAGAGGTCTATAAAATCATTAATGATGTGGAGAATGTGAACCAGGAAGGAGTTATATACCCCTTCACATAAAACAAGAACTAGGGATCACTGAACAAAATGAACAGGTAACAGGATTAAAGGAAACACGAGTACATCTTCACACAATGCACCGTCAATCTGTGGAACTCAGTGCCAGGGGATGTTGTAAAGGCCAAAAGTATAAGTATAAAAGTATAATTGAGTTAAAAAATAGATACATTAATGGAGGAGAGGTCTATCAATGGCTATTAGCCAGGATGGTCAAGGTTACAACCCCATGCTCTGGATGTCCATGCAATTCTCACTGCCAGAAACTGGGGCTGGATGATAATTGCCCTGTTCCGTTCATTCCTTCTGAAGCATTTGACACTGACCACTGTTGAAAGATGAGCCATTCCTACATTCTTATGTAAATAGCAACAAAAACCAGTTACTTAAACTATGGTAGGGCCAAATTCCCTTTTCAAGACTGGATCTATCTCTTAGATCACCTAGCACAGTATGTTGGCCCTGTCATAAAACAAATTAATGAAAATAATAATGAGGTGATAAATAAATGTGTAGCCTTAATGGTGTGGTAACAAAAGGGTAATGTGTTTTTGATTTGTTTTGATTGTTGTTATTTTTGTCCTCATTGGAGAAGAAATAGATTTAAATAAACCTTTCTCTCAGTTCTCTTGCAAAGTCCCAAGTGCAATGGAAATGGAGGGAGCTCAGTACCTGACATCCTCAGAATTTTTTCTTGCTGTTTTCCCTGCTTCCCTGATCTGCTTTTTTGAGTGTGCTTACTTATTTCGTAGCTGTCGGTAGGATGCTTATGTGTTATGACAGATCCACCCTATGCAAAAAAAAATCTTGAAGATTGGATCTATTGTATAATTACGCCTATGATAGAACAAACCAAAATAAACCGTTTGTTAGAATGTATATATTATATGCTGCATGTGTGTTGGGGGTGTCAGACAAAATAGTCTTAGAATTGCAAGAAATACTGGTTTGGTAGTTGAAGTATTTCAAAGATAAACTATTTGAAATAGCAAATTTCTTGACAAGGCTTCTCCGAGGGGGTTTTTCACCTCCCTTTTTCATGTCAGGTCTGGCGGTGTTTGAAATTTCAGGATTCTACCATTGCTTGTGCTATCTTTTTTTTTTTTTTTACACTCTCTCCCTCTCTCTCTCTCTGCCTCTCTCTCTCCCTCTCTCACTTTTTTCTCCCGAGAAAAGACTTCAACTTCATGGCAAAACTGAAGAAAGCATGTCAGGATGCTGTCGGAGAAAGAAGCTTCTTTTCTACAACTGTTTTTGGACTTTGGCCAAAATTCACCCTCAACTGCCTTTCACTCTTGACACATTTTCCCTGTGGAGTGAGAAGAAACTTTTTTTATTATTATTATTATTATTTATTTTTTTTAGAAGTGGCAGGTTTTAAGTTGTGCACCTCCATAGCTGGTCTAGGAGTCCAGGATTCAAAGAGCAGTGACTCTATATTCATGTCAATATTAAATAAGCATGGCATTTAAAGGTAACTGTGGGCAACTTTTCTTTTGATGGTATCTTGGGATTTTTTTAGAAAGGTTTTTATATAAGACATCAAATAGTTATGAGGAACGTGGCTGTGCTTTTTATAACACAAGAAAGGTTAAGAGCAGAAATCTTCATAGAGACTGTAAGAAGTTCCAGGGGAACAGAAGACTCTGTGGACTCAGAAGATGGATTTCACCTTCAAGAGTTGGATTCAAGTTCACCAGAGAATCTCAAAGTAACAAGTATTTTGATCTCAGCTCAGTTCTTCAGGGCTTTGTGCGTCTATGTGTGTGTTGGTTGGTTTCTCAGAATGAGCAATCTTTTGCATCTAATCTAAAGAGGTTAGTTCCCCACAGATTAAAATTTAAATGGTAGTGAAAATGCTGAAGCTTGCCTGCCATAGAGACAAAGGGGATATTTAGGTCCCCAGTTTTAAGCCTGTTCAAAAGAACTCATCTGTTTCAAAATGGTTTTAACGCCAGGAACTTAAGGTGTTTTTAATTGGCTTTGGGGCAGCTTATTTATTTTAGTGGTATATGTTGGCTCTGCCTCTCCTCAGGCCCACAGAGACGGATCCACAGAGAATGGAGAGGTATCTTGAGACAGGTTAGAGTTTTGATGTGAGGAATAGAAGAAGGGCTGGGGGGAAGGAGTCTTGAGAGAGAGAGAGAGAGAGAGAGAGAGAGTATGTATGAGGGGACAGAGTGAATAGAAAGAGTCTGGGAGAAGAGAGAGGTCTACAGAGAAAAAGATTGGAGCAGGAGTTGAGTCAACTAAAGAAATCCGTAGAGGGGGACAAGCCCCTAAAGGCAGAGAGATGGAGTCCTAGATGACAAACGCTTTGAAATAGGCAGAGGAGGAGCTATGGGGTTCTGGCCTGCAAGCAGACAAAAAATAAATGATAGGCACCTTATGTAAACAGAGTGAGTCAAGAAAGCCTGGAGGTAGGAAGAGTGGATGCAGAGATGGAGCAGGGAAGAGCTTAGGAAGTGAGAAAAAAGGTAGGAGAGGCAGAGGAATACACCAGTAAACCTAGCTTGCCACCAGCTCTGTATTCCCTCCCACCCAGAGGGAAGGCTAGAGGCTGTGCAATATTAAGTAAGGTCATTAAAGACCCTCTTCCAATCCAGGGAGATTGCCCAGAATCAAATCAATCATATCTCTTTCTGAACGACAATCTTGTGTGTTTAAAGCACTTCAGTCTGAGCAGGGAATTTTCTCATCTGCATTTGGGATTCCATTGAATCACTCTGATTTCTTGTTTAAAGCCCCCAAATCCTTTCCAGTACAGAGGAGCAGGAAGGAGACAGGACTCTAAAATCGGCTACTGATCTTCTGCGTCTTCCCTGCTCCTTAGTTCTCACCTTTGATATCCTCCACTCACTCTCTTGGTCTTTGCTCCAGTTCACCTTTACAGTGTGGCTCACAGAAATACTAAGGAAAGAGAGAGAAGGAATGGAAACAACTTGCAGTAGGTCCAAAATTGTGGCTTGGCCAATCAAAAAGCTTTAATCAATACTCTAAAAGCAAAATAGACTGGACTGATATTCAATGACCACGGCAGCATGAACAAGCTAGAATGTAAGATGGCGGTGACACAAACATATTCAAAAAGGATTTTCATTTATGCTACGTCACTGATCATGCACCCCGCTCTGAGTGATTTACACATGGTTTTGGTGAGATAATGAGACTATGAAGGGACTATGAAGATTTTCCACTGCTTGCATCCGACGAAGTGGGTATTAGCCCACGAAAGCTCATGCTTCAAAACTTTATAGTTAGTCTTTAAGGTGCCACAGGATTTTGTTTCCTCTGCTATTCCAGACTAACACGGCTACCTCTCTGATTCTATGAAGGGACAGACTCTCCTATTTAGTCACCAAACAGTGGCTGTTAGTTTTTCAGCTCATGGGGAACCAGGGAGACAGGAGACATGGAGACAGGAACCATAGAGATGCCCGGCTCTGGTTCTGGGACCCAACGTTTATTCCTATTGACAGAACAATCTCCAGCCCACAGAATATGAATCTCAGGTGCAACCAATGATGAAAATGTCACTTTTTCAGAAGTTGTGTTCTGTCAGGAAGAGTATTAACATGAAACAGTTCAGAAAGAAGGATGGTCTTGAGATTAAATCACTGGCTTTAGGACTCAAGAAATACAGATTCAATTCCCAGCACTGCCAAAAACTTCTTTGGGCAAGTCATTTAATCTCAAGTGCTCTAGTTTGCCATCTGCAAAATGGGGATAAAGCTACTTCCTTTCTCCTACCCTACTCTTGCCTATCTTGTGTATTTAGATTGTAAACTCTTTGGGGAAGGGTCTGTTTCTTAGGCCTTTTCTATACTAGAAAGCTGTACCTCTTTGAGAATCTTCCCCATAGAATGGACACAGCTATAATCATATAATCACATTTATACCGATATAGCTACTTCCCGTACAGGAAGCTATACCAGTATTATTGTGTCATAAGAACAGCCATGTTGGGTCAGACCAAAGGTCCATCTAGCCCAGTAGCCTGTCTTCCAACAGTGGCCAGGGCCAGGTGCCCCAGAGGGAATGAATAGAACAGGTAGCCATCAAGTGATCTAACCCATCCATTCTAGGGGTTATATCGGTACTATTATATTGGTCAAAAAACTGCACCCCTTCCCCCAACCAACATAGTATCAGTAGAAAATCTGTGTGTAGATCAGACCGTATTAGTTGTTTGTACAGCACTTAACACTATGGAGCCTTGATTTCAACTGGGGCCAAGAGGTACTACTTTAACATGGTAGGGGAAACTGTGGCCCACGGGACAGATCTGGCCCCTCAGGGCTTTCAGTCTGGCCCATGGGATTGCCAGCCCCCTGGCCCTGTGGCCCCTTGGGGAGGAGGGTGGACAGAAGGCTTTGTGACCTGCCCTCGCCTGAAGGCACCGCCCCCTTCAGCTCCAATTGGCCAGGAACAGGGAACCGTGGCCAATGGGAGTTTCGGGGGTAGTACCCGCATACAAGGGCATCATGCAATGGAGGTACTTGCCCCACGCCACCCCATCCCTAGGAGCCACTGCCGGACATGCTGGCCATTTCTGGGAGAGGCATGGGGCCAGGGCAGGCAGGGAGCCTGCCTTAGCCCTGCTGTGCACTGCTGCCACCCGGGAGCAGCTCGATGTAAGCGGCGCCAGGCCCGCACTCAAACCCCTCCTGCACCCTGCACCCCAACCCCCTGTCCTGATCCCCCTAACTTCCTGCCTTAAGCCCCCTGCAACCCCAACCCCTTGCCCTGAGACCCCCCCTGCACCTGCACCTTTCCTGCACCCCGATCCCTTGTGATGAGCCTCTCCTACACTCCCTCCTGCACTCCTACCCCAGTCCTACACTCATGATCCTGTATGCAATTTCCCCACCGAGATGTGGCCGTCGGACCAAAAAGTTTGCCCACCCCTTCCTATAATATAAGCAATAATAGTGTTGGATGACTTCTTATGCCTCTTGTTAGACACTCATGCCCCACACATTAATTTTATAGCTGGTGGAAGCCCCTATGTGGCAGGTTTTGACAAATTCCGAAGGATTTTGCGATGAATTCTGAAGAGTGAGCTACGGAATGAAGTGACAGCGAAGAATCAAGACGCTTCCAACAGTTGCATTATGGAAATAGCAGGCACTGACATTGACATGGGATCGCTGGCTACAGAGAAGATTAGAGGGAAGAATGTAAGGAAAGCAAAAAATCCAGCCCTGAAATAGCGGGAGTAAATGTTGACACTGTAAAACGTATAGGCTGGCGAAACACTGTTATCCCAGGCAGTGCTGAGACTCTGCCTGACCATTCAATAAACCATGGACACTTTCTGGAGTTAATACTTCACAGTCAGACTCTCTCAGGCTGCAAGACACAGAAGCCAACTTTGACAAAAAGGTTTTGCTGCAGGACGGAAGCCTTTCTCAGCCAGGGAGCGGTAAAGAAGTCCCCGCTTCCTCTCAGATGGAGTGCCATAAAGTTGATGGTAAAGGTAACAACTGAGCGCGGAGGATACTGTCTGTCTTCGTCGTATCAAGGCACCCTGACCCACTTTGTGCCACGCCAACGGCCTTAAATTTAACAGAGGAAGTCACGGAGTTAGTAGAATTATCCCAGAAGAGGGGGATAGTGGCTGAGGGTATGTCCGCACTTCAATTAAAACACCCGGGGCTGGCCCGTGTCAACTAATTTCGGGCTTGTGGGGCTTGGGCGATGGAGCTGTTTAATGGCAGTGTAGTTGTTTGAGCTAAGCCTGCAGACTAGGCTCTGGGGTCCTCTTCGTTCATGGGGGCTCAGACTCTGAATGTCTGCACTGCAGTTAAACAACCCCCTAGCCGAAGGCCTGTGAACTTGAGCAGGCTGACATGGGCCAGCTGAGGGCGTTTAATTGCTGTGTAGATGTGCCCTTAGACACCCACCCGTCCCTGGAGCTGGGATAGGAGGCTTGAACGGGAGAAAGGAGGCATGGCCCAGGCTTCCCTGCACCTCAGCAATCCCCAGCTGTCTAAGCAACCCCTAAGGGCCATGGGCAGCCAATGTAATTTAGTGCAGCCCACAGAGCTTCTGTAATTCATGCAGGTGGACTGACCCAGTGGACTGTTGGCTAATATCGGGGGATACCAAGGTGGCTTAAGGCTGTTTTTATGGCCCCTTCCTGCGTTATGCGTTCCTCGGTTGTAGCCAAGAGTCTAGACCTAAAATGGCAATTAAAAGCAGCCACGACATATTTATGTTTGAGTATCTATCTGTGAGATGCAGTGCTGCTCTGCAGAGCCCCCGTCAGGGCCACCTGTGGTATTGCAGCCACTCCCCACCTTATTCTGCAAGGTTTGACCACTTCCCTGGGGCAGGACAGCCTGTGCCATAAGTGTGGTATCATTTTCTAAGCAATCAAGTAGCAAAATAGCAACTCGGGATTCAGCTATCTGCTCCTTTAGACAAATGGGAAAAACCCTTCAAAATACAAGCACGTAGTTTGCAGTGCTTAGGGCAAGTCTCTGGCCTGGGTTAGCCCAGAGGCGCTCCTTCTCTGGCCCCAGTCACACCCAACTCTACCCCGGGGAAAAGCCTTTTAACTAGTCTACTTGTTTGTGACTGGACAGTATTTCCTCCTGGCCCTTCTAGGCCTTTGGAGGACTGTCTTGTTGGTCTCCCAATGTGAATGGATTTTCCTTGGGAGGGGAGAGTTGGGGGGAGGCTTCTGCCTGTTCCAGGAGGAAGCAGAAATGGCCTGACAGGTCCAGTCACAACATCTTGTCAAGAAACACAAGAATGAGGGCCAGAAACTTCCTTTAAAAAATGAACAGTGATTGCCATGAAATAACAGGACTCCAGGGAGCTGGAGTTTACAAAGTACCAAATATAGCAAGACTTATGATAAAATCATGAGTTGGTAACACTCGTTAGGATTTTCAGGCCTCTCTGTAAAGGCTGATACTTCAAGAATACACCTAAATTCTTGTAATGTAGCTAGTTATAGAGGCACAAAACAAGAAACAAAATCACGGTCTGCTGGCGTAAGGGCCTTCCCTTACTGTGACAATCTGAGGCCCTGTTCTTAGGCCAAGGCCTATGGCTAAGCAGCAGAGGTAGCCACACACTGTGAAATGTATGGTCACATCCTTACATTGCAAACTAGTCACATTGAAATAAGGTGCTATTGGGCTGTTAGGAATACAGCCCTGTCCTAATAATGCCCATCACCTCCAGAGAAAGGGAAGAGCCTGGAAGATCTAAAGAAAACTTGGTTTGATAGCATCCTGTCTGGCAAGAACTCACTTATCAATAGCAGGGATGTGAAACCCACATTTCTTTGTTGTTCACTGTAGTCCCCATTTGCCTATTGTTTGTCAGTATAATCTCCCTTTGGATCTGTGATTGTTCCTGTCTGATGTATAATTAACTTTGTTGGGTGTAAACCAATTAAGGCAGTAGGCTCTAACTGGTTAGATAATCATGTTACAGTATGTTAGGATTGGTTAGTTGTTTGAGTAAAATGATTGGTTAAGGTATAGCTAAGCACAACTCAAGTTTTACTATATAGTCTGCAGTCAGTCAAGAAGTAAAGGTGGGGGGATGGGAACAGGGAATGGGGCTGGGGGAATTACAATAATATTTTGCTAAGGGGGAGGGATCATAGAATATCAGGGTTGGAAGGGACCTCAGGAGGCATCTAGTCCAACCCCCTGCTCAAAGCAGGACCAATCCCCAACTAAATCATCCCAGCCAGGGAACAGTGACACAGGCAAGGCTCTGTGGTGTCAGAGGTAGGAAGGGGGACACTAAGGAAGTCATTGATTGCTGGAAGTTCACCCCAATAAACATCAAATTGTTTGTTCTTTTGGACTTCGGGTATTGTTGCTCTCTAATCATGCGAGAAGGACCAGGTAAGTAAGTGAGTGAAGGACTAAGCTCCCTAACAACACTTCACACTATCTGCTTTCTCAAAGCGTTCTTGTGTGGGATGGGTGCACTATGGCTAGAACTGGATGAAAATGAAGGAAAAGTTCATTCATTTTTAAATGTTTTTTCTTCCTTGTCCATTTTTTTTTCTTCACATTTCAAAATGTGAAAAATGTAACAGCTCTGGGGTTGGCAGTACATTTTCAAAATGTGTCTCTCCCTGTGTTAAAAGTTCTATACTGCAAAAGTTTTTTTTCAAGTGTCATGACAATCTCTTGGCATATTCTAGACTTGGGCAAGAATTTCCACGCAATAAATAAAAACAAAGAAATAATAATGACTGTCACTCTTTGAGTTCTCCTAATCTCTGTCCTAGCTCAATCTCTTTTCCTCTGCAACTGTAGCTCTGATGATGCATTTCAAGAACATGTTGAAAAAATAGCATTGCACTTTTGGCAACTTTTTTTTGGGGGGTAATATGTAGGACAACTGTTGCTTCGACAGTGTATTATTGCAATACTTTATCAAAACAATGGCTGCCAAGAACTTCTGTCCCAAGATGGATGTTATATATTTATTCTAACTGAGAAACAATAGAGCATAGTTTATAGGAATCTCTCTGTGATACTTATCTAACCACTATTATTGTAGTGTCTGAGCATCTCACAATCTTGAATGTTTATTCGTACAACATTCCTGTGGAGTAGACATCTCCATTTTATGGATGAGGAGCTCAGGCATGGAGAGACTAATTACACCCCAAAAAAACCACAAAGGAAGTTGGTAGTAGAGTGGGAATCATAGAATCATCAAAGATTAGGGTTGGAAGAGACCTTGGGAAGTCATCTAGTCCAACCCCCAGCTCAAAGCAGGACCAACACCAACTGAATCATCCCAGCCAGGGCTTCAAAACCTCTAAGGCTGGAGATTCCACTAGTGGTAGAGTACCCAACTGATTAAGTTTTATAATCGCATAAGTAACTTTCATCAAGGTAAATCCCACAGTGATGTAGTCTTCTTGCAGGGTGAGGACCACTCAGATCAACCTCTAGCTAGATCTTTAGATATGGCTAGATGTTCAGACTGTGTCCATCACTGGCAATCTTGGCATGCTGGCAAAGCTTTTGGTACCCATGTGATCACCAACGGTATAGTAGTATTGCTTGATAAACATGCTTTGTAATCTGTTAGTTTTACAGCCTAATAATATGTCTATACCAAGAAATGCACCAAAACTGAACTAGTGCTGATGGAATTGGTTGGTGGGTTCGTAAACAAATATCCTATTGCTGATCCTGTCTTGCCACTTAATACGGAACAGCTGAGAATTGAAAATGTCAATATGGTGCATTTCCGCCATTCGCTGCCACACAATAGAGTCGGTATCATTGTAGTCCTCTAAGGCTGATAAATGATATGCCCTGATGTCAAAGTGTAACATGAGGCTACTTTTAAAGGTGCTATGAATGAGCGATTCAGAGTTTTCATTTTAAATGCCTACTTTTATTGGCTACGGGATCTATTACACTGCATCTAGTTACAACTTGGTGTTCTATTAGCTGATGGAGTTGCAATTCTATATTTTGTTGCCACTCTTGGCAGCCCCAAAATGTTTCTGAATGATCTTTTCCTCTCTTTGGAAGGCACCTCCAAAAGCTATGGAGAGATGCAAAAGCACATCTAACTGAAACTAGTGAACCACTGGAATCAGAGTGACTCAAGAAAGTCATTCACACCTTTTAAAAAACATGATTCTGGCAACCCTTCTGAACAACATGAGCTTTCTACTTTGCTCTCTGTGCGTTAACAGTTCCAGCGGTTACTTTGACAGTTTCCAGAAGAGTTGTGAGAGAGACTGTTCTCATGAGACTCTCAGCCTGATTTCCAGACCAGAGCAATTCAGATAAGACCAGGGAAACTTCAGGTATGCCTCCAAAAATTAGGTTGCTTTCCCAAACTGAGTCTGCAGAATGTTTGTGGGTGGCCCATTGCTAGTTACCCTTTGTGTGGGACCAGAATTTCAAGGATGCCTCAATATTCAGAAAATAAAAAGTTGGGGATAATACATAAGGTATTTTAGTCTGCACACAAGTCCATGGTTAAAAGATGCAGTTAAAACATGGTGAAACAACCTTGCTTTAGACCAAACAGCCAAAGCCGCCAAAGCAAACGAAGAGAGACAAAACAAAGGGCACATCAACATAATGTACATATTGTGAGGATTTTTGAAGGTCAGTGCATGATCTTTTTACTTCTTAGTGACATATAATGCCAATATTTGTCAGGCCTTGATGAAGACCAAAGCTCACTTAGAAAAAAAAATGCATTGCATGACATTTGTTCTCAGCTCCCTACCATTGAGCAGTCTTTGTTGCTGAAACATTCTTTGAAAATAGTTTGTAACTATGAAGAAAATTAAGGACACGTGGTGTGGAGAAATGGGGGGGGGTTGTATGGAGTTTCCTTGAACACACGCAAAATGTACAAGCTTCTTATTTTACATGAGCATCAAAATAAGTTCAAATGCTTATCCCAACTTCGTTAGTCTGCAAAATTGGCCAGGAGACTGACTTTAAAAGGCTGTGAATTTGACTGAATTGAGTTTGATTTAGGACTCAATGGGATATTCACAGAATTTCTTTTTCTCTGCTGATCTGACACTAGTATTTGATACATTTTCAGCTCTAGATCCTTGTCGATAACTGACTGGGTGAAGATCCCTGTGTAGATGTACTTATTTTGCTTTAAGAGTATCTTATTTGTTTAGTTTAGTACCCGCCTCCCGCTTTTTAATCGGATTAAGTGAAATTGAAATTATTCACTCTTAAAACAGAATAAGAATATCTACACAAAAACTTGCATCTCTTTGACTAAATCAGTTTAGCAACATACTTTTAGTTAAACTGTGTATTCAAGGCTTACAAATCTGCCATTTATAATAGATCGCTTCTCAAAGTGCCAGATTTTCCATTGCTTTGCCATGTGAATAGTCACACATGCCTGTTCAACCAGGATACAAAACTGCAGCCATTCTGATCTGGTAGCATTTTAAACCTCTTTTTACAGGTATAAATTACTATAGAAGGGACAAGCCAATGAAGAATCAGATCCACTAACCTTAATAACTCTGCATATGAGGTAGCATAGTTGTTCTGAATGTATATTCTTCCTTTTTCATTTCTTGTTGACCTTGTCGGCTGAGCTAATCAAGAAAAATAACCCCCTCCCCCCCCTCCATCCAGTAGAGGTACTATATCAGTTACTTGGAGATATTCAAGGAAAACTAGAAAGCTTCCAGAAGTTTAAGCAAAAAGCTTATGATCTGAACCAGACTCTGAGATTTCTGCCAGCTCTGACAGACAGAGAAACTTTAAGTTCATTTAGCTGAAATCAAAGCAAACAAACTCATAACTATTGTAAACAGAATTTATTCTGGGTTGGATAGAGCAGTAATGCTAAGGTGCAACTATGCAAAGCTGTCAGGTGAGTTGCCTTTTAGTTAAGACACATGCAGCTTGGGAAACATTTACAGGAACCATTAAGACACTTGGGATAAATGATAAGTTAACTGCAAGAGCCAGTAATGTACATCAAGTTAAGTCCTCTTTCCAGCATTCACAGCAAGCAGCTGAGCTGTGGAGATGCTCCACCATTGGTCAGGGTCAGTGGAAGGATCTTTTGTGCCTTAGGTAAAACTTCTATCTGGTGCTCACCCACCACCCAGGGACACCCCCCCTTCTCCCCGCTGACCAGAGAGCCCCCTCTCGCGGCAGCTCCTCACCCCAGCTCACCTCGGCTCTGCCTTCTCCCGTGAGCACGCTGGCACCACTCCACTTTTCCTGCCTCCAAGGCTTGCAGTGCCAATCAGCGTGGCAAGTCTGGAAGGGGAGGAGAAAGAGAGGGGTGGCGTGCTCAGGGAAGGAGGCGGAACTCAGGTGAGCTGGGGCGCGGAGCGGTTCCCCTGCACCCCCCACCCTGTTACTTGCTGCAGGCACCCTCCCTGCGCCACCCTGCACCAGCTCACCTCTGCTCCACTGCCTCCCCTGAGCGGGCTTTTTGATGCCCTCAACCACTAGGCACCCTAGGCAGTCGCATAGTTCACCTAATGGTCACACCGGTCCTGCCACTGGTATTGCAGCTCCCATAATTCCCAAATCTATTTGCCCAGTTTGACCATGATTATAATTAGTAGTGAAAAATGTAAGACATTTTACATGCCATTCCACTCCCACTCTCTCTCCCCCAAACTGACTCACCTTGGCCATGTAGGCAAGTGGAAATATGCAGTGTGTTTTGTTCTCTCTCTGTCTGTCTTTTTTAGATGTGTAAAATCTCACCATATGTTAACCAAACATCACCGTCTGTTTTCCAAGATAATCCCTTCACTTTACCTAAATAAGAACCCCCTGATCTGAAATAAGAAAGTAAAACTGCTTATACTGGTCCAAAGTAAAGAGGGGCCACTCCACCGATGCTGGTAACTTTATAACCACTTACCCTGGTAGTGAATTCAAATGCCAGTGATTATGGAATGGGAAAAGAGTTTTGAGGTTTTACATTGATTTCTCATTTCGGAGTTTAGTTCATAACATAAAATCAGGCAAACAGAAATCCAGAAACAAAGACGCTGATGACTTTGCTGGGAATTGCTGGGTGCTGAGGACTTTTAAAAATAAGACCAGTTCGCCCTTGATCCTGAAAGGAGCTGAGCACCTTCCACTGCAATGGGAATTGACAGTGCTCAGCACCACGAAGGATCAAGTCCTTATTTAGGTGTCTAAGGGCTGGGCTACACTGGGGGTGAGTCAAACTAAGATATGCAACTTCAGCTACGCTAGTTGTGTAGCTGAAGTCGAAGTATCTTAGTTCAAGTTACCTGGCCATCCCCACAGAGGCGGGTCAACCACAGCCGCTCCCCCGTCGACTCCGCTTACTCCTCCTGCCAAGGTGGAGTACAGGCATTGATTCAGGGATCGATTTATTGCGTCTAGATGAGACGCAGTAAATCAGTCCCTGATACCTTGAACACTACCCTCCGATCCAGTGGTTTGTATAGATGTACCCTAATATAAATTTAGGAGCCTAAAATTAAATTAAGACACTGAAGCTTGAAATGTTTGGCCATCTGCATGCTATACACACCCACATGCATGTGTATAACCAAGATTTTAAAACCTAGGTGCCACAAGATTGGTGCTTAATATGACTTTAGACATCTATATAAGGGACCCCAGTTTTCAGAGGTGATGAGTACACACAACATTTAATTCCCAGTGGCAAACTCCTTCCACGCACCATCAGAACTCTCTCTCTCTCTCTCTCTCTCTCTCTCTCTCTCTCTCTCTCTCCAGTACTTTAATTAATATTGTAGGTCTTAAAATACAGAATTCTACCTCAAGTGTTATGAATCAATAGTCATAAAAGAATATGGTTAAAACAGTGTTTCTGGCAATGTAGGAACACACAACATAAAACAAATTATTGCCACTTCTGATGCAGGTGCATTTTTCTTTACTATCTGATATTTAATAGTCAAGTCTAAATATTATCTCCAGAAACAATTCTGGTGAGTGTGCACTAAAATGTCTCTGTTAGTGAAAGATGGTGGGTTAATATCTTTTATCATCCCAACTTCTGTTGGTTGAAGGAACAACCTTTCAAGCCACACAGAGCTCTTCCTCTGGTTTGGAGAAGATAACCAGAATGTGTCCGCTAACTACAAGAGTGTTAAACATAAGGGGTTCACACATGTTGTACCAGATCACTTAAAATGAAGGGGGAATTAACACCTCTGAATACCAGGAGCAAAGGAGGGTTATTAGGCAGCAGGGTGTGTTAATTGTTGTGAAGAACCATAAAATTGGCGCCCCTGCTAAGTCCATGACTTTTAGTTTCCAGCAGAGTTATGAATTTAAGTTCCCAGGCTTGTCTTTTGAAGGTGTTGTGCAGGTTTCCTTTGAGGACTCAGAGGTTAGATATGGAGTGATCACTTTGTGAAAAGTATTCACCCATTAGTGATAGGGTGTTTTTATCTTTTATTATTTTTCTATGTGAGTTCATTCGTGAGCATAACTATTGTCTGCTTTCTCCCATATACTTGGTGTCGTGGTATTTGATGCACTGGATCACATGTTGTGATAGGCATGTGTGGGACCCATGGTTCTACAAAGGTGTGATGATGGGGTTCTAACAGTGGAGATACATCTGAAGGTTTTGCATCTGTTGTTCTGGCAGGATCTGGTGCTGCTTGGAGCTGATGTCTCCTGTCTGTGGGGACCTTCTAATGGTGATCTTTGTGATAATGAGGAGGCCAGAAGAGGGGGCTTGGGAAAGATTGCTTTCGGGATGTGGTCCCTGTCAAGTATGGGTTGTAATTGTATCATAGACAAAGTGACCTGCATGATGGTGATGCGATTAGTTCCCCAGGCTAATTTAATTCTATTATGAGATATTATAATTTATATAAAAAGGAGGTATACCAATGTCCTAGAACTGGAAAGACCTTGAAAGGTCATTGAGTCTAGTCCCCTGCCTACACTAGCAGGACCAAGTACTTTCCTCTGACAGATTTTTTGCCCCAGCTCCCTGAATGGCCCCCTCAAAGATTGAGCTCACAACCCTGGGTTTAGCAGGCCAATGCTCAAACCACTGAGCTATCCCTGACCCCCAAATTTATATGATTTGTGATGTCATAAGATCCCAGGTGTTTTATTATTTCCATTTAAAATGACTCACAAGTGTGCTAACGCTGTCTTGGTGGCCCCCCGCTTTATCTATCCATCCTCACAATTTTGCTTTCAACCTTTGAAGCCAATTGGAGTTGTTCATCGCCTTTCAGACACCACCCTCATGTAATCACACTGATAGAAGGCTATGCAATCAAAGTGACAGTTCGATGATGATTTGCATCATCCCTGACTCATTCCTGTGTGCAGCATTTGGCATGCCAATCAATGGAAAATTATGTGCAGTCCCTTGAAAAAAAGACAGTAATCCATTTTCCACCAATTGGCAAGAGGTGTCCTTGACAGACTAGCAAGTTCGGTCCAAAGCCAACTATTATTTGGCAGGTGTCTTGCTGTGCTGCTATTTTGCAAACCCAAGGGGCATTTATCAAAGTGGTAATATATTTTTTCTGTCATAATGAACATAGTTTTCAATGTCTGCATTTGCCTTCAGCTAAATAAAGTACGTGGATGGGTTTTACTTGTCCACATATTTGGTTGTGTTCTATTGTCACATATGCACTAAAACCAATGAATAACATCTTCAGCATCTTCAGTGACCACTTTACAATATCCTCATGGAGTTCCCAGTATAATTTTGTTCATCCTTCAGTAAAAAGCCTGTGTGCGAGATTTTGGTGCTTGTGTGAGGAATCATTTAAGACCGGTTTCATTTCAAATATCTGCAACATATCTTCATTCAAAGCCTGCTCGTCTAATTAGCAATCTTTCCCTATTCAGCAAAGCTTGTGCTTAAATGCTTTGCTGCACTGGGTCTGCAGAGTGTGATTTTCAAACACAACCAGGATTGTCCTAACTTTGACACAACTCGTCAATGGTAAGACTCCCAACGAATTTGCTGATTAGGCCAGTGCTGTGTGCTTTTGCAAGTTCCACCCATAGTGGAGTCAATGGTACCCTTAGCATGGACTTCAACATGTATTACCTGGAGCCCACCTTACAGTAAAAGCTTTGCAGCTTTTTGTTGTCAATTGTAAGTGTAACTGCTGGGTTCTGCTCTGAACAGAGGTTTCATGCTCAGCGTTCTGAATTTTTTTTGGTTGAAAATGGTAATCAATAGTTTTGCTCTTTGGGGAAGGGAATGAGTGAAACTGAGCTTCCTAAATTCATTGCAAAACTTTGTTCTAGAGGTCATGGTATAAATCACACAATAGCCCTTCTGGATCCCTGATTGATTTAGTCTAATCCATTTGCTCACAAGCATCAACCATGCCAGTTTGGGGTTGTATTCTTGTTGAGAAAGAATGCCTTGAGATGACTTCTAAAATCTTAAGAATCAGAGAGGTAGCTGTGTTAGTCTGGAATTGCAGAAGTTACAAAGAGTCCTGTGGCACCTTAAAGACTAACTCAAATATTGAAGCATAAGCTTTCATGGGTTAATATTTATACTGCCCCTGGATACTTCCACTGCGTGCATCCGACGAAGTGGGTATTGACCCATGAAAGCTTATGCTTCAATACTTCAGTTAGTCTTTAAGGTGCCACAGGACTCTTTGTAACTTCTAAAATCTTAGTTTCCAGTAACACAAACATACTAAAGAATTGTGTAAGCTGTCACACACACACAATCCTTTGTTTTGAAATATCTTTAAGAAAAGAGTAACTGAAAGACAATATCAATTCCAAGTATTAAATTATTATAGAATTTGCTTCATTGTTAAGACTGCAAGATTGTTCCCCCGTTTATCATCTCTTATTTTAACTTGATCACAAATTTCTGAGGTTTTTTGATATGCAATTTTCTAGGACAGGGAGCTTTTTGAATGTAAATGATTCCAATCAAATTTGCAGAATAAGTGAGTGAGGGGAAAAACATACTTTCCCCAATTGTAGAACTTTATTGCCACATTATTTTCCCACACAAATAACACAAAATAGTCTGAATTTTGCATTTGAAACTTGGCACAAGATTAAATTATCCTTATGGAAAAGAACAGCTGCAACTAAATTTGAAACAGAAAAACTGGTGTAACATAATAAGGAACATTTGAAAATTAAGTATTTGAACAGTATGAAATGGGCCTAAATCACAGGTATTTTTCACTAAATCTGAGATGAATATTATTTGTATTGCCATAGTCCATACAGGCCTCAACCAATTTTGAGAGCCTGTTTAGCTTGTTTTACACATGGCATGAGGCAGTCAGAGCCTCAAAATCTTATGGTCTAAACATACAAGACAAACAATGGGAAGAAAAAAGTAATTATTATCCCCATTTTATCAATGGGAAAGGTAGGCCTAGAGTACATGTGATTTACCCAAAGTCACACAGGAAATCTCTGTCTGAGTCATGAACACTGAACCTCTATATACTGAGTCCTAAGCCAGCAGCTCAACCACAGAACCACCCTTCATGGTGGGAAGTTTGTAGGTCTATCCTTAATTTACAGTTCCAGCACTAAATTTGAATTTTGTAAAGGTTCTGTCTATTCCATTCTATTCAGGATTTTGTTTTGCAGCCATCACTGTGACAACTCAGTATTGACTCAGCTCTGGGCTTAGATCGGGGTAGGCAATCTATGGCATGTGTGCTGAAGGTGGCATCCAAGCTGATTTTCAGTGGCACTCACGCTACCTGGGTCCTAGCCACCAGTCCAGGGGGCTCTGCATTTTAATTTAATTTTAAATGAAGCTTCTTAAATGTTTTAAAAATCTTACTTACTTACTTTACAAACAACAGCAGTTTAGTTACATATTAAAGACTTATAGAAAGAGACCTTCTAAAAATGTTAAAATATATTACTGGCACACGAAACCTTGAGAGTGAATAAATGAAGACTCTGCCCACTGCTTCTGAAAGGTTGCTGACCCCTGGCTTAGATACTCAATGTATCACACCGTCCTTAATCCCACCTGAATGGTTTTTACAATCTCCCCTACTAAGTGATCATTATTTAGGACAAAAATCAGGGGCAGCATTTATTGGACCCATGATAAGATTCATTAAAGCCACACATCTTCCCAGAATGTCGCACATCTCTGAGTTTCATGCAGCTGTAAAAGTAGACACAACACTAATTTACTCTTGTGCTGTCCAGTCTATCATTTGGCCATTACAAAAAAAAAAAATTCTGTGTGCCTTTGGGAGATGAGAGGATGGACTAAAATTCTTTGCATTGTCCAATATGTATTCAGAGATTCATCATCTGCCTTCATATTTTTGGATACATTTGCCAGCGCCTTTTTCTTTGTCAAGGACTGAATAGCAAAGGCACAGACAACAATAGAATGTTCAAGGGCAGAATCTACACAATTCCATCCTGTTTATTAGAAAGCTGGGAGTTGTATTATAAACGATTTCAGACATTTAGTCTGAACATTTTTTTATTGTCTTGTGTGATCTCCCATTGTTGTCCCAATATAAAAGGGCATCGATGAGCGTGAATCCTCTTAATCCAACACTTTAGAATTCTCCCATTCTCGCCTTTGTCTGGTTTTATATAAAGGATAATAAATGGTGACAAATGAATTACAAGGTTGTAAATCAATGGAGTGCCTCCGCAGATATCCACCTCAGGGTCACTGCTGAGCTGCTGTGTTAACAGAATGTGGCTGGAAATGTGGAATGTTGTGCCTACTGAGAATTCAAATTTTGCACCATCAGCCTTGCTGAATTTTCATAGGATACCCGACAACTGCAGATGTATTGGCAATTAATGTTTGGGAATGATAATCTTACAGGTGAAACTGATTGTACGGTGATGGCGTGAACATTCATCTACAGTCCCAGTCCCTAGGAAAGGGGTTTTCCTGGGATAACTCAGTGGAATTCACCCCACAGGAAAGATGGAATTTAAAGTGCCAATAATGTAAATGGAACCCGAACTTTACCACTGATGATAAAAGCTATATCTTTAGGCATCTATATTTCTTTATGAATCATCACATCCAGTTCTGAATTTAAATATGCCACCGAACTCACAGCAACAAGAAGGGAAGCATACCCTATCCAACAGACACTCCAGAATTAAGGTTAATTCAGGTGTCTCAACTATGTTTAATAACCATCATCAGAGACTAATCAGGGAACCCTAGAGGTAACAATATGAATCTCTGTAGTTTGAACAAATGGACTAAGCTCTCTAGCTGCAGCAGACCCCTAGCCAATGTGGACCGGGCACTGAGGGTGTGTCTACACTGCAAAACAAGACCCATAGCAATGAGTATCAGAACCCAGGTCAACTAACTAGGGCTTGTACTAGAGGGGTAAAAATAGCAATTGTGGCAAATTACTCCCACAATATTGATGGGTCCTGCACTTTCTCTTCTTGTGGGGGAATTCAGGGAGCCTTTTTCTTGCCTCTGAACAGGGTATTAACTGTCCCACAAGTATCCTAGAGGGGAGAAGGGGAGAGGGAGGGACCCGGGCCCACCCTCTACTCCGGGTCCCAGCCCAGGGGCCCTGAGGATAGCGGTAAACCACTGGGATTAGCTACTCCTTCCCCTGGACTACTTCCCTCTCCTACTCTTCAGCTTGTGGGGGGCTTCCTGCCCTCTCTCTACACAAGCCAGGTGTTCCTTTACTTAAGGTCTGGGTCTTTCTTAGCTCACCACAGCACTTCTTCAAACTCTCTCTGCTCCAACGCCTCCAAACTGCTCTCTGCTCCAACGCCTCCAAACTGCTCTCTGCTCCAAACACCCACACCTGTCTGCCTGAGGCAGGGGTTTTTATTAAGGCCTTAATTGGCAGCAGGTGCTCCTAATTAACCTGCTGCCTGCTTCCCTAGTCTACAGGGAGCCACGCCCTAATGAACCTGGAGCTGATATATCTCCCCTCAAACACTCTGCCACAGCTCCCTGACCTTCCTCTATCACACAATGTAGACATTGTGTCATCCGCAGACTTGCTGAGGGTGCAGTCCGTGCCATTCTCCAGATCATTAATGAAATGCACTGGAACGGGTTACCCAGGGAGGTGGTGGAATCCCCTTCCTTGGAGGTTTTTAAGGTCAGGCTTGACAAAGCCCTGGCTGGGATAATTTAGTTGGGGCTTGGTCCTGCTTTGAGCAGGGGGTTGGACTAGACGACCTCTTGAGGTCCCTTCCAACCCTGATATTCTATGATTCTATGACATTCAAGCTCAGGCTGGAACCAGACTCTGAGACCCATCCCCCTTACTGGGTTTAATAATTACACTGTTGTTTTTAGCCCAGTAGTGCAAGCCCTGCAAGCCTGAGTCAGTTAGCCCAGACTCTGAGGTTCGCCGCTGCTGGTCTTTTTTTTTTTTTTGCAGTGTAGACGGACCCAGTAGTAATGGTTTGCATATGCATTCCCATACCTTAACATATCTGTTTTTCCTTGTAACTCTGAATTATCTGGATTTGTAGCATTTGCTTTCAAATTAAACACATCATTTGAGTAATATTTTCTACCGTAAGTTATTGAGCCGAACTCTCAGTCCTAACTTCTGTTTAACAGTTTTTGAACTGGGAATCTGAATGGATGTTCTGCTTCTTGTTTGACATTTGCCTTAAAATACTTTACAGACCATATTTTTTGAGGGAAATTTTTGATCTCGTATACATTGAGGTAAATCAACCAAAGTTAGAGTGACTCCAGATTTACACCAATTTACCTGAGATCAGAATCCTGGCCAAAAATTGCACGTTGATCACAATGGGACATGAAGGCTTTGCTGATTCAGGGTCATAAGGAGAATGTATTGTTAACATGACTTTGTTTTGGATTCTGAATAAATTCCCTTTTGTTCTTTTCATTGTTATGAATTATATTCTGTCAAATCTGCCATGGGTGGGTTATAGGGGAAATTATATTTACAAATAAGGGATTAAATTAGAAAAGAAAGTTTAAGAAAAGGTAGTTTAAAAAAGAAAAGAAAATGAAACTAATATAAAGTTCTGGTTTTCTTTTAAGACATAAATGGTAATATATGGAATAAACACCATTTGTTCTTATCTAATCTACCACATGCACGTTAATGTGGTATCTCCATGAAGACACGCATAGTCCTATGGGGACAAATTCCAGCCTTCTAGGATTACATGAAAGGGAAGAGTTGTACCACAGAGTTTGAGACTGCTCCTAAGAATGATAGAGGTAGGATTTGACCCACTATAGTTTATATTTCTGGCAGTGAGTTTTGTTTACTGGTGAGATCAGGGGCTCAGTCAGGATTCCTGGAGCCACATCCAGTCTGGAATAAATGAGTGGCATTATTTGGGAAGCCTGAGCAAACTCAGAGATTAACCAATTTGTCCCAAAGTCACACACACAAAGTCCTTGCAAATCAGGAAAGGGGACCTAGATTTCAGTCTAGCTTCTTAAACAGAATACTATCTGTCCATCCTACTGCCTTAGTACCTCACCTAAATAGGCCTTCAGCCTTTGTTTGTCTTGTATATTTAGCTTTCAAGATCTTCAGAACAGGGACTGACATTTATAGTTTGTACAGTGCCTAGCAAAATAGGGCCCAATATCAGTTGGGGCTGCAGGTGCTACTGTAATATAAATAATAATAATGATACATTCAGCAATGGTGTCAATATTTATTATAGTGATCTATAACTAGTGGAAGTGTTTGTTATGTTTGGGGCTCGGTGAGGGTGGATGGCAAAGCAATTATTTGGACTGGGATTATAAAATGAACCCAAGGGCTAGATTTGTTTATCCCTGAATGCATAATCAATGTTATTTACACTCATTTCCAGCACACACTGAATCCCAAATCACTTCAAGTTACATTACTTTGCCACTTACACCTGGATTTTTTAAAAATGATGTTTCAGTTGCATCTTTCACCATCTTTTATGTCACTTGTAGAGTTTGCCTTCCTAGGGCTGGTCCCCACTACAGCTTAACGTCAACTTTAGCGACGTTAATTCGACATAAACCTGTACCCGTCCTCACACGGACGCCATTTGCGTTGATTTAAAGGGCCCTCAAAATCGACTTCTGTACTCCTCCCTAACAAGAGGAGTAGTGCTGAAATCGACCTCTCTAGGTCGATTGAGGACTAGTGAGGATGCATGGGACGTTATTGGCCTCCAGAGGCTGTCCCACAATGCTCTGGACACATGGCACATGGCTCTGGCACAATGCTTCTGACCGCTCTGGACTGCCTCACTGCTCCACTGTGACCGCTCTGGACAGCACTCTCAACTCGCTGCTCTGACCAGGTAGACAGGAAAAGACCCGGGAACATTTGAATAGCATTTCCTGTTTGGTCAGCGTGGCCAGCTCACCTGCACAGCTCAGTCGCCATTCAGAGAAATCAGCAGCACAAGCCGCCATGCAGAGCTCAGCAGCACAGGAGACCAGCCAGAGGAAAAGAGCTCCAGCATGGTCCAATCGTGAGGTGTTGGATCTCATCGCTATCTGGGGAGAGGAATCTGTGATGTTGGAACTACGAAACAACAAACGGAATGCCAACACGTTCGCCAGGGTCTCCAAGGCCATGCTGGAAAGGGGCCACAACAGGGACGTGCAACAGTGCCGCGTGAAAATTAAGGAACTGAGGCAAGCGTTCCAGAAAGTCAAAGAGGCAAACGGACGCTCAGGGGGTCCGCCGCGGACATGCCGGTTTTACAATGAACTAAATCAGATAATGGGGGGTGCCCCCACCACCATCGCACCGGTCTGTGTGGACTCCACACATGGGATAATGGTAAGGGCTGAGGAGGATTCGGATGAGGAGGAGGATGATGATGAGGGAAATATCACAGAACAGCAGGATGCAAACGGAGAAACAGTATTATTACCAGACAGCCAGGAGCTTTTTATCACCCTGGAGACAGTACTCAGCCAACCCTCCCAAGCGGGTACCCAAGCCGGCGAAGGGAACTCTGTTGAGTGTTTTTTTTTTTAAGGGATTAGATGACTCATGATTTTTAAAGGAAGCATTTATTAATGATTAACTTGCCCTAAGGACTTAGCGTGCTTTCATTGCTGGTCAGTTTCTACTCAAAGAGTTTGTCAATATACTCCAGTATTGACCGGAAGTCCTCTACGGACATTTCAATGAAGCTATCCAGGAGGTAGCGATGAATCTTCTGCATCAGATTTCTGGGGAGAGCCGCCTTGTCCGGCCCCCCATGATAGGAGATCATCCCACGCCACGAAAGTAGTAAATAGTCTGGTATCATTGAGCAGGCTAGCATTGCGGCGAATGCACCAGGACTTTGAAACGATTCCAACAACATGCGTTCTCTATCTCTCCGAGAAAATCTAAGCAAAGTGATGTCATTCATGGTTGCCTGTTTGAAATACGGACTGCAATTAGTCTGGACACAGTGAGCGAGACAGCCTGTAAGCCCCCCCCTCCCCGCTAGCGCCCCCCTTCGCCCCCCCTTCACCCCAGCCAGCCCGTTGCAGAGCAGTTAGAGGAGTTTTGAGCCTACAAACGGATGCTTCCTCAGCCAGCCAGAAGCCAGAGAGTTTTTGGTCTTGTTTTGCATTTCGCAGTTCACTGGGAGCCACGTGGGGGGAGGGGGGGGGAAGGGGGTGGGGTTACTCTGGAATATCCGAGCGCTGCTGTAAAGAGTATGGCTTTGCTTAGCATAGCGGGCTGCATGGTGATTTCAGCAGCCGTGGTGAGGCTCTCTCCTGCGCGAGGTGATTCTGTGACTTTTGACTGATCCAGTAACTTTTAGGTGAGGAATATGACCTTGTACAGAAACCATATCAGGCCTGTGAATACTGTGTTTCCCCGCTGCATAGTAATCCCATTGTTCTCCGTGACTGGTTCTACTAACTCACTTGTGCAGCTTATATTCATAGATTCCAAAGCCAGAAGGGATCGTTGTGGTCACCTAAGGTATTTTTTCATTCTCCCAGACAGGTCACACCTGGGAACAGCACCATTAGCTTTATGAGCAAGAGCCATACTCCTAGGCCATCAGATCACTTTGTCATAGCAGCTCACCATGCCTCAGTTTCCCCATCTGTAAAAGTTATATCACCATGCTTGCCTGGTGGTGTTGTGCAAAGCAATGAGTTTCTTCAAAGTGCTTTGAACTTACCACATGATCATGGCTATAAAAGTTCCAAATATTATTAACATGAAAAGACTTTTAATTTACCCTCAAATGAGATGATCTCTCTAACTCGCATTCAATTACATCCTGATGGATAGAGCTCCTTTTCTCATCCCTGTCTCAGGCTCCTCATTGCTCTGTATCAAAACCGACTCTCCTTCTTTACTGTGGCGCTTTAAAAATAAGCTGGGGAGTCATAAAAACTCTCTCTCTGCAGATTCAATAGGCAGCCTAATAGAAAACAATTATCTGGAACAATATAAAAAGATCCAAGAGCACTGGGACATTAATATTTGTATCAAAAGAATGAACTTCCTAATTGTCAAGTCCTGCTGCAAGTGAACAGACCAGAGTGTTTTCTGCCTCCATTTTGCATTCCCAGTATGCCGTCGGTCAAAGATCTGAAAGTATCTTTCGACACAAACTTCCTTGCATGTCCATA
Source organism: Sternotherus odoratus (assembly GCA_032164245.1). Classification (NCBI taxonomy): domain Eukaryota; kingdom Metazoa; phylum Chordata; order Testudines; family Kinosternidae; genus Sternotherus; species Sternotherus odoratus. The sequence goes on from JAVMKO010000007.1 coordinate 99,408,456, forward strand.
TAGCAACAAAGAAGAGGAGTGGCTTACTAACTACCCTCTGTGGTTTCAGTGTACCTAACTTTCCATCACACATTCTTAACAAAACAAAAGAAACCTTTCTGATAAAATATCTTCCCGTTTCATAATGTAAAATACAAGCAATTTTATCAGCATTAACACTGATTGGCTTCCATTAGCCTCTTGCCTTCTAATAAAATTTATGATACCTTTCAGGAGCACAATTTTATAGAAAGTGAAGTGATTACACCCTGCTTAGATATCTCTGCAGCATCTATTCCAACAATAATGCAGTAATTTTATGCATGAACTAGCACAATTGGCATAAATAGTTATAATACGGAGTGCTGTCTAAGGAACCTGGCTGCTGGAAAATTAGAAAGAGCTTCACACTTTTGAAACAGGTAATTAGGATTTCTCTCCATGCTCATAGGAGGCAGACTGGAGTTTCATTTGATATGTCATTAAAATATATGTGTTAAAAATAAATGCTGGATTTGAAGGTGCATACGTTATGAAAATTAAAGTCACAGTGCTGCTACAAAGGGCACAGCACAATGAGCCTTTAAAGTTCTAATTTTGGCTCTGCTAAAAGTTTTAGCACTTTTTGACAGATAAAGGCTTCCAAAGAGTCTGATTCAGCAACAACTGAATGGCTGTTGTGGCAGGATGGAGCTTTTGGATGGAGAAAATATGTCCCCAAACCTAGTTACGTATTTTAATTCGTGATTTCTCAGGAAAGTGAAGGACTAGTGGCATAGGAACCTCTTTCCTGACCTGTAACACTACCAAACAGTTATTCATCTATCCTGGTCTGCAGTATCCAAGTGATCTACCATTCCTGTGAGGGATAGCTCAGTGGGTTGAGCATTAGCTCCTAAACTCAGGGTTGTGAGTTCAGTTCTTGAAGGGGCTGTTTAGGAATATGGGGCAAAAATCAATTAGATGGTTTAGTTGGAGATGGGTCCTGCTTTGAGTGAGGGGCTGGACTAGATGAGGTCCCTTCCAACCCCTATGATTCTACTAATGCATGATACTCTGAGCCTAGTATAAACCAGTTTTAGCCACCCCTTCAAGCAAAGGGTTTCTGGTCTTTATGTGTTGTTGGTGACTTTCATGGATAAGGATTATAATGACAAAACTAAACTCATTTTCACCTCTGACCTAGGTCAGTTTCCTAAAAGGAAAGGCTAGCTAGCATATTAATCCTCTATTCCACCACATTTCATATTTCATCCAAGTTATTTCTTTAAGGATTTAAGATATGCCGAACATAGCCATAAAACCCACACTTCTTCAGCTGTCTTCATAATACATAGGCATTGCGTGAATTTTATACTCTTTATGTTCTCCCTAAACTAAAATCATTCCTTTTATGCAGGCTGCTTTATGGGCAGGCTTTAGCAAGGCACTCAATAAGAAGTGAGCTGAAGACAGGAGGAATACCTGTTTGGTTTGGTGATGGCACAAATCACATAGTCAGAATTCAGTAACAACAAGGTGTTGTTTTAAAGACTGTTCTAGGAGCTGCACCTTGGACACGTTTTCCAAAGATATGGGGAAAAAAGGAGAAAAAAAAAGCCAAATCAAACTAGCATTCTAGCTGCTCTTTGTATCTATCACTCTCGTGTTCCTCTTCTGAAAGTTGTAACAAATGACTCCAGTCAGTGGAACTGTGTAGCCTATTCCAGAGTTTAATCATATGTTATGGGCTGGTCTACAGTAGGGGGAGGGATTGACTGAAGATACACAATATAGCTGAAGTCTTCGTATATTCGGCAGACTTATCTGCCATCCTCATGGTGGCGGCAGGTGGCGGCAGGCTCCTCCATCAACTCCAGCTTGCGCCTCGCAGCAAGCTGGAGTTCTGGAGTCACCTGGGGCACCGTTGGCGATCGATCTATCGTGTCTTAACCCCTAACATGTTTTTTTTGTCAAAATCAATTTCTTTTCAAAAGAAAATGTCAATTTCAATCCTTTTTCCAGTTTTTCAACTGATGCATTTGAAAAAGAAACATTTAATTTTGAATCAACATTTTGGAATTGAATTTCGTATGTGGAATTTGGTTCCACAATACAATTGGATACCTTGACTTTTCATCCTGTTTGGGGATGAAAGCAAATGGCAACACATTGGAATTTCTCATGGGATGGAAATTCTTGTTTTCCAAACAGCTGTACTTAGATACTGTGGGTGTCAAAGTTCAAGGCAAGGCACCCGTATTCCTTATCTATGGTCCAAGGGCATCCACTCTGGAGTTCTTGGGTGGAGAAATACATCTCTCTCCCTTGTGGTCAGGATATTTCCAGATTGTACAGTTCCCTGGCTATACTGTGAATTCCCCAGCAGGACAGACTTCCATGGTTATCGATACTGGCCACCGTTGGACCAGCAGATATTTGACAAGATGCTATGACAGATACTACATAAAAGCCAGGGCAAATACCACACTGCTGCTCCACCATGACCTAGAACACCCCTCTCATCACTGCTTAACTCAAGAAAACCCTTTTGGTCTTGTGCCACAGCCCTCCCTGCAGAAGATAAGGATGTTCATGCAAGATGGTTTGAAGGCTAGGCGGCTGCTGACATCCAAACAAAAATCTAATTGATGATGCAACTGTGCCAGTGTACAAGGCCTCCCCATGACACATATGAAGATCTGTAAACCCTATCCACACCTGACATGGACAATGCACATTCTTACTCCTCATATGGAAATTGAGGGAATCATCTAAATGTGACTGTGGCATAGTGTGAAAAGAAGAAGAGGTTATAAACAGTCTACTTGTCATAATAAAGCTACCACCCAGCTCTTTCTAAGGAAGCACATTTATGCTTAAAGTAAAAGCATTATAGAGAAAACATTAAAAAAAAACTATAAAGGAACCTGCTAAGCAGCTCACCAGAGATCACCTCGACTCTAAAAGGGGCTCTGGAGGGTGAACAGTCCATAAGGGGTTTTCTTGTGGTTGCAAATTCATAACAGTTGTGGCTCAGAATAAGCACACTCCTGAATCTGACAGGTTCAAGAATAGCAGCCGCATTAGTCTGTATCTGAAAAGAAAACGAGGAATACTTGTAGCACCTTAAATACTAACCAGTTTATTTCAGCATTGTCAATCAAGGGTTAAACAGGGACTATGAGTGGCTTTGTCATTATACAAATTGATTGCACTTTCCTAGTTAAGTCTCTTTTAAAGATTCTTATCAACTGTTAGATATTGATCCACTAAATTTTCACTACAAAAGGTTTTTTATCTCCTGCTGATAATGGCCCATCCAAATTAAACAGCCTCTTAGAATTGGTATGGTAATTTACAACTTTTTCTCTTTTTTGATTTCTGTGTATATAAATGCATCTTACTTCTGTTTGTTCCATTCTATGCATCCGATGAAGTGGGCTATAGCCCACAAAAGCTTCTGCTGAAATAAACTGGTTAGTCTCTATAGTCTCTAAGGTGCTACAAGTATTCCTCATTCAGTCCTGAATCTATGGGCTGGTCCTCACTACCAGGGGCGATCGACGGCAGATACGCAACTTCAGCTACGTTGCGTATCTCCAGCTGACTTACCTGCCATCCTCATGGCGGCAGCAGTCGGCGGCGCGCTCCCCCATTGACTCCAGCTTGCGCCTCCCAGCAAGCTGGAGTTCCGGAGTCGACAGGAGCGCCGCAAGCGATCAATTTCTCGCGTCTTCACAAGACGCGAGAAATCGATCGCCAAAAGATCAATCGCTACCCGCCGATCCGGCGGGTAGTGAAGACCAGCCCTATGAGTCATTCCTTTATACCATTTGGCTCTTTGATTTTTCCCCATGTAAAAGATGATCAGCAGACAAAGGTCTTCTCCTCAAGACAAAGCTTCTAAAGGCTGAAATTCTTGCATTACTGGAGGGGTTATGTTTGCATAAATCATACCCTAGAGATTTAAAATAATCCTCTGAAGCTCATAATACTGGCCCTAGCGACATTAAATACAATCCCACAATAACATATAAACATTTGCATTTTTAATACAATGAACTCCCAAGATACTCAAACTTAACTCGATACGGCAACATTCAGTAAGCTTTGTCCATGATCTTACAGGAAATTGTCTCACCTGTCACAGCAGATAAAGTAGAAAGTAAGTGCACAGGGAGCCTAGTAACTTTCTATTGTGGGAAACCGGAAAAGTAGCATCTCCTGTTTATTTTTAGTATGGGACTAGATGAGATACCTTTACTCACACTGAGGCCCCGATCCTGCAGTGAGAACACTACCATGTCTGCACAAAGCCCCACAGAAGTTTATTGGGTGTCCAAATGTTTTGGACATCTTTGAAAATCTTTCCTCGCAATTATGATGTGGATGCATTATATGTTGTGACTATTTAACAAAGGAATCCAACAATGAAATTGCAGCTCTGATAAGTGGGGAAGATTTCTTTCTCTCTTTTTAAAGTGAGTTGCACAGCAAGATGTGAAACGCCCCTTATCACCTCAGCTAAATCCTGGCCATTTTGAAGTTACTGGCCATTGATATCAGTAGGGGTGGGATTTCACCCTGAATGTAGATACAACTTAACACCTTTGCAATTATGTTAACCTGTGCTAACTAGCTTTGTTGTAGGCTAGGGGGACTTGAGAATGATCTTTCTTTCAAGATCAGAGAGGTAGCCCTGTTAGTCTGGAATTGCAGAAGACGAAGTGGGTATTAGCCCACGAAAGCTTATGCTTCAATACTTTAGTTAGTCTTTAAGGTGCCACAGGACTCTTTGTCACTTTCTTTCAAGATATGTTCTCCCTGGCTCCATCCCCATTGGTAAAACAAACAACCAAGCCTAGAATGACTGTAACTCAATTATGATTTAGACCTGCAAAAACAAGCCAATTTCTCATGCTTCAGAGCCCCGCTTTTGTGAAGTTGCAAGGTGCATTTCAATCAAGTGATGGAGAAGAAATGTTACTTAGATCTGCAAAAGTCTCTAGTGTAGACAAGGTCAGCTCTTCATGCAGGAAAACGTTTTAGGTGAAGAAAAGAAAACAATCACATACTTCATGCTGAATAAGGAGTTTTGTTAGAGGATATTTTCTATCAGCAGTGTGAAAGAGAAATAAAACATAATTATTTTGTCATCAAGATTTCAAATTTTAAATACAAGAATTCAATGCACCTGGGACAAAATTATAACTAGTATGATGGAAATCAACAAGAAATCGGCTTCAGTGTCCATTAAGGAGATTTGATCCTTTTCTAGCAGTAGTAGTCAAGATATTTGAGCTACATCCTCCTGGATGAGCATAATTTGAAAGATAACTAGTACAGTGGTTAAGTCCTCAACACTGGAAGTGTGTGTGTGTGTTTTTCTGTTTGTGTGTGCATGTGCACACATGGACATATCAGAGTGTGAGAATGGAAACATATACAGTGAGAAGCAATCAATTTGTCGAAATTAGAGTGAAATTTCTTACAAATATTTGACTAAAAGCACCTTCCTCTCTCTTGGTGCATGTGATATTTGAATATTACCACTGTAATTCTCCGGTCATCCAGAGTATCTTCTAGGAAAAGCAGGAAAAACGGGTCCTGAATTTCTCATGTTAAAAAAAGTCAAAATGTCTTTTAAAAAAGTAAAAGGAAGAAGGCTAGAAAAAAGTTCAGATTTCTATTACACTACACAAAGAAGCAATAAAGGACACAATCGTTTCCTTTTTTTAGAACAACTTTAAATGCCAAACCCTGTTAGTACTTGTTAATTAATTAGTAATGATTCACTGCCTTTAAAGTTATATCTTTTCTTTTATGTCCCCTCTATATTTATCCTTTGATCTCTCCTTGCCTTTTTCTCTCAGATATAGTTGCTTCAACAGTGAGTCACTTCAGTCCTGGGCTGTGTAGAATGGCCTGAAATGTTCAGAAAGTCTCAGGTAGCAGCCTTGTGGTGCAGTCTCCATGGACTGTCTTATAGTGAGATAAGGTTTTCTCTAGGTGTTGCTCAAAACACTCTCACTCTTGTCTATTTGAGACAGTGCCAGACTTTCACTTAATGCACACTACCTTTTGGTAACATGCCAGGAGGAGAATATACTAGAGCTTCCTGAATTATTCCTTGAGAATAAGTTATTCAACAGATTTAGATCTTGTTCCCATACCATTCCCGATTACTAGGAATGTGCTAGTTATTCATAAATATTTATCAAATAGCTAGGGTGACCAGATGTCCTGATTTTATAGGGACAGTCCCAATTTTGGGGTCTTTTTCTTATATAGGCTCCTATTACCCCCCACCCGCTGTCCCGATTTTTCACACTTGCTGTCTGGTCCCTCTACAAATAGCTTTCACAACCTGATTGCAGCCTATGGATAGTTGAATTATTAATTTCAGCTTTGTTATTCTTTAACTGTGTTGTGTCACTGAAAGTATATATTCCCCTGACTGAAAAGTTCTTCTATCGTCTCTTTAAGTGGAGAAATGAAACATTTTAAACAGGAGACTAACAAACAGCCAGTAGCAGCCAGCAAATTGAGAAGAAAGGTGTGTTTCTGGCTAAGGAAGTAGACTGGGAATCAGGGTTCTCAGCTCTAACTCAGACTTCTTTTGGTGCCTTGGGCAAGTCATTTAATCTCTCTGAGCATCAATTCCCCGTCTGTAAATGGAACTGCTCATGCTGGGCTACTTGAAGTGCTCAGCCACTGTGGAGACAAGCACCATAGCAAAGCCTAAAACCAATACATGTCTGGTTTGAATGTTCTGATGAATAATCACTCGTGCGAAACACTAGAGCTGGTTGGAAAGTGTTGGGGGAAACTTTGTCCCTCCGAAACTGCTGTTTTGCCAGAACAAACGTTTAAAGGAAACATATTGATTTCAACAACATTTCTGACTGGAAGGTTTCTGAGGTTCAGGGTGGACTCTCTGGTCAGTTCCAGAGAGAGAAAAATTGAAAACATGACCTTTTCAGTCCTAAAATGGATGTTCTGACACAATCCCATTTCAAAAGGTTGGGGTTTTATTCCAAGGTGGAATGAAAACAAATTTTGAAACCTTGAAAGCTTTCACAAAAGAGAATTGTCCTCCTCTGGATATCTCAACTAAAAACACCCAGAACTTATGGGATTCACAAACATTTTCACAATTAAATTGTCTTGTGAGGGGGAAAAGAGGAATTGTGTGATGTGAATAAAAGAGAATGGAAAGCTACCGGATTATTCCTGTAAATATGGGTCTATCTATGTGGTTTTGATTAAATTATTGGGGCCTTAATTGGATCACTCCTATCTCTGAGCTCAGTCAGAACCTCATATCTGAACACGCCCTACTCCGGACAAGGTAGAGGCCTACTTTGAAATCCAGATTCATTTTGAGTGCATCTTCTCTGTTTAAAAGTGTCGTCTCCTCTGCCTTTCCCAGCTAAAGGACTAATCTGGTGTATGTCTGAGTCAACCCTCTTGTTTTCCTACTACTCCCCCTGTTACTTGCCAGGCATTCTATACTATGTACATAAATTAAACACACACTCAGGGTGTCCTAAAGAGCTTTGCAGAATAATGTCTGAGATACCAGTGGGGGTACTGTTTCTGTCAGGCACACAATACTGCCATTAAAATGCGCTCGGCAATAGAGCTCACACGCAGTCCTGGAAATGAAAAAGGAACTAGAGCAGGTTGCTGGCCATCTGAATTTAACTTGCTGAGTTATTTCCCTAGATAGAGTCTTCAGTCACAGGCTGGCAGATGCCTCAAGCACTGCCAGAAAAGTCGGACCACTTTATTAGCATAACTAATGCCGCTGAAGAGGATCTGCTGATATGGAAATCATTCTGCTTCATATGAAATTTGGACAGGGTGTCATTTAGACACTACAGCCCACAGCACTTCAGAGAGTGGCTACCTGCAGCGGCTGTTCTCTCAGATCCAAGAAGGGCAGTAAAATAAACCCCCTCATCGCACTATCCCTCCCTCTGGTCATTGTTCATCACATTTTAAGACAAACAGAGACCGCAAAATGGCTGGATTTGCTTCCAAGGGCAAAAGAAAGTGAAAAAACACAGACCAGAATGATGCCTGATAAACTGCTCATCAGAACCGAGAGAAACAGTGCTAGAAAGATGTTTCCACTTTTAAGGTGTTCTGCTAGATCAGCAATAGCCATGTAGGAGAATAAACTTCCCAAAAGTTTGGGCTTGTCACCTTTAATATATTTTTTTTATGCAACTGAGTCAGATTAGTGGCATCAACTGTATTGGAGCAGAACATAGGAGCTTACCATATTGCATCAGACCAATAAGTCATCCAGACTGGGAACCTGTCTTCAACAGCAGCCAATGTCAAACACGGCAGAGGAAAATTTAGAGCTCCCCGAATAATCCTAATTGTGATAGATTGGGGTGTTCCTGACCCCAGCTACTGATCAGTTTATGCCCTGAAGCATGAGGATGCACCAGGCTTGTAATTGTTATCCCAGCTAGCACAACTGCAGATGCTCTTATTATTCAGTCTGAAACATGCTAAGCCTCCCTCATTCGATCTGCAGATGCTTTATGCTGATGCCTTGGGCAGACAGTATTTGCATTTCCAAGGGGGCATTGTACATCGAAATAGAGCGAGCCAAATCAATGGATGTGGTCTCAGTTTGCAAGAAGTCATAGCTTCAAAGTTTCACTTACAGTAACAAGCACATTCATTTCTTCCTGGATAATAAGGCAGCGGTTGAAACAGAAAAGCAAGCAGTCATAAAACCCCAGACAGTAATGAGGTCTGTGAGGGGTTCTCAATTAAGTGATCATACATGTTTTAAGTTGAGCTATTTGCTGCTAGGTTGTAGCATGTTTCATTTCCAGAGTGGAAACAATTTCATCCACTTGATCAGGCCAGCAACCCAAGTTGCATTCCATACTGGGAAATAGTGCATTTGCCCTGATGGACTCGGCCCCATGTCAGCTACTTGCTTCCACTTTTATTGCTCTGACATCTCTTCGTGCAGGGCCTGCTTGTTTTCTTTTAATCTATATGAAGGTATTAAGGATTCTCTTTATCTTCATCATTCACACATGCTAGTGCTTTTATCCTTCTGGGCCACACTTTGGGATGACCCACATCAACACCAATATCTACATTTAATCTGCGGAACTCATTGCCACAGGATATTAGGCCACAAGTTCTGCAGGACTTTAAGAATATGGGATGTTTATATGGAAAAGGTGAGTTTTAAATAAATAGCGTGGAAAGGGATAAGTCAGCCTCTACCAGATGGGGTTCCAGAGGGGCTGGTGAGTCCATAATTGCCTGCTTCAGATTTTCTTGCACCTTCTTCTGAAGCATCTCGTACAAACCACTGTCAGAGACAGGACAGTGGGTGAGATAGACCACAGGTCTGATCTGATAATACTTCTGCTCCTAATTATTGATGGTGGCAGTTCTCCATCATCTGCCCCATCACTTCCTCGTGCTTCCTACCGATGATTGCAGCTAGTAGTAGTAAATGCCCAGGCCCAGCAGGACATATAGGGATATGGTTAGAAGAGTTTTATAAAGTTTATTCCCTTTCTTTCACACTAACTCTGTTAACAGCCTCAGTGGAGCGGCCCCATTTGCAATGTGCCAGTTTGATCCTTTGCTAATTGTTTGTGAGCGGTTTGACGGGGTATTTATATCTAGCTGGAAAAGGGAAGCCAGGAGTGGCTCCTTTCAATAATGTTGCAGATGAAAAAGGTTTTAAATCTGAGCAGCTAATAAATTAAAGACATTGAAGCTAACTTTTCCGTTTCCCTGCCACCACCAAGATTATTTCCTACAGTATGTTTTGTTCAATCTCAAGTGATGGCTGTTCTACCACTTCCCTTGGGAGGCCTCCACACATGTCTCTTCAACTCACCACTCATACCACTTAGGTTGGGTTGCTCATTTTAAAGACATAAGAACATAAGAAAGGCCATTCTGAGTCAGACCAAAGGCCCACCTAGCCCAGTATCCTGTCTCCCAGGAGTGGTCAATGCCAGGGACTTCAGAGGGAATGGACAGAACAAGAAATCATTGATTGATCCATCCCTTGTCATCCACTGCCAGCTTCTGGACATCAGAGACTAGGGACACTGAAAGCACAGAGATGTGTTTCTGACCATCTTGGTTAATAGCCATTGATGAACCTATCCTCCATGAACTTGTCTAATTCATTTTTGAATCCTGTTATACTTTTGGCCTTCACAACATCCCCTGGCAATGAGTTCCACAGGTTGATAGTGTGGTGTGTGAAGAAGTATTTTCTTTTGTTTGTTTTACACCTGCTGCCTGTTAATGTCATTAGGTGACCCCGGGTTCTTGTGTTGTGTGAAGGAGTAAATAATACTTCCTTATTCACTTTCTCCACACCAATCATGATTTTATACACCGCTATCACTCTCCCTTCCTCCCCCCCGAGCCATCTCTTTTTGAAGATGGACAGTCTCAGTCTTTTTTATCTTTCCCCAGTGGAAGCCGTTCCACACCCCTAATCATTTTTGTTGAATTTCAGCTGCCATTTTGTTGCCCACTCACCCAGTTTTTCCAATTCTAATATATCTTCTTAAGCAATTCAGTGACTAGTACCGCATGCAGTATTCAAGATCTGGGCCTACTATGACTTTATATCTTGACACAATATTTTCTGTCTTATTATCTATCTCTTTCCTAGTGGCTCCTAACATTTTTAGTTTGACTGCTGCTGCACATTGAGCGGATGTTTTCAACGAACTACCCACAACAACTCCAAGACCTCTTTCTAGAGTGGGTACAGCTGATTCCATCATGTTGTAGGTGTAGTTAGGATTATGTTTTCCGGTATGCAGTCATTAGCATTTATCAACACTGAATTTCATCTGCCATTTTGTTGCCCAGTCACCCGGTTTTGTGACATCCCTTTGTAACTCTTCACAGTCAATTTTGGACTTAACTATCTTGAGAAATTTTAGATCATCTGCAAATTTTGTCACTTCACTGTTTACCCCCCTTTCCAGATCATTTATTAATGTGTTGAATAATACGGGTCTCAGTACAGATCCTTGGGAGAGCCTGCTATTTATCTCTCAAAACTGTGAAAACTGGCCATTTATCCCTACCCTTTGTTTCCTGTCTTTTAACCAGTTACTCATCCATGAGAAGACCTTCCCTCTTATTCCATCATAGCTTACTTTGGTTAAGAGCCGTTGGTGCAGGACCTTGTGAAAGACATTCTGAAAATCTAAGTACCCTATATCCATGAGATTGCCCTTGTCCATATGTTTGTTGAGCCCACTCAAAGAATTCTAATAGATTGATTATTTCCCTTTACAAAAGCCATGTTGAATCTTCTCCAACAAATCATGTTCATTTATGGATCTTTACTATAGTTTCAACCCATTTGCCTGGTACTTATGTTAGACTTGCTGGCCTGTAATTGCCAGGATCACCTCTGGAGCCTTTTTAAAATACTGGTGTCACATTAACCATCCTCTAGTCATCTGGTACTGAAACAGATTTAAGGAAAAGATTGCATACCAGTTACTAGATCTGCAATTTCATATGTGAGTTTTCTCAGAACTCTTTGGGGAATACCAGTTGATCCTGGTGACTTATTACTGTTTCACCAGGACCCAGATGGTATTTGCCAAAGAGTTCTTCATGCCCAGCTTTTAAAAAGTAGCCTCTGATCTTGTCTCCCAAGTTTGGGGAGCTGTTGGTGCTCAGCAACTCCAGATGTCACGTCCTGCGAGTATGTGTCGGAAGAAAGGCATAAAAAATGTGAGATTTTCTTTTTGCAATTTTGGCCCTTATTCTGTATTAAAATATTACAACCCAAAACCATAGAGAACAGAGCTGCCCAAACTCTTGAATTATGAATGATTATAGTCACAAAGGGCAAAAAGCAACTTTACAATATTTCCTTTCATAATAATAGCCGACATGAATAATTCATCCCACACAAAGTATAACAAACAAGGGGAACATGAGAAAAGGACTTGGGGGAAAAAAGAGAGAAAGCAACCCTAGAAAAAAGTAAACAAAGAAAAAAGACAAGATGGACAAATCTCATCATATACCCAAATATATATCATAGTATATATCCCCAATATATATCACACAAATATACATCACAAATATCTGTTGAGTTTAAGATTAGAAAGGACCACCAAATCATCTAGTCTGAGCTGTATATCACAGGCCAACAATAACACCCAGTACCCATACACTAAACTCAGCAACCAAAATCAGACCAAGGAATTACCGCCCACACAAAACTTTTATTATGTGCCGTTGATAGTGAACAGAAGGGACCAAGGTGCACCAGTGTTTGAGTGTCCCACATGAGAGGAAAATGACAGGGCTGTTGACTGTTGTCCCTTATCACCGCAAGTAACCCCATCATACAACTGCTCTCCTAAATGTATCCAGCTCTCTCTTCAAACAAATTAAGTTGTTTGCCCCGACAACTCCTGTTAGGTTGCTGTTCTAAAATCCAACCCCTCTGATGGTTAGAAACCTTCTTCTAATTTCCAGACTGAATTTGTTCACCACCAGATTATATCCACTTGGTCTTGTTCAAAGATTGTCTTTTAGATTAAATAGCTCTTTGCCTTCCTGATGTTTACCTCCTTACTGTATTTATAGAGAGAAATCATATCCCCTCTCATCTGTCTTTTTGGTAGATTAAATAACACAAGCTCTTCCAGTCCCTTCCAGTTTTCTCTCCTAAAACTGATCCTCCATTCTTCTGATCATCCGGATTCTGATACCTCTTCTCAGCTCCTGTTCTAGTTTAAATTCATCTTTCCTGAATATGAATTGCCTTACACAATAAAGCAGGGGACCAGGGCTCCTCCATGCTCCACGGGCTACCTGAATTGTCAGTCTTCACACAGAGGGGTGAGTAGCTGCTGCAGGTCCACTACTTCCCTCTCGTGGACCAGTCAGAGCAGCTGAGCGAGCATGGACAAGGGAGTAGAGAGCTGGCCGGCCTGGGTTACTTCTCTGGAGCAACGGGAAGGCAGGAAACAAACTATGATGCAGAGCCCCATTTTGCACTCTGCTCTGGGGCAGTGAAAATATGTCCTGCCTCTTACTCAGAGCCTGTGTTAACTCTATCATCTAGCGCCCAGGGGAGAACCCTGCTAGCACTGTGATATAACAGATCTATTTTATTGCGATGGGGCAGATCAGTGAGAGTTTCTGGACATGGGGCGTTGATATAGGAGACTGCTTTATAACCCATTGATGTTGCATTGCCTTCCTTTCCTGCTCCACTCTGCCCTGTTCCACCAGCCTGGACTGGGGAAACCAGATGTAGCAATTTTATTGGGACAGTCCCAATTTTGGGGTCTATTTCTTATATAGGGTTCTATTACCTCTCATTCCCTGTCCCGGTTTTTCACATTTGCTGTCTGTCACCCTAGCCTGGATACCCATTAGACTGCTTTCAGCATTCTCCCATGTGTGTCCCTAGGCAAACAGCACTTCAACATTCAATCTCTTTCTTCATCCAAATCTCTCTTTAAGAGCCACTTCTGCCTCAGAAGCTGCAAGGAACAGTCTATAATGTTGATTTGTGCTGTTTTAAACATACTAGGATCAACGTGTTTCCTAATATTTACTAATGGCATTATATCTGACCCACAGTGAAATGGTTATATATCTCTCTGCCAATACAGACTGCAGTATTGATTACTTTTAGCACAGGGAGCTCTAATAATCTTATGTAGGATGGTGACCTAAAGGTCATCAAAGCTAATAGAAACATTCCTATTGACTTTGCTGGCTTTGCATCGGGTCCATAATACCCAGGTCTATTTTGAAGTAAGCAGTACAGTTTAGTAGATAACTGGGACAGGATCCCCTGTCTCCCCCGTGGTAGCATCCAAGAATTTCTGAAAGCACACCTTGATTGGCATGGAGAGAGGCATTTTTTTTAGAACATTCCACTCTCTTGAAGAGGGGGTAGAAGACTGAGAATAAAGTCTCCATGTTTGGGGGGGAAAAGCCTGAGAGTCGTCACAATAGGGGCTTTTAGGGAAAGTCTGAAAGTCATTAGGAACACACAACACAGAGTCGGTAGCCATCTGTTACAATATTTCCTGTCAGAGCAACACATTAGAAAAATACTATCACCGGATCTTCATAAATACATAAATGGCTAGGCAAGGTGATGGCCATTAATATCTGCTGCAGTGCAAGATGAGGCAATGAGCAAATTTTAAGCAATAAGATTATTGCGAAATTAAAAGAGGGATTTCCGCCCCTCTCCCCACATTTCCCAATGTGTGACACTGCAAAATTGACCATGTGTCTTATCACGAGTTTTTGCCTTCCCTTGAAGCATCAGGTAAACACCATTGCTGTAGAAAGATACTAGGCTGCATGGTTTTATCCAGGAAATGACTGGTAAATTAATTCCACGTGCAGATCGGTAGGCAAGGGTATAGATTCCTCTTCCACTAATAAAGCCATACAATTTAGATGTGAACAGATATCCAGGTGTGCCATGAGGGGTCTAAGGGCATGGGGGGCATGGGGTCAATGGGTTGTACAAGGATTTCCCCCCCCCCCCATGTTTGTGTTTATGGATTATGTAATGCTAATTAGGGTTTCTGGATTGGCAGTCTGGGGAATAAAACCCTCCCTCCATAGAATAAGTAGAGGACAGATAGTCAGCCCTGCAGCCCATTGCTGTAGTATCTGAGCTCCTTCCCTGCAAAATTGTCTAGCAACAGCAAAGGCACTAGTGGAGTCCCTGGCTCTTCTCCCTTCACCGTGTGAAGGCACTGTTGGTGGTAGGGTATATTTTGTTGAGAGTTTCAAGTAGGGTGACCAGACCTCCTGATAAAATCGGAACTGTCCCGATATTTAGCTGTTTGTCCCGCGTCCTGACCGAGGCACGGTCGGGACGCCATTTGTCCCGACATTCTAGCTTGGGACTGCTCCAGGAAAAGGCAGACGCTAGGACCCTGCAGCTCCCTAGGTACAGGAGCGGCAGGAGGGTCTCTGCATCCCTGCTGCACTTACCAGGAGCACTGGCTCCATTGTGGCCAATGGGAGCTGCAGGCAGGGACCCCCTCCCCACCTCCCCAACTAGCTTTCAGCCAATGGCAGCTGGAGCCATTACTTCTGGCTGAGGCAGCATGTGGAGTGCAGACCCCCACCCTGCAGCTGCTGACCCTGGGAGCCAGGCTGGAACTGCCAGTTAAGCAGTGGGGGCTGCAGGTGGGAGCCGGGGTCCTGGGTCCCCAGCCCACAGTGTGGCTGCGCCCGGAGTCTCAGTGTCCCTGACCCGCAGCAGGGCTGTGCCCCGGAGCCGGGGAAGGGGGGGCAGTACCTGGGGCAGGGTGGGAGTGGACTGGAGGGGGGGGCAGTGTGTCCCATTATTTTGTTTCTGTGATCTGGTCACCTTAGTTTCAAGTCTTTGAGTTTGCAGCTGAGGGAGTTGTTCATTTTCCCGGCGTATTCAGTACTTGGCCTCTCTACAGACACTGCCAACAAGTGGATAACTTAGCACCATTGATGATGGAGGGGTGGACAATAACCAACTAGCCCAAAATCACCCACTCATTTCGTATAGGGTACTGTCTAGCCAGCAGATGGTAAAGTCACAGCAGGGCTAACTTTGGACCAGTGCACTAGTATTCGACATTGTCACATTATCCGTTCCCTTTGGCACCTATAGGCTCGTGTAGTTGAAATGTCAACACAATATAGAGTCCCAGCTTCATAGGCTCAATGATGGAAGCCCCATTGTTTATGTTGGTGCATTGCCTTATAGAAAATGATGTCTAGTGGCTAAAGCAGGGATCCGAGAGACTTTGGGTCTAACTGAGTGCCACTGACTCATTTTTGCGACCTTGGGCAAAACACTTAACTGGAGAGCCTCATTTTGCGCATCCATTAGTTGGAGATAACCACACTTACAAAACTGAGCTATGGAAGGAGCTATATAGGAGCAATGATTATTTATTATAGTTATTATTATAATACCAAATTGAAACATTCCATGGAAGATAAATGCATAATTGATACCAATGACCTTCACCATAAGCCACAGCCGTGTTTCAAGCTGAGCAACTGATCTATAGTTATTGATGACACGCTATTGAATTATTTATCACAGCTTGAATGGGGGAAATGATATTTGCTATACAAAGCTATGGTAATATAGCTACAAGGAAGTTCCTTGAAGGAAAGTGCTGGATTTTATACGAGTTGAGGATGATGAGGCAATATATATCGTACATAACTGGAGGCGGGAGGGCAACCAATTAGGCAAATTATTAGGCCCAGCAATTAAAAAAAAATCGAGAGAGAGAGAGAGGAGAAAATAGGTACATTACCGAAACCCTTACAACAGATGGCAAAGTGTCCTCAGATCCTCTAGTGGTAGAAAAAATAAACTTTCAAGGAATATTTTATATCAGTGTATCACCTAGAATATATTCACTCTGAGGATTCAGAGAGCTATCTAGGAGACATTCAACTAAATTATTTAACAGAGGATGACAGTAAAGAATTAGAGAAAGAAATTTCCCTGTTGAAAAGTTAAAGCAACAATCCACTCTGTATCCACTGATAAATCTTTGGGTCCAGATGGTTGCCCAATAGAATTTTTAGCAAACATTTGGAAAGATAATAAGCCCTGTAAAGTAGATAATTACTCACTTCTATATGGCTCAGTGCCCCCCTCATCTACATGTGTTACTATAGCAGTTCTTTTGCCAAAAAAAAGAGAAAGAACAGACCCTCCCTCCCCGCAATTTGCAACATCCTTTCTTTTTTGCTCAATACAGATGTCAGAAACACAGTCACTTCTATCTTGCAATTCATGGGATGATCTTGGTGACATTAGAAGCGATAAAGCTGAATTCAACACAATTAGAGTGGGTTATTAAAACAGTGATTAAAAAAAGTGGAGCTAGACAAATGATTCAAAGATATGATTGAAAATCAGGCTTTTGACTCAGAGAAGCTATGTGAATAAGGACAATCTGAATAACAAAGGCGTGAATATTCAGTGGTGTAATTCACTGCAGTTTACAATAGGGAAACTACTGTGTTTGGGGCCACTATAATGAAATTCTTTCACCTTTTCATAAAGGTTAGCAGGGGAATAGGTTCACAACAGCATATCTTTCTTTCAGCCCTTCTGGAATTTGGAACTATTGTCCTAGATTCTCAGCTGTTGTAACTCAGCAGAGCTTCACTTAAACCAATAGATCTATGTCACATTATACCCACTGACAGTCTGGCCCAGGATCTGTGAAAAAAAAGCCATCATCCGTACCTGAAATGGACTGATTCAAGGGCTATACCTGGATAAATGAATATTGTGGCCAGATCGTGAGCTGATGCCAAAGGGCAGAGCTGCAGTAAAGTTGATGGTGCATTGCACTAGCAGAGGATCTGTTTCTTCATTTAGCTTTTGCATTTTAAAATATATGTTTGTGTGACAATGTTGATGCAGCTGAGAGGGTCATCATCGCAGGGAGTGTTAAATTAAGTGAAGAGGGGGATGGGTGTTGGTTTGTTTCTTTCCCCCCTTTACTTGCAAGAAACCCATCTGGAAAAGTGTTAGATAATAGACTTTAGCACAGGGGTTGGCAACCTTTCAGAAGTCGTGTGCCGAGTCTTCGTTTATTCACTCTAATTTAAGGTTTTGTGTGCCAGTAATACATTTTAACATTTTTAGAAAGTCTCTTTCTAAAAGCTTTAATATAGAACTGAACTATTGTTGTATGTAAAGCGAATAAGGTATTCTAAAAGTTAAGAAGTTTCATTTAAAATTAAAGTAAAATACAGGGCCCCCTGGACTGGTGGCCAGGACCCAGACAGTGTGAGTGTCACTGAAAATCAGTTCCTGTGACATCTTTGGCACGCGTGCCATAGGTTGCCTACCCCTGCTTTAGCAAATAGGCGAATGGATAAGAGCTACATTAAATTCCCAGTGCCTGGGAAGAACTGAGTCCCACATTAGATCATTAGGACCAGATCCTCTACTGGTGTATATTGGCATTGCTTCATTGAAATCAATGGAGCTCTACCCTGATTTACATCAGCTGAGGATCTGGCTCCAACATTCCATAACTAGCTCCATCATTTGGAACAAGATGTTCATTGGTCCAGTTCTTAGAGGAGATTGGAGAAATTGTTAAGAGATAATATTAAAACAAAACAAACTCGGAAGGGTGTAGAAAACACAGGAATCAGTCTTGCTTGGAAAAGGATGGCAGAAGAAATAATACCACAGGAGACAAATTGAGAGATATGAGAATAAAAGAACTCTCATTTCCTAAGGTGTATCTTGTGTTTAGTCTCTTCTAACAAACAAGCAGCGATGAAGGAATTAAAACACCAATGTTAGGAAGACTGGATAGCTCAGGAGATGTAATTGTTGAGAGAGGCTTTAATCTTCTTGCTGCTCAAATCCATCGTTAAGTGTGATGACCCTAAATCTTGGTTATTCTGTGCACATGAGTTGGGTGTCCAAATCACTATCTGCTACTGTTAGAAGAATTAAGTTTATAAGTAACTGTATTATGAATGCTGTGTAGTATGGTTTTAAAGCAGCCTTAAACTTTTTTCTTTCTCTGTCTTATCTTGGCATATGCACTCCTGACCTCATGTATGTATTTCAAATTCCCCTGCCTTGCCTCATACCTTCCTGCCCCCATTGTCTTTCACAATGATAAAAGCCATGATGTCTGCATGTCCTGTGTTTAAAGAGTTCCAGACAGGTAAATGAAATAAATTAATACCAAACAAAGGGTGTGATAGCCATTAAGTGTTCTCACTCATGTAAGTGTATTGAAAGCCCCCCTCCCTTTTCCACACTGGAGTATAAAAAGGCCTCAACCATGTATAGAGTTGAGCCAGTTGTTTTGGGTATTAACCCCTTTAGCTCCTTTTTGCTAAGCAATAAACCTGTTTTCCAGAAGCCTACTGAGTCATGCCTGTCCTTCGAGGGTAATATTAGGATAAGCCTCCAAAGGGACAAAGCAGTTTTTGAAACACTACCTTGGATGGCAATGTCAGAAGAAAGGACATGGAGAACAAGCTATTATCTTGCCTATAGGGGAGACACCAGTTCAGGGATGTGACAGTGTGGGACAACCCATCCTATACCTCTTTTGAAGATAGGCAGAGGACTTCAGTCTCAAAGCTTATCTATTTTAGCTCCTTCAGAATAAAAAAAAAATCCAAAACAAAACAACAAAACAAAACCAACCAACCAGAAAACAACCAAACCCTAGTGGAGATCTCCACTTTCAGTCTCAAACATGAATGCATACTGCATATTTGTACTGTGTGGGGATTCACTACTTGTTCCTTATGATACCTCAAAATAAGTGAACCACCTCTCCTTTCAGAAGACAATGACATATTATCCACCTTTTAGGTAGGAATACTTTTACTCAGGGGGTAAACAGGGTTTGTTGCAGCAATGCAGCACCTATGGAGATAATCCTGCACATAGTCACACCCTTCTGTGTCTCTTCCATCCAACAGAGGAGAAAACTTGATACAAAATGTTCTCAGAAATCAAATTTCAAAGCAAATATCAGTTTTCACACCACAAGGACTTACACCTTGTCCAGTCAAGGAACACACAATTACAGATTTAAAAGTCACCATACTGCAGCAAAAAAACTTCAAGTCCAGACTGAAAAGGGAAACTGCAGAGCTACAATTCATTTGCAAATTCAACACAAACAATCTCGGATTGAACAAAGACCTACAATGGCTTGCTAATTACAGAAATAGTTTCTCCTCTCTCCATGTTCACACCCCCCATTCAAATGCTAGAAGAATAACCCACCCTCCCTGATCGGAGATAACAAGCTGGTTCAGCCTAATTGAACTAACCTTTTTACCTCCCACCTGGTTCTTGCCTACTTTTCTATATCTGCCTCTGGACACTTCCACTGCTTGCATCCGACGAAGTGGGTATTAGCCCACGAAAGCTTATGCTTCAAAACTTTATAGTTAGTCTTTAAGGTGCCACAGGACTTTGTTACCTCTGCTATTCCAGACTTCCACGGCTACCTCTCTGATTCTAAACAATATCCCGTGACTCATCTGAATAAATTCCACTAAATGAGAGAGCTGGATTTAAGAATATCTATTGAAGTTATTATTTCAGTAAATTTGATTAATTGAATGAATCGGAACATAACACCATCTTATTCCATAGGGCCTAGTCAGAAGTAATCAATTAGTTTTTGTCAAGGTCAAAATTTCTTGGTCAAGGTATAGTCAAGGTCCAGATGCCTGAGAAAATAATACAAAAAATAATAGCAACAATGATAATAATGAGTTGTTATCCCAGGTCACTCACTAGAGCTTGCGGGGCTCAGGATTCAAGGCTATAAAATTGCACAGTAGATGTCTGGGCTCAGACAGGAAACCAGGCTTTCGGGCCTTGCGAGAGGAGAGGGTCCAGAGCCCAGATTCCACCTGGAGACCAGACTTCTATACTGCAATTTCATAGCCCTGTGGCCTGAGTCAGCTGACATGGGTGTTTTAGTGTAGTGTAGACATACCCTATATAGCTACCATCACCAGAGTACCATTCTCTCTACCGACCCTTCTTCTAAAGTTGCACATGGATATTACTTCACCACTCTTATTCTCCTGTAAGTGCTGGTGGGGGTGGGGGAGCAGTATACCATTCCCCTACAACACCTGACATTGGGTGTCTCCCCCCACAGCCCTGACTCTTGGTGTTGATACCAGACGGGGTGCCAGGTGACTTGACTAGCTGCATCAAGGCTGTTTTCAAGCCTGTTTATCTTCTATGTCTAAGGTACAATAAAAGCTGCCGTGAGTGCCGTCCATGAAAATAGACAGAGGCTGTATATTCATGCATGCACTTATATATGTCAATGTTATTGTTATTTCCACACTACTGTGCTGATCATTTACTCCCAGGTGCTTTCTTTTCTTAACTGCAGAAATATTTCAGCATATATACCACACATTTTGGCCTTAGGAGAAGCAAGACCTTATTGTCGAGGCAAAGTGATGACATTCTGTGCAGAGCCCCAGGCTACAGCTGGAAGAGTACTGTCCGTGGACAAGTAATAGGGACTGTTGGACTCAGACATGGGAACTGGCATATTTCTCACATAGCGCAACAATAAGAACGTCCAGAAATCTTGCAGCTTTGTTCCCTAGCCTCAGCTTTTAATTCACAGATTTCATTCAGTTCTTTTCCAAAGCCTAGTTGCTTATTAATGAAATTGTAGCTGTAACTGGATAAGCAACTTTTATTCAGAGAACATACTGAACGTCTAGGATTCCAAGAAGGCATCGGAAACAGTTTTGGCTGGAACTTGCGCAAAACTTTAACTTGAATCTGAACTTTTTTGAAGAATGAGAGTTCTGTTAAGTTTGTCATCAGTTCTCCCACACCATTCTGCATTTGTGCTCCTTTTCTGGGAATGGAATGAGAAGAACCAAACTATCAAGAGAGAATCTAGTATTTCCATGCTAGTTTGGCTGACCCAGGAGTGCAGAACTCTGGTCTCTTTGAGAGTTACTCACTACTAATGCTAAGCTTGCCATAGCATCTGTGCTTCTATAGCGGCTACAATTTCTAAATTGTACCTAAATAGTCTAATTAGCAATCTCCATTCTGTAAGGGTTGATTGGTCCAATTAATCCTGTATGCTGTCTGGCATTGTCCAGCACTGGATGGTTCGGAGGAAGGCATGCAGTCAATCTAATGTAACCAGTTATGCACTTACAGTAAATACAATAGAGAAAATATCCTCCTGATCCCAGCTGGGGAACAGTTTATGCCCTGAAGCATGAGGATTTATAACCCTTGTCATTTCATCATAGTAAAGGTAAGTACAGATGGTATTACTCACAAATATATATTCTAGAGATATAACTAATGGGCCAGATTGAGTCCAGCTGCTACATGGGTGTATGATCAGCTCCGTCCCACCATGTCCCCCTGCACAGTCACCAGGCACAGTTACCAACCCTGCCCGCTCTCTTTTCCATGTCCTTGGAGTTTCCTGATTCCAGCCGGGACCAGAAATGTCAAAACACCATGACACCAGCTGTTCATGTGAGATTTATATCCCAATTTTGTAGACTTGAGAGGTTTTGTTAGGTCAGGTAAACATGAAAACTTTAGGGAAATTATCAGATGTAGACCCAGACTCCAGACCCTTAAAAGTTCACTCACCATTAATTCACACACAAACACCCCCCCACTCGGGACCAAAACAGCATGTTTCTGACAAGTTGCAACAGGACAAGATGATACAGACCCCAAAAGCCATAGCATACCTATCCATACCCTTGCTTCATTATATCAAGCTTGATTCTCCAGTACCTGATACCTTGTGGAGGCGTTTAGACCCACACAACATGGTTATAAAATGCTTTGCATGACAAAAGATAATCAGGCTTATTGTGTTGAGATCACTGAAGGACTCTTCAGAATATTTTCACCAATTTCCCTAAGCGTTTTGCAGTTATTTGTGAGTTGACCGTGATCTTTGGTTCACTTATTACAGTACCATTATTGCACTCAATTTTTTTGTGTCTACTTATCTCCAGCCTCCTTTAATGGGTGAGAAGAAGGATGATTTCTGATTGCTGGATTAACCTTCACAAATGTTTTATTAGATGAAAGTCTTCTCATTCACATATGAAAGCTGGAAAGAGTCAGCCATGGGAGCTTTTCATCATCCTTTAAATCCACTCATGCCATCACGAAAGGTTATATACAATTGCCCAGGGTGCTGCAGAAGGACTTCTAATGGAAGCAGACTGTCTTCATGACATTGGTAATGAACAAGAAAATAAGTTGGCCCAATCAGAAAATGAGAGGTGTACCACTCTCTTGGGAGAATTAAACAGTGTTACATTAGTATGGGCATTATGGTTATTAGTGGGTGACAAGTCAACTGGAAAGTTACACAGAGGGGGGGATGGCAGCGGTGGGGAAATGGACATACCTTGCCTTACTTAATAGAACTGATCATTCCGGTGATATTGGCAAAGAAGGACAGCTTCCCTTTTATCTGCATCATAGCAGAAGCTACGTGTTTTGGAATATGTAATGTTTGCAATCAGAGTGGACAGAAATAAAATGGACCTTTCATACCCCCAGTCCTCTAGCAACTCTCGTAGGCTATGGGTGAATGACCTGTCTTCATTCACAACTAGATCAGTACTAAAACAGTCAGAATGATAGATAGCAGCTTATCAATAATTGAAAAGAAAGGCTTAGAGATGTCCCATTATCTGAATAATTAACGCTGCACTCGGGCTTTGTAATTCCTTAATAAAACTGACTGATTGATTTGCTTAATTAATTCCTACTTTGACAGGCTTATTGCTTTCTTCGGAGATGGGGTTTGGCCAATAAAAGAATGAAAATTATTCAGAACGGGGAAGAGAGATTTAAAATTTTCATAAACTTTTGCCACCCCTCCCTCCTCAGAGAATAGTGGAAACATGTTCAACAGTTAATTCTGCATGACATATCCTCACAGGACTCCACCTCTTATTAACTACAAAAAGAGTTTCACAAATGGAACCGCCCCCCCTCCCCCCTCCCACAATTTTCCCCCCTCTTTCCATTTTCTCTGTTTGTGTCTCATTGCAACCAACCAAACATGATAAACTGTAAAGTATCCCCTGACTCACCATTAGGAAACTTGGGGAGGAGGGATCGCTCAGTGTTTTGGGCATTGGCCTGCTACACCTACAGTTCTGAGTTCAATTCTTGAGGAGGGGCCATTTAGGGATATGGGGTAAAAATATGTTGGATGAGTTAATTGGGGTTTGGTCCTACTTTGGGCAGACTAGATGATCTTTTGAGGTCCCTTCCAACCATGATCTTCTATAAACTTGACTGAGCCTTAAACTTCTTTGAATAAATCAGTCTGAAAGGAATCTTTAAAGCCCACTTCAGTTTAACAGCAATAATGACTTTGAAAGTCAGCTGCTGCTCTGCTCTGTCATAAAGGAAAAGGTTTCCCCCAGCCTATAAAATTTACCTGAGGGAGAACTTTTGAAATCAAGAATCAGAGAGGTAGCCATGTTAGTCTGGAATTGCAGAAGTGACAAGGAGTCCTGTAGCACCTTAAAGACTAACTAAAGTATTGAAGCATAAGCTTTTGTGGGCTAATACCCACTTCATTGGATACATGCATCCGAAGAAGTGGGTATTAGCATCCAAAGTGGGTATTAGCCTACGAAAGCTTATGCTTCAATACTTTAGTTAGTCTTTAAGGTGCCACAGGACTCTATCACTTTTGAAATCAACAGACCCACCAGCTTGTTTTCTCTAGTTTTATTCCTTTATTGGTTGTCACCCCATGTCCTGGTAAAGATCAAAGGAGAAAGATTTTTAACTAGGCTCAAAGTAGTGATAGGCCCCATTATTACTTACTACTTATACAGCACCCCAAGATGCGCTGTGTTTTCATGGCCAAGCAAAAATGCTGTGATCCAGATCCAAATTACCCCAAATCTTAAGGACTTGCAGGCTCCAGCTTGTAGTCTGCTTGAGTATAAAGATAGGTTTCAATCACAAAGTGTGGATCCATGCTTCTCCAAAATGATTGTGTATGGATCTGGGTGAGACCCATCTCTATTTATAACATGGTTTTATGTTCCATCCACACAAGTGAGACTAAACCAAAAACCTGATTTGACAACAGCAGGGATCATTAACCATTCAACAACACCCATTGTTAAAGTGAGTGAGCCAAACCTCATTGGCCTCAGAGGAGTTACACCACTTTCCCCAATGAAAAACCAAAAGGGAGAGAGTAATAGATTCAAAACTAAAGTGGTTGGAGCAATGGCAATTATGCTGGCATTACAGGGATAAAATGACCTAGTTCTGCAACATAAATCTCCTCATCCTAGTAACTATTTAAAAGTTACCATTACAGTACCATGTAGAGGTGCCAACTAAGATGAAAGGCTGGGCAATTTACACACATGTAGTAAGAGACAGTCACAGCCCCAGAAAGACAGGAAGGAAGTCCTATTTATCCCTATTTTGCAGAGGGGGAATGGTGGCACAAAGAGCTAAAGTAACTTGTCATTGGTTTCTGACAAGACTTGGAATCAAACCCAACTATTCTGCACTTGTCCTTATTGAACCTCATCAAATTACTTTTTGTCTAATCCTCCAATTTCTCTAGGTCACTCTGGCCCCTATCCCTCCAGCGTATCTACCTCTCCCCCCAGTTTAGCGTAATCCGCTAACTTGCTGAGGGTGCAATCCATCCAATCATCCAGATCATTAATGAAGATGTTAAATAAAACCGACCCCAAGACAGATCCCTGAGGAACTCTACTTGATACCAGCTGCCAACTAGACATGGAACGATTGATCACTTTCCATTGAGCCCAACGATCTAGCCAGCTTTCTATCCACCTTGTAGTCCATTCATCCAATCCATACTTTTTTAACTTTCTGGCAAGAATAGTGTGGGAGACTATGTCAAAAGCTTTGCTAAAGTCAAGATATATCACACTCACTGCTTTCCCCATATTCACAGAGTTATCTCATCATAGAAGGCATTCAGGTTAATAAAGCATGACTTGCCCCTGGTGAATCCATGTTGACTGTTCCTGATCACCTTCCTTTCCTCCAAGTGATTCAAAATGGACGCCTTGAGAATCTGCTCTGTGATTTTTCCAAGGACTGAGGTGAGGCTGACTGGTCTGTAGTTCCCTGGATTCTCCTTCTTCCCTTTTTTAAAGATGGGCACTATATTAGCCTTTTTTCCAATCATCCAGGACCTCCCCTGATCACCACAAGATAATGGCCAATGGTTCTGCAATCAAATCAGCCAGTTCCCTCAGCACCCTCAGATGCATTAGATCTGGCCCCATGGACTTGTGCATGTCCAGCTTTTCTAAATAGTCCGTAAGATTAAGATTGGTTGGATGGTTAAAGTTGACAAACGTTTCTGAACCTTAAAAAAAAAAAAGAAGGTTGGACAGAGTTTGGTTAGAGTTGTAGTTGAAGATTAATATAGTGTTGGCTTTCACTGTATCCAAACCAGTTTGGTGACCCCTAATAACAATAGACTAAATGCTGCAGTCATTTCTGAGGTAAAACACCCATTGATATTGATGATAAAATAATATATACAAGTTGTGACGGGCTTTGGCGTCAACGTGGATTTGGATTGTGAAACAAACTCTCCCTATTCCCCAAAGTTCAGTGGCTGTTTGGATTGGGGGTTTTGATAAAGACCCAGCTTTCCTGACCATTGATTTGATAAAATACCCAGATAATCTTTTTTTTTTTTTTTTTTTTTTAGGAAAAAACCTGTGATCCTCTGCCTAGATTCAATCAGTTATTCAAACCTTGTGCCTGTGCAGAGTATCTGAATCTCAAATGACACATTAAATTGGATGCACAGTTGAGGGAAATAATTAGCATAAGGAATGGCTTTCTTGAGACTCAGGATGAGGGTTTCTAGGCTCATCATAGGGGAGATTTTGGAACAACCGAGATAACTGAAGTTCTTCAATGACATAATCCACTATCCCGCCAATCAACATTTCAAACCAGAAAACAAGCAATCCTTACCCTTTCAGCAGCTTCTGTGGCCAGAGTCTGACATCAGCAGTGTTCAATGCCTGATCCAGTTTTCTTCTGCCTCATTCATTCAGGATGGCCGCACCACCAGAAAAGGGATGGGCTTTTTAATAAGGTAGTTCTCACAGAGAAGATGGAGTTTGAAAATTTGCTTCTCTACAGTCGCTTTTACTGAGATCAAATTATTTATAAATATTTATAAATATTTCTGTTTTTACATGAAGACAGCTAGATTAGCTTGACAAATTAAAATGTGGACTTTCCCTGTAGCTTTATACAAGTTTAGTCCTTTTTAAATCCTGCTAGGCTCACAGCCGCAGTGATATCTTGTGTCAATGAGTTCCACAGGTTATCAGTGTATTGTTCAGATAACACACTCAGAAATATTTATGCAATATGTGAAAAATCGATACTCCTGAGCGATGTAGTTAAGACAATGTAACTCCTGGAGCAGACAACACTAGGTCACTGGAAGAAATCTCTCAAAGCGGTGGATTAAGTACAGTGAGGGAGAACCACTCCTGTCACAGCAGTGAGTGTCTACACTGAGGCACAGTGGTTTTTCTAGTGAAGAGACACCCTAAGACTTAGTCTACCCGGGGGAGGGGGGGGATGGCGATCGATCTAAGATACACAACTTCAGCTACGAGAATAGAGTAGCTGAAGTTGACTTATTTAGGTTGTCTTACCACGTTGTCTTCACGGCGCCGAGTTGACTGTTGCCACTCTCCTGGTGACTCTGCCTGTACCTCTCATGTTACTGGAGTACAGAAGTCGATGGGAGAGCGCTCAGGGATCGATTTATCGTGTCTAGACTAGACACAATAAATCAACCCCTGATAGATCGATCACTACCCAACAATCCAGAGGGAAGCGTAGACCTGCCTTAAGTTGACAGCATATTTTGAACTCCACAACAATATCAGACACTGAACCAAATTCAAGAGAAAATTCAGAATGCTGTCTTTCTTTTTCGTCTTCCATGGTATTACATGTTAGCTTAAATCTTATGTTGAGCTGTGGGAAGTAGGTTAGGAAACCAAATAATTTTCATGGTTCCCTACTCCTCCATTGCACATGCAGTGCTAATAGTGTTTTTTTGCCGGGGAGGACAGGAGGGGGTGAATAGTTTCTCCAACTCTCAAAGTACCAAAGTCCTTATTATTCTTTTTCAGTGAAGGGGGAAAAAAAATCCTTGAAAACTTATAAATAATGAAAATCTATAGATTTTTTTTTCTTTTGCAATAATTGTTTCCTTGGGGAAATAATGATGCAGTTCAGTGATGCTTGAGATTTTATAGGTATCATGGATGAAACTAATATTTGCTTAATTGTTTCTGGCGTATAAACGTGAACAGAAAAATGCCAGATCACGGCAGCCACAGAAAAAGGGATCCTCGATGGATGAAATCAGGGTTCTTGAGTTCTAACCAAGGGATAAATCCTGCCCTTTCATAAAATAACCATGCAGGGTGATTTGTGGAGTAGCAGTGTATATGCAGCTGAATAAAAGGAACTTTAGATTTCTTTCCTTGCACTTATTCATAGGGAGCCAGCAGTAAGTATGACATGGCTCATATTATGTCTCCTTTCATCATGGTTGGCATGCACTCAGCTTCAGAGGACCACATTTATGCTAGCTGGCTGTGAGGGTTGCACATGTGTCTATTCTTAAAAATCTATGTCCCACGGGAAGGTGGTGCATACACCATATCCCCTCCTTAACTCCCTTTCTGCATTACACCTAATAAGAATGTAGAGAGTTTAGTAGTCTGCAGCAAAATGTCCCCTCTCCTCTCCAGCTCTCTTTAAATCAACATTCGTAATAGACTCTCAGAAATACAAGATGGAAAAGACCTCTGGAATTTTTTATCTCCACTGTATTTTTTAGTTCTTTGTCTTGTCTAGGTTTAAATGTCCCAAGTAATGACATTTCCACCATTTCCTTTGGGAGAACATTCCCTAATCTGATTTGTAGTAAAAACTTCAAAAGGATGACTCCCAAAAGGAACATAGGAACAGCCCTTCTGGGACAGACCAATAGTCCATCTAGCCCAATATCCGATCTTCCAACAATGGCTGATGCCATATACTTCAAAGGAAATGAACATAACAGATCAAGTGATCACCCATCCCTTGTCACCCATTCCCAGCCTCTGGTAGTTAAAGGCTTAGAGCAACCAAGAGAATGGGGTTGCATCCCCTACCATCTTAGCTAATACCCATTGCTGCTCCTATTCTCCATAAACTTAATTCTTTTTTGAGTCCAGTTATATTTTGGTCTTCACAACATCATCTGGCAATGAGTTCCACCGGTTGACTGTGTTGTGTGAAGTACCTCCTTATATTTGTATTTAAACCTGCTGCCTATTAATTTCATTGGGTGTCCCCTGTTTCTTGTGTTCATTGGGTGTCCCCTGTTTCTTACTTACTTTCTCCTGATCATGCATGATTTTATAGACCTCTATAATATTCCCTCTTAGTTTTCTCTTTTCTAAGCTTAACAGACTGAGTCTTTTTAATCTCTCCCCATATGGAGGCTGTTCCATACCCCTTATCATTTTTGTTGCCCTTCTCTGTACCTTTTCCAATTCTAATATATCTTTTTCTGTGATGGGACAACCAGAGCTGAATGCAATATTCACGGTGGGGTGTGCCATGGATTTATACAGTGATATTTTCTGTATTATTATTTATCTATTTCCTAATGATTCCTAACATCTTGTTAGCTTTTTTAATTTATTTCTTCTGCACATTGAGTGGATATTTTCCGAGAACTATCTGTGATGACCGCAAGATCTATTTCTTGAGTGGTAACAGATAATTTACACCCCATCATTTTGTATGTTTAGTTGGGATCATAATTTTCAGGTTGCATTACTTGGCATTTATCAACATTGAATTTCATCTGCCATTTTGTTGCCGAGTCTCCTCGTTTTGTGAGGAACATCGAGGAAGTTCTGAATTCTTTATTCAGCCTTATAGGGGTTGTTTTGTTAAACATTTTTCCAGGGTCTTGAATTGCATGATGGGTCCCAAAAGTAGAAGTGCCAAAATTCCACAAGGAATTAACTAGAACCAGTTTTCCCAGCCCATCTAGTAGAGCCAAAAACTTCAGCTGACTTGAATAAGCTTTGGACAAGCATGTGAACTGGCAAGGTTATCCGAATCAAAGATTTTAAAGTTTGTCAATTGTGAGAAAACCATTGATCTATATCCCAGTTCAAAGCATGACTATGCTGGGCATTGACTGGAAATTAATAAAGTTTGCTAAGTCGTTAATTGCTCTCTGGCAACACTTAAGATTTTCTGAAGTAGTGTTTATTGAATTACCAAGCACTGATGCCAAGTCCCACAGCCTTCAGCACCATCATTTAAAAATTAATTGTGCAGACCAAATCTTCTCAGTGCTTGAGTATCTGCCAGTTCAGAGTTCTTTAAATTCTTGTATTGATAAATCATTCCAGTCCCCTTCTAAGATACATTTCCCATCTCCCACAGTGGAGATGAATTAACTGATTTCTGGAGAATAAACATTCCCTAGTCTCAATGCTTAGGCTTGTTAAAATTAAGGAATCAGAGAAATGAGAGAAATGAAAGACCGATAGGTCATGCTGTTCTTCCCTCTGCCCGTGCAGTCTTGTTCCCGCCTGTGGCCTTTAAACCAAACTCTGGGGAAGCAATGGGTTCGCCTGACTCCTGGTGTGAGTTAGAGCAGCTTTAGGGCTGCTCTAACATATGCTCTACTCCCCATGTCCCCCTAGTGAAAACAGGTATAAGGCACTGTGCTCTTGCTATGTCCTTCCCAAGCTCCAGCTTGTCCCTGCCTTACTATTCTGCACCCTGACCTGATGTGTCCCTTACACCAGATGCTGAGATTGGAGTCACCACTGAGTCCTTACCCCAGTGCCCCCTGCATGGGGAGACCACCTGCAATTCTCAGTGGTTCAACTGAGATTTGAACCCACTGTCTCTGCTATTAATCTGGCTCTGGGATGAGTTTCCCCATAAATATTACCATGCAATACTTCTTGGGAAACTCCATCCTGTGCCTGTGAGAAATGCTTTTCATTGCGACTCCTTATCTGGCTATACCCCCATTTAATGCTTTCTCCTCTTAACAGGCAAACATCCTAGCAGCAGATGAGTGAAGCAAATGCCATGTTAAGTGACGCTACTGCAGTACCAAAAACACCCACAGCCCATCAGAGAAGAAGTCGAGAGCCCCATGGGGGACCCTGAGTCGAGGATTATGCAGTGTCCACATATTGATTGTTTTTCCCTAAGTTATTGAGCGAGTGTCTCGAGCAAATCATAGAATGCCTATTAATGTTCAGGGACATGGCCTGGGTCAGACTTTAAATTTCTTTACACACTGGAGAGTTCTCAAAACCTAGCACAGTTCTTGTTGATTTTAAGGTTTTATATGGAGAGATATAAAGAAAAAAAAGCTTTACCTAAGAAAAAATGTAGGGCCCTCATAATTAAACCTAAATCTCTTTTAATGCCGATCATGCCCTCAATAATTCTTTAAGAAAATCTGTCATTGTTTTCTGTTTATACTCTCATTTGCTCACGTTCTAGTATTTTAATGTGTTAAAAATATATTAAAGGAGTTATTGTATTAATTATTTCTGACCTCGGAAGCTAAGCAGGTTCAGGCCTGGCTAGTACCTGGATGGGAGACCTCCTGGGAATACTAGGTGCTGTAGGCTTCACACCTGGCAGTAGGTATAAAATGCCTCCAGCGACAGATGGCACGACGCATTGGTTGGAGTATCCCCCGGTTGTATCACTGGTTCTAAGTGGACCCTGCCATAGTGCGGGAATAACGCTAAGAAAAACAACAATTGTATTAATTATTGTTGTTATTATTTCTTCTATTACCACAGTTCTATTACCTAGGAAACTTAGGCATTGTATGAACACTGAGCTAAAAGTTCCTCTCTTCCCTGCGGAGCTTGCACTCATACAACCCTTCCCCTCTGGTGACTCGTTCGCTTGATCTTCTCCACGTTTCATATCTGACCAAGAAACTCCCACTCTCAGATTTCCAGCCCTGCCCGGGGAAACCCCATCTCTGACTGGCTGCCTGACCCATTTCCTCCCACCTCTTTGGGAGTACAAGCCAATCAGGGCTGCTGCAGGAGGCAATCCAAGATCTTTCCCACAACCCTTCTCTTCAGGAGATGGAATAAGACTGGAGTAGAAGATGGAAGAAAGGGGGCAGCACCACCATTCCCTCATGGAAGGGGCGGTGTAGGAAGGAGCAAGAAAATCCCAATGTTTCAGGGCTCCTCCTCTACAGTGCAAAATGGATCAGTGTGTTATCCCCTCCTCAAACCAGGAAGGGAGTCGCGTGAAGAAAACTTGGAGCTGCAGAAGGCACAGAGGTGTGCTGGATGTGGGAGAACTGTGTGCAATTTTCTGTTCCTCCCCAGGCTCCCTGGATGACCATGGGCAAGTCCCTAAGGCCAGGTCTACACTAGGGAGCTTACAGTGGCACAGCAATGGAGCTGCACCACACTGAGATCTCCTTAGTAGCCCCTCTACACCGATGGGAAACAGCTCGCTCAGTGACATAATTAAACCACCCCCAATGAGCGGCAGTAGCTATTGCAGCAGGACAGAGTCTCACACCAACATAGTGCTGTCCACCCTGCTGCTTCTGTCGGTGTAATTTATGTCAGTCAAGGGTGTGTGCTAGGATAGACATAACCAGAGCCCTCATCTACACTGGGGGTGGGGGTGGTATCGACCTAAGTTGTGCAACTTCAGCTATGAGAATAGCATAGCTGACGTCAATGTTTTTAGATTGACTTACCGCGGTGTCTTCACGGCACTGAGTCAACTACTGCTGCTCCCCTGTTGACTCCGCCTGTGCCTCTCGCAGTGGTGGAGTTCTGGAGTTGACGTGAGAGCGCGCGGGGATCGATTTATCACGTCTAGACTAAAAGGGATAAATTGATCCCTGAAAGATCGATCACTACCCGCCGATCTGGTGGGTAGTGTGGACTGATCTGAGTCTCTCTGTGCCTCAGTTCCCTGTCGAATGGGAATAATAGAACTGCCCTACCTCAAAGGGGTGTGGAGAAGAAAAACACGCATAAGATTGGGAGGTGCTCATCTACTTCGAAGATGGAACCCCGATAAAGGGGAAAGAGGTGGAAATGAGGAGGTGGGAGAATGGCAGAAATAAATGTTGTCCAGGTCTACATTGATTGATGGCTAAAACCATGGTCAGCATTGGGTGTTTTAGCTTATGTAGACAACTCTCTAGCACTCCCGCCACTGACACCCTGACACGATGGTGCAATCGAGGGAGATTTTGCCAGAAAAGTCTAGTGCTGCATAGCCAGGAGGTAGTTGGATGGCATCACCACTTTCAGAGTCAAACACACAACTCAGTGTTACACCCTAGCTGTCCCTCAGCAACAGCAAAAACTGATCCCTACTCTGCACTGATACAGCCTCAGCTAGAGTATCATGTCCAATTTTCAAGTACACAGAAGGTTGTTACAAATGAGAAGGGAGATTTGTTCTCATTAAGCTCTGAGGATAGGACAAGAAGCCATGGGCTTAAATTGCAGCAATGGAGGTTTAGGCTGGACAGCAGGAAAAACTTCCTGTCGGGGTAGTTAAGCAATGGCATCAATTGCCTAGGGAGGTTGTGGAATCTTTATCAATGAAAGTTTTTAACAGCAGGTTGTACAAACACCTGTCAGGGTTGGTCTAGATAATACTTAGTCTTCCTTGAGTGCAGGGGACTGGACTGGAAGACCCCTCAAGTTCCCTTACAGTCCTATGATTCAATGACTATTTTTTCTCTGGCTCTGCAGGCCATTTTATCCCTGCTCCTTTTCCTTGGGAAGCATTTATTTTCTTTCTTTCTTTCTTTCTTTCTTTCTTTCTTTCTTTCTTTCTTTCTTTCTTTCTTTCTTTCTTTCTTTCTTTCTTTCTTTCTTTCTTTCTTTCTTTCTTTCTTTCTTTCTTTCTTTCTGTGAGCAGGTGGGAAAGGGACAATGAAAATAGTTACGAAACAGGCTAAATCTGCTATATTTTTTTCCAAAAATTAAAAAGGGTGAAGGTATGCGGTATAATGCATATTTTATTATTTTCGCCTTACAATGTTGTTAAAAAATGCATAACCTCTTGATATATGTACATTTCCGTGAGGAATGTGCTCTGTAGCTCTGAGGCAGGATAAGTAGCATGTGATGTGGCAGCTGTAAGGTAACAACATGTTTTCCCATAAAAAGCGGAGTAAATGGCCACATAAATTCCATATAAACTGTCAGTGTGTCAGCTATGCTAACACAGGGTAAGCTACTGCCTGGAGCTTCACTAACTTATGCACCTTCATTTTTCAATCACTACACTTCATGAATTCACACAGCTCCTGTGTAATCAACGCTCAAACGGGCCCGGCCCCAGTTGGTTCAGCACCCATTGGCATAAAAGACTTTAAGGTGATAAAGCCAGGCAGTTATTTTCCAGGGGATATGTTTACCAGCAACGGAAATCAGGAAGCCTGTGGTACAACTGGGAACTCAGCCATGTTCCTCTGCAGTCTAGCCTAGTGCTTTAAGAGATCACCATCCTCCTAGACTCTTTTCTGCCACTCTTCTTTTCTAACTTATCCCAACATTATGTCTCCTCTCCCTTTCTCATCTACCCTCATCCAACCATCTGCTCACCCTCACTAACAAATAACATGCAACTCCCCCTGTCCCCTTAGTGTACCACTTCCCACTATGTACTGTTGAATCTAGCTGAGTGTAAAGGAGCCTCTCCAAGATTAAACCAGAGTAACACAGTAGTGTGACACACTTAGAGAGTGAGCTTGCACCAGGTTACCTAGGGAGGTGGTGGAATCTCTTTCCTTAGAAAGGTCAGGCTTGACAAAGCCCTGGCTGGGATGATTTAGTTGGGGACCGGTCCTGCTTTGAGTAAGGGATTGGACTCTCTTGAGGTCCCTTCCAACGCTGATATTCTATGATTCTATGTTGATTTTGGTGAACACCACTCAAGACATAAGGACCCACCTCAAGGAGCCTTGATAATGTAATAGCACAGGAAGCTTCAAAGTATGTAGGATTCGTTATTTGGCTTCCATGGCTTCGGTCATTCACAATAAATACTAGCCAAAATGTCCGTGGCTCTGAAATAAGGGGACACTCGAGAAAGGGCCAATCTATCATTTGATAAGTGAGGCTTTAGCCAGGGAGATGCTCTCCGTAATGCGGCTTAAAGAGTGGAGGAATTCCAAAGGGTTCAGAGTCTGGCTAACCATACAGGAGTTTGAATGCTTGTTCATACCCGTGAGTTTCCTAGACTGGGCTGTAAACCTTGCAAGAACAGGTTTGCTCACAGTTCTGTGTCAGTCCTTGTCTCTTGCCTGAAGAAGGAAGTGGAGAGAGGTGCAAAAACGAGGGGAAAAATACAGTCAGTGCTTGGAACTGAGGCCTCTCAGGACCACCTAGATGCTGCAGGAAATGGGGTGGGTTGTAAATGTGTGTATGTGCCCAAGATGCCTCCTCTTCCCCTTGACCTGGTGTGGGCTGTAGTTTCAATGCAAGTCCAAGCATTCCCTGAGCAAAAGGGCAACTCAAGGCTAGCACTAAGAGAAGCACCATCCTCCCCAGTGGCAAAAAGGCCGTAACAGT
Source organism: Sternotherus odoratus (assembly GCA_032164245.1). NCBI lineage: Eukaryota > Metazoa > Chordata > Testudines > Kinosternidae > Sternotherus > Sternotherus odoratus. Next base: position 99,443,688 of record JAVMKO010000007.1, read on the forward strand.
GGGGGAGGGACTGGACCCTCTTCCCTGCCTGTTCATCACGGGGTGCAGCTGGTGTGCCCCTAATTTTGCATTAGGCACTTTTATTCCAGTGTCCACCAGGGAAGAAAATCAGGAATAAATATTCCACTTTAAATTCAAACCCTAGTGTGCTGGGATGTATAAACCCCACACCAGCAGTGACCAGGTTAAGGGGCTCAGGAGATCCCAGTTCGCCCACTTCGTGGCATCTGGAAGGGAGACCGGTCAATAAGGATGAGACCCCACTGGGGAGAGCCACGGTGCATGGTTCCTGTGAAGGAAGGACTGCAGGGCAAAAGGGAGAGGAGACCTAGTGGAGAGGTAATTGGGACTTTCCTGTGATTCCAAAAAACGGACCCAGAGAGAGGTCTACAAGAAGGGATTTGTACCCTGGGACTCTCTTTGAAGGGAAAGGGCAGTGGGGGAGAAGGAATCTCCCAAAGCAGGTTCAGAAATGCCATGGAAGAAGCCCTGAGGGTTAGTGACTTAGGAGGAGCTCAGGTTTCACAGAGAAAAGCCCTGTGAGCCAGGAAGAACTCCGCAGAGCCTGAGGAAGGGATGAAGAGTCGGGGGAGGACTGAACCCAGGAAGAATGGGAAAGTTTGTTTTCTTGAGTTGGGAAACTATTACCCTAAAAGGGTGGAAATCTGAGTGTGACCTGGCCAGAGCTCCCTGTCACCACACAGACCAACAAAGTCTCGAGGAAAAGAGGGAGGCAGGGGGCCTGCAATGCTGGATCTTGCAAGAAGGAGGGGCTCTGGGATGCTGAGTCTATTACACCTATTTTAATCTGAATTAACTTTCCCGTGTAGACAAGCCCACACTGTTAAACATCAGGGACAGTATGTGTGAAACCCCGAGAAGTAGGACCCTGTTGGTTTGAAAGAGAGAGAACAATACAGTTTCTTAGTGAAACAAACATTGAATGCACTCGGAAAGCATTATAAATGATTTAAAACATTGTAAATAGTATTTGGAACACTATGACTAACTGTTAAGCAAAAGCTATTGGGCAATAAATCTATTGATGTTCTTTATACAGACTTCCTCATTTTGCTTGTTACATGTATTCAGTTAGGAGGCTCCAACACCACACTTTTATCACGCATACATAAACACATTCCCTCTGTTCTTCTGTCGGAGAGGATGTCTCAGTCTTTATGGTGTAACCATATGTATTGTGTGTCGCCTAAATTCCTCAGAGTTTGAGAAGAATAGTAGCAATTCAGTCCTTTCTCTAACACATCAGGACCCTGTTGGCAAAGAATCTGGGATTTCTCCAGCTGGTGGCATTCCAGCCCATGGGCCAGTAGCCGAGTGTTCTTCTGCTGGTCAAATTTTTTAAAAAATGTCTTTGAAGTGTAACAGACAGGGGACCTAGCCCTCACCATCAGATGCTGAGTCCACAGGGCTGTTTACCTCCTATATTGAAATCCCGTTCCCTCCTTGAGCTCTGATTGTCTCAGGTCTCAAATGGAGAATCTGTGTGGGACCTGGAAGACATCTTACCTAGAATAATACATGTCTATAAAACTAATGATCATGTCTAGTCACTGCCATAACCTACTTCTGGATGTTTGTGGGCTCTTCTGCTTTCCCCTACCCTGCTGTCTGCATGTCGCCAGAGACACAGAGTATTTCAAACTAAGATCTATGTGTTCTCCCCTTTGCTTGTCTCCTTTTATTTAGGATAAAAAATGAAGGACAGGACTCAAATGCTGCAGTATAATCATGTGGATTACACTAGTTTGGCCATCATTTGCATGGTTTGGGGTTTTATTGTGAGCTCTAGCAAGGAATTGTCAGAACAAGAAGACAGACCGACAATGAGACATTTCTATGCATGCCAACTCCTCTCATTTCTTTTCCTAGTTAAGTAAATGCAGGACACTACACACAAAACCCCATAACTCTGCCTCAACAGCCTCACTGTTTTACCATGGCTCCACTCCTCACAATGGCAGGGTGTCTTCCTTCCCTCCCAGAAAGGTAAGAACACCTGACCCTTTTCTCCTCCCATTCGGAGTAGCAGTATGGACTCCTCTGAGGCATAACAGGGGACTCCTTCAGAAAGCCAGGGGTGGGAGCAAGAAACCCCCAATTCTTACCACAGCAGAAGGCTTAAATGGACATGGTGGAATTTTCCCTTCCGGCAGTAGGGTGGTGTTGGTGGAGCCCATCAGAGGAGTGAGTCTTGGAGTTAACACGGCATTGTGATGCACGGAGGAAGTTCTCCTCTAAGAGCTATTGTTTCAGGCTGTCTTTAGACTCAGTCAGTTATTACTGCATCAGATATGCTCATTTAGTATTTTCAAGCTTTTCTTTCCTAGCACCAGTGGTGGGAACTAAGTTTCTCTTTGTTTTAAAATGAAAGTTTAGATTCTGATGTCATCGCATGAACAGATTCCATCCCTTAATCTGGCTTTGCCCTTGGAATTTAGAGGTACAGGAGGATGAGGGATAATGGGCCCCATGGGTTGGAAATGAAGGAAACATTTGAGTGCTGCCCCCATGAAGTGAAGCTACTGCATTCTGCTCAGCTCTGGTTATAAATGTAAGGCTGGATATTTTACCTACTAGCCGTTTAGAAACTCCCGTTTGAAATGTTAAGATGACAATGCGGGTTCTGATGTGTGTCAAGATTAGCATGGGTTGGGTGAGGGGAAAGGAGGCAATGTTTTCCTGGAGCGTGAAGCCCTCGGCACAGAGTGTCAATAGAGATGCAGGGAATCTAAAGCACAAAGGTTAGCTTTTTCGAGGGCTGAAGTTAGAGAGACAGCTTTTTGTGAAACTGGCCACAAAGGGAGTGATGTGTCTGCGCCAGAAAGACTGAGTGACCTTTTCAAAGTTATAAGGATTGTTTGTGTGTATTGAATGGAGTGTGCGTGTGTGTATACGGGTTGGCAGATGTTGGGCAGCTTTTGTTAACTTGCTGAATCTGTGCTTATACTTAGTGTTGCTGCTGTGTCCCATGCTGAGTACCTGCAGTATTTGTGATTAACGCCCTGTGTGCCACATCTCTGTAAACCCACAGTGTGCGCTGTACCAGGGCTGCCTCAGGGATTAACTACTCCTCTAAAGTCTCTCTCACTCCAGCTGAGAGCCAGGTTGGCTCAGTTCTCCCCTTCAGTTACCCCTTCTGAACGTTTCTGATGGTGGAAAATGAAAGAGTTTGCATTGGCAGCAGGATGACGGGGATATCAACCTGAGCTGTCGTGCGATGAAAAGAGAGCTATTGGGAGAACATTCTGGCATCACATACTCAACCACAGATTGGCACATCAGGCCCTGGCCGGCGGAGCAGTGGCAGAAACCTTGCCATGGGCAGTGCTATCAGTCCAAGCAGAGAACAGTGCCTGCAATACAAGGGCAGGCCAGAGCTTCACGCAGAGAGCCAGGAGAGAGACAGCAGGGATACTGGGCTGGATGGACCTTGGGTCTGACCCAGTACCATCATTCTTCTGGTTTTTTTGCTTTGTTTTCTTTTTCCTTTTAAAAAGAGAATAAAAAATAAAAGCCGCAATGAGCGAGGGCGTCAGATTATATGTGAAACCTTTCGCCTCACTCTAATTAGAAGCACCCCTCAAAATGGCACATAAAATGCAATTCTTAGTACATTATAAAATGTGCAATTGCAGTGTAACTAAAAACTAATAACCTCATTTTTAATTAGTCGGATACATGGCGCTAAGAACAAGCCTCACCATTTTTTTCCTCTGAAATCTATATAATTAACTCCTGATTTCTCCTAGCAGGTTTTAAAAAGTCTTGTTGTTATTTTTAAAGACGATTCTCCACAAAATTGCATCCCGTAAAAAAGCCAAAAATGTCTAAAGGTGATTTTAAACACAGTGTGAGCAATGCTGGGTTTATTTAGCCATTCATTCTGCCGTGTCGCCACCAGAATTCTTTAGGTTCCTTTTTCACACCAGTGGAAAAGAAGTATATTTTAAAGGAATCTATGGTATTTCTGTATGAGTGCCCTAAAAATCATTAAACTCTGAGCTTAAAATAAAAAAAGAAGACCACAAATATTACCCATTGGCTCACCCGGTGTCAAAATAGTGTTGAGTGATTATAAAGGGAACACAATCAATTCTGCTATCTTGGCTTTCAGTTCCTTTAAAGCCATAACACATACTAAAGGCTGATATAAAAGGACACCCTCAGAGTAAGTGTTCACTGCATCACAGTGGTGATACTAGAAAACTCTGAGCGAGTATAACCCTACATCATAAATGTCAGAGAAGGAGTGATATACCGTGCACATTTAAAGAAACTTTTAAGCCATCAGAAATCTGACCCCCAAGCCTACCATAAAAGAATGGGTCACATCACTAACTGATACCGCTTCTTATAAGCAAGTAATATAGCCTGCAGCCATAGCACCTCAAGCTGTGATCCCATCAGGTCTCATAAACTAAGCAGAGCCTGGCTGGGTTGTTGCATGGGTAGGAGATCTCTCAGGACAGCCCAGAGGCTCTGTGGAAGTGGTGTTAGTAATTCAGTAGGAGGCACTGTTCCTTTCAGCCGATCACACCGTGTTAGAATATGCTTTGCTGCCTTTCAGGTGAGGTGTAGAACCAAGATCCTGTTTACATGTGCTCACTGAAAATGCTGTGACACGTTTGATAACGGTTGGAGCATTCACCCTAGGGCACTATCCAAATTCCGTCTCAGGAATTACATTCTACCCACAGACATCCCTCCTACAGTTTCACCTGGATATGTTGTTCTTCTTTATTCCCTTCCTAACCCAGTACAGATGGGTGGGTGAACAGGCTGATAGTTGAAATTGCATAATAACTGTATGTGGGAGTCCATTTGTTCAGATAATATTGAGCCCGTGAATAGGAATACCACCAAAATCGAAGTATCAGCTTCTTTGTTCCCTCATCCTCCGAATAGTCCCCAAGACATACTTCCTCTCCTTTCCTCTATTTTCACAGGATCCCCCAGTATCAAGGGGAATCCCATGGTATCAAGAGCTATTTTTGCAGATCTAGGGTTGACTGAAAATTTTCAGTCAATTTTTTTTCAAATTTTCCACTTCACAAAATCTTCCATAAAAGCATCTTTTGACATGGCAAATTCTAGGAGTTCATCAAAAACAAAAACACCCAGCTTAAAACTCAAATCTTTGATTTGGAAATGTAGCTGTGGTGCATCATGGGATCTGTAGTTCAGGTGCTCCATAATACCATTCTCCTCCCTAGGTGGGTTTCCCCTGCTGGACTACATTTCCCAGGATGCCATAGCCATGACGAATCCTGATTTCACCTCTTCCTGAGCCATCATATGGCTTTGAGTAGGGGGTTGGACTAGATGATCTCCCGAGGTCCCTTCCAACCCTGATATTCTATGATTCTATACATCTTTGGAGATGTAGACCAGCCAGGGGGCTCAGTCCACAGAAGAGATTTGGGACATGAAGTGCCCAAATTCAGATATAGCACAGTGGTGGCATTTCCTACTAGACATTTTTTTATTTAAAATGCAAAGTTTTAAACCAAATATTTGGAACTTTTTTCCAGCCAAAATTTTTCAACTTTTGATCTTTCTCTGAAAAATCCAAATGTTCAGTGAAACTCCCCCATTTTCCAACCAGCTCTTATTTGATCTATTTCTGTATCTCTAGGGGGGGTTCTCATCAGGGCTTCTTTCTAATCTTGCCTCTTTGGAAGGTTGACCAGTGCACCAGCTTCAGGTCATCGCTTTGCCTGTGAATGTTGAGCCACGGTAAACATCTCCAGGGTATGGCTGGCTAGCCATCTTGTCTTCCATTCTGAAGTTCCGGTACTTTGAATCGCTCTGTCTAGCTCTTATACACATTGACAAAAAGAGATGTCCCAGAGTACACTGGTCCACTGATTTTCCCAATGCACTTTGGGACATCTCTCCACCTTACCTTGTCAAAGCTTGCTATGGAGCAGCACCTGAAGGACCAATGGGGCCCCATCAGGCTAGGAACTGTTCAAACATATTTTACACATGGAATATACAAAAGGAGGAGCAGAAAATGGAAGCAGAAAGATATAATGTGACTTATCAAGGTCGAAGCAGAGAATCTTGAGTCGCCATCCACAGCCCAGTTCAGTCGATCAGACTACCTCCTTAGTTTTTTGGCTCCAATCTCTTTGCCTTTGAAGGAAATATACCGTAGGTAGAAAGTGCATTTTCCTCTGCCTCATTCCTGGTGTATTTTCCCTGTGAAGGCAGAGTATGAATCTTATACTTTTTACAACCTGAACAACTATACTAGGATCCATTTGGACAATAGGCTGTTACAGAAATACAAGATCTCTATCACATAGATAACAAGATATTGAAGAACAACACAAATACATGTGGGGAAAAGTTGTGCCTGACATTAGGAACTCAAGTATATGTGTCTATTTGGATGTCTGCTTCTCTTCTCTTCTTGGTTCTTCCTGCCTTCCTTCATTTTCTTCCTTGCTTTTCTCCTTTTGCTCATTTTATTAGATGGATTTAAAAGCCTGTGTTTTATTTATTTTTTTAAATCTCCTTGTACATAGGTCTGTAATTCACAATAATAAATAGGGATAGTGTCCCAGGTTATGGAGGGTTTTTTTTTTATTGACTGCTACAGAAGGTTAAGTTCAGCTTCCCATTATCTGATTGTATTTACCAGAACGGTGGGAATTCATTACCTTGTAAAAATGGACCTTGCTACTAGCTGGCACCCCCCCGAACATTTAAATAAAAATAGCAATGAAAACCCCACCAAACGTTATTTATGTCAGTCAGATAAAAATGAAAACCGAGGCTTAAAGGGGTAGGAGACAGGATCCATTTTTTTTCTCTTTGGGTTTTTTTTATGTGACAGGATGACACACTCTTCACTCAGCCACTCAAGCTGAAGAATGACTGAAGAATCCAGCGAAGGTCAAACGCATTTCCGCGCACCCGATGCTCTTTTAAAGCAGACTTAACCCTCCTCGTGTACCTCTGCACTGCACAGAAGCTAGTTCTGCAGCTCCAAATTAGAGGGAAGCATGGCGAGGCCTTCCCTCAGTGGAGCCTTTTGTGTTAACAAATTTGCCGGCGGTGGAACTGTAATTTGCAAATTGGAAAGCATCGCCGCTGTAATGGTCTTCCATGCAGATAGCACCTTCGTTTCTCAAATGACACCGGAGTGCTTTCCTGTCCTTCCCAAACTAAGACAGTTCCAAAACGAGAGAGAAACGAATATAGGCTTCCCACTGTGATCAGACTGGTTGCATGTGTACACCATTTATGCCCTGCAAGATAGCAAGGCCTTGTCTGCAGTGGAAATCTACTTCAGTTTATTATAATTTATTTGTTTTATGGTGCTATACAGAAGCCCCAAAAGAGATCCGGGCCCCATTGTTCCAGGCTCTATAGACACGGAGGAAGAGATGGTCGGTGGCACAAAGAGCTTACAATCTAAATATGCAAAGAGTGAGAGGGGAAACAGGAGCACAGAATGGTGGAGTGATTTGCCCAATGTCGCATAGTAGGTCAGTGTCACAGGCAGGTATGGAATTTAGGTCTCCTGATTCCTAGCACAGTATCCTATCCCCTAGACCTCTCCACCTCTTCTTCAGCTGCCGGTGGCCAGCCAATAGCTATTCTGCACTGGCGCAAATTTCTAGGTAGACACAAGGCAAGATGTGATTTACCCCAGCATAGTTCATCTTGATTTCAAGCAGGGGTAAATGCCACGGTGCAAATCCAGGCTCTCCCTGTGTATACAAGAGGATTACATGGGTGGTGACAGTAACGCTGACCAGTGGTGGCTGAAAACAGGGAAAATCCCTAATGTGACAAGACCTTAGCCTCCATTCCCTACCTGACTCACAGAGTCATTGTGATTGTAAAGAGTATCGAGACAGGAATTCCTCCTGACCTGTGAGAAGGGAGATCCTTCTTCCCACCCCCACTAATACGATGTTATTCAGTGGAATTCAGTCCTCAGAGCAGGGAATGTCCTGGGCAAGGGGAACTGTAACATTCTAGAGCAATGTTCCCATTACATTTCAAAGCACTGTACAAATGTGAGCGAGCATTATTATGCCCACATTCTGAATGGGGAAACTGAGGCACATAGGGGGTGGGGAAGTCTTGCTCAAATTCACACAGTGAGTCAGTAGCAGAGCCTGGAACAGAGTCCTCAGTTCCTACTCTGATGCTTTCCGCAGCTGCTCGCGCTACTTCATTTGAGTATCGTGGGTGATAGATGAAACGTAGTACCCTTTGCATCGTGCATTGCACAGATTTGTCTATTATTTGATGGCCACAATGGGATAAATTGGCTTGGGGCTGGACAAAGCTGCTGGATCAACAGCCCTGGATAGTGACATCCTCAGTTAACCATCAGAGGAATGACACTGAAAGCTTTCTTGTACGCCCTGCCACATTCCGCCCCATTGTCCTGCCGCAACCCCTTCTGTGGGTGAAAGATGAGTTCATTCTTTGGCCTCTTTCAGGAGATTGTCAACAAAGGCACAGTTAGCAATAAGCATAATGGTTCATTTTTGTGATGTCTCCTAGCAACTAGACTGAGCTCCACTGACTCATTTCATCTCAGGAACTACTACGAGTGACCATAACAATGTAGAAGTGACAAAGAGTCCTGTGAAGACTAACAAAAGTATTGAAGCACCCGACGAAGCGGTTACTAGCCCATGAAAGTTTATGCTTCAATACTTTTGTTAGTCTTTAAGGTGCCACAGGACTCTTTGTCGCTTCTGCAGATCCAGACTAACACAGCTACCTCTCTGATTCATAACAATGTAGGGCTGGAAGAGACCTGGAAGTCAAGTCCAGCCACCTGTGCTCAGGCAGAACCAAGTAAACCTAAGTCATCCCTGACAGATATTTGTCCAATCCGCTCTTAATGACCTCTAATGATGAGGATTCCATAACCTGCCTCGGAAGGTTATTCCAGAGCTTACCGTATTTTTCGCCCTATAAGACGCACTTTTTCTTCCCCAAAACGGGGGGGAAAAAGTTGGTGCGTCTTATAGGGCGAATGTCTTATAGGGGGGGGAAAAAAAAAAAAAAAAAAAAAAAAAAGCGCCTCACTCTCCCGTCCCCGCTGCGCGGGCGGGCTGCCGAGGTTCCCCCCCTCCCCGCCGCGGGTGGGCTGCTGGGAGCGTCCCGGTTCCCCCCTCCCCGCCACGGGCGGGCTGCCGAGGTTCCCCCCTCCCCACCGGACCAAAAAAAAATGTAAGCCCCGTTTCCCCCCCTCCCCGCCGGACCAAAAAAAAAATGTGTGCCCCGGTTCCCCCCCTCCCCGCCGGACCAAAAAAAAAAAAAAAGCGCCTCGCTCTCCCGTCCCCGCCGCGCGGGCCCCGGCAGCCCGCCCGCGGCGGGGAGGGGGGAACCGGGACGCTCCCGGCAGCCCGCCCGCGGCGGGGAGGGGGGAACCTCGGCAGCCCGCCCGCGCGGCGGGGACGGGAGAGCGAGGCGCTTTTTTTTTTTTTTTTTTTTTTTGTCCGGATTTTTTATTAAAAAACGAGGGGGCGTCTTATAGGCCGGAGCGTCCTATAAGACGAAAAATACGGTAGCTACCCTGACAGTTAGTTTTTTCCAAATATCGAACCTAAATCTCCCTTTCTGCAGATTAAGCCCATTATGTCTTGTTCTACCTTTAGTGAACATGGCTAAGAATTGATCACTATCCTCTTTATAACAGCCCTTAATGCACTTGAATACAGTTATCAGATCCCCCCTTAGTCATCTTTTCTCAAGACAAAACTGGTCTAGTATTTTTAACCTTTCCTCATAGGTCAGATTTGCTAACCCTTTTATCATTAATTAACAAAACTTATCTCCTATACAACACTTTTCACCAGTAGATCGCAAAGTGCTTTATAAAGGAGGCCAGTACATGTCATTACCCCATTTTGAATATGGGGAAACTGAGGCACAGAGTGGTGAAGTGACTTGCCCAAGGTCACTCAGTGGTGAGGCTAGAACCCAGCTCTCGTAAATGCCAATCTAGGGCTGTATCAGCTAGGTCAAATTGCTTCCTTAAGAGACATCACTATGGTAACAAAAACTTTGAATGGCTAGTTGACTCGTCTTTTGTCTTGAAATCCCCTATATACAGGCTGCCTCATGCAATTTCTACCAACCTTTGTAGCTGTACCTGAAATGCTGTGGGAAATCCTGCTGCATTTCCCAGAGGGGGAGACCCTGAACCTGAGGTGGTAAAACCCATGAACTGAACCAAGCCCACTGTTCACTCTATTATAATGACATCGAACCCGTCTTACACAAAGAGACTGTAGTGTTGCCTACCAATGCAGCTGTAGTGCTCAGGCTATGTCTACACTACTGCGGTAAGTTGACTACACTATGCAGCTCCAGCTAGGTGGATAACTTAGCTGGAGTCGATGTACCTTAGGTCGAGGTACCACAATCATGGGGGGGTCAAAGCAGAAACTTTCCCGTCAAATTACCTTACTCTTCTCATCGAGGGCAGAGTACAGGGGTCGACTGGAGAATGACCTGCTGTCGATTTAGCAGGTGTTCAGTAGACCCGCTAAATCAACTGCTGGTGGATCAAACTCAGAGTGTCGATCCCAGCTGTAGTGTAGATGTAGCCTCAATGAAGATGCTACCTATGCTGATGGGAGGGCTTCTCCCCTTGGTGTAGGTACTTCACTCCCCCGAGACATGGTAGATAGGGTGATGGGAGATGCCTCCCACTGACATACTGGTGTCTACACCAGGGGCTTGGCTGGTATAACTGCGTTGCTCAGCGGTGTGGATTTTCCACATCTCTGAGCGATGTAGTTATACCGACATAAGTCTGAAGTGTAGACAAAGCCTTAGTAAAGTCCGGTGGTTAAGTTGCTAATCTAGGAGATGTGAGTTCCAGTCCCTGCTCTTCCACACACTTTCCATGTGACCATGAGTATGTTCCTTAGGCTCTGTGTGCCTCAGTTCTCCGTCTGTAAAGTGGGGATAATGGCACCACCCTATTTCATGGGTTATTGAGAAGATGACTGCAATAAAGGTACTCAGATATTCTGGTGATCGGGGGGTTGTAAAAGTACCTAAGAGAGGAATATTTGTATTGCAGTCGTGTTGTGAGGCCCCGTTGTACCAGGCCCTTAAGCACAACAAGACACTCCCTGCCCCAAGGGTCTGAGCATATAAGAGACGAGGGAGATACCACAAACACATAGAAAAGCACATGCTGACACTGAGATCATTAAGATTAGGGTCAACAATTCTGATGATCACCTAGCCTTCCACCTCAGGAGCCATGAACATGATTCTTCATCTTCCGGACGAAAATAAAATAAGGGGTGGGGTGGGGAGAATGCAGCGACTGAAGGACAATGCTGAACCCCCGGGGTAAATGTTTGTCTTGAACAGGGCCGCAATCCACATGAGAGAGACTCATGAAATGAGTCCTCCAGCCCTTAGTTGTATCATTTGTGTGAGAGAGATGTTTTTAAACTCCCGGACTGATGAGGAATTTAGGGTTTTTTTCTTGTACAGGACAGAATAAGCTTTCCAAGAGTGCTTTTGTGTGTAAAGCCAGCCAAAGGAGAGAACATGTTTCTCTCTCTCTCCCCCAAAGATGGAGCTGTTGCAAAAGGAGAAAGCAGACTGTTCAAACACGCACACGTCCACCAAGTTCCGCATTGTGCAGCAAGACTTTGAGACGTCTCTGAAAACATAAGTGCTTTCTTTCTGTAAGGAGAAATAAAAATCCTTATTATTATAGCAGCTGCGTTATTGCAAAATTCTACCAAAACACAACGACTGATATTAAGTGCCTAACCCCTCTTAATTGTCTATTTCATGGGCTTTAGATTTCTGGATTGCTAAAATAACCATCTGAAGACAAGACTTGGATTCGTTTTGTTTTATTAGTATTATTATTTCCTTACCATAATAACACTTTGCACCAATACAGCACCATTCTTCCGAGGATCCAGATGATAAGGGCTGGATTGTTGTCCTATCCCACGCCCTGGGAGAGAAGGAGTGAATACTCACCAGGGAGCAGAGGGTTGGGGTGGGGGTTTCTTCCCCCTATGGACCCTGGGATTTGTGGGGTAAGACATCAGAGACTCCAGCAACTGTATAGCCATCTGACCCTCCCCGCTGCTTTGCTGCTACATCCTCCTCCACTAGAAGCCACTGGAACAACTTACCAAGGGTTGTGGTGGATTTTCCATCACTGGAGATTTTCAAGGCAAGATTGCATTTGTTTTTAAAAGCTATGCTCTAGTTCAACCATAGCTCCTGGACATAAATCAGAAATCACGCAGGAGGTCAAGCTCGATGGTGACAATGGTCCCCCTCTGACCTTAAAAATCTATGAATCTATGTATGAACAGTCTGGGCGCCCTTGTGCTGCTCACTCACGGATGTGGAGTAGACCCAGCAGGAGCTAACATTGCTCAAAGCAGCATTCACTTTCAACTGAATTTCTGGGCAGACATGCACCGGGCTAGGAAAGGACAATGCCCTGGAGAGTAGCGAGTCTGCTGCCCATCCTCCTCCTCCCGTCTAGCCCTGAAAACAAAACAGAGGGGAAAAACCTCAGAGACATCCACGGAGGAGCCTTTAGGGGATGCTAAAGACAGGGATGGACAATGGAGAGGTTGCACTTTCCCTCTGCCCGAATAAGAGCTGCTCCACTCATGTAAACAGAAGGGTTAATCAGGGCCTGATTAGATAAGCTATTGCAATTCTCAGTTTATACATGGAGAGACTGAGACCCAGTGAGATTAAGGCCTCTTTGTGAGAGGGGTACTTGTGCAAAGCCAATGGGGTTAGCTGAATGAGGGTGTGCATCCCATGTGAGTAATGGGAGAATCACCATCTGGTCCTACTGGACTAAGCCAAGGTCACATAGGGAGTCAGTGGCAGGTCTAGGAGTATTGGCTCCCAGGCCCCCTCTCCGACCTCTAGATCACACTTGCTCTGTGAATAGCTTGACCTTCCCAACCTCAGACACAAGGTGAGTAGCTCTCTGTGTTGTCTCATGCCCCTAATGCAAAGAGAGCAAAACTGATCAGAAGGAGAGAATGCAAACACCTGCTTATTTTTTTTTTTAAGTGCCTGTTTGATCTGGCACGTGGGTCTCCCCCTCAGTGCTGCTCTTAGTCCCATCTTAGACTCTTTCTGTGTTTGCTGTAGCCAGCGGGAAAGAAGTAACACGGTGATGTTTTATGCCGCTGAGACAAAGAGGTATTGATCCCTTTCGCCTCTGGAAAAGGTTTCTAATAATTTCCAGATATATCGTAGATTGTGGGGCTGCTATCTTTAATTAAAACATGACACAGGACGGAAAGCAATTATTTGTTGTTTTTTTTAAAGTCTAGATTCCCTTTTGTTCTGATGGGTTCTGGTATCAAATCAGCTGTCCAGCAAGTTGTAAGCATGTTAGGTATGGGCAGTTTTAGTCTTGTGTTTGTTATTCATGACATTTAAATATTGGGTTTGCATCTTATCTTTTAAAATATGTGTATGTCTGAGGCACATGACCTCTGTGACTAAGGATAGCAAGAAAGGAGAATCCTGTGTGCTTCTACATGCAGTCCCTTGTTTTGAGTCAAAAGGAAAACAAACAATGCAAAGAGATATTCAGAAAGCAGCTTCTCAGGTCAAACCATCTTGCAGCCCTGCACAAAACGAATCTGTCGTTCATTCCAGGAGCCAGTTCATAATTCCTCCTTGTTTCTTTAAATTCTACATGAACTGGTCTCACCCTCTTGAGCTGTGATGGAGGTAGGAGAACAGAGAGGGACATGAATGGTGATGGCAAGGATCAGTGTTTCATGGCTTTCTCTAGAGTAGGTGTGCTGGATGCATTTCCTGTGTATTCCATCCAGACATGATTACTTTACTATGTCCTGAGTCCAACCACACTTCAAGTCTCTTGTAGGGCATCCTACAAGTCATGCCATATAGCCCAAGCTGATGCCTAGGTAGATCATGTCAGCTCAGGCATGGCACTGCAATGTGGGTGGAGGTCAATGCTGTTTTACAACACACGAGTTGGATTATGTGCCTTATGCACTGTGAAAGTGGCCTCTCTGCCCATGTAGCTAACCTCCACAGTCCAGTGGCTGACCCGGCCAGAAGCCACCTCCTCTCCCAATGCAAATTTCTCAGCCACACGGGCCTCAGTTATGAGATACTTTAATCTATGGTGACCAAGTTCTTTAGGCAAACTTCTTCCTGATTCCTGTGTGCATTTAGGCACCTGTCTGTGTAATATACTATATATATAGAACTCCTGGTGATGAGCGCTCCCAGTGGCCTTCCAGATGTCCAACAGTGAACATTAAGATGCTGATTGCTACCAAGGCAGGATAAACTCCAGGCTTCTGCAAATGAGAAAGTTTCTCAGCATGCTGAGAATGTTACCAGAAGACCAATGGCAGTGGTGGTGGGGAATAGTCAAGGGGTTGAAAGTGGCCTACAGGAAGGCTAAGGACAGTTACATTGAGTCTGGGAGATCATCCCTGTGATGTCCATTTTATGAGCAAATAGATTGGTTTGCAAGAGAGAAACTGGATGTGATGCAGTAGTCAGCACGACTTCGAGGTGGAGTGAGACCTGCTGTTATTGGGCCTTACCGCACACCCCTCACCTGCATGCCTCTCGGCGTGCCAAGGCCCATGTGGTTTGTGACAGAGATCCAAAATGAGGAGCTCAACAAATATTCATGCCGTAGCATTAAAATGCCGTGTGCTCTCTTTTCTCGGTGACAAGGATTCTTTCTGCAACCTCAGCTGTATGAGGCTTTATTTCTAATGTACACGGTTTTTAATAGTAGAAATGAAGAAACACCAAGTTTTTGAGGAACAAAGGCAGCATATAGACGAAAATGACTGACATCTCTCAAAACTCTTAAAAGCTGTGCTTACCTCACAGACCTTGTCTCTCTTTCTAACGCTGTTATCCTTCTTCTCCTCATCTAACAATGGCCTCCCTCTGTCCTTCCAGGCAATCTTCCCCCTCTGAGGGAGCCGTCTCTGTGGCTTCTGCTTTGTGAACTTTCTGTGCCTCGTGAGACTTTCCATTGCATTTTAAATCTCAGCTGAAAACACAATGTCCTCTCTCACGCTCTCCGCTAGCCTGGACCGTTTTTTAAAAAAAATCTCTTTGCTCCTCTGCTATAAATGATTTAACTCTGTAAAGCAGGTTGGGTGGATCTGCATGAAAACTGCTGTCCAGGATAAATTTGCATTGTGTGGTATTCAACAAATAGCTCCACTGCTATTCTCTGTGGCAGCCTCCAGGCAGCGGAGGCACAAGGAGTTTTTAAAGAGTCAGAGTTCTGCAATGGAATATTGGCACAGCTGGACTTAACATAGCACAAGTTTCTCGGTCACACCCCGCCACACACACCCCACCACTGGGCACAGGTCCTGCCTGATGGATTTGGGCAATCGTTATCAAAATAATGACATGCTAATGAGAGTAGGGTGACCAGATGTCCCAATTTTATGGGGATGGTCCTGATTTTTTAATCTTTTTCTTATATAGGTGCCTATTACCCCCCTCTCTGTCCTGATTTTTCACACTTGCTGTCTGGTCACCCTAACTAAGAGCAGGTTCCCTTCACCACCCAAAACCCCTGTTGCAGAAGCCAGCTGCTTTGGGCTGAGGTCTGTGAATAGTTTTCAATCTTTTGGGAAAGTTTTGCAAGGGAGAGTTCTTCAAATAAGCTATCACTCTCTGGAGGTTGAAAGACTCACAAGCTACTGAAGAGTTGGCATGGTGATGAATTTTAGGACTTAAGTAGTGCTCTACAGCCATTAACTCCTTCATTATCACAACACCTTTATGAGGGAGGGAAATGTTATTGTCTCTGCTTTACCAATTAAGCATTACGGCATGAAGGTTAAATGACTTGACCAAGGCCATGTGGAGTCAGTGTCAGAGAAGAGGTTAGCCTATAGCAGTTCCTTTTGCCCAATCCATACCGCATTCACCACACAGTGCTGTTTTTCATGATCTCGGATTGCTTTTCCTGTGGCCCTTGGGTCAGTTTTTAATTACTTATGGTTGTGCTGAGAAACTACAATACTGAGTGTCAGTGCAAAATTCCCAAGATAGACAGTTCACTTTTCTGAAACTATATGAATAGATGATAACTCAGATATTTCTCCAATAATTCTCTCTCTCATTCTCATTTTCTCATTCTTACAGTAGTTTCCTACGCATCTTATTCAACAGTATAATTAAATAAAGCAAGCAAAGATTACAATTCATGTCCACTGCAATCTTTGAAAGGAAGGCTAATTTAATATGCCAAGGTGATGAGTCAAGTGAGGAGTGAACCTCCATAGGTTTATAGTTCAGATTCATTTTGGATAGACACACAAAAGATGTTTATCTGGAATCTACCTGAGCTAAACGAACCTCTTGAGTATGCAAAATTAGGCTGGAATTATCTCAAGGACACTTTCCCTTGTGAGAATCAGAAATCCAGGCAGGAGAATAGTGCCAGGAGTTCCACACCTCAGTGACCCATCAGTCTGGGACCAGGTCACATTTTAGCTGCATGTTTGAAACGGGGAAGGTTCTAATTTCATCTAAACTCACTCCACTGTCCCTACTCTCAAACAAACAATAAGAAAGAAACTCAGAAATCTTTCCAATACCGCCCTTCCCCCCACCCCCCAAATCAGAAGCAATACATGGACAAATAAATAAAACATGCAGACAATGCCAATGGTAGGTTCTGGGCAATAGAAAACACACAAACTACCGGTGTTGTTTTGAGATTTACACATCCATAGTTCACAGATTCCCTATTGCTTTATGCATAATGTTAAGGGGGAAAGAGGCAGCCTCTAACCATCAACACCCATCATTAAATCATGACAGAAACTCTCATATCTATCTATCTACCTATCTATCTATCTATCTATATGTGTGTATATATATAGTGTACAGCCATTTAGAACAGTTGTCAGACCTGCTAAACTGGAGGTTCTCAAACTGGGGGTTGGGACCCCCTCAGGGGGGTCACAAGATTATTATGTGAGGGGTCACGAGCTGTCAGCCTCCACCCCAAACCCCACTTCACCTCCAGCATTTATAATAGTGTTAAATGTATATTAAAAGGGTGTTTTTAATTGATACGGGGGTCATACTCAGAAGCTTGCTGTGTGAAAGGGGTCACCAGTATAAAAGTCTGAGAACCACTGTGCTAAGCTGTATTCAGAATTCAGTGTTAACACTTGAAAGACAATAATATCAGGCCATCACATCAAGGACAGCCTTAGGATGGGGACAGACAAGAGGGTTTTCCTGAGGTGTTGGGAAACAGAAATCAAAGCAAATGTAAGTGACACACATTTGGTGCAAAGCAGCCATCTGTGGGAAGGAGTACCTGACCCAGTACAAGCTACTCCTGGAATGAGTAGTCTGAAAGAAAAACAGCTTTTTAAAAGCTATCTGGTGCAGTGATTTATTCTGTTCTGTTTGAAGAGATCTCAAGAATGTCGCCTTGTACCCGATCTATCACAGACCCGAACTTAAAGTGCTGAGAAAAAGCAAGGGGTAAAAAAATTGAGTGGAATGGATTGAAACAACGAGAACTCTGGTAATGAAGCAAGTGCAGATTTAAACCCTGCATCAGGGGCCCGATCCAGAGCCCACTGTGGTCAATAACGTGACTCCCATCAGCTTCAGTGGGCTTTGGATCTGGCCCGGATTGCAGCAAAGCTTCTCTTGTTTTTCCCTTTGCTAATCCCAAAGCCCTATCCTTCTCGGGAAGCACCTTCCGTGCTCTCCTCGGGTCTCAGTAAAGAGTTATGAACACTGTGCTGAGGTCTCGTATTAGGAAATAAGGAATTGCTAAGCTGGTTCAAGAACATAAGCACAGCCACACTGGGTCAGATCAATGGTCCATCTAGCCCAGTATCCTGTCTACCGACGGGGGCAGTGTCAAGTGCGTCAGAGGGAATGAACTGAACAGATAATCATCAAGTGATCCATCCTCATCAACACTGGATGTTTTTCTTAAAGAGACGCGCTATAGATTTTTGTCATGAAAGTTCTCTGGCCTGTGCTATGCAGCAGGACAGACTAGATGATCACTATGGTCCCTTCTGGCCGTGGCATCTATGAATCTACATGGCTGGTCTATCTCAATGTCCTGTTTATAACAGTGGCCAGTACCATTTAACCCAGGGGAAGGTTCAAGGAACCCTGTAGTAGGCAGGTGGGGGGGTAATCTGCCCCTGGGGAAGTCTCCTAGCCCCTATTACTAGTATCTTATTTTCTCTTACCCAATAAGCCACCCTGCAGATTTACTTCCCCAGTATGCTGTGGCAGAGCATTAAAAATACCTGACACGAGGCTTCCATTGCTAAACTAAACGAAAGCTGCAGCATCTTGGATCCTACCATATTTTGTTTTGCCCACTTGCTAATTTACCAGATGTGGCGGGTTTCCTTTGCACGGGCGCACATTAGTGAGTCTGGTCTGTTTGTTAGACACAGGCCCCAGAAGTAGGTTTGGTCTGAGTAACTGCAAGAGTTGCTAGAACTGTTCTGATGGTCAGGGTGATTCTAAGCTTATGTGGAAGGTGTATAAAAGTTAAAACATTCGGGGGGGGGGATCATATCTATAATTGTATGAAAAGTGAAGGAGAGAAGTAATAAATTGGGCTCTCATATTATCTGATACGTCATATGTTTTAGGGATTCCTAAGAAACTTTTTAAATGAATAGTTGGCAATCCAATGACGCAAAAAAAAAAAAATCCCTTATCATACAATGGCATGAAAAAGAAAGAAATGAATTACCCATGAAAAAAATCATAACAGATGTCATTGATGCAGCCTCAGATGTGTTGTAATTTATATCTGGAAGATAAAATGGAGGAACTGGGTAAGATTTAGAATCCTTTTTTGAGTAGTTTTATAGAGAAGCGGTCTTAAGAATATTAGGAGCCTTTAATGAACCACTGAACTGGGCTTAGCCTATATTACTGCGAAGCAACCAAACCGTGATAACGTGCATTGAGTTGTCTGTTGACTGATGTCAGCTTGGGGGATAACACTGATGTTGTGGTTGTTAATTATTATCATTTGTATCATGGTAGGGCCTTGTGGTCCAATCAGGGATTAGGGCTTTATTGTGTTGGGTATTGTACAAACACATAACCGTGGGTGTAAGTGTAATAGTTTTCTTACTAGCAGCATAGATTCTGTCTGGTATCTACCATCCGACAGTGGTGGTGAGGAAGTTCACCACCTTGGCAGAGCTCTGGGAGGAACCTGGGCTGGGTGGAGGAAGGGGAGAAGGGTTGGAGCGAGCGAGATGGCTGCTACTCATGCTTCCTACTGTATGGTGTCCCTTTGAGTGCTAAATACCTGATCTACATTTTTGTGGGCATTAATGTGCAAGTTTCTCCAGGAGGAACAGATGTTTTGGCAGGATACTTCTACCTCCTGAAAGCAACATGGTGCTGGCACGTCACACTGGCTGGTGGCTCCGTTTGGAAATGGGTCTTTGAGTTGGGAATGATGCATATGCGTATTTCCGTGAGAATGCTTATTGCAGGAGGGAAAAGAAAGCAAGAGAGAGGCTGGGACAGCAAGGGGAGAGAGAGAGAAGATGAAACCTGCTTTTTCCAACAGTTAGTGTTTCTCATACATCCCAGTGTGTATTGGGTACATTTCCAAGCTGCATTTGATGGAGAGAATGAATATTTCATTTAACCACCTGCATTCCATTATGTAGCACATCCTGAGTTGTCTTCTAGGATCCAGGCTGCACTGCTTTTGGCTTAAGGGTTATAGGAGCACCATTCCCAAGAGCCGCACAGGGGACTGATTCTCCCATAGCAGGATGCCAGAAACTCCCACTGATTCCAGCAGAAGCTACTGTTACCCTGCAGTTGGAAGATTTCTCCTCTGGGCATCACTTTGGGTAGTGATCCCCTATGACTTATATGACAAGGGAGCATTCTCCAGTTATACTGAATGAGTGGCGGCACTTCACTGTGAGATTATCCCTATGTATATCTCCAGGGCCTGATTGGAGCCTGGTTCCTGTGAGGGTGGAGATCAAGTGGCTAAGAAAGTGATGCTCTTAAATTGCACTGGGCAGAAACAATCAGAATGGCTCTCAGGGTGGGAAGGACGCCATACAAAGTACTGGTGAACACTGCAGCACATTCCTCTATCTCCTGCCTGTCCCGCATCCACAGCCTGCTAGCAGACGCATGGGGTTTAGCTTCATTCATGGAGCTTCACTGGGTGACACATTGGATCGGGGAAGTGGTAATTCTTTGCCCGGCGCCCTCTTCCCACCAGAATCCTTCCCAGACCATAGATGTAAGATGACTCAGAGTTTAGATTTGCTTCATTTGTTAGGAGCTCTGAGTCCCTCATAAAGGCCTGCCTCTTCCCTGGATTAAGTCTGCTCCTATCAGGTTAATTGAAATCAGCCGCTGATCTTGTTATCCATATGTTTAATTCAATGACGACTTTCTATAACCAGTGATCAAATTACCCAGTGGCACCTGCCCAGTGTGATCAACATGAATCTAAAAGGGTAGGAGCGTGTGTTAGTTTCAATACAAACAATTTGGTTTCAGAGGCTTTGGTCTCTCTCCACCGAGATCCTTTTCTGTCCAACTTTAATTTCTGAGCACCCCACAATTACAATTAAGCAAGGAACGGAATTGACTGGCAGGCTCTGCTCCTTCGTAATGAAGAAATTATGTGGCCCTGAATGGCATCAAGCTCTCATCAACTTCAGTGACAGCTTGGCTCAGCTCTGGACCCCACAGAGTTTGGCCCATCAGGAACCCAATAGAATCCAAGTTGCTCTTCCTTGTCGGAGCAGCGCTAACAGGGATAAGACTTGTTTTTGTTTATAAAGGACAAAGATGATCAGATGTGAGACACAGGGAGCAGAGACCTTGTGTAAGAAAAGGTGCCAGTTTATAAAGGCAAGATGTTGGACCGACCACATAGTGAGGGCACAAGCTGGTCACCAAATTCAACGTCTCTGGAACAAAGCAAGGAAAATACCCACAGTGTTTAACAGATGCACAAGTGTACCGTGGGTGATGAATGTATTTTGGACCCAGAACTGTCATCTTGTGTCTTATATGTTTTTATCTGCTCTGGTGCTGTACACCTGTGGTTTGTTGATAAAGCATTTGTTCTGCAGTGCGGGCAACTCCCAGGTTCAGCACTGCTGGCCTTATGTGAACTATCTCCCCTCCTACACACACACACACACACACACACACACACACACACACACCACTTTCTAAATGTGCTAAAATATCATTACAAAGCCAAAGAGGTACAGACAGACAAAGGGAAGGAAGTCGCTATTGGCAAGTCTGCAAAACAGCCATGGGGTTCTGCATGTTTAACATTACAGACCTGTATATTGGCAATAGACTAACCCATCATGCGTGGAAAGTGAAACTGTCTCCTTTAGAGTTTTCTTAGGAAATGGGAAGATAGTTGTAGTAGGGGGGAAAAAAAAGGCTGAGACATAAGCCCTTGTATTAGAGTCCTGGTATGAGGCAGGATCTCCTCACAGAATCTGGCAAAAAATAGAGTGGATAGTGCAGAAATACACATTCCTAAAAAGTGCTAGTTACCGAGTACTCACACAAACACATCCCAATATCAAGTGGTACCAGAACATCCTAATATCAATGATGGTACAAACACATTCCCCAAATAACAGGAACACACTGACCCCTCCTAAAAGATAAGATCAGGATAATAATACGTAATAGAAATGTTTCAATCAAACCAACACGTACAAGGTAATGAGCAATAACTAGTCACATCAGAAGGGCAGTACTAACTCATTTGTTTTGGGGTATAAAGATATATCTCAGATGGAGTATCTTTGTCTAGCCTACAGAGGAATGGAAAATTCCACATTTCACTGAGCTGTTCTATTGTTACAGGCACATATGTATTAGTGGTAATGTCTGTGGGATACCAGTACCGTGCTTCGTCAACAGTAAATCTGACTGGATGCCTTCATCTGACTGGATGCCTTCATCCCTTAACAAATCTTGTGGTGATTGGGAGGTCTGCTGTGGCTGTGCCGACTGTCTGCACAGGGCTGGGGCGGCATACAGGGGGAAGACACAAACACACACACACACACAGCCAAACATCTATCAACATCTAACCACACGAGTAACTCGGCCCATGCACCTAATTTTACAACCTATGCTATAGGCAGCTGCACCAGCTCCTTAATGTGCCCTCCTCCCTCTACTTGTCACCCAGTGCCTTTGAACAAAATGAGCCACTTGAATGAACCAGCACATCTGCTTTCTGCAAATGTATCTAATCATATGACCATCTTTGAGGCCCTTATCCAACGTCCATTAAAGTCAATGGCAATCTGTTCATGCACTACAATCAGCAATGGATTAGGTCAGCGTGGTCTGAGGAGGTCAGTGGCTGAATTTCTTTTGGTTGCTTGCGGCAAAACAGTGTAGCCAGACATTTAAATCCCAGTGTCTGTCCCACTTGTTTTCTCCCCTTTCATTTGAGAAATCGGTGTCTTTTGTAAACCTCAAACTTCCATTGACGTTCACTTGAGAAGCCCACATATTTCTGCTATTACAAACACGCCAGGATTACAACAATAAGAAGAAAAGATGAAGTACCTTTTGTGCTAAAACATTACAATTAAAGTGTTGTGCATGTAAGCCTTGGACTGGAGTCTGCACCAGCCTAGAAAACAGCATTGCTCACTGACAAATGACTATGCAGCACTTGTGAGTTTATCTCAATGAAACAATAATACTGCTATAGATCACCGTTATAAAGTGCAAAATATTGGCCACTGCCTTTGTGTAACATGATGTTTAATGACCTATCAACCTAAAGCGCTGTCGATGCCATGCACACGCGTGCACACACACACACACACACGCACACAATTTGAATGAATCTATCATAAGAAAAGTTCAGATTCTAATAGAACATCGAGCTTTCAGACAGTTGCTGTTAAAAGGCTCATGCTATATTTTGCATGTGTCTACTGCTGTATATACAGTGTGTGTATTTATACACATGCCTGCAAAGTGTCGTCACATTAAGAGAGAGATACAAGCTTAATTGGATCATTTTTGATGATAGCACAGATTGTCTCTAAAGATGGATAAAGATGACTCACATTGCAATCTTAAAGATTTATCCCTAGCTGTGGGTTTACGCACCCCAGCAGGGTTGTATTATGGTGAAAGTGGAGCTACATCATGGATACACGGTGACAGCACAAAGTAAAGCAATTAAAAAGAATCCCTCTTTAAGATACATTGCAACGGGGGGGGGGGGGGAATAGACTCACCTTTCTGCAGAGAAACAGCTTGTGTGTGTGTGTGCATTCCCAACTCCCAGTGTCCTACAATTTCCAGCCCAACTTAGTGAAGAGGCAAGAGATGGCAGTGTTGACACATCTGTAGCAGGCAGCTACTCACTGATCAAAGTGGAAGATGAGACTTTTTCTTCACATTTATAGTTTTCTTTTTGTTGCTTTCTCTTGGCAATGCTTTTTACTCCCCACCCCCAGACTCATGTTCCTTCCCTCCCTAAAAAATAAAAATCCTAAAAAAGTAAACGGGTGGGTTATACATCAGGAGAAATTTGCTGGTGTCTCGGAATGAAGACTTGAAAACAAATACAAGCATGGGAAGAGAGGAAAGGGAAAAAAAAGCATGATAAATTACTCGTTACTAAATGGAATTGTTTCAATCAGAAGCTTAAAAAAAAAGAATGAACTTGCTGTTTTCCTTGATTCTAGCTTTTTTTGCAAGAAGATCAAAGAGATTTATGACCTGTGTCTCTTGGAGTCTGATGCAAGGAAAGAACATGTTCTCATTAATAGTCATTTTCTCATCAAAACAGGGCTCTTATGCAGACAATGTGCAGCGCTTTGGTAAAGCTGATTGTTAACAACATTTTCAATAAGTTTCGGTGCAATGCATGGCACACGGAGCACAAAAATAAAAGGGTAGCTGATTAGCTGATAACTTTTATGCGTGAGCAAGGAAAAATCAACTTCCTGAAAACTGAGAACCGGCAGCGAAATATGGTGGGGGAATAACAATGCACAAGTGGTCACTGGTTTGCTAGGAGTGAACCTCGACATTTTCTGAGGGTCATTTGCATTCAGAGAAGCATGTTGAAGTTTGGATGCTTCTTTGAACTTTATTAAAGCCTCTGGCGTCTGGAAATCCTGAAAGAATAAGATTTTCTCATGAGATTTCCTGTACTTCCAGGTCTCAGATGAGTCAATAGCAAGACCAGCAAGTGACAACCTCCCGCAGTATATTATTGCAAAATTAGGAAACATAGGGAGTGTTTATGCTTTCCTCTGTAGTGAGACTACAGAGACAAGGTACTGGACTGGGTGGACTTTGTTAGCTCTCGTATAGCAGTTCTTGCTATGAGAATAGCCACTCTCAGTTAACGTCAGTAGCCCTGGCCGTGCTTAAGTTATTCCCCCAGCTCTACTCCTTGGATGGACAGATGGAGGCAGTGATCTGCAGGAGGATGCACAGAGCTGAAGTAAGGGAAAATGGAGCTAGCCTAAGGAAGCCTTAGGGAAGATTCCAGGACCGGGAGACCAGGGGATACTCCACTGTACATTTGAATAAAGAAAAATTGACAAGTGTTAAAGTGAAATGCCTTCCTCCATGTGTTGTCGAGCATGTCTTCAGCCCTCAAACTTCAGCACCACGGAAAGATTTGGGCTGACAGGAATTTGAGGAGCAATAATAGTTTTGGCCTGAGACAGGCTCCTGATTTTGCAATTGTTCCAAATATAACAGGTTCATCATAATCCCTC
Organism: Sternotherus odoratus; assembly: GCA_032164245.1. Taxonomy (NCBI): domain Eukaryota; kingdom Metazoa; phylum Chordata; order Testudines; family Kinosternidae; genus Sternotherus; species Sternotherus odoratus. The sequence continues at coordinate 99,468,539 of JAVMKO010000007.1, forward strand.
AAAATCTTCAGTATTTTTTTACATCATCAAAAACTCCTTCTTTCTCCACTTCCTAATTTCACCCTCCTCCTCAACAGGCACAAGGGACACTAGGAAATAACAGCCTGAAGGGTGTCGAATAGCAAGCAAAGATGATTCTTGCAATGTCATAATGGACGGAACAATCAGCCAAGTCATGTGTTGTGTAAAGGACAAGGGGAGAGTTCTGCATAAGCTGACAAATCAAATACTAGTGAGCCTTTTCCAGTGCACTGCAGTAAAATCCTTCCTGTCCGATGTCTATGCACCAAGACCCACCAACGAGGCCTTGTCTCTGTGATTGCAACACATCACAAATGGGGTAATAGAGTACACAGCTTCCTTTGATTTTGGAAATGCTGGGATCACCTTAAAATGCCCTGAGTGAAATGCCTTAGTGAAATAGAATTTACACATCATTATAAAAATGGACAGGCCACATGTACCTGACTATAATAGACATGGATGTAACATCTCAACACCAATCAGCGCCGTTTTAACGTTTCAATCAAATTTGTTATGGTCAATATAGAACCAAAGGACTATAGATCACTCCTTCTAACTTTCTGTTCTTCCCAAATTAATGCCCAGTACTGTTTTCAAATCAGGGCGATTTCTTCCTACAAGAGGCCCCTGCCCAGGATCAAATGCCCTGCACCTTACAGAATTCACATGGTCTATTTCAAATATGAAACATGGATGTTAAATATTAGAGTCACACTTTATATTTGCACATTTTTATAAGCCATTTACAAAGGGTTAGTAGGAGAACAGGTTGAAATATTTTTGTGCAGAGTTTAGCTGTTGAAAAAGGCTGTTTTGTCAGTACCATCACACTTTCCTTCTATGGCCAAGAGCTTAGGGCACTGGCTTCTGATGTGGAAGACCCAGACTCAGGCCTTGTCTTCGCTACGGGGAGATTGACACTGCTGCAATCAATTCTTGCCTAGTGAAGACCCCCTAAATCGATGGCAAAGTTCTCGGGGAGCTGGAGTACTGGGTTTGACCGAGAGCAGAGTAAGATAAGTTGCCCGGAGAGCTTCTCCCGTCAATGCAGCACAGTGAAGACACTGCAGTAAGTTGACCTAAGCTACATTATTCATGTAACTAGACAAATTGGGCCCAAAGAAATCTGATGAGGTTCAACAAGGAGAAGTGCGGAGTCCTGCACTTAGGACAGAAGAATCCCATGCACTGCTACCGATTAGGCAGAAGTTCTGGCTAGGCAGAAGTTCTGCAGAAAAGGACTTAGGGGTTACAGTGGACGAGAAGCTGGATATGAATCAACAGTGTGCCCTTGTTGCCAAGAAGCCTGACAGCATTTTGGGCTGTATAAATAAGGACATTGCCAGCAGATCGAGGGACGTGATCATTCCCCTCTATTTGGCATTGGTGAGGCCTCACCTTGAGTACTGTGTCCAGTTTTGGGGCCCACACTACAAGAAGGATGTAGAAAAGTTGGAAAGAGTCTTGCGGAGGGCAAAAAAAATGATGAAGGGGCTGGATCATATTATGTATGAAGAGAGGCTGAGGGAACTGGGATTATTTAGTCTGCAGAAAAGAAGAATGAGGGGGAATTTGAGTTGCTGCTTTCAGCTACCTGAAAGGGTTCCAAAGAAGATGGATCTAGACTGTTCTCAGTGGTACTAGATGACAGAACAAGAAGTAATGGTCTCAAGTTGAAGTGGGGGAGGTTTAGGTTGGATATTAGGAAAAAACCTTTTCACTAGGAGGGTGGTGAAGCACTGGAATGGGCTACCTAGGAAGGGGTTTTTAAGGTCAGGTTTGACAAATCTCTGGCTGGGATTTTGAGTTTGTGGATGAATTTGTGGATAAGATGAGTTTAACTCTTATCCACAATGAGTTTGTGGATAAGAGTCAGGGTTGGGTTTGGGCCTGCTGCCTTTCTCGCCATACCTCTCTTCTCCTGCTCCTCCTTGCTATTTTCCTCCTAAGGCCGGTGTGCCAATAATTCACTGACCACACCCTAAGGATAAATAGTTCCTACCCAACCGTTTACAGTGAACAAGAAACATAAAGACAAACCATTTCTCTTGTAGTAACACTCTTTCTCACTAAATCTATGAAGGGAAAGACAGAATAAGAAAAAAGAGATGAAAGAATAATAAAAAAAATAGCCCTTGAAATCATAATATCTCCTCCATGCACACTAGCCATAAACCTTGTACTTAGCACACAGCCTTGTCACCTTGACACTTATTTAGCTTGCCAGAGACTTGTGTGCCCTCAGTCAAAACTAATTAACACTTAATTGACTTCATGAGAATTTTGTTCAGCAATTCCGATTTGCCACTCATCTTGAAACATGTAGCTGTAACTTTCGAGAGCTCAGCAGTTGTGGGCGATTTGGCAGGTGTCAGGGGAGCAGGAGGGCAAAGGGGAAAGAGGAGGGGAGGCGTCTGTCTGTCTGTCTCGCTTTCACTGCAACTGATACAAGGGCACAAGTGTAACAAAATAAGGCATTCAAACCACTGTCATTGTTGATACATTGTAGTTAGCTAAAAGCACAATTTACAGTAGTTGAAGTTTGATTGATCTGTTGATAAACACTAATGTTTTCCAGTTGACAATTTTTCCATGTTAATTTCCTTAACTTTGGCAGGCCTGCCTGGCAGGGCCCTATAAATAGTATCAGTGTCATCATCCTTTTTAAGTTATTAATGAGCCATCATGTTTCGAGAGGTTGGGATTTGGGGACAGGCTGTGCTTGACTGCAGTTTCTGACATTGATGCGTTAGTATTTGGAACAGGGTCTAGATTAGTACAAGTATTTTTTTTAAAGGGCTTACAGTGCTGGCCAAATACATTAGTAGCAGAGGAGAACTATTTATAATTAAAGGCTTATTAAAAGTTTTGTGAAATGTTTCTGTATGACAAGACTCTATACACAATATGATCTGACACAAGATCCACTCCGAACCCAGCTCTGCTCCATTGTATTTCTACCTCTGTTTTGAAGATTCCCAATTATTACCATGGGAAATCTCTGAGGTTTCACCCAACCTGCTATGATTGGGTGTAAGGTTAGCTTACACCCAACCTGCTATGATTGGGTGTAAGGTTAGCTTACACCCAACCTGCTATGATTGCCAAATAGTGATGAGAGACTAGAGCTGGCTTGACTAATTAGCTAGGCCTCATCCACTGGCTGGACTTGGAGCCACTTCAGGCAATGGTGCCAAAGCATGTGGACTTTGGGACATGAAGGTCCCTCCACACTAGGGTCATGCTAGTGTGATTTTAAGTACTCATAGTGCATAGCTGCCAGGGAGGAGTAGAAGTTGCTTCATGCTAACTGGGAACTCTGTGGTGATAACTCAAGTCCCCTGGAGAGTTACAGAATCTGCCTCTTTGTCATAGCGCTCACTGGGCACATGGCAGACTTTCCTCTCCACAAGAAACTTGCATCCACTGTTCCCTTACCTCCCTCCACATCGGTGTCCCCTGGTGTCCCAATCTTGTTAAGAGGGGTGTGGGGGTGTGACTGTCTTGTATGTTGCTGTTGAGTGTCCAAGCTCACTTCCTTTCCAGTGAGACAACACTCCCATATCTCTACCACAGGAGCAAAAATCTCAGGCAGGCAAATGCCAGAATAGATCCTGACAGGTTTAAGATTAGCAGCCGTGTTAGTCTGTATCCGTAAATAAAACGAGGAAGAAACTGGTTAGTCTCTAAGGTGCTACAAAGTCTTCCTCGTTTTAGAATAGATCCTGCCATCATTTGATTACCCTCGGGGCACCAGTCTGTCTCTAAAAGCCTGACGTTGCCATTTTATAAATTAACCCTTTTGTGGATGCCCATTAGAGATGCTTGAAAAATGCCTGTTGTTCACAGGAAATTCTTTATAGATAATTATTTCTCCCCAGGTTTGCTGTTTTTCAGTGAAAACCTGAAACCATAGACATTTCAAGTTTTGAAAATCAAGCATGGCTTACTGAAAACCATTTTTAACCCCAAACCTCCAAACTTTGGTTTTTGTTTTTCAATTTTCTTCTGCAAAAATGAAAAAAAAAAGTGGAATATTTTGAAGTAAATGAAAATGTTTGTTTCCTTTGAAAAGCCATTTTTGCCCCCCATTCCCTCCCCAAAAATTGCATGGAAATGTCTTGATCAACTATAAGTAGACTCTATAATCACAACATCTGATGACCAATAGACAGCATTTCTGCTCTCTGAGCCAGAGGGGATTCCCTCATACAGTTCAGACCTGTTTTACTTGCCTCTCTACAGGTCATTCTTGTACCCATGTTATAGAAAGCCATTAGTCTACCAAGCCTGACCCAGCAACAAGATCTGTGATACTCCCCTAGATTTGAGAATCATCTGGCTATGCAAAAGTTTTGATGCACAATGTTAGTAGCCAGTTTAAGTCAGTACATCCAGGTTAGTGTCTTCATGACTTGAAATGTTTCAAACTGATGTTTTTTTCATTAAAAATAATCTTTTTAATTTTTTTTGGGGGGGGAAATATCTCCCCCCAAAAAATAATTTAAAATTTTCACACATGCATTTTGAATAAATGAAAAGATGCTCTTTCTGGAACCTGAAGAATTAAAATTGTTTCAAAAGTATTTTGCAAATCTCTTTACTATTTTTTGACACACTTTAATGAATGTGTTATGATAAGAGGCCAGAAGGGACCATTGTGATCATCTAGTCTGACCCACTGTGTAAAAGGCCAGAGAACTTCCCCCAAAGGCTAGGATCCTGAATGGGGGCTTAGGATGTGAACTTGAGTAAACCTATTTGCCTTAGGTAACAAAGTCCTGTGGCACCTTAAAGACTAACTATAAAGTTTTGAAGCATAAGCTTTTGTGGGCTAATACCCACTTCGTCGGGTATTAGCCAACGAAAGCTTATGCTTCAAAACTTAATAGTTAGTCTTTAAGATGCCACAGGACTTTGTTACCTCTGCTATTCCAGACTAACATGGCTACCTCTCTGATTCTATTTGCCTTAATTTCCCTTCCCACCCATTGTCCTGTCTATTTTGACTATAATCTCTTCGGGGAAGAAATTGCCTCTCATCATGTTTGTATATTGCCTAGCACAAAGTTACTCCCATCTCAGCTGCTATTGCCAACTCAACTATGTAGCAATATCATTTCCCACTCAATAATACCATTTCTTTCATCTCCTCCCACACACCCTTTACTGGTCAGGATAAGGAAACCTATAACATCCCCTCTTATAAACAAAGTCCAAGCCATGTCTCTCATCCAAATCCATATTCTTCACAACTACATATGCTGTACACTAGTTTAAATCAGAGACGAGCTTGTTGTAGAATGCCAAATCCAGATCCACAGAAATGTTGGGGAAGTTCAAATCTGGATCCCAAACTGGATCAGAATTCTATGGCTCGAGCTAGTGTCTGAGGGAGCAGCGACCAAAGAGGGTATATGACCATTTGCATAGATTTTTTTATCTGTTTTGTGTATTTATTTTGCACATAACCTAGCGCTAATACATACCTCCCAGAACCTCAGGCATCTTACTTCACCTTAGTGCAGTAAAAGATTCACAGGGAGATCAATTATGGAATGATTGGCTAATTTCAATAGCTTGTTTTAGCTATTAAGCCCTCCACAAAGACTTTATGGATATTCTAATGAATACCCTGCTAGACTTGCAGTGTAATGAAATTTGTATTAAAACACTATAAGGAGTGTCCCACAATGTAAGGTCACTTCCATTTGTTCTCATTACAGCTCTCGAAGGGCAAAAGAAGAAAGGTTCTTATTGTGGCTGCAGGAAAGATGTTAACCTGGAGTCAGCCCTCTGCAAGTAACATTTAGTTCTGTAGAATGGTGTTGTAGAGAAGGTTTATGCAAAATAGGAAGTTGCTTCAGTTGTCTGTATGGGATAAATCCTGCCCCCACTTCAATGTTTAGGGCTCACTCAATGTTTAAGGTGCTTGGAAGAGGTCTGTTATGTTTTGTGTCCATTTCAGCTGACTGTTATTATTTATGTGAATTACAGATAGCCTGGAGGCCTCCATTGTGCTAGGTGATGTACATACCTGCAGTAAGCAATCATCCATACCTCCGAGAGCTCGTGCACCTTGTAATCAAGGTAAGGTAATCAGGACACAAACTCTTCCTTTCATTTCTTTGAGCTGCAGAATGGACACCTACGTTGCAGCCTACCATTGGTGACTATATGCTAAAATTGGCACATATGCCATATGCTATATATGCTATATGCCTACCATTGGTGACTATATGCTAAAATTGGCATATATGCTATATGCTAAAACTGGTACTAATGGACAGCCTCAAAAGACAGACCACTGAGAATGATTGACCCAGATCCTTTATGTACCCATAGTTCTTAGGGTTACCACCAGCAACAGGTCTTAAAGTGTAGTGTTTAGAGAAAAGATGGTAGGCAACATGGGGAAACTTCACCTTGCTGTGGCCTAAAGCTGTTCTGGACTGAAGCTATCAGTATCCTTCTGACTCCCTTATTTCATGGTCAGGGCTGGCTCTTGGCACAAGCGGAGCAAGAACGTGCCTACAGCGGCCCTTGGTAAGGGGAAGCATTCTGTCCATTGTTGGGGTGGCAGCAGTCTGAGTGGATTTTGGGTTTTTTTTTTGCTTGGGGCAACAAAAATGGTAGTGTTGACCCTGTTAATGGTGGTAGTATCTGCTCCCCCCCACAACTGCCAATTTTGAGCGAAAGAGTATAATTACGGTACATTAATCTTAAAGTAATATACTTCCCTTCTACATTAATCACCACATTTAGTCCCTTCCCTCTCTGTTTATTTTTCCATTGAGCTACGGGTTAGCAGAACAATACAATTTACACTTAATAATAATACTTAGCATTTATATGGCACTTTCCATCTTCAGAGGGCTTTGCAAACATCAGCTAATTAGTCTAGATTACTTTAAAACTCTCTTCCAATGACTGTTTCAAACTGAATAGCCACTGCCGTCCATAAGTCACTCCGTAAGCAGACTAGTTCTTGCATTGAATAAAGACCACCAAACTGTTCCGTTCGCAGTTCTCCCAGGTCATGTAACATACATCTCCTTTCCCATCCCTTGTCTGGCTTCGCTGTTTAGAATGTAGGCTCCTCGGGAATGGACTGTCTCTGCAAAATGGTGTTTTGTGCTTTAAGACATTTTTGCACTCCCCATCTCTGATACTGGGCTGGGTTGCTGAGTACATATACAAGGGCAACTACAGTTCTGTTCTAAGTTGTATCAGTAGTAAATGCGGCAGAATCAGAATTCTCCTCTCACACCAGGGATAACATCGCTTCTTATGCCCACTTTTCACTGTGAGACAACACTAGGTCGATTGCTATGGAGAATCACATCCCTGCCCATATATTTAACTGATAAAACCTGCTACCTATTGCTCTTGGTGTGGTGTAAGTTCAGAATGTGAAAGCAGCAACGGAGGGTCTTTCCTCCTGCTATTCCATGTGGCTCTGAAAAGTTTTCATTCTGCGTAGGAGAGAGGCTGTGTTGTACCCAGACTGGGTATTGGCTTGTCTTCTTGGGAAACATCCATGGACTTTTCCAGACCCATTTCAGAAATTAGCTAACTAGGAAGTGAAAAGAATCCTCTTTCCCCAAAAGTGGGTAATTGTCCTTCCCCCACTGATGTGAACACTAGCCGCAAAACATGTTGCTGAGGCTGACTGAGGCTATTTCAGACTGCTAGTGCAGTGATGATAGAGAGAGAAGTTTTTGACCCTAAGACAGAGCCCCCAATTCGAAGAGATCGGAACACCAGCAAACGAGCATCTTCCCGGAGCTTATTTTATTGAAGCTCCCAGACTCACCTGCATTCTCCCTTCAGGCTTGCAATGAACAGCAAGAAATATTATCATCAATCAGGGTACAGAGCTTTCAATGGAAATCAAAGTATTCCAAGCCAGGGAGACATTATCATGCTACTGAACCCATAACATAACACTCACAGCAAGATCACTGCACCAGGAGTATCTCATCCCGAATAGGGTCTTCTTGAATATTCCTAATGGAGGCACATTTGTGTATGTGTTGGGGAGGAAAAAAACAGGGTGTGGCGGGTGTGTGTGTCACCGTTTATAAACTGCAATTGTTGTGCATCAGAGAACACAAGGAATGGAAAGAAAACTGAAGAGCGTATTCATGCAAGGAAACCCCCATGGGGTCAAACTAAATATAGACATTTCACTGGGCAAATCTCACAAACTTTGCTTCATGACCAGCTGTATTTCATGCAGTCAAGATTTGGTTTAGAATTATGCTATCCTCAGAGGATAGCTTAACTGTGGTTCCTTTCTAAGGCTGCAATGAATTGATGAGTGTGGGGTAGGGGGAAGTTTGCTTGTCTCTTTAAGGTAGGGTGACCAGACAGCAAATGTGAAAAATCCTGACGGGGTGGGGGTAATAGGAGCCTATATAAGAAAAAAGACCCGCAAATCGGGACTGACCTTATAAAATCGGGACATCTGATTACCCTACTTTAAAGTGTGTGTTTGGGAGAGAGAGGGAAAGAGAGAACTGTTGGGGAAAGTATAGGAAAAAGAATCTCTTGGTTTAATACAAGTTATTGTAAAAGAGGGATTTGAAGCATGCATAAGACCGTAGTGCAGTACAACAGGCAGATCCTCAGCTGCCATGAATCAGTGCAGCCCTACTGAAGTTAATGAAGTGACTTCTACATCAGCTGACAGTCTAGCCCTAGAGTTCAGGAACATCAAAGACATCAGAGCACAGAGTGAATTCTCTTGAGACCGGACAGTGGGAGAAATACTATGAGTCAACTCAGCACATTTCCTCCTAAACAACTTTTAAAATTCTATTTTGGGTCAATTTAATTTTAGACTCAGGAATTGGAGGCAAAATATGTTTAGGTTTGGACGTATTAGATTTGTATTGGTAAACCTCAATATGCATCAATTTCACTGTACATGCACAAATCAATGGAAAAATATTTCTGTTGATAATAGTTGAAATTAACAGATAGGCAAAGTAAGAAAAATACTGCTTGAGAATTTACTAGAGTTTGATTTAAGCCTAAATTTTTACTGTGGATGTTGACAGTTTGCATTTTAACAGTTATAAAGCTTTAACTTTTTGAATATCAGCGTCTGAGCCTCCCCCATGGTCTGATCCTCCATCATTTCCCTAACTGAGAAAATGGATAAAACTGAGAAAATAGATAAAAATCTAAAAATTGTTTAAAATCTATATTTTTGCCTGACTGTTCAAATTTAAAACTGATAAAAATTGAAAATATTTAAAATGATATTCATCAAAATTATTTAAAAAAATCAAATTATGTCAAGCCTAAATATAGCCCAACCCTGGTGAAGCCAACAGGAGGGAGCATGTACTGTAGTAGTCAACATGTAAGGAAATTAGGAAGGCTAAGAGGGATTTTGAACAACATTTAGTCAGAAACCTATGAAGGAGTTCTCCAGTTATATCAGAAGCAGGAAGCACTAGGCCTGTTGGACTATCAAGGAGTAAAGGTTATTCCTCAGTTGTTCACTAATGGGATTTTTTTACCTTCCTCTGAAGAATCTGGTAATTCCCACTGTAAGAGATAGGGTGCTGAATTAAATGGACAGCTGGTCGAATTTGGTATGACAATGCCTATGTCCCTGTGTTCTTAAGTACCGAGAGGAAGCCATGGCTGGATGAATGGGGGCAATGGAAGTAAAGTAGAGGCCTCAGGAGAAGGGGCTAGACAGAGAAAGGTGATCCACTGGATTTCAGTTCCCAAATGTTCAGGTATTCAAAATAATTTCTAGAAATTGGAATAATGCCATGGAAAGGAGGTGGCACTAAAACAATACTTTAGTAATGAACTGGGACTCGAAAAATGCCATAGAAATGAGGTTGTATGGCAACAATTCCTCAGTTATGGAGGTGCTATTAGGATAATGCCATAGAAATGAGATGGCACTAACAAAATGGTTTGGGAATGAGGTGATATTAGTATAATCCCACAAAAATCGTGTCCTTGATAATGTGTCAGAAAGTCAAGTGCCTAAGAGAGAACTGATAAGCTGGTTTGGATAAGAAGTCACAAAAAACTGGAAATAGCCTTGATCATCATATAAAAGTTTGCTTTGTATTGTCTTCTTTGATTATGCACCTTTCTCTTCATTTTTTGTGTTAAACTGGAAGCAGAGCTATTGGCATTACCAGGGAAAGGCCATTCTTGTAGTATTTCCAGTCAAGTCCCGGAGTTACTGGAAAGATTCCCAGTAACTCCAGGATTGGATATACATTCTGAGAGAGTGTAAAAAAATATTTGTAGCAAAACTTCACAGATTCATTCTTTTCATTAAAAATAAACACAAAAAACATTGCTAATTGCATCAGTTATGTCAAGTTTATGAAAACAATTGTCATTGTTTGAGAATTTTTTTTATATCCTGTAGAGGTTTTGCACTTAGGAAAATGTCACTTCCCAGTTTTTCTCATACTAGCAAAAGCTTTCTTTTAAATATGTCAACTACCAATGAATTTTTTTTAATGTTTATAAAACTAGTTTAATACCAAAATTCAACAGATTTTGTTTTGTGTAACTCATTTGCCTGGGAAAACTCAATTGAGCAAAAGACACACCTAAAATTTGCTTCCCAAATGTTCAGCTCTTTAAAATAACCACTAGACAATACTGGTCGTAGAAGCATTTCCTTGACATGCATAAAGATCCATTTTATGTGCAAAACATTTCACAGAGTTCCAGTCACAGCTCACTGGATGTTATTGTGTAAAGCATCTATGTCAGCTACTAGCAGTAACTTTTTAATGCAACTGAATTATGTGCCTCTATTGACTTCAAAAATATCCATGCTTGAAGACCAAATAAATATGTGATTCACTTTCTATAGCCAAGGAAGGCTTACTGCCTTGTTGCCAAGAACGCAAACAGCATTTGGGGCTGTATAAGTAGGGACATTGCCATCATATCAAGGGACATGACCGTTCCCCTCTATTCAACATTAGTGAGCCCTCATCTGGAGTACTGTGTCCAGTTTTGGGGCCCATACTATAAGAAGGATGTGGAAAAATTGGAAAGAGTCCAGAGGAGGGCAACAAAAATGATTAGGGGGCTGGAGCACATGACTTAGGAGGAGAGGCTGAGAGAACTGGGATTGTTTAGTCTACAGAAGAGAAGACTGAGGGGAGATTTGATAGCTGCTTTCAACTACCTGAAAGGGGGTTCTAAAGAGGATGGATCTAGACTGTTCTCAGTGGTACCAGATGACAGAACAAGGAGTAATGTCTCAAGTTGCAGTGGTGAAGGTTTAGATTGGATATTAGGAAAACTTTTTCACTAGGAGGATGGTGAACCATTGGAATGGGTTACCTAGGGAGGAGGTAGAATCTCCTTTCTTAGAGGTTTTTAAGGTCAGGCTTGACAAAGCCCTGGCTGGGATGATTTAGTTGGCGTTAGTCCTGCTTTGAGCACAGGGTTGGACCAGATGACCTCATGTGGTCCCTTCCAACCTTGATATTCTATGATTCTATGTTCTTTCTCTCTGGTCAAGGCCTTATGACTCCAAGATTGTTCCTTTGACAATGGAGCTGGAACCTGTATGAAATGGCTGCCTCACACGTAAGACATATGTTTGCTTTCTGAACCTGCTGTTGTAGGATCCACGTGGGTCAACTGGTAGCATTCCCGCCATTAGTCCAGAAGTAGTCTGGTTTTATGTCTGACATCAGCTTAAGCATGTCCGGCCTGCTAGTCATGCTGTGCAGTATTGACAGCATGTTAAGCTCACGGAGATGCTGCTCTTTACGTCTGATGAGAATGCAAGGTCTTTTCTGCTTAACTCTGGTCATTAACTACATGGCAACTTAAGACGCTATAGCAGTTATCAAGGGATGTGTGTGTGAGAGAGGCAGGGATTTATAAAAACCCACAACAAACAAAAAATAAGCTGAGAATCAGTCCTGTTTCCTATTCAACTCTTCCACTTTCATTTAAACAAATTCTAAGTCCAAAGATGTTATGAGCTACCTATGGGGGTTAATGATGGTCATTATGGTAGCCTACACATTCACCACAGTTACCCAGTCAGTTGTAAAAGCAATTTGATGGACATTTGGTATAAAAGACACTTGGTATATAAGGTCACTTTCTTTTCTATTCTATTGAACATCTCCAGGTAGAGGTTTACAAAATCACCCCCTGTGTAGTGGACAAAAGCAGAGGACTGGGAAGGTAAGACTCCTACGATTTTATGCCTGGCTCTGTCAGTGATTCAGTAGTGTCCCTTTGGCTCTGTCATAGACACATTTGTACCTGAAGCACCAGGAGCTGTGGAGAATGTAGGGGAATATACTCTGCTCCCCAGACATGAAGAGGAGCAGTGGTGTATAGGCAGGGTAGGCTACCCATGGTGTTAGTGAGAACTTCCCTGGTAATAATTCAACACAATTTTTCTTCTGTTGCATCCTCCATTCAAAGCATCCCAAAATGCTTTCCAGGGGGCAGCTGGCTAGAATGACAGATAGGAGGGCTCAGCGTCTCCTGCAGGCAGAGAGAGAGAGAGACAGCAATGGCAGAACAAGATGGAGATGTACCAAAAGGAAGCTGAAAACATAAAAGCCGCGTCACTCATGAGTCTCCTGAAGGCACCTGGAAACCCGGTGGAGACCAGGTTTGTGAAAAGGCTGGTGCTGCTCTGGTGTGAACTTCGTAGATATTCAGCATGTCAATTTTGACAGTGATATAAGACTCCCCAATATGAAAGCTCCCTTTGATTACATTTTAGCTGCCTAATGTAATCCAGAATTGAAGGAGAGAATGCTCATGCCTTGCTTCCTCATGGGGGTATGTCCAGACATAGAAAAATATCAAGAGGTTGCTACCCTAGTTCCTTTTCCACTATAACCTGAGGTTGAAACCGCTCAGATATAGACAGGCCAGTCTTACCCCCTCCCTGTTTCTTCTCATTCCCTACAAAAGATGATCAATTGCTTTCACATGACGTGATGGGCTGGACTCTGCTAATAGGTCCAGCGGGGGGTGGGGAGTCTTCAGTTAAAGGTTCAGAACCAAACTGGAAGGAAGGATGAAGGGGTTCTTTCTCTCACCCCTTCTAGTGCTACAGATATGACACCCTGCAAAGTCTCATAAACATGTGGGGGGAACAAATAGCTTTGCACCAGGTTGCAGCAAGTAACAGATATCAAAATAGCTGCCCCGGGGAGAACGCTGTGCTCCCCTTGTCATGCTCATTCTCACTCTCTCACCCTTGCATTTACTGAACACTAATGAGTCCAGGCTGTCCTATCAATATACTCCACATGGATCAGATTCTGATGGTATTTATATGTTCTAAACCCACAGTAAATACTCCACAGAGGTTGCTTGCGCTAGGGTAATCAAGCTCAGAATTTGGCATTCAATTTATCTTCTTTTTCCTGGACGAACCAAGTATAAACATTTCCACCAAAGTATACCGTACTTAGTATAAGTCGTATACTTTGAGTGGTATCATCCCCCCACCTTGGTTATGATCATGAGAAAGCATCTTTGTTCCACTGGGGAAAAGCAATGAATAGATTCCCCATCCCGTTATGCTCTTCTCTATAAGCAAACCTGCCTCCAGTACATGGGGTTTTATCACAGGACAAAGGGGGGCATTGTTGTTGGAGCTCCATTTAAATGTTGGTAACACATCACTGTGTTTTTACACTTCCAGCATCTTCTGTGGTTAAGGTTCAGTTAACAGGCTATAAAACCATGGCAATATGGGACAAATCCCTTGCATACTGGTTTCTCAAATTAAACTATTGGCTGCTGTGTGACAATGCTGCTTTGCTGCTTCTATTTCAAACACATTTTCAAGACAAGGAACAATGCTTTCCCGCCCCTCACCCCGCCAGAAATTGATGCTGCTACATAGATGCTGAGGTAGCTTCAAACAGAGATAGAAAATGATATGATGCATAATGTGAGTGCTACACGAGCAAAGAGCAACCTCCAGCTGAGAAAAGTTCACCCTAGCTCCTACTGGCTCTGCTAGCAGGAGTCTCCGTTTCAGCAGAAAATCTATTTTGTCCAGACCTGGTAAAGTTACTTCCTTTGGACTAAAAAGGTCCCAGTTTGAGATCTGGCTGTGAAGTTCAGGGCTTTCTCGGGGGTACTCAAGCTTCAGGATGATAAAGTCTATTAAATGGTTAACTCTTAGAGCACTAGTCTACACTCATCTTAAACACCCTGGATGGAGAAAATGAAGCAGATTGAATACAGTTCCCTGCAGAAGGAACATGGCTGATTCAGGAGCACGTTCTCCCAAGAATCCTAACCCATTGTTTTCCCCAGGAGCTAGAAAATGTGCCTCTTCCCCAGCACAGCATCTCAGCTGAAAGCCTAGCAAAGTGGTCAGTTGTCCAGATAAGTTACACTAGAGCTAGGATATACCAAAATGGAACCTAAGCTGAGGCTCCTAAATAAGCAGCCTGGTTTTCAAAAGGACTGATTAGCCAACAGCTTCTGTTGTGATCAGAGGGAGCTAAAGAGTGCTCAGCCATTTTGAAAATCGGGTCACTGATTATTTTGCTTCCAAAATAGGGATTAATAAACCCTATTTCCACCTCCTGTTTTAGATAACTTTGGTCCTAGGAGTTTAACCAGAATCATAGTGTTTAAGTCTGCTTTAGTGTCTTGCCAACACTGCAATGAATTCAAGAACAGAGAGAGACTACACCCAGCCAGTTCACCAGGACTATTATTCTTCCCAAGATATCCTCAGGGAAATTTCAATTTTGCTGATTTTTTATTATTTTCTGTCGGGAAAATTGAAATGAGATGTTTTATTTCAGGTCAGTTTGATTAAAGTTGGGATATTTCAGTTTTTGAACTGACCCACAACTTTTTTATTTTGAATCAGTTCAACAAAACATTAAATTGTATTTCCCTATAGTGCACTGCCTCATGGAAATAAAAGTTAAACCCCCCATTCTTTCTTATTGTCCAGGCTCCCTGGAGGTCTGTATCTGCCATAAAACAATGCACAGCTTTCCTTCTGATTTAACTGCAGGATGCATCATGGGAGTTACATGACTCAGTGTATTATGGGAGATGGAGTTCAGCTAGGAAGTCAGGTTCATAAGCTAGAAAAGAGGCCAGAATTATAGCTCTTATGAGGCACTGAGCCATAGAAAATTCAGTTTAATGTTGAAAACCTTGAAACAAACCAACCCAAAAGTTCATGATTGTCAAAATATTTTCTTTCCATCAAAATGAAACCTTTTGACATTTCCAAAATTATTTTTTCCCCAGAATTTCTGTTCATCATAAATTGTTGAAATTGCAACCTTTTATCCCATTTCCAAAAATTATATTTAGAGCTGGTCAAAATTTTTGTCTGAAAAACATATTTTTCCATATTTAAATTAACATAATTCTGATTTTTTTTCAATTTTCTAACCAGGAGCATCAGAATTTTTTTAAAAAACAACTCATTTTGAATCAATTATGAATTATTTTTTTCACTTCAAAGTTCAGCTAAAATGATTTTTTTTCTTCAAAATACCAAATAATATTGACTGAAACGTCAATATTTTCCATTTCCATACTACCAATGAGAAATTTATCAAGAATTTCTCAGTTCACAAATTTTTGATATTTCAACTTTTCATTCCTATCAGGAGCAAGAAATAATGTTGAATTGTCAAAAATTCTTGCAAAAGAAAAAAAAAATCTGGTTTTACAATAGCTTTAACTGTACTGCTGTATAACACAGTCTAAATACTGTATGGTTAATTCTCAAGTCAAAGGAAGGAAAGGCATCTGCACTGTGAAAATGGTTACTTTAGCCTGCATATTTGTGTGTGGAAAGTAATTGGTGCAGCCCCCTGGTTCTTCAGTGTTGTTGGGTCTGACATTTCCTTTGTACATGAGTTGGTTGTTCGTTTGTTTCCATCAGTGAGTTTTAACTTTTACCAAACTACTTTGAGTATATTAGTCTGGTAACTTAATTAGAGCAAGATACTAAACCACATCAATGTGCCTTCAGGAATTCTTAACACAGCTATAAAAGATTCAAGAATAGCAGCCGTGTTAGTCTATATCTATAAAGAAAGCGAGGAATACTGGTAGCACCTTAGAGACTAACCAGTTTATTTCAGCATAAGACTATAGCCCACTTCATCAGATGCAACTACCAAAAAAACTACCACGAAAGCTTATGCTGAAATAAACTGGTTAGTCTCTAAATTGCTACAAGTATTCCTCGCTTTCTATAAAAGATTGTGGGCCTAATCCAGTGAGTCCCTCCTTCATGGCACCAAGTATCCCTAACTCTCCTTGTCTTCAGTGAAAGCTGATAGAGTTCGGCACCATGCAGTATTCTATCTTAGGTACAAAATTATTTTCTCTGATCCACATGATGGAACTCTTAGCTGCCCAGTGGCTCCTTATTACATAATCTGCACTGGCTCTAGGGTGACCATATAGCAAGTGTGAAAAATCGGGACGCAGCTGGGGAGTAATAGGAGCCTATATAAGAAAAAGCCCCAAATATCAGGACCATCCCAATAAAATGGGGACATCTGGTCACCCTAACTGGCTCTCAGTAAAGGCCCTGAGAATTACATGCTCAGGGAGTGAAGAACATTTAACAGTGAACCTGGCGTAGCTGAAACTCAAAACGAAGTCCGGTTCGGAGGAGAGAATTTTGCCCCATGAGCTAATGTAGTAATCCAGATTTCTGAGGTGGTGGGTAGAGAGAAACATGGCAGCTATGCAGAAATATTTGAAAGATGGAAACATGGAGGTGAAAGAAGAATGATGTGGAACAGACTTGCAAAATTTGAGTCATCTATTTGCCTGGGGCAAGTCATTATTTTTTTAGAGGCCAGTAAAATATCATTGGCTTTTTTCACTGTCCAATTTTATCATCTAAAGTGTGAAGGTCAGTGAGTAGACTTGGGTAATCGGGCTGGTTTGCAAGCTGAATTAGAATGATCAAAAGGGATATAATCATAAGTAATAAGATACAACTGAGAAAGGGAAAATTCTGAGTGAATATCAGAAATGCCTCCTGCCAATGAGACTTGTTAGGCTGTGGAACAAACTCCCAATGGAAGCAATGACTGTGTGGACACTGGTGGAGTGCATTAAACATTCCCTAGCACATGGTAATGCAGTACTGTTTGAAATATAGGAATGTCAGCATCAGTGTCCAGATGGGCCAGTTAGTTCATCACACTCCAGTGGGCAATACAATTTATATCTGTCTGGTGCAGGCTAATGCACTGTGTAGACAAGCCCTTAGATCTAGTCTCAAGCTGTGAAATTGGAATCTGGTTCTCACATCATGTTCACATCTGTGGTCCTGCTTCTGCCACTATATGGAGAGAGAGCATTTATCAAGTTCTGATCTGCACCAGAACATTTCCAGATTTTGGCCAGGGTGATTCTGCATTACTACTGGAGCTCATTGAAAAATGCTGTATATTTCTGAAAAATGTTCAAAGGTAATGGAAAATGTTCATTCATTTGATATATATTTGCAGAATTCTTCAGTTTTTGCTGAAACAAAAATAGTTTGTTTTATGATCCCTTCCCCCATTTTCTTCTTCTTGCTTCCCTCTTTCAAAGGGGAAAAAGGGAGAAACAAACAAAAAAACCCAGTTGTGTCAGGAGGGAGGTGATATTTTGATTGAAAACTGAGAAAAATCTCAACCCCAAATGAACATGTTCCGTTACATTTTTAATTTTGATTGGCCCCTAGCCACTTTTGACAGCTCTAATTATAATGTAGGAAACAATCCCACATTAGCCCTAAGAGATAACCTATTCATTCTTGTCCATACTAAATATATATAATTCTATTATGCTGTTTAATTCCACTAGGAGAAAAAAAATATGTTACTGTCTATCACATCTGAGAACAATCACCAACTCTTGGTTCCTTCGAACAAGTCATCACTCAAATGTCCTATTACATTTATTTTTGCCCTTTATATAACTGAGTTGTACCTCTCCCATGAACCCAGGTGAACTATATCCTGCTGTCATGTTAAATATACCAGGTTGAAGGACAAATCCATCTTAGAATTTTCTCATATGACACTTAGCAAAAAATAAAGTTCACATTCTAAGTAAACTCAGAGAGAATATTTCCCCATATTATTTCCGTTTCCCAATCTGCTCAAGATTCACATCATTTCAAAGCTCTCTCTAATTCTGCCCATACACTTTTTCATTAAATACCCTGTCTTGATTCCAAGTCATTTCTGATCTCTTTCATTTTTCCATATTGATGATCTCAGTTTGTGATGGGCAGGAGGGATAAAGTGAAATTCTAGTTCCTGCAGAGTGTTCATAACTATCTTCCCAAGTAGTTCCCAACAACTATGAACAATTGCTGAGTTCAAGTCAGGTGAACCATGATGCACATATTGAGCATTGGGATTTAATGAGGACATCCTCACTCGCCGATTGGAGACAGAGGGGGCTACTGTTAGCGTAGGTCTCTTTTACTAGAGGGGACTCTGAACTTTGTTGGGAGTCTTCCAGTTGGGAAGATCCTGTGTGCTGCAGTCTAGCCTTAGAGACTACAACTCCCATGATGCTTGGGAAAAGGGGGAGCAACTTGCTCTTGCAGGCTGTGCAGGGAGAGCAAGTGGTGGGCTCCATTTTGGGAAAAGGAGCGAGATTGCTGCTCTGGAGCTCTGTCCATCCGAGGAGCTGCTTCTAGGAAGCCGGAAGCTGCTGCTGGGAGCCCGCAGAGAGCCTCAGAGGCAGTTGGTGGCTTCACTGGAGCTAGGGAAGAACGTATTACTGTGCCTGGAGATGACTAGGTGGGGCTGCAGTCAAGGCAGTGTGAGTAACTCCCACTCTGGTATGGGAAACTGCTTGCAAGGAAAGGGGCACAGCAGCGAGACTGAGTCTGAGGAGAGACAGAGTGATCTTCCCACTGAACCAGGACCCAGAGCGGCTGACATTTGGTGTACCCAGCTCCATCCTCAGCGGGGTTGTGCAGTTGTTGATTTGGCTGGACTGATACACAGAACCAACAGCGTGCTGTCTCTGGCTGCAGATCTTCCAGCGCGCCCCTGCAAGCGTCTAGGACTCTGAAATCCAGAGGAGTGTACACTGTGGGGTGAATGGTGGCAGTGTAAATGCCAGTTAAATAAGTTTCATCTATGACTGTATACTATGGCTGTTAATTGATTGTATTCAGTTGCCCCTTGTGGTTTAAATTAGTAGTGACATAATCTTAGACGGTTATTTTTAAGTTGTTAGATAAAGGTGTGTTAACTCTAATGTAAGTCTATTGGATGTATATTATTTATAATTGGTGTTTTTGAGTTACACCTATGCCACAGATTATATTATATTATATTATATTATATTATATTATATTATATTATATTATATTATATTATATTATATTATATTATATTATATTATATTATATTATATTATATTATAGTTTGATTCCTGGAGGTTTCCAAGGCACACCGTTGAGTGTGTACAGTGGCCAGCCAGGTGAAGGCACCACCAATTTTAACTTCCTTTAGGAGTAAAGGGATTGTAGCAGAAGGATAGATGGAGGATTCCCAGTTATCCACTGGGATACGCAGGATCTTCTTTAATGTCAACAACATCAGGCACCCAGGTGAGTGTTGCCTGCTCCCGAGGGAGGAAAGGAGGATTACAATAGCATCATTGTATCATTGACCATAGACCTTCAGTACATCTAATTACTGCTTCTTAATTCCTGCAAGCTCCTTTGATATACAACCTCAGACATGGCACTTTCTAGCTCTGCAATGGAGAGACTTCATCTTCTACAGCAGACAAGCAAACGATGGGAATAATCTGGAAAGAGGCTTCCAGTGCAGTAACCTTGCCACAGACAGTAATGTTGGGTGTGAACCCTGGGCTTCATTTCATATTAATAATGCTTTATCTTAAACAAACAACCTCTTTATTTAGTTTGGCGACGTCAACCACAGCCTGCTAGGGACTCACTTCTGGTAAAATGCACTTCTGTGCAGAGGTTTATTTATCCCCTTAAGATCTCTTTAAGTCTTCAAACTAAAGTTTAAGTGAGTATTTCAGTAGCAAGTAGACTCTTTGCTAGCCTCTGGACAGGCTCCGGGAATAGCTGGTAGCAGGAAGGAGGCTGAATTTTCTGCCAAAAGTTCTATCACCAACTTTGTCCTCCACAGAAAGACACTGCTTCCTAAGCTTGTCTTTCCTTGTAGTCTCTCATTGGGTTAGTCAACTGTGGGGATGTTTTGTTGCTCAGTCATTGTTTGGTTAGTGCTGAAGTAAAATTTGCAGCCTGGACAGGGTAATTGATGGATCTGGGAAGGGAAAACGAGCTCTGAGCTGAGGAGTTTCTGGATGGAACAAGAGTCCAAGGCAGCCATGCTTGTTGTATGCCTTTAGATAGCAGGTTCCGAGGCTTAGTGTTGCTTAAAATGCTGGGAGCTGCATATTAAACAACATAGAATCATAGAATATTAGCGTTGGAAGGGACCTCTGGAGGTCATCTAGTCCAACCCCCTGCACAAAGCAGGACCAACCCCAACTAAATCATTCCAGCCAGGGCTTTATCAAGCCTGACCTTAAAAACCTCTAAGGAAGGTGATTCTACCACCTCCATAGGTAACCCATTCCAATGCTTCACCACCCTCCTAGTGAAAAAGTTTTTCCTAATATCCAAAACATGACTGAATGTGTCTTGCTCAGTCTATTCCATTTCAGTACAACATTCTTCAACAGGGACAGCCTCCTGTGTCCTAACATGCCGTGGAAAGAATGTGCTATTGAGATATTAGAACCCGATAGAAAGTCCATTAAAGTGACAGGAGCATTTCCATTGTTTTCATTAGGCTCTAGATCAGATCTGAATTGTTTAAATGATGCACAGCCCAGTCATATTAAAGGTCTGCACCTTGTTTAAAGGTAACACCGAGTGGGGACAACAATGATTGCAGTCAAACTGACCCTCACTTTGCTTGAAAAACAAACCCAAAAGTATGATAAAAGAATTCCTGGTGTCATTTTACACTACAATCTCCGTAGAGTCCCAAACCTCAAACCATTTTATAGAGAAAGAGAATCTCCAGGTCCCTTTAAAAGAACATAAATGCAGTAAGTGAATATATCACTTGCTCTTCCTCATGCCTAATTATCCAGAAATCCATCGTAATGCTGTGCATCTAAGGGTCTGAAGCCAATTTCTCTTAAAGATTCCTCATTCCAAAGCTGACTGTGCATTAACTTCTCTTGCTCTTCTCTTCTCAGGCTGTTTCTCATCTCCTTAAATTTCATTTCCTCTTTTATATATACATCCTGCCTTTCACTGTTTGTACCTCTTGCACCATTTTTTTTTAAACAAAGACGTTTTTTGTCTGGATCCCGGCTACTGAGCAATTTAAGTTTAATAGACTTTCAAACTTTCTTCTTTAGAGGCAGAAGTAGTTTTTACAGGAGGAAGAGAAAGGGGAATGTTGCATTAATGAAGCAAGTAAATGTGTAATAAGTGCACCAGCTAGGCAGGTAGAAATGAATTATGTGCTAATATATGTGCATAATTTATGATGGGTGTTAAAAAGATAATAATATAATATTGCATGCTCCATGTCATTATTTCCCACAAAGACAAGGAAGAATAAAGCAGGTCTTTTTTTAAGTCCCAGAATTCTCTTTATTGTATGATTGACTCTGTGACTCATTTTGTGAAGTAGTGAGAGACGCCATGGTTCATAGCAATAAATTATAGTGTATTCCAGGGATCAACTTTAACTGAGTAAACAGCTACACGCTGAAGTCCATTGCAAATAACTTAAAACCACAGGCAGACTGTCTACTCAGTCTGACCCTTCCAAGGGTTGAGAACAATAGGGCAATGGCACACTGCTTATCTTGAAGAAGAGCCAGGCTTGCTGTGAAGGAAATTAAAGAAAAACCCAGCGAGGGATGGAAAAAAGAAGTAGGATACAGTATGAGAATAGAAATAATATTTTACATGTATATGCCTCTCCAGTCCCAAAGAACTTTACAAACTTCACAGCCCATATATGCTAGAGGTTGCTGTAAATCATACCATTTGAATATAGGATATTCCCTAGAATTCAAGCATTTTTGGTTCTAATGTCTGGAACCTTGTTTAATGCATACAGGGAAAATGTCTCCCTCCACTGAAATGCAGCCTCCTTTGGGTTGGAACGCAGCAGCTATTTTATGGCACACAGCAACAGCATACAACAGTTTAGGGGACCAAATGGAAATAATAGGATAGATTCTTAGCTGTAGTAAATCAGCGTAGCCAACAGAGCAATGTGAGAAACTGGTCTAACGTCTCCAGTGAAACAGCCCTAAGATGCTGTGCTAATTTTCACCCTACTCATAATTAAACAAATTAGGACTGGAGCGCATAACAGTGTCAGACTGTTTCCTCTGATCATTTACAGTGGTGCAAACACACATCGGGCCAAAGTGTAGCTCCAGTTATCCCTCCGTAATTCCATTCACTTGAAGACACTGTAACTGAATCATGGAATCCTAGACTATCAGGGTTGGAAGGGACTTCAGGAAGTCATCTAGTCTTTTGGCTGCGGCCCCTTTCCACGGTGCGGCATCTGCTTGCGACGCCCATGGTATGTACGCTAAATTGCCATCGAACAGAAAGCTTCTGCTTTCTGCGGTGGCATTTCAGCGGTCCAAAAATAGACCGCTACCGAGTTTGGCGATCTCTAGCGCGGGATCGGCAGCAGCGCCACGGTCTTGCCCACCCCCGGGGGTGGTCTCGCGCACCCCACTTTGAAGACCACTAATCTAGTCCAACCCCCCTGCTCAAAGCAGGACCTAATCCCCAACTAAATCAACAGATGACCTGTAGGCTGCACTGACCGGGAAATACTAAATACCACTGGGAAGGATATCAGTTTTTTTGATCCCAAACTAGTCTTTTTTCCTTACTCCATAGACTGTTTTACTACGTGAGGTGGTGGATTTTGATATAGGTGGGAACCACTAAAGAAGGACGATATATGCCATCTAGGATGCCAGAGGCATATGTGGCATTGTTAGGGCAGAGTAAGGAGGTGTATTTAGAAGAAATGCAGTACCCTTACCTAAGGCAGTGTTTCTCAACCTTTTCCAGTCTGAGACCCCTTATTTGAAGCCAAAAATTTCCATGACCCCCTGGCATTTACGATAAACATAAGAGTAAGAAATCTGTCAGTTTGACCTCACAGGCTTTGAAGGGTTTGGCAGCCTCAAGTGTTTCAGAAATGTTATTTTCTTTGCTTTAGAATTGTAGTAAAATTGTCAGCACTTGGTGACCTCCCTGCACCTCCCGATTTCCTTCCACAACTTGGTGCTTGGTTTGCAAAGCGAGTGAAGTATTAGACCCTATTTTTTTTATTTCTTAATTTTGAAAAAAAAAATGTTGAGTTCTTTTTAAATTGAATCCCTTACTCCCCTCACCCCCACTTCTTATTTCTCCCTAACATGAATCTTTTAAATTCCTCCTTGCTTTTTCTAAACAGTCTGACCAGTCTTGGGCTACAGCAGGTAGTTCACCTGGGTTCCTGAGGATTGAGTGAAAACTTAAAAGGTAAAAAACCCCGGACATTTCACAAACTCTTCAATGGAGTATTGGGTGTCCTAATATCCAGAGGCAAAGTTATTGGAGGAAGTTTTAGAATTACTTTTGTAAAGTGGGCTTTTAGTCACATCAGTAGCCATTGAACTAGGTTCAGCAAATTTCTGATCAGCATGCCATTAGCCAATGACGTAGTGCCAGCACAGCCAGAAAATGGATATGCACATTTTTCTTTGTTTTCTTTTTGTAAGCAGAGTCAGGATGAGCTCTATCCTGATATTTGGTGGTGAGTTGTGGCAAGTTGTGGAAAGAACTTTAGGGACTGATCTTGTTTGCATAGGCACACCCACCCCGCTTAGCATGAGCCCACAGCAGCCCAAATGGTCATGTAGGCTGCTGTGGGATCCCCAGTTTCTCCGTTATTGGGGCAGGAAGATAAAGTAATGTTATCCTGATTATGTGAATCAAGTTCAGTGGAACTGTTTTATGATGGAGGGAGTCACCATCAACTAAGTAGCACTCACTAGGCAAGGGACATGGGTTCCAAAACCCAATTAATTGAGAGAAGCTGGGGGAATAGGTATTTATACTTGGTGGGGTGGGCCCCCCTTGAGGTCCTGAAACACGAATTGGACCTTCTTCTCTCTACAGTGTGGAATATCAGAGCTAATTTTGATTCCATTAAGAGTCTGGTTACAAGCTGCTGAGGTGAATTCACTTTGTGCCAATGGTGCACTAGTACTGAGGCTCCCCTTCTAGAAACTGAAATCACCTGAGTGTTGTGTTAAGTAGTTGGGGGATGGGGCTGGTGGAGTGGAGCAGCTGGTGGCATGGCTGGTGGAGCGGAGCAGTTCATGTTGAAGGCTGCAGCAGAACCCCATGGAGAGGCAGGGTAGTTGGCCTGGGAGCACGTAAGATGCTCCTTACCTCCCCCCGCCATTTCCATCCAGGCTGGGAGATAAAACTGCAGATGAACTTCTGTACTCTGGGGCTGCACTGACAGGGGACACAGACCTTGAGGTTGTTGGACTTTTGGGACTTTGATTCTTGAATTCAGCAACCCAATAATCACCCAAAGGGAAAGGACACGGCCCAATTTGCTGCGGTGGGTTTTTGCTCATGGTTTGGTTTATGAAGCCTAGTTGTGCTGTTTTCCCAATTTAATACTGATGTCATTTACCTCATGTTATTAAAGATTTTCTGCTACATCGAGATTCTGTGCTTGCAAGGGGAAGTATTGCCTCTTTTAGGTGCCCAGAGGTGTATGTAAGATTTTCCCAGGTCACTGGGTGGGGGCTCGAGCTGGTTTTGCATTGTATTGTTGAGAGGGAATCCCTGTGTACTGAACTCGGCCCTTGCTGCTATCAACCCGGCCTGGCAGAAGGATTACATTTTCCTTCCCTGTTTGAAAAAAAAAAAAGATTTTTCAAACCAGCTGGTCTAGCTGTTGTGGTGAGAATTAGCCAAAAGAAGAAAGCATTTGAGGGTTTTAGAATGGGAAGCCTGGGGTGGAGGAGGTTAATATTTCACATTCTGATAGCTTCTCATGTGCTCCTGCCTATTGCTGTTACACCTCCTTTTACTGTGGGATGAATTCATTAAAGCATCCTCATTTTTTCTTTTAAATGGCTGGCCTTTCAATAATGGGCTGGGTCCTCATTTGGTGTAAACTGGTGTAGCTCATTGACATCAATGAAGCCATAATGAAACTACTAGCGGAGGACCTGGCTCAATATTTTTTCTGAAAGAGCCTGAAATGGAAAGATTCTGAAAAGAAGGTGGCCTGCTCCCAGGAAGCACTGAGAATCCACATTTCTGAGTGGCATCAAAAGGACCAGCTCAGAATCTCCTAGAAGCAGTCCCCATCTTCTGAAGATCTTGCAAACAGTCCAAATTCTGATATGATCTGGATGAAGCACAATAAGGGTGTGCACAGATCTATACCAGAGTTACAGAAGGCAATGGGGGAATGTCCGTTCTGTGGAACAAATAGATAATTTTCACTGTGATTCCTCCGTAACTGGTACCTCACAAATGTGCCACTGAAGCATATGTTTTTTTGTTAGTGGGATGAGGTTGGAGGCTCTTAGAATCATAGCATATCAGGGTTGGAAGGGACCTCAGGAGGTCATCTAGTCCAACACTCTGCTCAAAGCAGGTCCAGTCCCCAACTAAATCATCCCAGCCAGGACTTTGTCAAGCCTGTCTTTAAAAGCCACTGAGGAAGGAGATTACACCACCTCCCTAGGTAAACCATTCCAGTGTTTCACCACCCTCCTAGTGAAAAAGTTTTTCCTAATATCCAATCTAAATCTCCCCCATGGCAACTTGAGACCATTACCCCTTGTTCTGTCATCCGGAACCACTGAGAACAGTCTAAATCCATCCTCTTTGGAAGTCCCTTTTAATAGTTGAAATAATATCAAATCCCCCCTTCATTCTTCTCTTCTGCAGATTAAATAACCCCAGTTCTCTCAGCCTCTCCTCATAAGTCATGTGCTCCAGCCCCCTGATCATTTTTGTTGCCCTCCGCTGGACTCTTTCCAATCTTTCCACATCCTTCTTGTAGTGTGGGGCCCAAAACTGGACACCGTACTCCAGATGAGGCCTCACCAATGCCAAATAGAGGGGAATGATCACTTCCCTTGATCTGCTGGCAATGCCCCTACTTATACAGCCCAAAATGCTATTAGCCTTCTTGACAACAAGGCCACACTGTTGACTGATGTCCAGCTTCTCGTCCACTGTAACCCCTAGGTCCTTTTCTGAAGAACTGCTGCCTAACCACTCGATCCCTAGTCTGTAGCAGTGCATGGGATTCTTCCGTCCTAAGTACAGGACTCTGCACTTGTCCTTGTTCAACCTCATCAGATTTCTTTGGGCTCAATTCTCTAATTTGTCTAGGTCCCTCTGTATCCTATCCTTACCCACCCATATATCTACCGCTCCTCCCAGTTTAGTGTCATCTGCTAACTTGCTAAGGGTGCAGTCCACACCATCCTCCAGATCATTGATAAAGATATTGAACAAAACTGGCCTCAGGACCGACCCTTGGGGCACTCTGCTTGATACCAGCTGCCAATTAGACATGGAGCCACTAATCACTACCCATTGAGCTCAACATATAACCAGCTTTCTGTCCACCTTATAGTCCATTCAGCCAGCCCATACTTCTTTCACTTTCTGGCAAGAATACTGTGGGAGACTGTATCAAAATCTTTGCTAAAGTCAAGGAATAACAAATAGGTTCACTGCTTTCCCCTCATTCTCAGAGCCAGTTATCTCGACGTAGAACACAATTAGGTTTGTCAGGCATGACTTGCCCTTGGTGAATCCATGTTGACTGTTCCTGATCACTTTCCTCTCCTATAAGTGCTTCAGAATTGATTCCTTGAGGACCCTGCTCTATGATTTTTCCAGGGACTGAGGAGAGGCTGACTGACCTGTAGTTCCCCAGATCCTCCTCCTTCCCTTTTTTAAAGATGGGCACTAGATTACTATCTTTTTCGCCTCTTCATACAATCGTCCCAATTTTGTTTCAACAGCATTTTTTCTTTGCGGCTTTCCTTTCCCACCATTGAGATAGTTGGGCAAAGAATTCATGAGAGACTGCCTCCCCCAAGATGCTGATCCTCCTGTCCCCAACCCAACAAAACACTGAAGCATGTGCTTAATTAACTTTGCACTTAAAGTCAAGCATATGCTTAAGTGCTTTACTGAAGAAGTGCCTAGATGTCATTGACAGACAGATGGATGTGTTTTAAAGCCTGAATTAGCCTTCCCATACCTTCTCATCTCATGAATCCCTACATCTTTTCAAATCACAGCTGAAAACGTATCTATATTTTCCCCCTTGCCTCATCCTTTTAATTCCTTGTTCTCCCTCTGATAGTATTCATTATTTAACTTCTGTAGCTGGGTCAAGCACAATATATTATCCAAAGTGAAGTTATATTGTGCTGGAAATACTCCTTGAATGTTCCTGCTGTCAATGGTGGAATCTACTGGTAGCTCCTGTAACAGAACAAGTAATATTAGCAAATAAATATTTCCAGATTACTGAGATTCCTCCTCTTGCTTATATCAATTTTGCTGTAGGATAACTCCACTGACTTCTGCAAAGTTACTTCTGATTTTTATCAGTGTATGCGTGAGGTGGTTTATGCCCAGTATGCACTGTAATCCTAACTCCAAATTATCTTGTGCACCCTAGAAAAAATGAATAGACACTATCTTTATAACAGCATGATGTACGTACACTTACTATGTGCCCACGGTTCAGTCACATTTCATGTGTTCATATGCTCCATTTCAAAAAGTGTAAACAACATACGGTATATAGTCTATTTTTTTGACTTAGATACTGTGGTTTATGCAAGGCAATATTGCTATTAGTAGCTTAACTACTTCATATCTTATGATAATTATGGCTGGCAAATCAACAATTTTTGATTTGTTCATCTTTGAGAAGAATGTTATTTAATATCATCATGCTTTTGTAGTCAGAGTAGGTTTTTTCCCGTAATTGTACAGCACTCTGGCCACAAAAAATATTTTTTGTTAGATGGTTTCCCACAATGACTCCATTTTTCATCAGCAATCTAAGCACATGGCTCACATATTCCAGCAAAATTCCTACAAATGTTCTATTTCAATAGATAAAGCAAATGACAGGAGGTTGAGGCACAGAGAAAAAGAATCAGTTATAGTGTACATATTTGATTTCTAACTATGGTATAAAATTATGTAAGAAGTCCAGGCAGTGCGTTTGTTTATTCACAGTTAGAGCCTATTTTTCCGCTTTTATTCATAATCTCTTATGAAAGAGAAACATATCTGCATTGATATAATGGACCATGCTCTGCTCTCATTATGCAGATGTAAATCGAAAGTAATGCCAGACTTACACCAATGTAATTATCCTGAGGCCAAATGTCTACACAGAGATGTTTAGTCCCATAGCCCAAGCCCTGCAAGTCCAAGTCAGATGACCTGGGGCATCCACGGCCATGCTGCAGGTCTTTTATACCTGTTTCAATGGGATAAAATAAACCCTGGGTTTGTTTGCTCGATGATCTGAAAAGGAGGTAGCTGAAGTATAGTCTGTTCTCAGGCTCTGAGCTGAAACCCAAATCTTATATCTTACTGCAAGATTAGGGGTGACTTTCACTTTTAGTCCACAGAATGCTTATACATTTCTTTAGCAGCAAGCAAGTGCTCCTTTATTTCCCGGTGTGTTTTCTGAAGGTGGAGGCCCACATCTATGGTTGCTGGGATGGCAGAGCCTTCAGACACCTTTGGATGGAATCTGGGGTGAAAACTAAAATCTGAAAAGAATGGAGTCTATTGGGTTGAAGCCTGTTGTTGTACATGAACTTAGCCAAACACGGCAATGGGAACTAGTCATCCCAATTGAAATTCAGAAAATGCCAAAGTTGCTGCTTTAGCCTTTGACTGACTCTTTCAGTTTGGCCATCAGTCTGGGGAATATAGGCAGTTGAGGGGAGGGCTTTGTGCCAAGAAGGCAACTAAATTCCTTCCAGAATCAAGCAATACATTGAAGATCTCAATCGAAAATGATGCCTGTTGGCATGCCGTGATATCCAAAGTCATTCTGCAATAAAGCTGGCACGGTTTCATGGGCAGATGGCATGATATGGCAGGGAATGATATGGGCCATCTTGGTCAAGATCCACTACAGTGCCCTTGGGAGCATGATAACTCCAATATAAATTCTATTGAGAGGGTGGACCAATGACACAGATGTGTGTGGACGTGTGTGTGTGTGGGGGGGGGACTAAAAGAGGCCCACGATCCTTATTTGTGGTCTCTTTGTGTGGGTGAAGAGGATGTAGGACCTAACACATCAATTTGTTTAACATCAATTCATAGAGTTAGCCACCAGAAGTATCTAGTCATCAGGTTCCAAGTTTTAAATTGGCTGAATGTCCTCCCATGGACGAGTCATGGTACAACCTTAGCACCCCAAACTGGGAGCTGCCCTCAGCAATGTGGAGATGAACACTAGGATAAAAAAAAGGTCTTGTTTTAAATGAAACCTTTAATCTGAGGAATCCCTGGTGATTTTTCTAGTCTGACAAACTTATTCTGTAAATGGGTCATTTGGAAGCGACGAATGAGTAGTGGTCATCAGATGACCAGTAATGATCAGTAAAGAGTGTTGCTAACACCTGGACTTGTTGAGCTGAGAGTGCAGAAGACATCATTCAATTCTTTATGAATGCCATTGCAAGTAATTAATATTACAGCTATATTCCTGGTATTCCATACACTACATATTCACAGAAAAATGCTACCTACTTGGGAAGGTTTTAATGGTGACTGTACTATAGCTACTAACAAAACTTCAGCTCTGAACTTTACACTGAACTTGAAAGAAGGAATTTTGAGGTTCTGAAACATTTGGATAACTTTTTTTTTAAATTATTTTCTCCTGAATCTGTGCTTCTGGGATGCAGCCAGACATGGGAACCCAATTGTTCTCATTGTATTTCCAGCACAGGCTAGGATCCCATCCAGTGCCCATAGAAGAGTCAGTGTGAGTCATTCAGCTGGCTTCAATGGGCATTGGATTGGGCTCTGGGGCCCCAGTTCAGCAATGTACTTAAGTCTGCACCTAACTTTGAGCACCTGGGAAGCTCCATTGACTTCATTGGGAATAGTTACGTGCTTACAGTTAGGCACATGCTTAAATAACATTGTGAATCAGGGATTCAGAGCAGAAGCACTGGAAAAAATCTG
The DNA here is from genome assembly GCA_032164245.1 of Sternotherus odoratus. NCBI lineage: Eukaryota > Metazoa > Chordata > Testudines > Kinosternidae > Sternotherus > Sternotherus odoratus. The sequence continues at coordinate 99,498,897 of JAVMKO010000007.1, forward strand.
TTTTCAAGAGCTCCCCAAGCCCAGTTTGACAAGCTCCAGCGGTTCTGCTAGTTCAGGAATTGGCTATGCTTTCGGTGCCTAATTCTCACCTCGCAATGTAGTCGTAATTCCCACGGAACTTGGTGGAAATTACTCCAGCTTACTGGAGAGTCAGGCCCTAGGATGCTAATTCAAAATCCAATCTCTGAGCATTTCAAGTTTCCCTAACATTTCCCATTTGGGGCTTTCTTTTGAATCACTTTACTATCTTTCCCTTTAAGGGACAGTCACAAAGAGCAGCGTGGAAGAGCTGCGTGGGTTGGGAATTGATATTGACAATCTGCCTGGATAATTACTGTAAATCCAAAAGAACAGCTAGTGTTCTGTTTCTCAACCTTGCCAAATATATAGTGGATTTGTCTTAAAAAAAAAAAAATCTTAATTGCTCATCAGCCAGGCACAATGCTCCATTCCTGCTGTTTTTTTGTGAGCTACCAGCCCCCAGAGGACGTAAAAACAGCCCTCTGATGAAAGCTCACCTTTCATTAGTTAAATTCTACTGGCTTGTTTGAAAATAATGTAATGCCTGGGGAAGGAACACCACGGAGATGGGACTGAGCAGCAAAGATCAAATACAGGTCCCAAGGTTTGTGGGGGAGTTCTATAAAACAGAGGTGAAAGAAGAACTCCTGCAAACTACCCTGGACAGATGATGGCTGGTCTACCTTTATGAAGAGGGCACCAGCCCACATCTCGGGTTCAGTTTCCTGCTCTGCCACAGACTGTTTGTGTGACCTTGCGTATGTCACTCAGCCACTCTGAGGCTCAGCTTCCCTCCCCCCCTCCCCCCTAAAATAAGGAAAATAACATTGCCCAACCTCATGGTTGTGTCTTGAGGATAAAGACAGTAAAGATTCTGAGATGGTGAGGTAGTATGGAAATGGGGATCATATAAGTACCTTAGATCAACAGATAGCAAGAAGCTGCAATTGATATGTGTGTATTCATAGGGCTCTGGAAGATTTGCTATAAACCTTAGGGACAGAAAGTAGTTGCACTGTCCCAGGATCACAGAAGGGACCTTATTTCGAGTATCTGAGTCACAATCTGGTTTCTGGTTCCCTCCTTTATATCCAGTGCAGATTACTTTCCAGGGTGCTCTGGATCAACTACTCTAATTGGCATGCTCAGATGTAGATCTCAACTCTGCCCACTCCCCTTCCCCATATGCAACAGGAGATGTGTTCCTACAAACACTGCTGTTGTCCCTGCACTGTTACCTGTGAGGCTGATAGCCTGTCCAAGGCAGGGTTTCAGGCCTCCCTATTCCTCTAAATGGGAGCCCTTTGTTATTAAACTATAATAACAATAAAATAATAATAATTAATAATTTATTATATTTCAATAATGCTTTCCATCCATTGATTATCATAACTCCGCTCTATTAGTAGGCAAATATTATTATACCTATTTCTTCAGGTGAGGAAACGGAGGCCACGTCTACACGACCCGCCGGATTGATGAATAATCGGGGATCAATTTATCATGTCTAGTGTACAGGTGATAAATCGATCACCGAGCGCTCTCCCCATTAATTCCAGAAATCCACCACCGCGAGAGGCAGAAGAACAGTCTACAGGGGAGCGGCAGCAGTCGACTCGCTGCTGTGAGGATGCCAATATAAGTCGACCTAAGATATGTAGCCTTCAGCTACACTGTTCATATAGCTGAAGTTACGTATCTTAGGTCAACCACTCCTCCCCAGTGTAGACCTGGCCTGAGACGCTGATGGGGTAAATGGCTTGTCTAAGATCACACACAGAGTCAGAAGCAGTGCTAGGAACATAATCCAAGATTCCTGAGTCCCATACCCCCCAGGTTAGCCACTTAGACACCTGACCTTCATAAAAAGAGTATGTAAATAATTGTGTCAGTATAATATTACATCTGAGACTATAAATGGGCAAAGATCAAAAACTTGAAAGGGTTCCTGCAACAGCCAGTCTGTAACTTGATTCTTTGTGTCTTTGTATTGTATTAGTGTACATAGTATTATCCCTTAGGCTTTAATGAATACATGACATGAGGCCAAATTAATGTTTCTGTGGGATGCATAACTTTGAATTTCCTGACTTTGGTATATTTAAATCTCAGCCATAATGTTTTATGAATACAGTGCTTTGCATTCATTCTTTTGGTCTCTTTAAATAAGAGTGGGGAAGTTCTTGGTTGATTGGCTGAGGTGAGATTCAAATCCATAGAAATAAGACAAAATATCTACTTGTTCTCACATGAACATAGGATTAAAGATTAGCAGAAAATGCTTTTCCTGTTCCATGAAAGTTTTGAAGATTTCAAAAAAATTTCCCACCCAAATGGGGATGAAAAGTTAGTGTCACATTTTTTCATCAACTGCCACTCCAAAATATGTTTTTGCATAAGGTCAACTGAAACATTTCATTTAGATTTCAACCTTTTTCATTCTATCTTTTTTTGTTTAGTATCAGTTAACTAAGATTTGAAATAAAAGGTGATTTGGAACAGAAAAATGAAACATTTTGTCATTCAAAAATTGAAACAGGACATTTGGATTTTTGTTTTTAATTTTTTTCCCCAGTTGGGAGATTTGTTGAGGAAGATCTTTCCCTGTGGAGGGTTTGACTAATTGGCATGTTCCTATAAGAAAACATTCTGTCTGAAAATTCCCAACCAGCTCTCTATGGGGTCACGCATTCAGTTTAATCTAATGGAATGAGTGAAGAATGAGGACCCATTTCTGCTATCTCAATGTGGCTAAGTTTCCCCAACCTCACCCCAGTCTTTCAGTGCGCAGACTTCCAGGCTCACACGCAAACTCTTGTGAGCGCATGTTGTACTCTGCACCTGGTAACTCTGTGAAATGGGCAGTGATGTTCAAAGACAAGACTTTGATATTTCTAAGCAGCATTTTCTCCTACCACCAAAATGATTTCTTTTCAATAAAGGCTAAGGGCATGATGGAAAGCTCATTGAAGTTAATGGGAGTCTTTGCAGGTGCTGCTCAGCACAAGGTAAGGGATCCAAATCTGGTCCTGATCTTGGTAACTCTTTATCATTTATTTAGTTGTATTGCCATCTCACCCAAGGGTCATAGTCCAAGAGCAGGACTCAACTGTGCTAGGTAGTTAGCTAGGGGGGCAGTTAGTGAGGGGGGTTCTCAGGAGGGGGCAGTCAGGGGACAAGGAGCAGGGAGGGGTTGGGGATTCTGAGGGGGGACAGTCAGGGGGGCAGGAAGTTGGAGGGAGTGGGACTAGTGCGGGGCTCCTGCCTCCCCCCCCCGTATCCTCTTTTTTGATTCTTGAAATATAGTAACCCTATGTTCACATATCGAAATTAATATTTTACACACTCAAATGCATAGTCCACTTTCAAAATTACCTGAGTGGATTCTCATATTTTCCTGGTGTCTAATTTTGAATATTTACCCCATAACTCTTTTTAGAAATTATCTTCTTTAAAAAATATAAAGGAACCTAAGTTTTACTTTAATTTACATATTTAAATATGCAGCATTTCTGCCTGATCTCCAAAAAGAAAAACTCTCTAAATTCCTGGCATGATTATTTCTCTTTTTTTCTTTTGGCTCGGAACTGTGATTTGAATATCAACTGGGGAGAGATAGCAGAAGTTCTGTAGTGCTTTTCATAAACTAAATTAGCAAGTTTCTACAATTTAAAGGTTCTATTTGTAATTCTAAAAACCTTTTTACGTTCTCCTTGCTTAGCTTGGGGCATGAATATAAGGGGTAGATACTTGCTTTGCTTCTTGCTAATGGATAAAAGATAACTAAATGCTGAATTTACAAAATACTTGTACGTTGTGAGTTTCACACATAAACACCATATTAATAACATTTCTGGATCTTAACTGAATAGTATCTGTGAAGCCACTTTGCCCTGTGTAGGAAACATCTATATTGTTTAATTCTGCAACCTCTCAAATTATATACAAGGTTTCAGCAATAAAACCGTCTTGGAATTTGAATTGCAAATGCTGAATTTTTCATTCAGTGTTCTAGTTTGTTGCACAGTCAAAAACAGACAAACAAAGAGAAGTCACAAGCATAATTAGAGCTAAACCCTTTGCAGTGGCCCTTAGTGATGCAAAATCTATGGGCAGATCTACACTACCCACTGGATTGGTGGGTAGTGATCGATCTTTCGGGGGTCAATTTATCGTGTCTAATCTAGACATGATAAATCGATCTCTGAGCCTTCTCCTGTCGACTCCAGTACTCCACCACCTTCAGAGGCACAAGTGGAGTTGATGGGGGGTGGCAGCTGTGAAGACGCTGCGATAAGTTGACCTAAATATGTTGACCTCAGCTATGCTATTCACGGAGCTGAAGTTGCGCATCTTAGGTCAATCTCCTTCCCTCCACCGGTGTAGACAAGTGCTATGGATCTTGAGCTACAGGCCTTATGACTAAAGGAGTCTAATCTAGTGGTTAGAGCTGGTAATGTACATCAGGACTCCTGGATTGTTTTCTGAGTTGCACCACTAATGTGCTTATGTGGTTCAATCTCTCTGGGCCTCTGTTTCTCTATCTTTAAAATAGGAGCAATAATAGTTAAGGTGTCTCTCACCCAGGAATGTGTAGACCATAATTAAAGTTTGTAGGGATTTCTGCTTTGAGAGTTTTGGTCAATCACATAGTCAGCAAGAGATTTTGAATACCTCCTCCTTGTATGTACACACTATTTTATAGCTTCAGCCACTTACAAACAAGAGCAGGTATCATGAAGTGCAAAATATTATTATAAGGTCAATACTGGACTAGTGTGCAGGGTGGATGGTGGTAACAAAAGAGAATCTGAGTTCTAGTGCCATGGACATGATTGCTATTCATAGAATCATAGAATATTAGGGTTGGAAGGGACCTCAGGAGGTCATCTAGTGCAACCCCCTGCTTAAGGCAGGACCAAGCACAACTAAATCATCCCATCCAGGGCTTTATCAAGCCTGACCTTAAAAACCTCTAGGGGCGGTGATTCTACCACCTCCCTAGGGTAACCCATTCCAATGCTTCACCACCCTCCTAGTGAAAAAGTTTTTCCTACTATCCAATCTAAACCTTTCCAACTGCAACTTGAGACCATTTCTCCTTGTTCTGTCATCTGCTACCACTGAGAACAGTCTAGATCCATCCTCTTTAGAACCCCCTTTCAGGTAGTTGAAAGCAGCTATCAAATCTCTCCTCAGTTTTCTCTTCTGTAGACTAAACAATCCCAGTTCTCTCAGCCTCTCCTCATAAGTCATGCGATCCAGGCCCCTAATCATTTTTGTTGCCCTTCTCTGGACTCTTTCCAATTTTTCCACATCCTTCTTGTAGTGTGGGCCCCAAAACTGGACACACTGCTCCAGATGAAGAAAAACAGAAAGAAGCAGCAAACAGTTGTTATCTGTGCACCTGCTGCTTTCTTCTACTTCTGGTTGACATTACCGCGGGGTAGGGTTGGCATAATATAGAATGCTAGTAGATGCGGGATACAGAACCTCTGGGGTTAACATTGTATACCACATTAATCATCCAAAAGGCTAGCATCTCATACAATGCATCTTCACTTTAGAAAATCTAGTGGAATTACCATAGCATCAACCCATGAGATTACACTGACATTTGCATTTCAACAAATAATAAAATCTATAATCTTTATGCAGCCAGTGCCACTCTCCATATGTTACCTGTTCTTTTATTAGTTCTTTATCTTTTTTTAAAAGAAATTGACACAGAGAAAACAAGAAATCTAATTCCCATTGCAAATCAGTCTAACAAACAACAACAGTAATGATAAAAGGTCTTCAGGTTTGATCAAGGATCACAATCCAGTTATTTTACCGATCCCTGATGCTAACACTCTTGTGTTTCTACTCCCTATGTAAGATCTGCTTTGGAATCTACTGACATTGATTGACCCCTTTATTTCATTCCAAGCTTCTTGCTCTTGGTGGGGCTTAGAAGGGCTTTATGACCAAAGAACCCAAAGTTCCTGTTAACTTCAAGAGTTTTAGCACTTTTGAAAAACTAGCCCTTTAGCTTTAGAGCAGAGATGAGCTTTAAACCACAAAATTTGGAGCTGACTGCAGATTTCAACCACTGTAAATATCACGGTTCTTTTTAAGAGCTGGGTTTTAGCTTTGGCTCTATATGGTCCCAATTTGTCACCCTTATTCCCAATGGGCTGGTCTTCACTAGGGAGTAGATCGGCTGTAGATACGCAAATTAACGTAGCTGAATTTGGCGTATCTACAGCCGACTTACCTGCCATCCTCACAGCGGTGGCAGTCGGCGGCATGCTCCCCCGTCGACTCCAGCTTGCGCCTTTTGGCGAGCTGGAGTTCCGGAGTCGACCCGAGCGAACGATCCCTCCCCGCTGTAGCAAAGACAAGCCCAATGAATAAAAGCTTACCTGGCAATTATCACATTGATCTTACCCTTAATTGAAGGATAAAATACTACTTATTGGGAGCAGAAGCTGGCCCAGCAAAAACAAGTTGGATTTGCCAGACACAGACCTAGATATGAATTCTGAACCCCTCCTCCCCCCAGTTCACGAGTGATTTAATCCTGGGATCTGGTCTGGTTCCACCTCTCTTTTAGGGTAGTAATAAGTGGAAACTGGACTCTAGCTGCACAGTGCAGGAAGCAGAATGAGGGACATGGCAGTGGAGCATGGGCAGGGCCAAGCCTGGGTTGGCACAGCCTCTCCCCAGCCTATGATACCCGCTGCCCATGGAGACTGGTTTATGCATGAGATTTAATATCCCTTCCACAAAAATTTTGCTGTCATTCATTATAACTCTGGATATTCTTTATATCTGTATAAATATCACACACACACCCCTTTGATGCTCTAGATTAACCAGAAGTGATTGGATTGATGCAGGCATCAATGAGTGAAACCCTAAGGCAACAGTACCAGAGGGGTAGCCATGTTAGTCTGGATCTGCAAAAGCGACAACGAGTCCTGTGGCACTTTATAGACTAACAGATGTATTAGAGCATAAGTTTCCAGGAGGTCAGACTAGATGATCATAATGGTCCCTTCTGGATTTATAATATCTATGAAAACCCCAGGAAGAGAAGACAGAGTCAGAGATGGAAAAGTGACTTGTAACAAATAAATAATCCCATGAGAGGAGAATGATGAAATGAAGGGGTGGGGGAATAAAAATAAAATCACAAAAAATACTCTGTTGGCTTCCGAAGGAAAATCAGAATTCCAGACACACACTCTTCCTGATCTCATCAAGAAGAACAGCTGGAAGTGAGATGCAGTGACCTGGTAGATGCTGATGCCAGGAAACTTTGCTTATGCAACTTGGCTAAACTGTTGAACAGCTGAGAGCTCAATGCTGATTTAATGCAGTAATGATTTTCATCTGGGCCAGAGACCACAGTAGAATGATTCCACTCTCAGTTCCACAAATGGGGAATAAGTCCACTGAAGTTAATACAGTGACACAAGAGTCCAATGGAGTAAGTCAGAATCAGCACCAATGTTTTCTGTATACAGTGGACTTCATGTCCACCTCTGGATACAAAGAACCAGATATAGCCTTGTGTTCTTCTTCACTCCAGTGATCTGAGACCAGGGAAGAATCTTAACCCAAATCTGTGAAAATACCCCACTCCAACTATCTTTATGATCACAATTCAGCTTATTAAGGTATGGTTAAGAGCGCTTCTGTGCAATTGATAAGGGGTTCCCTATTTATTCTGTCAGGCACAGGGATTAAATTTACTTGGTTTACAACTCAAATGAGGAGGGAGAAATTAAAAAGACTGGGACTTTTCAGTTTGGAAAAGAGACCACTAAGATATGACAGAGATCTATAAAATAATGACTGGTGCGGAGAAAGTGAATAAAGAAGTGTTGTTTACTTCTCATTACACAAGAACTAGGGGTCAGCCAATGAAATTAATAAACAGCAGATTTAAAACCAATGAAAAGAAGTATTTCTTTACACAACACACAGTCAACCCGTGGAACTCCTTGCCAGAGGATGTTATGAAGGCCAAGATTATAACAGAGTTACAAAAGAACTAGATAAATTCATGAAGGATAGGTCCATCAATGGCTATTAGTTAGTATGGGTAGGGATGGTGTCCCTAGCCTCGGTTGGGATCACTTGATGCTTATCTCTTCTGTTCATTCCCTCTGAAGCACCTGGCACTTGTCACTGTCAGAAGATAGAATACTGGGATAGATGGACCTTTGGTCTGACCCAGTATGGCTGTTATGTTCTAACTACCTACCCATCTGTCATAACCTAACATTTGAGTAAAGATTTCCTCATCAGACCTGACAGTTTTGTGCATGCACCAGGTGGAATAGGAATGCAGGAACTGCCATACCAGATCAGAGACAGGGTCCATCTAATCTTGTATCCTGCCTCTGACAATAGCCAGTACCACATGCTTCAGATGAAGGTGCAATAACTCCTCTGTAGACAGAGGTGGCATATGTTGAACTTCATGAAGGTGTCACCCTAATCCTTAACAGTGATTGGTTTAAACCTTGATGCATGAGACATCTACGCTGAAGCATGAAAAATGTATTTTGCACTCCCAAAGCTGTACTGACAACAGTGCTAATTGTAGTAAAAATAGCAACTTCCAAATTCTCTGGACTTTTCACACCAATGCAGCTGAACAGCTTACGCAGAAGAATCAGTCCCGAAAGATAGAGGGTGGCTCCTTTGCCAGAGGATGCTTTGTACCAGATACATGCAGCTTGATATGTGTCACCATCTTGAAGAAAAAACAGTCATAAATCACGTGGTTAAACTGGATATATGTCTCCTCGGCGTGAGCAACACAAAGCAGCTGGAGCGTATTATCATAATGTATTTGTATTATGCTAGGATGAAGGGCCCCAATCATACAGCAGAACCCTACCGTGCTAAGCACCGTACACCCAGAGAACAAAATAATACCCTTGCTCTAGGCGTCTGGATGACTATCTCCTGTCTTAACCCCAGAGCACGCCACAACCTGTGGAAAAATAGGCACCTAACTTGTATGCTCAGAGCCTGCCTAGCTCCCCACAAACCAGCCTAGGGGTGGGGAGGAGGCTTTCCCTTCTTACCTTTAGCCCAGTGATTCAGCTACTTAATGGGATATGGGAGAGCCCGCAGTTCCAGTCTAATCACTGCCTGTTAGGAAGAAGAGTTTTGGACAGGGAAGGGCTATTTCTCAGGCAAATATCCTACCACTGGGCTATGGGATATTCTAATGTGAGGCTCCTTCAGTCTCTCCTATTGAAGTTGGTCCACATTAATTAATTAAACTATTAATTAAATATTAATTGAGCCAGGGAAAGAGTGAGTATGACTCTACAACCCAGTGGCTAGAGCACTCAGCTGAGAGATCCCTCTTCTCCCTTCTCCTCATGGGGCAGAGGGAGGACGTCTGCATTGCTAGCAGAGATGGGTGTTTCCCTGCAGCCCAGACATAAGCTCCAAACTCTGTGAAGGGGAGCAAAGTTTAAGATACACCCTCTTTCATCAGCATCTCCTGTTGGTTAGTCTAGGCAGCTCCCTGCCTAGGGGAAGATAGGTATCTTAGTTCGACTTACCTGGCCATCCCCACGGCGACGAGTCGACCACGGTGGCTCCCCGGTTGACTCTGCATACTCCTCCTGCCAGGGTGGAGCACAGGTGTTAATTCAGGGATCAATTTATCGCGTTTAGAGAAGACGCGATGAATCGATCCCCGATACATTGAACACTACCCACCGATCCGGTGGGTGGTATAGACCAGCAGTTCTCAAACTTTTTGAGACCGCGACCCCTTTTCCGTCTGCGTCGGTGCAGTTCTCAAACTTTTTGAGACCGCGGCCCCTTTTCCGTCTGCGTCGGTGCAGCGCGACCCCTCCAGTCCCCGCCGGGGGCGGGCTGCTGGCTTCGCCCCGGCCCCCCCGCCCCGCCCCGTGTTATGGTGGCAGGAGCTCGCGACCCCCCGGGGAGCGCTCGGCGACCCCCCAGGGGGTTGCGACCCCCAGTTTGAGAAACCCTGGTATAGACATACCCCTAAGAGACTAACTCAAAGTCACACTGAAAGCCAGTGGTAAAGCACAGGTGTGAAGTGAATGTTACAGAGCTGCAAGTGATCTCTCTAATCAGTGAGCCTCACTGAAGGATGATGCCACTTATTCTTTTACTACAAATCTCAAGAGATTTCATGTTTTCCCGACAGCCCCAGCTCTTGGCGTGATGTGAATAAGGGCTTGACTCTGCACCCCTGGAGGTCAGTGGCAAAGCTTCCGTTGACTTCAGTGGCACAGGATCAGGGCCTAAGTGAGAATATTGAATATCAGTAAATCAAAAGCAGTAAAAATAGGACATTTCTAGCCTTTATGGGACAGAGAAAAGCTGTAAAATGCCAGTCCTAAAGGCTGAAACCCCAGAAGGCAAGGACAAGAAGGTTTTTTTTTTAAGTTTCATGATTTTTGAGGGTCTGTCTCATGATTTTTTTACATTTTGCACAGATAATGCTGCATTCTGCCTCTTGGGCTCTGTACCTCTGGCAGGAAGAAGAAATACATAAATAATAATTAATAATAATAATTAATACTTAGCAAAGAGTATGTGAGATATGCTAGTGCACTCAGGTGCTGTACAACAGAATGAAAATAAACACATTGTACTCTGCACACATTTCCAAGCTAATCTGGAATGGGACTCTGTGTTTAATTTACTGAGTTAAATTACCTCAGCAAAAAAAAAAAAAAAACAACCCTAAAATGTTGCTTCTCCTAGCACTGAAGCTTTTACAGAAGATGACAAATAATTGTTTTCAGAACTTTTAATATTTGGAATCATTTATTCTCATTTGCTGGAAGGGAGAGGTGGCCTTCTACTTCCCCTGCACCAGCATGTGGGGGCCTCATGACACGGGGGAACGTCTGCGGCCAGCTGCCGCAAAGACTCTGCCTGATGTTTCCTGGCCCACTATGACGTACGGCAGCCTTGGATGAGGAAGGTAAAAGAGATGAGGAGGTGTTCAGAGCCATCAGGGAGGCTCTTATTAAACAGGAATGCTTTCTTGCCTGCATATTTATACCTGCCTCTGGAGAATTCCACAACATTCATCTGATGAAGTGGGTCTTAGCCTATGAAAGCTCATGATCCCTAAAATCTGTTAATCTATAAGGTGCTATAAGATTCTTTGTCACTTTTGCAGATCCAGACTAACATGGCTACCCCTCTGATACAAGGATTCAGAAGACTCTCCATTAGTGAGTGGCTTATTGAGACCTCCCGAGGAGCACTGTGAAGGATCCGATTGCTTGTGCCCTGAATATTTTGCCTTTTGTAAAGGGTTAAATGGGGATGTAGCTTTATTTCAGCCCTTTGAAACCTTTATTTTATGTCCTTGTTGTTCCCTGGATTTGTGTCAAGAACAAATTTATATTCGCTCTCTAGAGGCTTAAAGAAATACCAAGTAGGAACCATTGCATTGTCTAGCATAATGGGTCTCCAATTCCTAGCTTGGGACTCTAGATGCTACCACAATAGAAACAATAAATAACAGAGTGGATTATTTTATTGATTAGCACACAGACATTCAGACTCACTGGATATGTGTATTTATTTTCACCAGTGCTTAAATAGATGTCTCCCTTTTTCTTTTAAATTCCAAGCCATCATTAACATTTAATGACTCCATTAGAAAGTCACAGGCAATAAGAGCTCATCTGAGTCACGTGAGTGTTTAAGGAGAGAATAAAGTAGACAGGTGGAGTAGGAAGCAGCACCAGATACTAAGCAGGCAGAGAGTTCAACAGAGGGTAACCCCACACACTGAAGAGGTACATGGAAGGACAGCTGAAATTCAGTGTCAGTCAGCGGAGTGGGAAGCAAAAATAAGCTGGTATCTCACCTTTAAGAAAGAGGCCTTGTTTTCATGGAGAATACATTTTATTAAGCTAAATTCTGGCCTATATTAAGGGTTAAACCTATCGGGTCTTCCACATTCTGGTGCGGCAGGCCGGACTTTCTCACATGCACATACTGATGTGTATCTGATCTGTAGCAACCTGCACGGAATTGGAGGGAGGAGGACTGTTTGCAGGAGGAAATATTGTGGAGGGTCATCTCCAGGAAGTTAGTCTGTGTGCATAGTAAACATGGCCAACACAGGACTGCTATGAGGGGAGATCCACAGTTACACTGTTCTCCTTTGAAATGTGAGGTGCTTGAATGTAGACCCCCTGTTACAAGCCATGCATGCTTTCCGTTTTATGTGAAATGTCTTCAGTAGCTATTGTAGGAGATCCGCTCTTCCCCCACGTCACACCAGGCAGGAGACTCTTTCGTGGCTTCCAACAGTGCTCTTTATTTATAGTGCAAACCCCACCACCGAGATACAACTCTACACAGTTCAGCTGAGCCCCAGCCCTCAATCTGGCTGGTCTCTGGAAGCAGTCAGCTCTACAGGCTCCTAGCCTCAGCTCTACTTCCCTGCTCTATGTCTCTGTACCTCACTCTGTCTCCTTCTCTCTCTCTCTCACTCCACCACACCACCGCCCTGGGCTTCCTCCCAGGCAGGCTTTTATCCTCTGAGGAGGCTGCCTGGTGCGACCCATTAAGCCCTCTGTAGCTCAGGGCTACAGCCAGGTGGCTAATTAGCCTTCTCCGTCAGGAAGGCTTCTAGAGGTTTTTCCCTCCTAAAGGGACAGCAGGGCTGGCACAGGCCCACCCTGCCACAATATAGAGTGAGAGCCTTTTTTCATGGAAAGCCATGAGGCTGGCTAAATACAGGTGTTTGGTGGCTGCAGTCCCTCACTTGTGCAGCATTGGAACTGGATTACAATTCAAGCCCTGGTTTTACTTTCCGTGCCATGACGTCTCATGCCTGCCAACACCGTAAATATGTTCCGTGTTTACAGACACGCACTACGTTTTCTGCCATTTGGCTGCACTCTTCACTCCTGGAAAATTGGCAGAAACTTAAGTATAAGACACTGCCGATTTATCCCCTTTTTACTTTCAGTGGGGTTGACACTGTCACCTTGCCACTTGGCTGTCCTGCTCCTCTGGCATGAATGTTTCTAATGTAGTGTGATGGTCGCGGGGCCTGGAATTCTGCAAGCAGCTGCTGAGCACTGGCTGGAGACCAAGGCAGGATACCAAGAAGAGGGGGAGGTTGGGATGCATTAAAGTAACAGACGATTCCACGGGAGATAGTTCAGTTACACATTGTGTTGAACTTTGGAGTATCTGCAGATGATCCCTAGAATGGAAATCCGAAGGGGAACTAGGTTGGGTGAATAATTCACAACTGTGAAATTCTTGGATGGGTTCAGCCTCTTTTTCTGATGATGGCATGTTGATAAGTCCCTGTATCTGTTCACTACTCAGATTTTTGTTAATATTTTAATAAGGATTGATCACAAATATCCAAAATTGAGTGTTGCTGGATTTTATTCTGAATCTTGTAATAACTGGTGTTTTTTTTCCAAGGCTCCATTTTTTGGAGTCGTGTGATACAGTGAGACTCTTAGCTTACACTGGGTGGGGAGGGTGGAGTTTAAATTTGTCTCTCGTGATCATGGAGAAAAGTTTTAACATGTGACCCTAAAGTCATGGAAACTAGGAGGCGAATAAAATGAATCCACATTTATTTTTTTTTAAAGTCATAATTTCTAATCCAATCTCATTATTTTTGAGGCTTGATTTATGATTTTCCAATCCTGCAGGTTAGCAAACTGAAAAATTGAGTTAGATGTTATAGTTTATCTTTTGTGATTGGATTGGACGCACTCCCATCACTTCCAGCATGAATACTTGCATGTGTGATTGAAGCAACAAAACTTTGTTTGCATATAATCTTTTATCCATTCAAAATACTATACGGTAGAGCTGGTTAGCCATTGGAAATTCTGATATTTAAACATTTGTTTTCATCTTGAATCAGGATAAAATAGTCAAATGTTCATTTTTTCTCATGAAACAGGAAGTAATGAAAAGAAATCAGTCCTGAAATATCTAAACATTTTGTTTCAACACTTTCAGTCAAAATGTAACACTTCAGCATTCCTAAACTGAAATGTCTAGTTTTTGTTTCCCTGTATATAATACATTTATTTGTTATTTTCTATGGCTCAGAGAAAGAAAAATGTTTGTACCGGGCTGTCCTATACTAAGGCCAAGTCTACACTACCCGCCAGATCAGCGGATAGTGATCAATCTATCGAGGATCGATTCATTGTGTCTACTGTAGATGCGATAAATCGATCCCTGAGCACTCTCCCCGTCAACTCCCAAACTCCACCACCACAAGAGACAGAAACGGAGTCGACGAGAGAGTGGCAGCGGTCAACTCGCCACCGTAAGGGATGCCCAGGTAGCTGAAGTTGAGTATCTTAGGTCGACCCTCTCTTATGCAGTGTAGACCAGTGTAGACCTGGCCTTAGATTCTTCTCTGGCACACTAGAATACCTCTGTAAGGAATGGGTATTGGGAATTAATAGCATTACTATCTAATTGGATTGCTGTTATTTTTCTACCTTTTAATTTGGGGCTATTTCTAGGCTATCCTGAAGCATTCTAACCCTGATTCTAGAGACATTGATTTGTCTTTGAGGAAACGCAGCCCCTATGCTAATCCAGTCTCTGTGACTGGAAAGGAAGGAGATAAAACATTCAATAGGGTACACATGTAATCTACAGCTGGCTTAATCCAGTGTTTTATTGCTCCCTGAGGGTCTCACCACAGGTGTTATTGTGAGGGGAAATGATAGCGGGAGGAGGAAAGAAAGGGCGTGTGAGAGTGGCCTTCAGCTAATTAATTGAGGACTGGATTGGCAAATTTTTTTTTTGCTCTGCTGAAAATAAAGAAAAAAGAAAAAGAATTGGGAGTTTCAGCAGCAGCTATGCCAGAGAGTTTCCACTTTGAAGCAAAGTCTTTTTCATCATCAGTCATGGAATGATCTATTCTTTGCCTGTCTTGGAAAAGTGGGGGAAGCAATAAGGCACAGTGGATAGGACTCCAAGACTTGGGTTCTATTTCTGTCTCTGCTACTGATCTGCCTGGTAACCTTAGGAAAGTTTTGTCACCTCTCTGTAGTCCAACTAGAGATCAATGTTAATAGTTATCCCCTCCATATGACACACGCTCTCCTTTGAAAAACACCTATATATTAACTAGGAGTATCAGAAAGAAACTCCCTCCAACTTATAATTTCCTGTAGGGCTCATCACAGTATAGTATTTGCATGTACTGATCTAATTTTTCAAACACAACTAGTGATTTTGGCTGAGATGAAACAATTTTCAGAACGTGCTGAATACCAATCATCTGAAAATCTGGATCCTTTAAGTTGTCTCAAGTCAGGCAGCAAACCACTGAGATCCCAAAATCATGAATTACTTCAGAATATTACGGCCACTAAAATTATGTCTGCACTCTGCCATCTATAAGACTTCATTGATAAGTTTGTCCATTGCCCAGCTCGGGTCCTAGGAGCTAAATCATAATATAGTGGCCATCGTTAAAACTGGAACATTTGGCAGTTCCCAGGGAGTGCAGTGTCTTCTCTTTGACAGCTGGCAGGATGCATTTACTTCACTTCACTGGGAGTGAAAGTTAATTATTTAATGGTGTTGACGGTATTATCTGATGTCATAAATCCCTGTTCAACAAGGTGCTAGAGAACTCTTTATTTTAGACCCTTATGTTGCCCCATCACCATAGTATCTAAGCACCTCATAATTGTTGATGAATTTATACTCAACACTCCTGTGAGGTGGGGAAGTGCTATTATCCCCATTTTACCAATGGAGAACTAAGGGTATGTCTACACTACCCACTGGATTGGCGGGTAGCGATTGATCTATCAGGGGTCGATTTATTGCATCTAGTCTAGACACAATAGATCGATCCCCGAGTGCTCTGCCGTCAACTCCTGTACTCCACCACCGTGAGAGGCGCAGGCGGAGTCAACGGGGGGATGGCAGCAGTCGACTCACCACTGTGAAAATGCCGCGGTAACCTGATGTAAGATGCGCTGACTTCAGCTATGCCATTCTCATAGCTGAAGTTTCGTATCTTAGATTGATCCTCCCCTAGACTGATTTCCCCCTACCTTAGACCAGGGCTAAGGCACAGAGAGCCTAAAGCCCAGATTTGTAAAGGTATTTAAGCATTGCTGCATTCAGTGTTTCTGACTGTGATGGCAAAGTTCATTTTCAAAAGGGATCTCTAAAAACTTCAGATCCTAAATCCCATTGAGAGTCAGTGGGACTTTGACTCTGAAATGCATGTCACTTTTGCAACACCGAGCGGAGCAATGCCTAAATACTTTTTTAAAAATTTGACCCTAAGTGACTTGGCCAACAGTCATGGATGACCATGATAGAATGAGGACCAGAACTTGAGTCTTCAGCTAGTTGCCCTATCCGCTAGCACGGCCTTCCTCAATGAACATTTTCTCATCTTATAGGTGGGACTCAAACCCACATGCTCGGGTTTAGGAAGCTACTGCCTGATGTATTTAGTTCACTCCCTGGGTCTTATAAGCAACAGTTACTCATGCTAGAAGACATGAACATGCCTCTGTACCTTGTTGAATCAGGGCTATAGTCTGGAGGCATGAGCGTTGGGACCCGAAGATCTGAGTGCTAAGCAGGATTTTGCCCTGACTGGCATTGGGCAAGTAATTTTAGCTTTGTTAGAGTTTCCCCATCTGTAAAATGGAGTTAATGACACTTACCTGCCTCATTAGAGTGCTGTAAGACTTAATACATTAATTCATGTTTTTGCAGTAGGCTTTGGAACTCTAAAAGGCTATGTAATAATAATATTGTGTATTATTCTATAATAGAACTTTTATCCAAGAGGTTCCCAAATGCAAATTTCAGAAACTCTCAGAAAAAATAATTACCAAAAGATGCTTTGTTCAGCATTTGATGCAGCTACTTTTCAGGCCAGATGCAGAAATCATTTAACCTTACACCAGTTAGGATGACGGTGTGCATCTCCTCCTATCTCCATCCTATAGAAACTACAGACTGAAATTAGGCAGGCAGCATTCAATTTCAAGAGATGGAATTTAGCCAGAATATAATATCAATACCCGTGCTCCTCCAAGGAAAGGGGAAGAGGGACTTTTAAAATGACAAGAAATAGAGATGTTCTTATTATGCTACCTTATCACCAAGATACCTTAAATACGATTAGGTCCCCAATGTGAAAGATAGCAAAAGATAGCCCCCTCCCAGAGAGATTATTGCCTAAATAGACAAGACAGACAAAACATGAGATAAAGAAACATATTATTATTCCTATTTTCTAGGTGGGGAACCTAGGGAATTGAAAGATTAAATGACTTTCCCAAGGTAATACAGGGAGTTTGTGGCAGAAGCAAGAATTGCGTCCAGGTCTCTTGAGTTCCATTCCAGGGCCTGAACCATAAACTAAATGTGATTTGATTTGTTTCCCTTCTAAAACACCTAGTATAAAATACTTTAAAATATCATTCCATCGCTGTAAAATCTATCTGTTATTGTTACATCACTGAACTGCAATTAGAGATTAATTTTAGCTCCATATTTAAGCGACTCCTGTTTGACTTTCAAGTTCATATTCCACTCAACAAGTTCAACACCTAAATTATTTCTGCATTTGGCAGTTTAGGGAAAAAAATGGCCGTAGGCTATTCAGGCTCAGAGCTCATTTCCCTGTTCTACCCTACAGATGATATTTTTCTTGTTCCTTTTCTTTTTTGCACAGGGGTCTTCTGCTAGGTTGGGTTTATGGCCTGAAGAAATGTCAGTGTGTGCATATGGAAATATGGATGCTGAGCTAGAAGATAGTAAAAAATAGAAATAAAACCCTCAATCCATTCCTCATAATGTTTTGTTAAATTCAGATAGGAATTGAGTAGCCGAATAAGAACTTGACACCTAATGGGACTTTTTTCATGTTTATTCCTTGCCTTATAAATTCCTCCCATTATCAAGTGCAGACTTAGGGACTCCTAGGTTCTTTTTTCAATTTTTCTACATACTGGCTTTGTGAACTTGGGCAAGTCACTCTTTGGGCCTCAGTTTACTCATCTGTAAAAATGGATTTACTTTAATTTCATAATTCATGTTCGTATGGTAATTTCAGAGCTTCAGTGTCAAAGTTCATAGACAGGTAAGTACTGAAAACTGAAATCTGAATACATTCAAAAGCTGAAGCTAATTGTAATGGTTTGGTATCACATCATAGCAAAAGGTATGTAACAAAAGCAACAGTTTAACAGACTAGCTAGTGTCATTAGTGACAAATGCTCTTTCCTAAGCCCTAATTTTACAGCAGAAGTTTTTATAGTGTGTGATGTAAGGGGAACTCATGGAGTGTCATTGCTTTGGCTGAAGGAGAAGGGCTATTTCGTGTCAGAGGACATAGATTGCTAGAGGATGTCTGTGATATTGTTCATACTATAATGACCTGGATGCCCTCACAGTACATCTGGTTTTAATTAAGGCAATATGTTTGGTGTTTCAGAATTGAATGACTATCATCATCAGGAGCCAATTTGTCTTTGGGTCTTGACAGTAGGAGCTTTAAAAAAATCAAGATTTCTTTTTTTTTTTTTTAAACAGGAGAGTCTCTGAAAATACATTTGTTTATTTAACATCATGGTGGCATGTAGACGTTCCCTGGGTGACGGCCATACAGGCATTCAGGCCATACAGGCAGTACCTGTCGCAAAGAGTTTGGGATCTAAACACCCACAAGGCACACAATGGAAGAATTATTTTGCCCATTTTATAGATGGGGAATGGAGGTAAAGAGAAATAAATAGGGTCAGATTTTCAAAAGTGCTCAGTACCTACCTTGTGAGTAGATTTTCAGAAGAGCTCAGCTCCCATTTAGGAACCAAAATATGCAGCCAGATTTTCAACACTTCTGAGAATCTATCTTCTCTGTCAGTGCTTAGGTGGGAGCTGAGCTCTTTTGAAAACCTGACCAATTGACTGCTGAGAGCTTTTGAAAATCTGGCCCTACGTGACTTGCCCCAAGTCACTGAGGAAGCCTGTGTTAGAGCCAGAAACTGAACCTTGTTCAGTGCTGATATCCCAAAAAGAATCCTCCTTTAAATCTGAAATCCAAGAGAATGTTGTGACGGTATACCCCATAAGGCTTTACATAAATATACGTATGACATTACTGGAATATGGTTTTGCTACATATGCCATGTAACATATTTATGTAAAGGTAATTATCCACTGGATCTGTTCATCCTATTTGTATTTATGTGTCTGTTTTGTATCAAAGTTATGAATATTGTCTATGTGCTTGGTTAGTTGTAAGTAGACTTTGGGAAGCAGCTGAGCAGCTCTCTGAGGGAGAATTATTCTCAGTTAAGCCCAATCAAGAACCAATCAAGCTAACAATGAACTTTGTGGATGCCCGTCCACACCCGAGCTTCCTCAGGAATGTGGCTTGGCTGGTAATGAGCGGAGTCTGGCTCAAACCTGCGACTGGACCATGTGCTCTGAGACTCCATTTTACAAGTGGACTCTGAATAAGGAGGAGGAGGGGCTCTCCACCCACAAGAAGAAGTCTATATAAACCCTGGAGAGATCTCTCCATTTTGTTTTCAGCTGGCTCAAAGAACAGCCCTCCACCCCCCAAGGATACCTGGAAGAAACTGGAACAGAGGACTGTGACTGCAGGGGGTGTGTGTGCGAGTAATAGTTGGACCCAGGCTGATAGGGAGGTTAGCCTGAAAGAAGGAATTCACTCACACATCTAGGGTGAGGCTTTTTACTGTATTAGAGTTAGATCTGCATATTCTGTTTTATTTTATTTGGTAATTCACTTTGTTCTGTCTGTTACTACTTAGAACCACTTAAATACTACTTCCTGTCTTTATTAAAATAACTTTTTACTTATTAATTAACCTGGAGTACGTGTTGGTACCTGTGCATATCTCTCTATCACTGTTATAGAGGGCGAACAATCTATGAGTTTGCCTTGTATACACTTTATACAGGGTAAAACACATTTATTCTGGGTTTGACCCCATTGGGAGTTGAGCATCTGAGTGCCAGAGGCAAGAATACTTCTGCCTGTTTCCAGGCAAGCCATAGCTGTTGGGGGATGTGGCTCAGACCTGGCAGGGTACTAGGTCCTAAGCTGTTTGGGCAGGAAAACTGAGTCAGAAGTAGCCTTGGCACATCGGGTGGCAGCTTCTAAGGGGGTTTCTGTGATCCCAATCTGTCACAAATGTTTTCCCCTGGTATGCTTCCCCCCCCCATCATTTAGGGCCAGATCCCAAGAGGTAATCAGCATCTGCATATGCCATTGTCTTCAGTGCTCATGGTGACCTATGATTTATTTATTTATTTGAAATCTCAAGTGCTATCTTAAATGGTGTCATCTGCATTTGATTA
Source organism: Sternotherus odoratus (assembly GCA_032164245.1). Lineage (NCBI taxonomy): Eukaryota > Metazoa > Chordata > Testudines > Kinosternidae > Sternotherus > Sternotherus odoratus. The sequence goes on from JAVMKO010000007.1 coordinate 99,519,312, forward strand.
ATATATTGCCTTGCAATAAATATACATGATTCTTTAAATTCCGTAATACATAACATGCAAATCACTGGTTTTTCCTTACACAGTCCTTCACTGAATTGAATTATAAAACACTGTTGACGTTCCTTATATAGGTTTGCTTTACTTCTCGCTACATATTTTCTCATTACATTTCCCTATGATTTATTTATGACAGTACTATGCATATAAAATCTCTGCTCCGACGTTCACATTGCAATGACAGAACTCGTAGTCCTGGAAAAGTTTATAGATGATTCACAAGCGATTCACTCCTGGCAATGCCCTTCTCGCCCAGGAAGGAAGTCCTTGATACCATGCACGTGCTCAGAGTGGAACTGGCTTCTTAAATCTCTTTCATTGTGATTTCGTTCTGGCTGCTTGACCACAGGATCTGTGTGAATGGCTGCACAAATGAATGTAAATCCCCATTGGTGAAATACACTCCCCCCACTAATAATTTACTGTTATTATTGATAAATGCATTCAACCAAACACCTCAACACCTGTTGGAAGTTCGCTTGCCCTCTGCTCTAACTAAATACAGGAAGGCAGGGTACAGATGGAGTATAACTCATGAGATCAGATGCTGTTTAGGTTCAAATCATGCCAATAGTACACTAAATACATTGTTGGTGCCTAGCGGTTAGAACTGGGAAGCCAGTCCCAGCACTCCTGTTCCTGGCTCTGAGGCTACATGACTCTATTTTTTGGCAGTTTACTTACCCCCTCCATGGTTAACCTCTCTATGTCTTAGGGTATGTGTACACTACCTGCTGGATTGGCGGGTAGCGATCGATTTATCGGGAAATCGATTTATTGCATCTAGTTTAGACGCGATAAATTGATCCCCAAGCACTCTCCCTGAACTCCACCGCTATGAGAGGCGCAGGCGGAGTTGACGGGGAAGCGGCAGCAGTCGACTCAGAGCTGTGAAGATGCCACGATAAGTCGATCTAGGTACGTCGACTTCAGCTACCCTATTCTCGTAGCTGAAGTTGTGTATCTTAAGTCAACCCTCTCCCCCAGTGTAGACCAGGGCTGAGTTTATGTTCCTGTAAAGCAGGTATAACACTGACCTACATCACAGGGATATGAAGAGCATGATAATTTTCTTTTGGTTATGGATTAGAACAAGTTTCCATGGTGATTCTTCCAGGTCCACGAGCTGCCTTCAAAACTGCCTGAGGTGTTGCAGACCTTTACAAGGTCTTCTTTAATGGCTCTGTTCTTTTTTCACTCACTGAAGTATTGCAAGGCGCTTCCTTGTCAAACCTCCTATTTTTCAGGTATGAAATGTTCTTGGGGGAGCTACCAAGGTTGAGCTGGCTGTGATGTCTCCAATGTGACTCACTTTTCCTTGCTGTTTCATAGGACCTAGCCAAGTCAGTCAGTTGGCTTGTCCAGCTGAACACTGTCTTGCATGGCCTTGGAAGAAGGCACTAAGAATAATAAATCTATCCTATACACCCCACGGACTGTTGCATCTGAGCACAACACAATGTTTATTGTAATTACCCTCATAATACCTCTCCTAGGAGGGGAAATAATATTTTCCCCATTTTACAGATAGCGAACAGAGAGGCTAAGAGACTTTCTCAAGGTCACACATATAATCTGTAGCAAAGAAAAGACTTGAACCCATGTCTCTTAAGCCTTACCAAGGGCCCTAACTCCTAAACTATCCTCCTTTTCCTCGTCCGTAGAAATGTTGTACTCAGTCTCTGCTTCCTCAACTGTGGGACTATGCTCAGCATTTGTGACTCAGTTTTGTAACCGGAAAGATTCTATTGGATTCCCAGCTGCTTCCGGAGATCATTAGTGCCCAAGATTGCTGTTAATCATTTACGGATCAGGAGCTTGTGACCTCCCCTTTCAGGTGTGGGAGCTTTCCATGGTTACCCGTGCCTTTGTCACCTCGTTATTTGATTACCGCAAAATGTGCCCTGTGTTGAACAACACCATTAGCCCGTTACCATGTAGGCTGGTGCAGAATGTGGCTGTTTGGTTTTAAGACAAATTTCCCAGAGTGAATATATTATGCCTCTGCTACATCATCTGCACTGGCTTCTTATTTACAGTAAAACCTCCATTTAACGGACTAATTCAGGCGAGGGGTTGTCCGTTAAATCAAAAAGTCCGTTATTTAATAATTTTTTTTAAAAAGAGCTGTCGGAGCAGCAGCCCGCCCGCCAGAGGGTCGGGGCGGCAGCTCCGCAGCCCGCCAGCTGCTGGGACCCAGGCGGCAGCCGTCAGCCCGCCCGCTGGCGGGACTCGGGCGGGAGCCGTCAGCCAGCCCGCCCATGGCTGGGACCCCGGCGGCAGCCGGGAGCTGTCAGCCAGTCCACCCGGTGCTGTGACCCGGGCGGCAGCCAGGAGCCGGCAGCCAGCCCGCCAGAAATGGATCAGGAATGCATCAGACTTACTCAGAAATTTTGTCCGTTGCATCCGAAGTCCGTTAAATCGAGGTCCGTTAAATCGAGGGTTTACTGTATTTCCAATTTTCATGGAAGGTTTAACCTCAAATGCCTTGTAGGTTTGGATTCTGGTTAACTCAGAAACTGACTCTCTCCCTGCCTGGTACCACAGTATTTGAGATTATCCAAAGTGCGTATTTGAATTGTACCTCATTCTTTCTAGAAGTGGGCTACCCCAACACAGTCAGCATGATCCTTCCTGAACTTTAGAGCAGGGTTCAAAATCTGAGCACAGGCCTCCAGTGCCAAACTTCACACTTGGCTCTAGGAAGGGCTGCACTATCCTATTCCTCTCCCTGATCAGAACACCCCCAGTTTCTGGGGTATTGCAAATTCAAATCTTGAGATGGATCTGGGTGCTGCAGTTCATCCCCCCTCTCTGCTCAGAACAGAAACTGGAGAAAGATTATTCTGGGAATTCTCACATGAAGAGGCTCTTTGCTGCTTTATCTGAGTCAATTTGTTGCCCTGTTATCGGCAATTCAATGGCCATTTTCACTGTGGAAACGTGCAAAATTTTAAATTCCAATGTTCAAATTTTTTTGAGATCCCCTTTTGAGATCACGTGTTTGCTCAGGTATCTATCTTTGCTCAGCAATAGATTATTTTGTTATTATTGGCACACGTAGGAGCCCCGGTCAATGGCCCGAGACCTGCCCCCCCCCCATGCTATGCGTTGTACTAACATTGAATGAAAAAGATGCTCCCCTTCCCTATTGAGCTTAAACTCTAAGGCAATGCCTATAGTAGCAAGTTTGCAGCAGCACAACTGTACTGATGCAGCTGTGCCACTGTAAGATTTCCTGTGTAGCTGCTCTGTGCTGGCAGAAGAGAGCTCTCCTGTTGATATCGTTAAACTGCCCCCAATGAGAGGTGGTATGTTGATGGGAGAGTGTCTCCTGCTCTGTCCACACTGCACGTCTGTCTGTGTAACTTATGTCGCTCAAAGGGGTGTATTTTTCACACCCCTGAGTGACCTATGTTACAACTACAAAAGTGCTAGTGTAGAAATAGCCTAAGAATAAAACAAGAGACAACAGACGGATGAAGATTGACAGGGGCAGGGCGACAGCTCGCTCATTCCTGGAATATCAAACAGCGGGGTACTTCGGGGAACAGTGCAACTCCACCCCTTCTGGCGTGACCCTCCCCCTGCACACCACAGTTTGTGCAAGGTCATTGCACAAGTGGCACCATTTTGAAGAGCATTCTGCCCCACCCTTACCAGCATGTACTCACACATATGGTACGTGCCAGGCAGTGTGCTCCCCATTGTTCCCCCCCCCCCCCCACCTAGTCTGATATGCTGGACAAACCTGCGTCTGGTTTTCTCTCAGTACGGGATGGGGGACAAAAGCAGGACCGTCTGGTTTAAAAACAGACAAGCGGCCTGCCTAGATGGCAGAGATGATGAGGCAGTATTGGTCAGCATGACAGGCAGTGGTGTCGGCACACCAGCAGCCTGACTGTTTGGTTGCATCAGGTGAAGGGGCTAATTTCCAAAGAAAACATTTGCAGATTTGTCTTGCGAAATTGGTCTATTTTCAAATTGCAGTGAAATGAGTGAACATTAAATGTCACCTGTCATTACAAATATACACATGCTCCTGCTCAGAACACTTTCACAATCACTAATGGTTAAAAAAGAAAGCTATAATAGATACAGTAATATCTGCCCTATAATGCATTGGATCCAGATAATCCCTGATGGAACTTTCTTGACTTTGCTGGAAGTTACAACAGAGGTGAACTTGTCTGGCTGATTACTATGCAAACATAGCCTTGAAACACCAAGTTTATAATACAAATACTCTTGAGAGCTTGGTTTGGTACACATCCACTTATAATATTTGATTAGGCTTTACTTCAAAAGTGGATTTACTACGATGTCATCTTTGCAATCTAGAACTGTTTCAAGGTCCAGCAGTTTTGCTTCATCGTGTAGAGATGCAGTCACCAGGAGATGAATAAATTCAAATAGGGAAAGCAGTGATGAACCATGCTAGTAATGTAAGAGATCGGACAAAGTGCCAAGGAGAATGGGTGGGTTTGTGGGAGAGAGATATTTGTTCATCTTTAAAAAAAAAAAAAAAAAAAAGCATAATAATCATAGAAAGAAAAGTCCTAGAAGACCATTGCATCCGTCTCTGTCTGACCAACACATGATAGGTCCCTGGATTATAATCTCAGGGGCCTTGATTTACCCTATTTTAAATAGGTCAAACAATGGTCCTTCCACTTATTTTCTTGGGACATGTATACCAGAGTCTGGTAGAGTTCCTTGATGAGACTTTTCCCCCCTGATATTTTAGCCTCAATTTCTCTCATAACTCCTAGTTATCCCAAATTAATTCCTCTCTTTCCTTCATATACCTGTACAAGTAATAAAGAGTCCTGTGGCACCTTAAAGGACTCTTTATTACTTCTGCTATTCCAGACTAACATGGCTACCTCTCTGATTCTTGATACCTGTACAAGGTTGTTATATCCTGTGATAAGACTCATGGAATAAATATTTAAATACCATGATGATGAATTCTATGATATCTAGATAGACAGGTGAAATCAGAGGTTTTCTTTGTATTCTTTAAATCAATATTTAAAATTATCTAAAATCTTTTGGGGCCATTAGTTAGACAAAAGAAGAATACGTTACCATGGCACAAGGTATTTACACCTTATTTCCTGTCTGAATTTGTCTAGCTTCAATTATCAGTCATTGGATTATGTTATACCTTTCTCTGCTACATTGAAGAGCCCATTATTAAATATTTGTTTCCCATGACCATACTTAAAGATTGAAATCAAGTAATCCATTAACCATCTCTTTGTTAAACTACATAGATTGAGCTTTTTTGTGTCTTTCACTATAACACATCTTTTATAATCCTCTAATCATTCTTGTGGCTCTTCTCTGAACCCTCTCCAATTTATCAACATCCTTCTTGAATTCTGGGCACCAGAACTGGACATAGTATTCCAACAGGAGTCACACCAGTGCCAAATACAGAGGTAAAATAACCTTTCTACTCCTACTCAATCTAGAATCGCTGGCTTATGCATCCCAGGATGGCATTAGCTCTTTTGGTCACAGTGTCACACTAGGGGTTCATGTTCAGATGATTATTCCCCAAGATCCCATAGTCTATTACAGAGGCAGCCCATACTCAATTGAGGGTAACAGCAGGAAATATTAAATGGCAAGCCGGTTTGGGAGACAGCACAAAAGCTAGAATACAACTAATAAAAGCCTGTGGTATGCGTATTTGCACATCTACCAGTGCTAGCAACTACCATAGATTGGGTTAATCTGCTCTCTTTTGGGTACTTGTAGCTTTTATTATCTGAAGCGTAAAACTGCAGCCTGTTCCCAGGTATCTTCTATAGTGGCTGGCTCCAAGATTTTAAATTGTCCAGTAATGTGTATTTTCACTGGCTTCACATTATGTTGTGATTCATCCCAAGAGCAGGGATGAGCCGAAGGGTAGTATGGAGTGGACTGGCGGAGAGGCTGGAGAGAAGATGAACTGGCCAAAGCATTTAAATATTGAAAACGTCAAGTTAACAGCCACTTTAGCAGGCGGCCATAAAATCCCACCACTGCATTCTTATGACAATAATAGTAATGAGGAAAGAAAATGTCAGATAAATCTAGTCCCATGACAAAGATCGTCCCAAATAGGGGAAATGGACAGGCAGGGAAATTAACCCATAGTCTCGTTATACTCTTCAGTGGTCCTTCTCAGATGATACCAGTGTCTATTTGTAAATTATTTTGTACATTTCCAAGTTCTAATCTACAGCTGTAATAATTATGAAATTACAAGTAGAATTTTATTCTACCAGATTTGGTGTGTTTGTGTGTGTTCAGCATCAAGGTGTTTTATCTATATATTCTAATAACTAGAATATTAGAATATTCTATTAGAATATTAGAACGTTCGTTCTCTCTCTCTCTCTCTCTCGCGCGCACACACACACATGGACACACACAGACACACACACGGACACACACCCCATAGAAGAATTTTATAAAGAAAGGCTATGAAACTGGGTAGCATATTGAAAGAGGACTGACATGGTAGATAGTCCTTATTCAATGAAGAGTGAATCTAGGTCTAGCTACCAGATGGCATAGCTCAACACACAAAATCCATATGTGTGATGGCAGCTAGGGACTACCATTGACATACTTGCTTTTCCAGCCAACTGCCTCAACAGATGCAGAGTTTTACACTTTAACATTACAATATGGCACTAAAACCCAAGAGAAGAGTTATATGCAGGAACCAAAGGCGATTTAAAGTGACAGTACCAAATTCTAGTCTCACCCGGTCAGGTTTGTAATGCTGAAGGAATGAAAGAGGGGGCTCATTTATTTCACTCAGGAGTGGTAATTAATTTCTAACCCTCTTATCAAGAGAACAGGTTGGTCAAAAATATACTTTTAGTTTTATAGTGATGAGGTAATATTTTCACCTGTGATTTAGGAGCCTTAGTAAATGGAGATCTAACTATCTCCTAGAACTGGAAAAACCCTTAGACAGTCATTGAGTCCAGTTGCCTAATCCTCAAAGATATTTAAGTGCCTAATTCCCATTGAAATTAATAGGAGTCAGGTGCCTAACTATCTTTAAGAATCTGAGCCCATCTGAGTCTAAGGGTATGTCTACACTATGCGCAGAATTGGCTGGTAGTGATCAATCCAGTGGGGGTCAATTTATCGTGTCTAGTCTAGACACGATAAATCGACTCCCAAATGCTCTCTCGTCGACTCCTGTATTCCACCGCCATGAGAGGCACAGGCAGAGTCGACAGGGGAGCAGCAGCAGTCGACTCACCACAGCGATGACACCGCGGTGATTAGATCTAAGTACGTTGACTTCCGCGACGTTGTTCTCATAACTGAAGTTGCGTAATTTAGATCGATTCCGCCCAGTGTAGACCAAGGCTATGTTACTTCTGAAAATAAGTTAGACCCAGATTTTTAAATCTATTTAGGCCATTGCTCCATTTAGTATCACAACACCTAACACAAGCCTAAGTCCCTTTCAAAAAATGTGACTTAGGCTCCTAAGTCATGTAGGCATTTATGAAAGTGTTACCTGATGTTTTAAGATATATTACGTTAAAAAAGCTGCACCCAGTGAGCTAAGCTCAGAAGTCTAGAAGGTCTACTTGCCTCCCTATGTAATGATATAATTGCAAGGAAGGACAGTCCTGTTTTTAAGTTCTGCAGTGAACTTTGAGCTACTCCCACTTTGGAATGGGGGTGGATGAAAGGGCACGTGGGAACATTTAGTATGTGCAGCAGAGCTCTCCTGGACACTTAGTGCATGGAGGGCAAATGTGGGATAGATTTATACCCCAGCTTGCTACCCATTCACAGATTCATAAATCCCAAGGCCAGAAGGAACCATGGATATCATCTAATCTTCCCTCCTACATAACACAAGCCATAAAACCTCCCTAAACTAGTTCCTATGGCAGATGTTATAGGAAAAAAAATCCAATATTGATTTTAAAATTGTCAATGATGGAGAATCCACAGTGACCCTTGTCTACCTTATTCCAGCCTTGGATCAAGTTATGCATTTCTCTGCTAGATCGAGGAGCACATTATTGCATATTTGTTCCCCATGTACATATGCATAGCTTGTAATTAAGTCACCCATGAACCTTCTCTTTGTTCAGCTAAAGAGATTGAACTCGTTGAGTCTATCAGTATAAGGCATGTGGTTTAATTCTTTAATCATGGCTCTTGTCTGAACCCTCTCCAATTTATCAACCTCTTTTTTGCATTGCAGGTACAAGGACTGGATACAGTATTCTAGCAACAGTCACTCCACTGCCAAATATAGATGGGTTATTCCACCCTCCCTGATTGGAGATAACAAGCTGGTTCAGCCTAATTGGACTAACCTTTTTACCTCCCACCTGGTTCTTGCCTACTTTTCTATACCTGCCTCTGGACACTTCCACTGCTTGCATCCGACGAAGTGGGTATTAGCCCACAAAAGCTTATGCTTCAAAACTTTATAGTTAGTCTTTAAGGTGCCACAGGACTTTGTTACCAAGCAATCCAGATTGCTCTGAATCGGTGAAGATTTACCACTCCCCCAACTGTTTGTCTAGGCAACCTCTACATGTTCAAAACCTAGAACAATGGAACTAAAATGTTTGTTGGAGCATCTAGGTTCTACTTCAAGCCAAATCATAATAAGTAACAATAATGTAACAAAGTACAAGGCATTTACTACTGTGAATAAACTCTGACATCTTCTTGAGAATTAAAAATAGAGCCTGCTTCAGGATGTTTTCATCTTGGTTACAGTTTCCATGCAAGCCATCAGCTGTCTAGAAAATTGGGAGAAGCTTCTGTAAAGAAGTTTACACCCTGGTTCATTTTTCACCCTTTTAAAAAACCATATCTTTGTATTTTCTCTCCCCCCTTCTTTGCTCTGTTTTAACTTCTTCCCCATTAACATTTGAGTTCTAGTCATAGTTTTGATCCCACCGCATTTGATTGGGTGTGAAATTAGACAAAAAACCCTCATCCATTCATACTTAGGAACCTTTGAGCTACTGGGCAAAGCAGATAGGATGTGATTTTAGCTTAAGCAGCAACAGAACCTTGTTGTTGATAGCCATTCTGTAGACATGTTGGTTTTAATATAGTGGGATGAGAAAAAAAAAGCAAACAAAGCTAGGGGTCTTTCTAAAGAAGAAGAAAAACTAGGAACCCCAGAGCCATGTATTTAGTGATGGAAACAGATCAAATGGAACAGATCAATATGAGGGAAGGAGTATCACTTGCCTCCCACTATACTGTAGCAGAGGAGCGTGACGAACTTGCAAACTAGGTTCTACATGTTTTTGACAGTGAGGGTAATTAAATATTGGAACAATTTACCAGATTTCTGGTGGATTCTCCATAATGGACAAATTTTAAATCAAAATTGGATTATTTTTTCTGAAAGATCTGCTCTAGGAATTATTTTGGGATAAATTCATGGAGGTTAAGTCCATGAATGGCTATTAGCCAGGATGGGTAAGGAATGGTGTCCCTATCTTTTGTTTGTCAGAGGGGGGTGATGGATGGCAGGAGACAGATCACTTGATCATTACCTGTTAGGTTCACTCACTCCAGGCTACCTGGCATTGGCCACTTTCGGTAAAGAGGATATTGGACTGGATGGACCTTTGGTCTGACCCACTACGGCCATTCTCATGTACGTTCTATGGCCTGAATTATACAGGAGGTGAAACTAGGTGACCACAATAGTCCCTTCTGGGCTTTGAATCTGTGAATTTACATTCTTTCAATGTAAGGTTTGTATAAGGCAAATGTAATTTTGAGTTGAAGAATCACAGCGGAAGGTGCTCAAGAGGATAAGAAGGAGTTAAGGACCAGCGAAGGCCATTTAATTGGCATTTACAGATTAGAACACATGCTATATTGTGATTATGTACATTCTTTTGGGGGAAATCTGTTAAACAGAGTAAGAGGTCGGGAAGCTGCAAGGTTTGTGGAACTGCAAAGGAAATAGACAGCATTTTTAAGAATAGTGGGAAATGATATGTTCTAATTTTACCTCAGGAAATGAGAACCCATAGGTGTCGACTTCTTCTGGGCCTGAGGAGTGGTCAACCCCCAGCTCCACCCCAGGTCTCTCTCCTTCCCCCAAACACCAACCCACCTCTTCCCATCCTGTTCCACCTCAGGCCATGCCCCCATCCCATCCATTTGCCTAAGGCCCCACCCCTGCCCCACCTCTTCCCACCCAGTTCTGCCCATTCCCCTGAGCATGCCCCATCAACACTCCTCCCCCTTCCTCCCAGAGCATCCTGCATGCCGTGAAACAGCTGATTGTGCTGGGTGGGAGGTGCTGGGAGAGGGAGGAGTTGATCAGAGGGGCCGCTGGAAGGCAGAAGGCACTGGGGGGAGGGGCAAATCTGGAAAAATCCATTTGATTCAAGAGGAACATATCTGGATACTCACTGGTGTAACCAAGAGCAGAATTTTCCTGCAGGTAGAATTGTTGTATGTGTTGAAGTCGTACAGCTGCCCACTTCAGTTCAAAGGAGTTTGTTATACCCAGACAAGAGCTGGTGTATTTCAAGGTTAAGGGATTACAGTACAAGTAATTTAGAGAGTGATCCATTTTTCATCGGAAAAGCTTCTGTTGATTTATGAGAATTGGATCTGGTCTTTGGTAATAGCTGTAATTACTCAGAGCATATTGTTCACAGTCTCAGCTATTTTACACCTATAAGTTGAAGCTGAAGGACCTATTCCCCAGCCCATTGAAGTAACTGGGAGCCTTTCCATGGCCTTTGGTGGGGTTTTGGATCCAGCCCCCCGAGTACTGCATTCTTGGGCCATATCATACCATCAATTTTTAAGCAGAGCTCTTCACAGCATTCAAAGGGGAGGTCCTAAAAATCAATATCAGGTTCGGTGGCACCTTAAAGACTAACAGATTTATTTGGGCATAAGCTTTCAAATAAATCGCTTAGTTTTTAAGGTGCCACCGGACTCCTCATTGTTTTTGTGGATACAGCCTAACCCGGCTGCTCCTCTAATACTTAATATTATGTTATTGCCCTTTGTGCTTTTAACTAATCCCCCATCCCCCCCCCCCATACACACTATCATTCAAAAATCCTCCCAGAACAGTCCTATCTATATAGTCCTTCTATGCACCGTTTAAATTTGGAAGTGCATCAAATGCAATACACTGAGTTGCCCTGGTCTGGCTCCAAGTCAAGTAAAGCACTTCAGAATGTGCTTAACTTTAAGTGTTGTTGGTTATGTGTTTACCATAAGAGAGAAACTTTCCTGATTCAGTTTCTCTGTGAATTCTGGCCTATTTACTCCTTCCCCCGCAGACACAGTTGTTCAGATCCAAACGTGATGGGAACAGTATAAGTTTCTGAAAAGAGACCAAATAGGAGCTAACCAACACAAAAGCAAAGACACACACATTCCAGAAAAAAAGATCAACATTCCCGCAAATATAGCCATTATTTAGAGTCAGTCCTTTTCAAAATTATGGCATATCTTTTTTGTCATTGTTTTTCGTTGTTGGTTTGGTGTCTCTGGGCTCCTACATTCTGGCAGGAAAATAGAATAGAACTATTACTAGATGAAACGTGACATTATTGCTGGATTTACACCTGTGTAAATGAGAGTTCAGTGGAGTTACTCCAGATTGACACCAGAGTAAAAGACTTCCATGGAGTTATATAGGGTTTAGAGCAGTATGAGAGCAGAATACGGCCTGCTAACTTCAAGATGCTAAGCACAGAGATAGTCGCAACAGAAATTGGCCCTGCAACTGCATTATCCAACAATGTCAAGGAGTTCCACACAAGTTAATATCTGAAATAAAACTGTTTTCTCCTGGGTTCAATGAGCAAAAGAAAAATAGAAATTTTCTGGCCAATGAAATTTGCATATATGTTAAGGTTCTCTACAAAAAAATTGGCCATTGGGAAATACTGAAGTAGTTAGATTATAACTTTTGCTGTTCTGATCATGGCAGAATATAATAAATTGGATGCAGAACTGAGTGGATGTGCATTTTTTTCATGTTCACTAAATCTAACCAATATAGTACTATAAATGAACTCCTTAGAGGGATAGGATGTACTTCCAAACTAATTGGACTTTTTGGCCAAAATGAACTTTTGTTTGTTCTCTCAGGAAAACAATTCACATTTATGGAGTGAAATGAAAAGTGAAATAAGCAACTCCTGCAAGCATAGAATTTTCTCCCAGCATGTTGCAGAAGCCCACATTTCACTTTTAAAAAAACCCAGCCCCCTCCCTCTTGTTTTGTCCCCTGAAAAAGTCACAAATCCAGAGGATCAGACAGATAGTGTCAGTTTAGTGGAAACCCCTCCCTGTAGAAGCGACAAAGAGTCTTGTAGCACCTTTAGACTAACAGATCTTAGGGTTCATGAGTTTTCGTGGGCTAAGACCCACTTCATCAGATGAATGTTGTGGAAATCTCCAGAGGCAGGTATAAATATGCAGGCAAGAAAGCAAGGTAAATTCAATGGGGAGGAGGAGGATTTAAGGCCCACTTCCAGCAGCTGATCTGGAGGTGTGAACACCCAGAGAGGAGAAACTGCTTTTGTAGTTGGCGGGCCATTCACAGTCTATATTAAGTCCAGACCTGATGGTGTCGAACTTGCAGATGAACCGGAGCTCAGCAGTTTCTCTTTGACGTCTGCTTTTGAAGTTTTTTCACTGCAATATGGCTGTCTTTAAATCTGCTATTGTATGTCCAGGCAGATTGAAGTGTTTTCCTACAAGCTTTTGTATATTGCCATTCCTGATATCTGATTTGTGTCCATTTATCCTTTTATGTAGGGACTGTCCAATTTGGCCAATGTACATAGCTATAGAAAGTACCGTAACAATGAGAATGTACTGGTGCCATTCACCCCAACAAGATGCAGCAAATGTTTCCTCACACCATATATTCAACCACATTGTCCATTTCACAGGAACAAAATTTACTCCAAATTGCCTCCTGCATCAAAAAAATCAAAATTCTGAACACCATATTTTCAGAATATATGTGTTCTGAAATATATTCTGAAAATTGAAAACAATGAACAGGTGGTGAGAGAGACGCTTAAACCCCTTCTGATGAGGGTGACAGGATTAAGGCAACTCCCCGGCCTCATCTGCATCAAAGATGGGACAGGGAGGCATCTCCATTAGCAAACGGAATGGAGACCAGAGATCCCCGGGCAAGAACTGCACTGAACTCTGGGACCAGAAAATCGGGGAAGCACTGCATCAGGGGGGATCTCTGCTATAGATGTTAATGAACCTATACCTGCACATACCCAGCTCAGCAGTTATCAGACCTATTCTAGTAATCTGTGTCATTTTCCCATTGGTTTATAGGAAGGCATTCGTTTTTGATCTTGCCATTGCTGGATTATTTTATATATATTTATATATGTGTGTGTGTGTGTGTATATGTATAACAACTTAAGACTTGGGGGAGAGAACTCCCTATGTGATTTGGACCCTGGCTACCTCAGTAACCAGATTTTTTAAGCAGTGGGAAAAGCTGTTAAGCCAAGTGTCTGCTAATGCCATTCTCCAGGGCACGAGCTGTCATTCCAAGCAGATATGGAAAAGACCAGCAAGGGTGAGCAGATTATACTTGAAATATAGCGACACTCTCCTTGCTTGTCACCGGTCTACCATGCTGACCAATACTAATAACCACCGTACACAATGAAGCCATCATCAGTTAGCAAGTCAAATCCCTCCAGGCTGACAGGTGTTCAAATAATAAACCACATGCAGAGTAACAAAGCCCGGTGTGGTGATTAAGGCACAGGGCTGGAATCAGGCAATTTAGGTTCGAGCCAGGTGGCCTTGAGCTATTCGCCGAACCTCTCAGTGACCCATCTGCCACATGAGCATCACAATGCAGACCCAGCTTCCCGGCAGTATTATGACTTCCTCGTTGGGTGTCCATCAGTGTAGCTCTACTGAGTTTAATGGAATTACAGCAGCAGACAATCTGACCCACACACACGTGTAAAGAACTTTTCGATTTGCAGAGGGAAATTTCTAACAAAATGGTGTGATACTATTATTATAGGTACATGGTATTGATATGAATATTTATGGCATCTTGCAACCATGAAGGCTGTTATCAAGGGCCACCCAGAGCTAAAAGCATGCACCTTTCTATTATGAGCTAAAGAGACAGCTTTTCCTAGTAGGAGCTGTAACACTTGCATCCTCTGTGAATCAGTCACCTGGTTTTTCGGGTGGGGAGGGGGACATAGCTAACATACCCCAACCAGTTGAATACACAGTCACAGCCTTCATCATGCAACACATCTTTTCACATAAAGCAGCATACTTTTGTGTCACACTTCATTATGGCCATGTAAGATTTTGTGGGGAGAGAGCGTAACTTTTCTTCCGTCACCCTTCATATTTTTATTTACAGTACCAAAAAATTCCCTTTGGGAAATGCCAAATTAACAGCCCAAGCATCAAACTCCTCTAAGACTAAGCACTGCCAGCTGGCAAGGAGTAGGCAGGTAGAGAGCTGAGCAATACCTTATCCATTTAGTCCTTAGGCTCTTTCCTGTTCATTTGAATGTCTCTTCTACCTGTTGCATTCTTGGATAACCCCAAATGTGAGATCTTTGGGGCAAAGACAATCATTTTACCATGTGTCTGTGCAGCACTCAATACACCTGATCAAGGTGATGGGAAGGAGATACTGGTTCATGAGAAGCATTTTTGGGGGCCCAAGGAATGAGATATTTGGAGAAGTCCTTGGATAGGATATTTTTTCCCACTTCTTGTCTTAAACTGTTGAGAAGTGCTGATCTCTTGGTTTTTGATTCTATGAAGGACATAATCCTGTGCTTAGCTTTAGGCCTTGACTACACTATGCATGAAAGTCGATCTAAGCTATGGAATTTGAGTTACGTTAATAGCATAACTCAAGTCAATGTACTTAGATATACTTACCATGGGGGTCCACACTACACAAATGTCAACTGGAGATGCTATCCCGTCAACTCCTTTAATCCTTCTCCATCCGGTGGAGTATAGGAGTTGACAGGAAAGTGATTGTCAGTCGATTTAGTGGATTTAGTTGGGGCTTGGTCCTGCTTTAAGCAGTGGGTTGGACTAGATGACCTCCAGAGGTCCCTTCCAACCCTGATATTCTATGATACTATGATCTTCACAGGGCCTGCTAAATCGACCACCGATGCATTGATTGCTGCAGCGTTGATCCTCTGGTAAGTGTAGACAAGCTCTTAGATACAGGCTTAAGTCCTACTGAAATGAAGGGGACTTAAGCACATGGTCTAAATCAGGGATAGGCAACCTATGGCACGCGTGCTGAAAGCGGCACGTGAGCTGATTTTCAGTGGCGCTCATGCTGCCCGGGTCCTGGCCACCGGTCCGGGGGCTCTGCTTTTTAATTTAATTTTAAATGAAGCTTCTTAAACATTTTAAAAACCTTATTCACTTTACATACAACAATAGTTTAGTTCTATATTAAAGACTTATAGAAAGAGATCTTCTAAAAATGTTAAAATGTATGACTGGCATGTGAAACCTTAAATTAGAGTGAATAAATGAAGACTCAGCACACCACTTCTGAAAGGTTGCCGACTCCTGGTCCTAAATTTAAGCAAATGTTTAAGTGCTTTGCTGAATCTGGGCGTTTACCAGCTGCCATGTGCCATGGCAAAGGTGGCATTTGCTCTTTACATACAGTTTATAATTCACTTTGGGATCTTTTGGGATGATTAGCACTGTAAAAATATCCTACTGGCCCAGAGTGACACGGTATATGTAACCACCATCTTTATGACCAAGAGCCAGCAAAATAATGCAGGTCACGGCAATGTCTTCAGCTAGCAGCATTGTTTGCTACATTTTGAGTGCCAGGGTGGATCCAGTCCAGCATAGGAAGCATGAACTGGCATAGAAGCAATGACAAGCATTAGGCATAAGTACTTTTTATATCAAGCCTTTGGCAAGTTACTTGTTGGAAAAATCTGTTCCCACGAATGCAATCCAAAATCTGCAAGTTGTGTTATCAAGGCATATGATAACTTCTGCTATCCAGGGATATGTTAATTTGTGCCATCCTGGAATATGCCAAATCATGGGCAGGATAATAGTTCATTCCAGATGCCAGTCGAGGTCCCTTTCAACAGCCTTAGCACAGTTTGGAATGAGAGTAGTTTTGATGTGACTGTGGATTCCTGCAGGGCCCTCCTGGCTCCTGCCTCCGCTTGACCCAGAAAGTCACTCAGAGTCCTTGTTTGCAGTGCTCACCTGGTGCTTTATTTTACAAGTAGTGCTCCCACCACCTTTACAGCACAATATACAGTTCCTTTCTGCTGGTCTCCCAGCAGGAGAGAGGGACACGCTATTCCTCCCTGCTTTCCCTTGGAGAAGCTCCTCTTCCTTTCCAGCTCCCCGCTGGCTTCTTTCCTCTGGGCTTTTCTCCAGCTCCAGCCTGAAAAGGCAGCAGCTGTTCCTGCTTCGCCAATCAGGGCCAGGTGCCCCCCCCCCCAGCTCCAATTTACCTTTTTCACTTTCAGCTGGAGTGACAGAGGGCTAGCTAAGGAGTTTTTCTGCTAGCACCGTGTTGCACTGTGTAGAGCAAAGTGTACTTTCCCCACCAGAAATTGTGCAAATAACGTTTGAGTGAAAAATGGGTAATTTCCTACAATTTCCCTGGTCAAATCTGGTTTGCAATTATACACTTAGTGATCCACTTTTTTTCTATGTCTACATGACAGAAAAACATTTCTTCTTTTACTGGTATGTATATCCCAGAATGGGAGCTGAAATCAAACAAAGAAAATTAAGTTGAGAGTGATAGAACTAGAAACTTGGTTCCCTAAAGACCAAAATTGTGTTTAATAATGTATGTAAAGGACAGATAAACCCTTCATTAGTGATAGAGAGATACCACAAAAGGATCGGAGTGAGACAGGTGTTCAGCCTCCATATCCAAACAATTTTTCAAGGAGAAATTATTATTAACTTAACTCGATAACATAATCACCAAATAGTATATGACCAACTTTAGTAGCTAATATGTATGAGAGCAGTCAGTTTGCATATGCCTACAGACTCATGCTCATAGATTTGGGGGACTGTGTTGTCTAATGAAAAATAATAATATTTTGTTAAAAAAGGAAGTGTCTGTGTTTTTTTTTTTTAAATGAGAATTTGATGAACACATCAACAACATGAAGAACACATGAACAATTAATTCCACCTTGGGACAGGTCACTTGATACAGTATTGCTAACATGATTTTGTGTATCTAGAGTGTGAAATCCAGTTCACAGGTTAGGAAGAGAAGTGAGTTTAGCCAGGGCAAAGCGCACACATAAAATAGACTCCTCTTTGGAGAAGAATAAATGAAAGAATGCAAGTTTGTAAGTTCAAAAGCCATGTAAAGAGGATGTAACATTAACCATTGCAGGTAATTAACCTCTGAAACAGTTTACCAAGGCATTGATGGATTCTCTATCCCATGAAGTTTTTACATCAAGATGGGATGGCTTTCATAAAGATATGCTATAGTATTTCCACCCATGATGCTATCTAAGGTTCTCATATGCTCCTCCACCAGAGTATCTGAGTCCCTCACAATCTTTCATTTATTTAGCACACAATACCCATTTGAGGTAGGGCAGTGGTTCTAGACCCATTTTATAGGTGGGAAACTGAGGCCAACAAATGTTTAGGGTACCCAGACAGCAAGACAGCCAATATAAGAAATATATATTGTGATAGAGGAAGGCCAGGGAGCTGTGGCAGAGTGTTTGAGGGGAGATATATCAGCTCCAGGTTCATTAGGGCGTGGCTCCCTGTAGACTAGGGAAGCAGGCAGCAGGTTAATTAGGAGCACCTGATGCCAATTAAGGCCTTAATAAAAACCCCTGCCTCAGGCAGACAGGTGTGGGTGTTTGGAAGGAGTTTGGAGGCATTGGAGCAGAGAGCAGTTTGGAGGCATTGGAGCAGAGAGCAGTTTGGAGGCGTTGGAGCAGAGAACAGTTTGGAGAAGTTGGAGCAGAGAGAGTTTGAAGAAGTGCTGTGGTGAGCTAAGAAAGACCCAGACCTTAAGTAAAGGAACACCTGGCTTGTGTAGAGAGAGGGCAGGAAGCCCCCCACAAGCTGAAGAGTAGGAGGGGGAAGTAGTCCAGGGGAAGGAGTAGCTAATCCCAGTGGTTTACCACTATCCTCAGGGCCCCTGGGCTGGGACCCGGAGTACAGGGTGGGCCTGGGTCCCTCCCTCTCCCCTTCTCCCCTCTAGGATACTTGTGGGACAGTTAATACCCTGTTCAGAGGCAAGAAAAAGGCTCCCTGAATTCCCCCACAAGAAGAGAAAGCGCAGGACCCATCAATATCGTGGGAGTAATTTGCCACAATATATATAATAAATAAGAAATATAAGAAAAATACCCAAAAATCGGGACTGTCCCTATAAAATTGGGACATCTGGTCGCCCTACTTGTGTTCCACAGATGGTCAGAGAAGATATTTTAATGGTCCCTTTTGGCCTTAATACCACAAATATGAATGAATCTAAGAAAACACAGTAGGGACTGATTCTGTATACATTTACCCATGTGTGTAGGCCTTACTGTAATCCCATTAGGTTAAAAAAAAGCTTGTCATGTGATAAGAGCTATTCACATCAATAAATATTTGCCAAATCTGACCCTTTCGTCATGTTCTTGCTTCCTGTGTTTTCTCAACAGTAAGTACGTAACTCTCTGGCATCTCTTTGGGAAACAGAAATCATTATAGGTTTAAGATAAGCAGCCATGTTAGATCCGTAAAGAAAACGAGGAATACTTGTGGCACCTTAGAGACTAACCAATTTATTTCAGCATAAGCTTTTGTGGGCTGTAATCATTATGAGACATAGAATGGAGGGAAGGTGCTTAATAGGGCACAAAGAAGCACACCATATTGATCCATTTTCTCTTACCTGTAAAATGTAAGAATGACTGAATGCACAAATAACATAATTTTCATTTTGTAGTTGAGCATTTTATTTTCCATTTTTCTAAAGATGCTGCCCTAAACAAAATGAATACTGGAAAAGAGAATCCAGTGTGGCCAACAACAGGTGGAAATAAATCCACCTCTCTGAGTAAGGGTTGGTAAGTTTGAAGGAAAAAAAATTCCATCGACCTAGCGGTGCATCCACTAGAGCTTAGGTCCTCTTAATTACATCACATAGGGCATGACATTATTCATAGCTGAGCAATATAGTTAAACCGACCAAACTTTGTAGTGTAGACCAGCCCTCAGTCTGCAGTGAAGTGCTTTGTCTGCTTTCCTGTCTATTATTCACTGGTGTTTTACTGCTCTGGATTTAATTTGTCCAGCATGAAGTCTTACAGAAAATGTAAAAAATCCTTTTGGATTCCAGCTCTCGCAGGGATTCACAAACTTTCAGCAAATTTACAAGTTTATTTTTTTTAAAAAAGATCCTTGATTGACCTTAGCTATATAATTCTGGTTCACAATTACTTTATTCTGTAATTCCCTCAACAATTCAGTCAAGCTGCATCCAACCCACAGAATGAAACTGAATCCCAGTCAAAGAACGTACAACAAGGATTTGACTCCTGACAAAGACAGCAATGAGGGATTATTTTACTTTAGAAGATTTTTTGAGCTGATCCGCCTATACATTTCCTTCACAATTCAAAATTAACTCTTTGGTAAATACAGGAAGACAGGTATGTGAGGTGTCATGGGGCCATGGAAGTGAACTGACTGTCCCTTTATACACTAAGCCAATGCTTCGACTTTCAATTAAAAAGTAAAAAGCATGTTGAAACTAGGGAGAAGATATTTCAACCAGGTTGCTCTACTACTTGAAGTCAGTTTCTAAGAAGAGTCTCAGTTGCCATGAAGCCCCCAGGCGACTTTCTTTGAGGATCATTGGCTGGTTTCCACAAAACAGTTCACGGTTATAAATAAAAAAGACACACAGCATGTTGATTTACACTGAGCTGTTGTTTATGGGAATCAGAGAGTTTTCTCAGGTCAGAAATCATTTCTGAAGAGTGAATCCCTGCAAATTCCGGTTTATATCTCTGCATGAGAGTTAAGGGAGACTGGCAAATTTAGGCTTTAAAAAATCTAGAAAAAAGTCTTTTCTCTCTCTCTTTTTTATTTTTAGCAGTGAAAGAGATATTGACAAGTAGGCTGAGTCCATAATTCCAGTTTTATGAAAATAAAGCTTGAAAAATAATATGTAGAAAATACTTTATTAATATTCATTATTATGATTGTTATTATTATTATCCTGTAAAAATGTACACATATTCCCCTGTGTTGTGGAAAAACAGAATGCTAGAGGAATTTGGTAGTGCATAAAAAGCAGAAAGTAAAAGTAAATAACCATAAACAGAAACACTGACCAGTCCTACGTATTTCCCAAAGTGTGAGGCTATTGGGTTTTGATGTTTGGCTTCAGCCATTTATAGTTTGGTGAGAGAAGGGAACTAAAATTTGGTCCCATATACAGGGGTTTGGATCAGATTCATGTCTAATTGAACTACAGTTTCACCTTGCTTTGAGTTCATTCAACTCTATGAAGTCAGTGGCATCCCTTTATATATGAAAAGCATTCCCTGCTTCACTACAGGCTTCCTATCTGACCTTGGGCACTTAGCCTCTTTGAGCCTCAGTTCCTTATCTGTACAATGGGGGTAATAGCACATCCCTGCACCACAGGGGTGTTGAGAGCATAAATACACTAAAGACTGGGCTGATACTGCAGTGTTGGGGGCCAAATTTCAACCTGAGCGGCTAGTCAAATGTCAGGTCCCTGAGTAAGTTCCAGTTAGGAACAGAAATTGATGGTGTCTGATATTTTCTTTGATGGAGTTTTGTTTATTTACAAAGACTGTACAAAGTCCTCTGAGTCTGAATGGAAAGGAAATCAAATAGCGGGAAACAGGTTATCTTGCTCAAAGCACCAAGAGCAGTCTTTTCATCCTTCATCCCTCACCCCAAAACCTCACACCAGGTTTCCTCCAGAGTCAGCCACCCTGTCTTCAGCTGCTCCTTCAGACTCTCTCTCTGCTTTCTCCCCCCATATCATACATACCTCGTCCTCATCACAATACCCAGTTGAACCCTCTGCTCACCTGGTGCTAGTTTCTGGGTAGACTATTCGGTTCTGTTTAAGTTGTGTCTTAAATGGGGGATCTAATATCTTTTATTGTACCCACTTCTATAGGTGAAAGATAAGTTTACAAGGGTACACAGAGCTCTTCATTGGGGAACTCATCCACAGATGCCTTTGACTGAGGTTTTAACTCAACTCATAATGGGTTTCACCCATCTCATAATGGTACTAGATAAATAGGTAGGTTTGCCAGTAGCACACAGAAATCATAGCCAGATGTACAGGGGTCATTCTGCTTAGCACACGTTGTTCTGGGTTGTCTTGCTCATTTAGTTCAAGGTCCCTTATTGAATGTCCTTTATTATCCTCCTGTACTTGTCTCTGAGTCCCTATAAACTCCTCATAATGGGTTCTGTGCCAACTAATGCTAATTTAATGGTGTTTCTTCAACCATACTTGCTGCTGTTTTACTGAGAGTTAAAACTAATGCAGTAAGGACATTTTATGCAACATGGCTTTCCTTGTTTCATGCTGGACTGGAGAAAGGCTTTCAGGAATGGGGACTGTGTGTAGTTTGCTTTCCTCTCTATATGCTTATATTTGTATGTCTGTTTTCCCTGTGTTCTGTTTCTGCACAAAAAGGACATGCTAAAGCCCCAGGGCTCTTAGTTGTTCCCATCTCTTGCTCTGTTTGGGAGAGGAGCAGAGGTACAAGGTGTAATCCTGAGAATCTCTCACAAAGGTACTGGGAGCTCCCAGTGACTTGTACACCTATTGTTGGGGCCTCAGCCACTTGCAGACTGAGTCAGGACAGCTCACAGCTTCTTCACACAGTGCACAGTCAACCTGTGGAATTCCTTGCCTGAGGAGATTGTGAAGGCTAGGACTATAACAGGGTTTAAAAAATAACTGGATAAATTCATGGAGGTTAAGTTCATTAACGACTATTAGCCAAGATGGGTAATGAATGGTATAGGGTAAAAGAATGGGTAAAGAATTAGTCTCTGTTTGTCAGAGAAGGGTGATGGATGGCAGGATAGAGATCACTTGATCATTACCTGTTAGGTTCACTCACTCCGGGGCACCTGGCATCGGCTGACAGGATAGGGGGTGGGGTAGCTCCCTTTTATGGACACCCAGCCATCCAATTAGTTGAGAGATCGGCAACCTTGGCACGCAGCCCCGCAGGGTAACCATTCTTGGCGGGCCTGTCTGGTTTGTTTATCTGCCATGTCCGCAGGTTCAGCCAATCTCGGCTCCCACTGGCCACAGTTCACGGTCCAATGGGGGCTCTTGGTAACTGTTCTCTGTTTGCTTTACCTGTAAAAGGGTTAAAAAGCCTCCCTGCACAGGTAAAAATAAAGAGCAGTCACCTGACCAAAAGAGCAAATGGGAGGGCTAGAACTTTCTAAAATTGGGGAAAAAAACTTCCCTTTGTTGTCTGTTGTTCTCTCTGGACTGCAGGTACACTGATCCGCAACGCTATAAGCGGGAATACTGTGTAAGATTTGAACTAGGTATGAAAAATTATCTTCCATACCTAGAAGGAATCATTGGGACAGGGAAAGTTTAGATAGATTCAATCAGGTTTATTTCTTTATTTTGGCTTGTGGCTCTCCTCTGTGCTAACCCCTGATGCTTTTGCATGTTTGTAACCTTTAAAATGAACCCCCAAGAAAGCTATTTTGGTTGCTTAAATTTTAGAATTACTCCTTTAAAATCTAGCAAAAGCCTAAGTTCCAGATGTATTTTCTTCCTTTTTGTTTTTAATAAAATTTACCTTTTTTTTGGTTGGTTTGGATTTTTGGAGGCTTGTGCATATGTTGTTTAATTAGCTGGTGGCAACAGCTAATTTCCTTTGTTTTCTTTCTCTGCTCTTCCCTGCGGAGGGAGAGGGGGTGAAAGGGCTGAAGGTACCCCACAGGGAGTAATTACCAAGTGCTTCTTTCTGGGTTTAAGGGTTAGGTTTTTTGCATTTGGGTGGTGGCTGTGTTTACCAAGCTAAGATCAGAGAAAAGCTGTAACCTTGGGAGTTTAATATAAGCCTGGAGTGGCCAATATTAATTTTTAGAATCCTTGTGGGCCCCCACCTTCTGCACCCAAAATGCCAGAGTACGGATTGACACCCTCGAATCAGATGGGCCTTTGATTTTACAGTTTCATTTTGTTCGTTAAGATGACTGATTCTTTTGGAACACTGAATTTTTGTGAGATGGAAGATCTACCAAAATGCCGCTTCTTGGCACTGAACCCATCAAAATAGGTTATTTATTATAATATTATTTAATTATTATTTTTATTTTATTTTTATTTAACATTTATATTACCGTAGTGCTTGAAAGGCTCAGTCGAGTTAAGGTCCTCTTGTGCTAAGCACTATACACACAGATAGTGAAGGATCATCAGTGCCACAAAGAAGTTCCAATCTATAAGACTGTGAGATGGGTGAGATGGGATACCAAAGAGAACATTACTTAATTGTGTGATTCTGGCTGGAATGACTCAGAGGATGAACTCATGGCCCCTTTGACGTCAATGGCAAAATTCCCATTGACTTTAATGAGATCAGGAGTTCACCTGTGGATTTTAAGGCTAGCAAGTACCTCTGTGGGTATATAGTCTGACCTCATGCAGACCAAGCTACCAAATCCCGCCTTGTATTTGTTGTTATGATTAGTCATTGATAATGTGATTTCACAGAGCACTTGTGCAGACACTGCACATGCACACAGCTTATTCTGTAATTGTACAGCGACTAGTACAATAGGGGTCTGGTCTAAGTAGGTGCTACTGTAATAATAAATAAATAAATACATTAATAAATCCTTCCGAGAAGGGAATAATTGTTCCCTTCTACATAAAACCCTTATCAGGTTATTCTTGGAAGAATGGGGGCCTGAGATAACAGAGGCCGTGTTTCGGGACATGCCATTTAAAGTTGTGGATGGAATCTCCTACTTGATTCAGCCGACATTCAGCCAAAATCCATGAGTTCACATTCTCTCATAATAGCTATATTTACCACTACCAGGATGAAATTAAAATCATTCAGTGCATAGCCCTAATAATAAACCTATATGACTAGGGGCTGCTTCTTCAACATTATTTCCACCTAATTTATAATCAAGATGTTCAATTAATAATTTCAGCACTTTACACAGTGTTAAGTCAGCTGAAAAGCATGTGATTTTTTCCCACTTTTCATTTTTCACAATGCTGAGGGATGCATAATAACCCAGCAGAACAGGGATGCCGGGAAAGCAACAATTATTAGCAGACTAATGGGAAAAAGAAAAGTTTCAAATAGAAAGGCTGGAGAGTTGATTGAGTTTCACAGAAAATGTAACTTCACTAAATGGCTCCAAAATACATGAGAGCAAAGTGTACAGCACATTTCTATGGATATTAGAATCTTCTTGAGAATGACATATTCAGTGAGAATGTTCTTGGCTAACTAGTTCTACCCTCCGCCGCCTCCTCCGGGCCCCCCGATTCTCACTCATATACACTTGCTTTACCCTGGTATTACTCCACTGTCTTCAGTATAGTTACTTAAGAAACATTCATGTAAGGGAGAGGAGAATCAGGCCCAACAATACTTTTCAAAGCTGCCTTACTTCACTCCTTTCAAGCTACTCCAACAACAACTTCACCCCTGAACAGCTAGGGACTTGCATTACTAGACAGAAATCCTATGGTATCAGTAATTTGAATACAGCCCAGGTAGGTAATGAGTAACTGTCTTTCCAATCTAGAGTGACCAGATGTCCCCATTTCATAGGGACAGTCTTGATTTTTGGGTCTTTTTCTAATATAGGCTCCTATTACCTCCTCTCCCACACACACTCCACACACACTCCCTGTCCCAATTTTTCACATTTGCTGTCTGGTCACCCTATTCCAATCTGATGGATACCGGGTAACCTATGTGATGTTAAATAACCCATATGATGACCTATGTGAATTAGCCCATCGGCACTAGATACAAGAATTGCTTCCTGAAATCTATCACCTGTGTTATGCAGGAGGTCAGACTAGATGATCATAATGGTTCCTTCTCACCTTGAAATCTATGAATCTATTAAATGAGCAGGTGGCCTCACTTCTGTTCCTAGTAGCAACCCCTCCCCATAATATTAGGCACTTAACTGTTTCAGCAGAAAACCCAAGGACTCGTTCTTCTCCCTCTGAGAGGCCCCTCCAGAACAGAAATAGGGGACATTAGCATGAGGCATAGTTATGAGATCGTCTAATATGGCTGCTGTATGTGCTGTGGTTAGGAGACTTCACTGGAACCTTTCATCATCACTAAATTCACTTAATAAATAACGAGCTGGTTCCACCGAGGTTTGTTTAATCCATACATTTGCAGCAGGATCAAATGTCTTAAAACAAGTTCTTGCCCTCACCAGGCTGAACACCATGTTCAATTTGCAGCGGTGCTATTAAAAAAAAAAAAAGTGTAAACTGTTCAGAATTTGAAAATCCAACTCAATATATTCATCTGCATGCTTTAGATTGCTTTATGGCTGGAAGTTTCATTTAGAAAACATTCCATTTGTGTTTAAGAATTTGTGGTTGAGGCTTTGATAGGTTCTTTAATTGAGCAGAATTTCACAATTTAATATCGCCAACAGGCAATTACTGTGTTTTTAATACACTTTTCGTACACTGACAATAATGTCACACTAAGCTGCCTCTGTAGCAACTGGATTTTCTGCCTCGTACAATGAGCATGCCAAAGCTACACAAATTTGCATGGAATCTCATTCTATTGCTTTCTGTGGAGTCATGGGCTTCCTTACTTTGCGTTAATATAGTCTGCTCTTGAGAACAGCAGATATATCAATAATCCTGAGTTATCTTCTTGGTTCTGCCACTGACTCACTATGTGACCTTGGCAAGTTAATTAATCTCTTTCTGCCTAGTGTGCACATCTCAGAATGGATATTGTGATACTTATCTACTTCTCAAAGGGAGTTCAAGGGTTGCTAAATTATGGCTCAATTCTGATCTCACCTACAGAGTTGTAACTCCCATAGGGAGTGATTGCCCATTGCTTTATACCTTATGTTATAATGTATTAAGTGATACATCGCCTGGGGGCTAGCTGTTTAAGGGATTGCCTTCCTTTTCATAACTTGCCCCAAGGGCCAAGACTTATTGACTCACTCACAATGTTGATTCCTGTGGTGTCAGTAGCTGTGTGACTGTTCTTTTCTTTTCTTTTCTTTTCGACCTGCATCTCTACATTTCCAAAGAAATCTACTTTGCTGCAAAACCCACATGTTGTGAGGCGGAGGTACAGAAGACACACACTGCACTTCCTCCTAGAAACTTTACTTTTATTCTTTCTTGATTTAGTCTTTCCCTCAATCTAAAATGAAAGTCATTTAAACAGGGTTTTTAGGAATGACTTTGGGAAAGTTCCAGGGCCTGAATTATACAGGGGTGAGACTAAGTGATCATGATGGTCCCTTCTGGTCCTGGAATCTATGAATTAAGACTTTTGGTCACTGTTGCTGTGGATTTGAACAGGTAGCCTAGAGGTGAAAAACTATGTAGCCCATGACCAGTTTCCTGACTCAACTAGTTTTCCAAAACTAAATATTCTTGTGTATGTGTGTGTGTGTATATATATTGCAATAGTTCTGTGATGTATTCTGTCCACAGTGTTGTGGATGCAATGAAGGCGGTCCAATCTAGTGGTCAGAGAGGCGATGTTTAGGCCTACTGGTCAGAGCAAGACTCAGGAGCCAGAGTCAGTTTCGGGCAGGAGGAATAGAAGGAAGGAACTGGAACAAGGGTGAGAGCAAGAACCAGGAACAGATCTGGAACAAGGCAGGGATATAGGGCAGGGAGGCAGGATCCAATGTAGCAGTCCACAAAGGATCCACCTAGTTGCTCAGAAAACTTCCTGTGCTCCTTCTGATTTAAATAGTGACTCTGAGCCAACCAGAGAGGCCAGATAACTTTTCCAATTAGAATCTTTGTGGGTGGTACCTCTGTTGAGCTAGAGTCCACCAGCCCAACTCCCTACTGGTACCAGCAAGCTGCCGGTTGGTGGGTGCAGTCTGGGGACTGCCTGAGGACCTATGGTCCCTCACACACAGGTGGTGGCAGGGTATTCTCAATGGAATGGACACACCTGTGGAATATGCTTGAGTCATTTGAAAAACAGCACGGTGCAGTATAAAACACATTTGCATGGCCAGGCTTTTGGTTAATTTTATAATAGGGGAATTGGGAGGAGGAGGACAGGGTTGTTTACAAGCAGGAGGGCTCTGTACTATTTTGTGGACTGATAATTCATTTACCTTACTTATAACACTTGCCCGGGGGCATGGGAGATGAAAGCCAGTATGAATTTCTGCACCAATAAATAAGATATATTCTTTGCTCAACATATTATTATTTACTAGACTGTTACAAAAATGAGGTACCACTCAGATGAGATGATCACTCTACAGCCTTTGTTTTATCACAGAGATTCCGGACTCCATTCCCAAAGATTTTACAGACCTGCTGCCAAGCACTTTTAATAATTATAACCCAAATTCCCCCTGTCTTCCCCTGTTAGCTTTTTGTAGGGCTCCTGCAGGGTCTGAGGTTCTGTCTGGACTTTTTCATGTTGATAGTGTCTGAGTTGCTCTGACTAATAGCTTCTGGCCACTCTGTGAATTCAACTGAAATGAAGCTGAAGTAGGACTGTCATTAGGGAGCAAAAGTCCCAGTTAGATTTTGCTCATGCAGAAGCATCTGAGAATGACAATGATTATCCTGATCTGTAGATCACAACAGATCTCTGAATATGTTAGGAGGTTAACCTCTCATTAGTTATGCCACATACTTGTTTGGCTTCACCCAGTGATATTTGCTCCGTGAACTCAATAGTATCATAGCATATCAGGGTTGGAAGGGACCTCAGGAGATCATCTAGTCCTACCCCCTGCTCAAAGCAGAACCAATATCAGAACATTTTCCCTGAAAAATGAGACTTGGGGTCTAGTTTTTCCTGTGGTATTTCACACACACACATACACAATGGTATAGAATACTTATTATTAATTATTATGTATTATTATTTATAGTATCCCTTAGGGACTTTAAACAAAATTAGGGCCATATTGTGCTAGGCACTATAAAAATACAGAATAAGAGATAGGACGTACCCTGACGACTTTATGATATAAATAGACAAGATAGACAAAGGGCAGGGAGGAAAGGCTATAACATAGAAGCAGAACTGACAGAACAATGGTTTGCAAACATTATATAAGTGCCACAAATCTGCTGTTGTCTTGTTTTGTGGTTTTCTTGTGAGGGAATGAGCTTAATACGCAGATAAATGTAGGGAGAGGGGGCATTGAACAGAGCGGGCCTGAGAGGATATTGGAGGGGAGGTTGAGGTATTTGTGGCAAGGATTAACGTCTCTTTCAAAATCCGATAGCTTCACAAAGTGGTAGATTTTCAATTGTTTTTGCAAAAAGATCAGCTCCCATTTAGGTACCTAAATAAAGGTTAGATTCTCAAGAGTGCTCCGCTGAGTTATTCTGAAAATCTGGCTCTATTCTCACTCCTACTAAAGTCAATGGCTTTAATCTGGCCCTGAGAAGCTATTCTCACTCCTACTAAAGTCAATGGCAGCTCTTGTGCTTAGCCCTGGAGGTTACTGGCTCAGTTCTTGACTTGTCAGTCAAGATGGTGGCTGTCATACAAACTCAGGCTCTAACTTCTCAAGATGAAAACGGGTATGCCTATTGCACATATTTAACTGGCATTGTTGTTCTCTCTATTCCCATTGATTTAGTAAGGTGAAGCCTAGTTGTAGCTTGATGCTTTCAGTTCTCGTCATCTTTGTCACTCTTAAATCTGGTCATTTTGGTGCTTTTAACCTATATGATACAGATTTCATGAGGGAGTCTAGTGTTTCTCAAACTGGAGGTCCTGACCTAAAAGGCAGTTGCAGGGAGGCCACAAGGTTATTGTAGTGGGGTTATGATATTGCCACCCTTACTTGTGTACTGCCTTCAGAGCTGAGCGGCCAGAGAGCGGCACCTATCTCTGAAGGGAGCACCCTGCCCGCTGCAGCACAGAAGTAAGGGTAGCAAAACACAAAATGTCTCATATGCTCTCGGAATATATTGGGGGCAACTTTTTGTTTCAGAATGTGGAGGAAGTAAACAGGGAACAGCCATAGTAGACTTAATTTCAACAAAGAGGGAGGAATATTGTGCATACCTGAAGACAGAAGGCAATTCTGGGGACAAAGAGAAAATGAGAGTTCTATACCAGCCAGCCGAACTTTGATACCTGGAAATATATTGGAACAAATTATTGAATAATCAATGGGTAAGCATCTAGAGCAGTGGTCCCCAACCCCCGGTCCTCGGACTGGTACCGGTCCGTGGAGCATTCGGTACTGGGCCGCGGCCGCGTTCCCCTCCGGGCCGCCTTCCCCTTCGGGCCGCGGCCGCGTTCCCCTCCGGGCCGCCTTCCCCTTCGTGCCGCGTCCACGTTCCCCTCCGGGCCACGTTTCCCTCCGGGCCGCCTTCGCTTCCGCATCCGGCGGCTTCCCTTCCGGTGCGGTGCGGTCCGGCTTCCCGCGGCTTTTCGGCGGACATGCAACGGTCCGCCGCACCGAGTGAAAAATTAAATCGCCCCCGGGCCGCAAGCATTGTCCGGTCCGTGTTGACCGGTCCGCGGCGATCAAAAGGTTGGGGACCACTGATCTAGAGGATAATAGTTACAAGGAACAGCCAACGTCGATTTGTCAAGAACGCTTATCAAACTATGATGGGGTGCAGACAACAAAGGGTTAAGGAGCAGTTATGGGCCCTGCTGCACCTGCAGAGCCTTCTCCAGCTGGAGGAGAAACTTAAAAGAGAGCCAGGCAGCTCAGAAGAGGAGCAGACAGGAGAGGAGAAACCTATCTTTGGAGCTGCAGCTGGAGTCATGGCTACAGGAGAGAGGTCCGCATGTGGCAGCTACCCAGGCCTCAGAGGAGGGAGCAGCTTTTCCCAAGGAATAAGGAACCCTTCACTCCATCTTCTTGTGGATTATTTGCATGGCTTTTGACTGTGGGAGAATAAGTGGTAGGAAGTAGCCCATGGAGGCAGCCCTGAAGCTCTCTGGGGTGATTGGTAACTTGTAGGTCCTTGGAGAGGAACCTGGTGGAGAGGGGGAGACCTGGGTTCCCCTACCACTTCCCCTCCTGCAAAGGGACACAAACCCCTTTCTCCATAAGACATGATGGACCTTGAAGTAAGGGTGCATGTCCCACAGGAGACTGGACATGGGCTGAAAAACTCTTGAGTGGGGGACATTAGACATATACATACTTTTCTGGACTCTATCCTCCTGCCCGCTCCTGGAAGGAGTGGTTAGCAGGCTGAGTCACTGCCTACCAGAAAGGGAGACCTTCGCTGAGCCAGGGCAACCACAGGAGGGGACTCTCGAAATGGAGGAGAACCGTGACCCAGGATTCTAACCACTATGTGGTATTACCAGTAAATGCCCATCACACAAACCAATCTAAGCTCCTTCTTTGACAGGGTAACTGGCCTTATGTATAGGGAGGTATTTATAAGTCATGATATATCTTGATTTTAGTAAGACTTTTGACACAGTCCCACATGACATTCTTATAAGCAAACTAGGGAAGTGTGGGGAAAGTCCTACTCAAAGAGTAATTATCAGTGGTCCTGCGGGGCCTGGCAGGGTCTGTTTTGGGTCTAATACTAATCAATAGGTTCATCAAGGACTTGGGTAATGGAATGGAGAGTGTGCTTATAAATTTTGCAGATGGCACCAAGAGGGGAGGGTTCACAAGCACTTTGGAGGACAGGATTTGAATTCGAAACAACCTTTATAAATTGGAGAATTGGTCTGAAAACAACAAGATGAAATTCAGTAACAATGGAAAAAATTAAATTAGGAAATTACTGTTTAGGTGATGGTACTAATGAAAAGGATCTGGGGGTTATAGTGACTCACAAAGTGAATATGAGCCAAAATGTGATGCAGTTGCAAAAATGGCTAATGTAATTCTGGGAGGTATTAACAGGAGTGTTACACATAAGACAGAGGAAGTTATTGCCCCGCACCTCTTGGCACTAGTGTGGTCTCAGCTGGAGCACTGTGTCCATATCTACGCACAACAATTTAGGAAAAAGGTGGACAAATTTAGAGTGAGTCCAGAGAATTGTAATAAAAAGGATAAGAGGTTTAGAAAACCTGACATCTGAAGAAAGGTTAAAAAACCTGGGCCTGTTTAATCTTGAGAAAAGAAGATTGAGGAGGGATTTGATAACAGTCTTCAACTATGTTAAGGGCTGTAATAAAGGGGAGAGTGATCAATTGTTCTCCATGTCCACTGAAGGCAGGACAAGAAGTAATGGGTTTAATCTGCAGCAAAGGAGATTTAGGTTCGATATTAGGGAAAGCTGTCTAACTATAAGAGTAGTTAAACTCTGGAATAGGCTTCCAAGGGAGATGATGGCATCCCTGTCTATGACGGGTTGGATCACAGAAACCCCCTTGGGGCTGCCAACTGATGTGCCAAGACTACTCCTGCCCCTGCTTTCCTGCCCTGGCAGCTTAGGACTCTAGAAATCCGGCCTGGTTTGAGTCGGACTCGCTAGCCTGCTGCAAACACAGAACCAGGTCTGAATCACATCCCCTAACAGCTGTAGGCTCACCTGGAAACAGGTTAAGAAGTGTTCCTGCCTTTAGCACCCAGATGCTCAACTCCCAGTGGAGTCCAAACCCTAAATACATCTGTTTTACCCTATATAAATCTTATACAGGGTAAACTCATAGGTTCTTCAGCCTCTATAACACTGATAGAGAGACATGCACACCTGTTTACCTCCCCAGGTACTAATACATACTCCAGGTTAATTAATAAGTAAAAAGTGATTTTATTAAGTTCAGAAGGTAAGATTTAAGTGGTTCCAAGTAGTAACAGAGAGAACAACATGAATTACCAAATAAAATAAAATGAAACACGCAAATCTATCTCTAATACACAAATAAAACTGACTACAGATAAAATCCTCCCCTCAGATCTTTCAGCGAGCTTCCTTTTAAAGACTAAACTCCCTCTAGCCTGGGACCAGCTATCACTCACGCCCCCCTGTAGCCATTGTCCTCTGTTCCAGTTTCTTTCAGGTATCCCTGGGTGGTGGAGAGGCTATCGCTTGAGCCAGCTGAAGACCAAATGGAGGGGTCTACCAGAGGTTTAAATAGACTTTCTCTTGTGGGTGGACACCCCTCCCTTTCCCTCTGTAGAATCTAGTCCAAAATGGAGATTTGGAATCACATAATAATAATAATAAATGGAGATATACCAATCTCCTAGAACTGGAAAGACCTTGAAGGTCATCAAGTCCAGTCCCCTGCCTACACTAGCAGGATCCCCCTGCCTACACTAGCAGGATTTTTGCCCCAGATCCCTAAATGGCCCCCTCAAGGATTGAACTCACAACCCTGGGTTTAGCAGGCCAACACTCAAACCACTGAGCTATCCCCCCACCCCCATATAAATATAAATGGAGATATACCAATCTCCTAGAACTGGAAAGGCCTTGAAGGTCATTGAGTCCAGTCCCCTGCCTACACTAGCAGGATTGAGTACTGTCCCCTGACAGATTTTTTTTGCCCCAGATCCCTAAATGGCCCCCTCAAGGATTGAACTCACAACCCTGGGGTTAGCAGGCCAATGCTCAAACCACTGAGCTATCCCTCCCCCCCCCTAAAAAATTTTTTTTTTTTGGAAAGACCTTGAAGGTCATCGAGTCCAGTCCCCTGCCTACACTAGCAGGATCGAGTACTGTCGCCTGACAGATTTTTTGCCCCAGATCCCTAAATGGCCCCCTCAAGGATTGAACTCACAACCCTGGGTTTAGCAGGCCAATGCTCAAACCACTGAGCTATCCCTCCCCTCCATGCCTGACTCAGGACTTGCAGGTAGCATCCATTGCCCACATGCTACCTTGAAGGACCTCAGGTAGACTTCCTATGTGGATTGGATCCTTCCAAGCTCTTTTGTCTGTTAAATGCTTCTTGACTGGGCACTTAACTTGCACATTCCTTTCTCAAGAAGCTGACCAGATGCTTGATGCAAGTATACAGCCAATATTCATAACTTCAGACACACAAGTAGTACATACATACAAATAGGAGGAATAGATTCACTACATCATAACCTTTACAGAGATGTGTCACATGACATGTAGCATAAAACATATTCCAGTTACATCATATATACTTTTATAAGTATATCCCCATTAAATCCTTATGGGGTGCACCATTGTTAGAATAATGAAATTTAGAAACAACTGTATTATGAATGTTGTGTAGTATGGTTTTAAAAACAGTCTTAGACTATATATGCACTCCTGAGCCCTGCCCTCATGTATCTTAAACTCATTTTCACCCTGCCCCAACTGTGCTTTTCACAAGGCAGGAAACACAGTGTCTAAGTACCCTGAACCTCCTGTCTTTAAAAAGTTCCAGACAGGTAAATGGAATAGATTAATACCAAACAAAGGATGTGATAGCCATTAAGTGTTCTCATTCCTGTAAGTGTATTGAAAGCCCCCCTCCCTTATCCACACTGGACTATAAGAAGGCCTCAACCATGTATAGAGTTGAGCCATTTGTTTTTGGGTGTTAACCCCGTGGCTCCTTTTTGCTAAGCAATAAACCTGTTTTCCAGAAGCCTACTGAGTCATGCCTGTCCTTTGAGGGTAATATTGGGATAAGCCTCAAAAGGGATGAAGCAGTTTTTGCAACACCATCACACGGTCATTTTAAGTTTTTAAGAAAAGGTTAGACAAATACCTATTGGGGCTATTCTAGGTTTTCTTGGTTCTGCCTTAGCACAGGGGGCTGGACTAGAGGACTTCTTCAGGTCCCTTCACGCTCTACATTTTTATGATTCTATTCTCTGCAAGGAGGGTATGTCCCTTTGATATTTGCCTTGATGAGCATGAGTGTAGTTACAAAGCTGGCCTAATAAAATTCCACCCCTCTGGCAGGAAGGGAATATCATTTTGCCCAGTAACTCAATGCTCTTCAATGGAATTCATTTTGCTTGTAGGGCAACCATTGCAACAAAGGAGGAATTTTAATGTGTCACGTCTGTAGATAGGTTTGAATAGAAAATATCTCCAGTTGCTTGTTTCCTGCAGATCGGTTTAGAAGTTTGATGGAGCTTTTCATCCTTCAAACATCCTAAAGCTGCCCTTGATTTCTTATTTAATAGGATGTATTGAAAATGTCCAACCACCCTTGGAACATTATATGGAAACTGCTGGGCTGGGAGGAGGGAAATACAGAGGGTTAATTTCCAGACACTGTCGTGAGTGGCATTAAACATCAAAAGTGCTTGAAATTAACCTGTCCCCACAGAAGAAATATTTAACAATTGTTGATGTGATGTGTGCCTTGACATTTTGAAGGATTATGCAAAGTCTTTTTGCATATAATGACTTTCAAAGCACTTACCATCCTGCACCAGTCAAATGCAGCACTTTTGATTCATCACCATGGAGGTATTAATAATTTCATATCTTAAAGTAATGGTAAGGTTGTGTGGAAAGCTGAGAATAGCCAGACTGAGAACTCACTACATCCTAAATTCACCTTGATGTGCCTGGATTTTATTCCACCGCAAACAAGATCATATATTTTCCCCTGTCGATATCTCTAGCGGTGCGCCTGCCTACTGCCATGTTATCAGCCTAAGGATAGCCCATAGGTTTAACCTCAGAGCTTCAATTCATCTGAGCATTCAGCAAATCAGATGTGTGCTATTCCAGATGAAGAACAGAAGGCAAAACTCTTGTCAAAGCCAAACTTTTAATACTCACTTAGTGGCGGCTCCTTCAACCACTTACTATTGAGAATATTGCTTTTGTTTATTAGTCATCCTGTTGACTGCCTATTTGAGAGACTGATTTTGTTATTATGTATATTATGTTGCCTTTGAAAAGTTCTAACCATGATTGGAGCCTCATTGTGCTAGATGCTATACATACACATGTAAGAGAGAGGCCCCACCCCACAGAGTTTACAATCTGAACGCACAAAGACAGACAAAAGATAGAAAAAAGGAACCACTGTTCTCCCTAATCTGCACAATGGCAATTGAGACAGATATTTAAATTATTTGCTCAAGGTTACACAAGGAGTATATGTCACAAATAAAAACTGAGCTGATATTTTCTAAGGTCCAGGGATGTGTTTTGGACAACAAGAACATTTATCCCTTTATGATGCCGCTACAATTGTGATTGGTGTAGGCTGTTGAGAGGGAGAGCTCCAAAATGATCTTTCACTCACCTTTGGTTTGAAATAGCCCAGCGTTGTTGTCTTGTTTTTCTAGAGGATGTTTATTTTCTGTCTCGGGTGAGGAGTGGGTGCTAACTTTAGTTTTTACTTGATTGTTTTCTGAATTCATGGAAAAGCTACCTAGATCCCAGAATATGGGGGCGGGGGGGAATAGTTGTTTTTGGTTGTTTTTTTTTTTTGGGGGGGGGTGTATTTTTATTTCAGTGGAAGTGCTGCTAAAAAAGAACATTCTCATAGTACCACCAACCAGACCAAAACCCAGAAATACCAGAAATCACTGACATTCATCTGGCACCTAAGGATAGAATTATGTTAGTTTATGTACAAAAAAGTGCAGGAGAGATTAGGCTGGTGTTTTAAGCCATTGTGTTTTCAAAGTCCTAATAAGCTTCCAAAGACTACCAAAAAACCCCACCCTTGTTCCTATTTGATTCTTAACAAGTGCTGTACAACTGAGTATATCTCAAACTGTGCTTTTGTGTATGAAAGAGCCAGTCTACAAATTAGCAAGGACTCCCTTTTGTTAGGCCCCAGGGTATTTAGTACAAACTTGAATGTTCAGTCTTTCACATGTGTGATCACCTTAAGGAGCAACAGCAAGTAAATTTACAAAGGAGCTTCAAAGCCCAACTAACAAAGAAAACTGAAAAACCCATTTGATTTCCACCACTTACTTATCTTAAGTATCCTGCTTTTGATCCATAGTGCATAGATTAAGGGAGATGCACTTCTTTGGGAGAATTTTTCCTTTGTTTGCAAACTGCTATACCTGGTATCTGGACCAAAATAAATACATAAATAAAAATCAACCAGGATAGCTGAGCTGAGGCAGAACTTTATAAAAACTCTTGAGTCGTTCCCTGCTTTTCTAACCTTGTCCTTTGAGATAAAGATGTCTCACCTTTACCCATTTCTGTATCCGATAAGTAAGGCAGAATGAACAGTCAGGGATACCTCATTCTTGAGCTCTCATCAGCTGCCAGTTCCAGGGTGAATACTTCTAGGTAGATGTGGCTAAGTTTCTAGAGATTGGCCAGAGCTGCAAAGATTGGATCTAGAGCTGAATGCCCCTCAAAGGCTCGAATGTGGAGTGTTGGCTTTGGGCTATCACAGCTGATTTGAACATTAGGTCACTTTGAAAGCCCGACATCCTACCAGGACAGTCTAATCCTAATTAGACTCTTGCAAGTAGCAGTACTGGAATGCCATTAGAAAGTGGCGGAACAGTGTACAAGGGTGTTTTAGCATAACTTGATAACTGCTTCACTCTTCCTTGAATGAATAGTCAACCTAGCTTGCTAAAGGGGGCAACCCTTTATTCTTGCAATGATGCCAGCAAGGGTTTGTCTGTCAAGCAGATGCCTACTTAATTTTGGTGTGCCAGCCACAGGTCTCATCCTTCACTTTCCTTTTTAAGACCCACCATTTTACTCTCTGAGGTGAGGTTCTAGTGGATGAGAACCAGGGTGAAGAATTAGGAAGCCTGTGTTCTATTCTTGGGCAAGTTTCTCTCTTTCTTTCTTTCTTTCTTTCTTTTTTTCTTTCTTTCTTTCTTTCTTTCTTTCTTTCTTTCTTTCTTTCTTTCTTTCTTTCTTTCTTTCTTTCTTTCTTTCTTTCTTTCTTTCTTTCTTTCTTTCTCTTTTTTGGGGAGTCTGATTTTGCTTATTTGGACTGTAAACACTTTGGGAGTAAGAAAGGTCTGTCTCTTGGTCTGTGGCCGTACAGTCCTTGGCATGATGGGGTAGCTCTGTGTGGTGCTGCAATACTTAGCTTTTAAAAAAATCCTTGTTGCCAAACCAAGAAGACTTGCAGATGCCTACACCGAGTAACTGTGTGATCCTATTGCTGTAATTCTTGCTCCATGAACTCCCTATTGCTTGATCCTCCCTTGGCGTGAACTGGCACAGACCCACTGAAGTCCTGGGAGCACCAGCTGTCGATCTGTCCCATCCTTTCTAAAACGGTGTTGTAAACTCTTCAGCGCACGGATACTGTCTTTCTACTAGTTCTCGAGTGCTGCTAGAGCACTCGGGAATGGCACTCCGACACCTTTTATATGAGAGTCAGAATAGTGTTTTAGTACTTCTGACAAGGGTGCTGTTAGGTGAAATTGCAGGTCCTACTTACCGTCCAGCATCCGAGTAGTGCGGAGTTGGTTTAGGGCTCACAAGCTGTCAGAGACCAAACAACACAGACACCAAATATGTTGATCAAGGGGCACACACTCTCCTCAGCTCAAAAACTTCAGAACAAGTGTGGCAGCTTTATTTGTGATAAACATCGGTATATATAGACAGGTGTCAACAAAGTACTTAACTGGTCATGATATACACGCGTGATCAACCAAGATTCTCCTGGCTGAATCCAGTTAAAACCAGTGTAACAACTGTTTAAGAAATGCTAATAAGAGAGACAATAGAAACATAGCTGCTGGAGTGGGAAAAGGGTCAGGGGCTGCTGTTCAGGTCAGAGCCTAGGCTGAAAGTTCAGACAGAGCCAGGGCAAAGTTCAAACTCAACAGTGCTATGAAGGGGGGAATGGGTGCCGGGGGCCCAGGTCCCTGCTTAGTCAGCTCTGAGCAGAGATTTAGCAGCTTCCACCTTTCCCCGACGGCCATGCCCAAGACAGTAGCACCAGGTGGCTCCGCAGCCAGGGACTCGTCACCCACACAGGAGGTAATGAGCCAGGGTGCCTGAAGCCTTGCCCAGTAGGGGAGGCCCGGCTTGTGCTTCTGGTGCTATGGGCTGGGAGGAGAGGCCCCAGCATGCCAGCGGGGGGGGGGGGAGGGGGCTGCAGCCCAGATGCCGGGGCTTTCCACGTGGAATGGAGATGCTGGAGGCCCACGGGGCTGCAGGGTACCTCTCAATGCACTTTCCAAGCTGTGCCCTGACCTGGCACTGGAGACCTGGGCTGATATGTCCCAGAGCTTCCTTCCTCAGGGAAGGCGGTGCCCAGTCGCTCCCGTCCCAGTCCTCAGCACTGGACTGCCAGCGGAGGCTCCTCATTGGGTGGGGATGTGGACACCTCAGCCCATTTCCACCTGTGCAGGAAGTGGGTCCCTGGCCCTGGGACCACACCACCCTGCTGTCTTGGGCAGGGCCAGGTGGGGAGGTGGCAGCTGTCATGTCTCCACTCAGAACCAGGCAAGTGGTGCCCGGGGCCATCCGCCCTTCACCAAACCCCTTTCCCGTGCCTCCGCTATGGTCAGTTCTTCTGGCACCCCTTCTTCTCCCCAAGGCCGGGG
Source organism: Sternotherus odoratus (assembly GCA_032164245.1). Classification (NCBI taxonomy): domain Eukaryota; kingdom Metazoa; phylum Chordata; order Testudines; family Kinosternidae; genus Sternotherus; species Sternotherus odoratus. The sequence goes on from JAVMKO010000007.1 coordinate 99,558,102, forward strand.
GAAGAGAGTCATTACTGCGGTACAAGTCAAGGGTCCTGGCAGGAGTACAGTGATCCCTTATCCCCTCGTCTTTCGCTTCCCTTTGGAGAGCCAGCCTGGACCAGTGTCAGCAGGGCTTGAATGGAGATGTGAGTTTCAGTGCTTTTCTTTTTAGGACTAAGCTTTCTACTTGTACTGAAAAGTGGTAACTGTACATATGCCTCAGTGCAAGTTTCTTTCAAGACTTCACTTGAAGGGAATTAGCAGTGGGACAGTGGGTCTTTCACCTCTAGTGAAGTCCAGCCCTAGCCAACAGCGCAGTAAGACAGTGAAATCATCTGATTTTCATTGGCCTGTGTAAAATGACCTCAGTTTCCTCAGGCTGGGTTCCAGTCCACACATCACTAAAACTACCTCCACAATTGATGCTGAGGGACACAATCTCTGACAAGCGTAGGAAAGAATCCAAGGACTGAACCATCATTTCATGTTGAGAAGGGCCACGCCAGTGCAGGACAGAGCCAGTTTGTTTGGGCAGTTAAAGAAAGCTTTCATTGCCATAATCTGTGAAAGGCATGTTGAGGCTTAAAAGGGGTACACTTCACCCCCCAGGGCTGTCAGCTCTGTGTCTTTCACACCCATTTTAGAGTCAGTATTTTTATCCTTCCTTCCCTTCTCCCCCCACCCTCTATTTCAATTCTGTTTTCTCATCCGACTTATTATTAGTACCTCCCAAACAACTGTGTTAATTTGGAGAAAGAGGAGCAGCTGCTGAACTTGGAACCATATGTTCAGCTGCGAATGCCGTAAGCTGGCAGAAAAACTCAGCTAGCCCACGGGAGTGACTGAATTCCTGGGGCTTATTCCCTCAAGGAGGTCTCTAAATACAGAATCAGTGTTGTGCTATCCCCACAGGATCACCTGCCTTGTTCAAGTTTTCATTCCTCGTTGCCTCTTGCTAATCCGAATGCTCCACTATGTTCAAGCGACAAAGAGTCCTGTGGCACCTTAAAGACTAAGGGCTGGTCCTCACTGGGGGAGGTGGGATCGATGGCAGATACGCAGCTTCAGCTACGTGAATCACGTAGCTGAAGTTTGCGTATCTGCCGCCGACTTACCGCTCGTCCCCACGGCGGCGGCAGTCGGCGGCGCGCTCCCCCGTCGACTCCAGCTTCCGCCTCCCGGCAGCTGGAGTTCCGGAGTCGACGGGGGAGCTCCGGGTGATCGATATATCGTGTCTTAGTGAGATGCGATAAATCGATCGCCAGAAGATCGATCTCCGGCAGTGCTCGTGAAGACAAGCCCTTACAAAAGGTGACACCAGGACTCTTTGTCGCTTCTGCAAACCCAGACTAACACGGCTACCTCTCTGATTCTTGCCATTATGTTCAGTTTCTTTTACTTTCATTAGTCACTTTGCAAGCTGATCCCCACGGTTAGGTCCTCGACCGTTTTTGAGTGGGAAACAAGACAGGATGGATTTTACCATATAAATCATTGTAAAGGAAAGAGTTTCACTAATGGGCTAATTATGAGGCTTGAAAATATTATGAAGTCCACTGTTTATTCAGGTTCAAGAATAGCAGCTGTGTTAGTCTGTATCCATAAAGAAAGCCAGGAATACTTGTAGCACCTTAGAGACTAACTAGTTTATTTCAGCATAAGCTTTCATGGGCTATAGCTCACTTCATTGGATGCATAGAATGGAACAGAAGTAAGATGCATTTATACACACAGAAAGAAAGAAAAGAAAAAAAAATGTACATTAGCATACCAATTCTAAGAGGGCTGTTAGATGTAGATGGGTCAAGCAGCGGTGTTCAATAGAATGTCGATGCTAGCCACGCTTGTGGTTTTGAATTTTTCTTATTAGCCACATTTTTAAAAAACCACATGCATTAGCCACCATTCAATAGCCTATTAGCCACATGTGGCTAGTGGCGAACATATTGGACATCGCTGGAGAGGTTTTGGGCCTACATCGTAAAATGGTATAGATTGCCATTTCTCCATTGAAGTCAATGAAGCACTATGACAATCTAATTTAATCTCCTGCAGAACCCAGGCTGCAAGATTTCACTCAGTGATTTTTGCAGTGGAAAGAATTATTGTCCCCTACTATGTAAATCAACACTGTTGAGCTCAATAAATTGCAGTTCAAACAGGTTGAAAAAAGGGGGAATATTTCATGACCATTCTACAAATTTCCCCATCTTTTTTCTTCAAATTTCAAAATTTCAAAATGTGAAACATTTTGCCTCCTTCTGCTTCCAGTTAGTTTTTCTTGATATTTTGCTAGTCCATTCTGCTAGTTCTGTCTCTGTTAAGACTGTATCCACCTTAAACTTGTCCTTTCTTAGTTGCAGACCATTGTTCTCTGTCCTCCCATCATCTGGAATTGGCAATTATTCCCTTGCTTGATTACATTACTCTCTTGTATGTATTTACAGAATGTGATCATGTCTCCCTAGATTTTTCTCATCTGTAGTTTATATGAACTGAATATGCAATGGATACATCTGAATGCACATGTAAGTGTGTAACAAACTGCATGAAAAACTAAGGTAATAACATAGTGCAACTAGAAATAAAGAATGTTTATAACTGCATATACAACAGATCATCAGATTTTCCAGACATTCAGGGAAACAATGTTGTGCTTGCAGTTGCAGATTGACCCTGATTTTTGCTCCCTTGCTCAATGTTCCCTCTTATTTGTGCTCCATTACACTATGTAAATAACTTTTTAAGTCATACTTCCTTTCCCTCCTTTATTCAGATGAGCACCAATCACAATACAGTAAAATAAAAATAATGGGGGATAATATTTCAAGTTTACTGACGCTGCGATGGCAATGTTAATTAAGTAAACTTTTCCCCTCTCTTTCCAAATCTCCTTTAATTCCTCATACATTTTATGGCTAGGTATTCAATTAGTATTGTATTGATTTCAATAGAGCTGTGTCAATTTACGACTGTTTTACGTATTTGTATGGCCAGGGCCGGCGACAGAAATTTTGGGGCCCCATACGCTGATCATTTGTGCCCCCCCCGCCCCCTCCCCAGCCGGTCTCCCGCCACCCGCGCCCCCCCCCCCCGGCCCTGTTCTGACCGCACAAGGGGCACGGTGCCCCCCAATGCTGCTGGGCAGGGAGGAGGGAGCCTGGCAGCCCCCGCCCCAAGCAGAGGCAGGACACCCCCCCTCCCCCCGCATGCGCTCTCCCCCTCTGGGGGCGCAGAGCCGCCGCGCGCTGGGGCTTCGCGTGGCCCAGCCGGGAGAAGCAAAGGGGGGCGGGGGAGGCTGCTGAGGGCCGGGGGAGTGGGCTGACGAGCGCTGCAGCGGCTGCCTGGAGCCGGGCCTTGCTGTGCAGGCCCAGCAACAAGGAGGTACAAGGGGGTCTGGGGCCCGGTACAGTTGTCCCCCTTGTCCCCCCCCTGTCGCCGGCCCTGTGTATGGCCCGCATAATTATGATATCAGATGGGCCTTACTATCTTTAATGTGTTTATCCTCACAACACGGTTGTGAAGTTGTGACGTATTGTTATCCCCAGTTTGCAGTTGAGGAATTTAGGCGTGATCACCAAGGTCATATATAGGAATGTTCTGGGGGTATGTCTATGCTACAGTTAGACACCCACAGCTGAATTTGACTGCTGATTTAGGCTTGTGGGTCACAGGCTTAGGAACTGTTTAATGGTGGTGTAGATGTTTGGGTGATGGGCAGAGAGAGAGAGAGAGAGATGTTTGGGCTTGGGCTGGAGATGGGAGTGTCCCAGCGCTCTGGATGCAGTCCAAACCCAAACATCTACCCTGCAATTAAACAGCCCCTTAGCCCAATCTCCACAAGCCTGAGTCAGCTGGCATGGGCCAGTCCTGGGTGTCTAATTGCATGTAAACATACTCTGGTAGAGCAGGGCTTTGAACTCGTATGTCTTAGGCCTCAGGCTAACACACTCACCATTGGACTATCCTTCCTCTATAGTCAGTAGATGTAGCCCTCGGATTCTTGTTTGACAGTTCTGAAACACTTGCTCCCTTAAAAGATTCTAAAAGCTAGCTCCTGTCCTGTGTATGATGGTAGTTGAGTACAAAGGCCACCTTCATTCTCTTTGATTTTCTTTCTCAGTGCATGAAGTATAATGAAAATCTGCGAGATGGTTGTAACATATAGAGACAGTTTTTGTGGCTTTTAATATCAACCTTGACTGTGAGGTGTAATTTGACCATGTGGCCACCTCTTTCCCTAAGAATAGTCCTGCAGCCTTCCACACATAGGTACGTCTACTGATTTCAGTGGGGCCTTTTGTTATTATCTGAGTTAGCATTTGTTAGTGAATAACTTAACTATGTATTTTCCACCAGCAAGGAACAAGCAAACATTTTCATCCAGGATAGCTTTACTTTTAGACAGAGAGTGCAACAGAACATCAATAAAAGTTGTCTTCATCATGGAATATATTCTTTATTGTTTATCATTATTGTTAGTATTCGTATTATTATATTGCCAGAGCACCTCGAGGACAGAGCCCCATTGTTCAAGGCGCTGTACAAAAAACCCCCACAGTCCCTAGCCCAGAGAACATACAACCTAAAGTATAAGAGAAGTGACAACCAGTCTATAGAGACAGCCAGACAGGGAGCAAAAAGAAACAGTCAGACAGTATTGGCCACTCTAATAAACAATGGTGACGGAACACCAGCTGGTTAAGCATCACTAAGATTTTTGTAGGCATCATGGCAGAAATATTGTTTGTTCACCTCCTCTGAAAACTTTGCACTGGAATGGACACAATAAAGATGAACTTTGACGACAGCACAGTCCATAGACATTTAAAAGGACATTGCATAGCAAGTAAAGGCATATCTTGAGAAATACACCACAATCAGAGGTGTCATGATGTTCTTTTTACATTTACAAACCCAGCTCTGCATCCTTTGCATAAAGCAAATCTAGCAGAGATGTCAATGGGACTTTGGAGTATACTAGGAATGCAGAATTGGCTCTGTGCTTGTAAAGCAGGAAACACTACTTAAAAAAATCAAATCAGAGAGGTAGCTGGGTTAGTCTGGAATTGCAGAAGTGACAAAGACTAACTAAAGCTTTTGTGGGCTAATATCCACGTCCGATGAAGTCTTTAAGGTGCCACTGGACTCTTTGTTACTAAAAACAAATAGTTTGTCACTGTTATGACTCCATGTGTACATTACAATAGACCGTTTGGTCATAGCAGCTTGTATTTATTGGAGAGAAAGCCCTGAACCAGAACCTGGGCTCCATACTTCAATACTGTGAAACTCTGGACAGGTTCCATCCCAGCTGTAGATGTGAACTTCCCAACTCCCTGTAAGTAACAGGCCAACCTGGAACCCTGACTCAGACTTTTGAGGGAATCCAGACTCAGCTTTGAACACATATCACAACTTGCAGGCTCAGGTCTCACCGTACCTTTTTCCCCCCAATAGTTCTCTTTCTCATGTCCAGTGTCCTTCATGGGCAGCTTCCTGATCATAGAACATTGACAGATCGGGGCCTACATTTGCAAGAAGGGTAATACAAAGAAAACATGTTCAAAATCTTTAAAACTCTCTTTTGTCATGGTGCTTACAAAAACATAACAATGGCTAGGCAAATGGTGTTCTGAGACCCTTGCTTACCATGCTGACCAATAGTCCCTCATTGTTTTCATCTGCTCCCCCCTCTGTCTTTGTCCAGCTGTTGCCTCTTGTTTTCTACAAAAGCTCTTTGAAGAGGACGTCTTTGGGCTGGTCTTCACTCGCGTGGTGCGGGATCGATCTTCCGGCGATCGATTTATCGCGTCTTGTTAAGACACGATAAATCGATCGCTCCGGGCTCCCCCGTCGACTCTGGAACTCCAGTTTGCCGGGAGGTGCAAGCTGGAGTCGACGGGGGAGCGCGGCACCGACTGCCGCCGCCATGGGGACGAGCGGTAAGTCGGCGGCAGATACGCAAACTTCAGCTACGTGATTCACGTAGCTGAAGTTGCGTATCTGCCGTCGATCCCCCCCCCCAGTGAGGACAAGCCCTTTTTGTTGTGTGTTTGTACAGCACTTAGCACAAAGGAGCTCCAGTCATCGCCTATACTTCTGGGTGCTACAATCATAATACTTAATCATCAATTATTTTTAATAGAAATCAGTGAATAACTGGACCTCTTGTAAATGGAGAGAAGGCCTGGGAGTGAGCCACAGCGTGTCAGATTTGTGTCTAGGGAGGGAAAAGCCTGTTTTAAAAAATGGTGAGATTAAGAACCTAAAAAATAAATAAAGTCAGTTTCTTCTTCCAAAAATGTGTTATGTTCTTGATCTCAATGGGATTTGTGTTTGGGATTAAACTCAGAAGCCTAAAGCCAGGATGAGTGGAGGTAAATGTAACACAGAGGTCATGTGCGCCCAGTCTCTGGGGAGAGAGATAGAAATGATGGTTGTCATTTTCACCTTATCTCCTCAGACAGAGGAAAGACTTGGCAATTATGGCCCGGTGGGGGTGAGAGAAATGATAATTTAATAGACAAAAAGAAGAGGGAAGCAGGTACCTCAGTGCATTTTCTTCTAATGATATACATTTCAATTAACTGACTTGATAAATTAAGCTATAAAGCAATGCAAACATGCAGAAGAAAAATTCAAATAATTTTTTTTTCTTCCTGCTTCCAATTCTTTATAGTACATTACATCGGTTAATGGCAATTTGTATAATTTGTGTAATGACATAAATTGCCATCAACTCTCGCACAGTGAAGTGTTGTAAAAATGATATATCTGGGGCAAAGCACAAGAGGCCAGATTCTCTGCTGGTGTGAAGTCCACTGAAGTGAGAGGACCTTCACCAACTGACACCAGGTGAGGAATTGGCCCTGTGGGTTTTTCAAACTAAATAAAAAATGGTTTGGTCACGAGGAAAAGGTCAGTGGCTATGTGTCAGGATAGTTTATAAGTCACTCACTTAGGAGACCCAGGTTTGAATTCTCTGTCTGCTAGATTGAGTGTAGGCGTTTGAACCCTGATCTGCCACATTCTAGGCATGCACCCTTACCCCTGGGCTTCAGAATATGCAAAAACAGGTAGCTCACAGTCTCTTTTGTTGTAGCTGTTCCACTTTGTAGAAAATATTTGTATAAACAGTGGCCGGGGACCCTGGACATGGGCTCCATTGGCCTGAGCAGTAATCTACTCCTGAGCAGCCCCTTCCATCAATCCTTTTGGTTTCCTGCTAATGTACCCTACTGCAGGATGGTCATTTACAGGAATATTTCTTCCCAGCATGCCTTTCTGTAACTGGCCCTTTAAAATCAGCAGAGCCCAGCAGCAGCTTTAAGGTGGCCATTTTGTAATGGTCAGTTGCTGGCACCCTCCCTGCTAGCGGAGAAGTGTTTGTGGTGTTTCCCCACCATTTTACCGTGTAGGAAATGACACGCTCCTTTAGTGAGATTAAGAGAACAAAACACAGAGCCTGGCCCAAAGATAGCTGGGCTCAACAAAGCTTGAGGAGGAAGATACTGTCTCCAAAGGCTGAAAAGGTGTCAACCCCAAAGAGGGGAAAGGACATTTGTTTTGCATTGTTCAAGGGGGCATAACTATGAGTAATGGGTGAAAATAAGCAAAGGAAAATGTAGCCTCCAGAAAGAAACCCACTCCCGGAGAGTGAGACCTTTTTGAATGTGGAATAATATCCCATGGGATCACCATGACTTGGGTCAGATATAAGTGGACTGGCCAAAGCATTGGATAATATGTTGGAGGGAGCTATACTGCACTGGCACCGAGGGATGGGCTTCTAAGAAAGTTATAGGACTTTGCACCTCAACAGACCTTTCTGTCTGAGGATTTCAAAGAACTTGAAATCAATTAAGCCTTACAAATCCACCTGATCCAAAGCCCACTGGGATTCTTCGCACTAACTACAGTGCAGTTTGGATCAGACCAAATGTCTCCGTGAGGTAGGTCGATAGTATTTTCCACATTCAAAAGACAGAGCAACAGGCCCAAAGGGAGTGGGTGACATGGCTGTGGTAACAGAAGTAGTCTGTGACAGAGCCAGAAGAATTCAAAAGTCCCTGTCTTCTAGTCCTCGCAGACAATGATGCCTCTCTAGAATGGAGAGGTTTGGTCTTTTCCATCTCTAGTATCTATAATTGTACATTTCAAAAATATGATCCTTCTGTTGATTGCCATGAAATGGATAGGGACTGGACTAAGTGCCGACATAGGAGAAAACAAAACGTGTTTGGTTCCAACCATAAATCCCTCAAGTAAAGAGATGACCTGTGTGGTGCAGGTTCTGCCTTTGGACGGTCTCCCCTGAGTAAGTCAGTCAAAGAGGTGCATATACGGCTTTGTTTTTAACCACTGAAACAGCCACTTGCAAGGCAGCTGCACGTAGAGCAAAAAGAGTGTACAGAGGGGATGGCAACATAGGATTATTTGTGCTAGTACCTCAGAGATGATCCAGTTCCTTCCCTGACAACAGATAATTAGGGAAACCTGTCAAGTCTGCAGATTAGTCCCACGTACATCTGCCTGGTGTCTGCTTTGAAAACTCTTGGATCTAGAAAGACAATCTTTTGTAATTAGCCAAGGCCGCTATAATCCATAAAAACACCTGATCACATTGATTTTCAGTCAGTCAGGCTCTATCTGCCAACGGTAATCCTAGAGATCATAGAAAAGGTCTTACCAGTACACAACGTGGTCCTCTAAGGTCATTTAAAGTTTTCTTTGGCTTTTAAACTCAAAACCATTTTCAGTCACTGACAACTGAGGGTCCCAATTAAAATAAAAAGCTACCAGAAAGAATGGCAATGCTGGAGACTGGTTAAGAACAGAAGAATGGCCATACTGAGTCAGATCGGAGCTCCCTCTAGTCCAGTATCCTGTCTTCTGACAGTGCCCAGTGCTAGATGCGTCAGAGAGAATTAACAGAACAGAGGAATTTATTGAGTGATCCATCCATTGCCCTCTAGTCACAGCTTCGAGCAGTCAGAGGATTAGAGACACCCAGAGCTCGGGGTTCCAGCCCTGACATCTTGGCTAATAGCTATGGATGGGTCTGTCCTCAGGGGTAGGTCTACAAGAATTCAGAGGGATGATGGAATTTCCATACCAGAAGAGGGCAACTGTCAACAATGAATGGGTCCTGTGATTAACTCAGGCCAGGCCTGGGAAGATAAAGGAGGAAGGGACAGACTCCAGGAATAGTCCCAGGGGAGGGAGATTGACAGGGAGTCTACCTTCAGCTAGGGAGAGCTAGGGTTGCCAAGCAGGACCAAATCTTGAGCAGCTGAAGCTGGGGTGAGGAAGCAGCTTCAGCTTCAGGTGAGTGTTTCAAGGAGTGGAGTGGAAAAAAGGCTCTGGCATGGAGAAAAGGAAGGGAACCTCGATCTGGGAAGGAAGGCTGGGTGCTTTGCACGGAGAGTGGAGAGCATTTGAACGCTGAAGGGAAGAGAGACCTTTCAGAAAGAGGGGTTGTGCCCAACTTTGAATTGAGGCAAAGACTGTCTGATTTTGGTTCTGTGTTGAAAGACTGTGCATGTTTTGGTACATTGGACCCTAGAAGGGGAATGATTTAAATATTTGGATGGCGTGGATTTGTTAAGGGGCCTTCAGCAGAAAGGGAAATTAAGGCAGGACACTACAGAGCCACCCCGGGACACCCAGGGGCCCTTGGGAGGTAGCTGACCCTATTACAGTCCCCATTATACAGATGGGAAAATCAAATCCCTTCCAAATTCCCCACGGGGAAAGGATGACAGAACAAACAACACATCACAGACGGTAGTTGTATCGCTTAATGCACTATTGGATGGTGCTCAAACACTACGTTAATGAGTGAGGCTTAACAATGTATGCAGAATAGAATAGAATAAAAGTATAGAGAGGGGACAAACCATTGAACTACCATGATGTTTGCAGCAGAGCATCACCCTGTTCATTCTGCTTATATGCTATAGGTCTGACATGCTGGGTCTGACTTGCCTGTTTAGATTATACGTTCTTTGGGCACTAAACCTCTCTGACTATATGTCTGTATATCGCTCAGGACAATGTCCCCTATTCTCAGTTGCCCATTAATTATACAGATATGAAATCCTTATAATAAACTAGCAAAAATACCCAGCGTTGCTCAGGTCCATCGGAGGCGGGGAGGGGGGAGAGAGCTGAGCGAGTGGGGGGGGGCCTTTGGAGTGAGGGGAGGGGGGTGAGATTTTTTAAAATTTCGATTCTTACCTGAGGGGGGAGAGAGATGAGCGAGTGCGGGGGCCGTTGGAGGGGGGAGAGAGATGAGCAAGTGGGAGGGGCATTGGAGTGGGGGGGGGGGGGGGATTTTAAAAATTTTTGATTCTTACCTGAGGGGAGAGAGAGCTGAGCAAGTGTGGGGGCCATTGGAGGGGGGGAGGGGGGGAGATTTTAATTTTTTTTAATTCTTACCTGAGGGGGGAGAGAGCTGAGCGAGTGGGGGGGGGGGCGTTGGAGGGGGGAGAGAGCTGAGCGAGTGGGGGTCCATTGGAGGGGAGAGAGAGCTGAGCGAGTGGGGGGGGGCATTGGAGGGCGGAGGGGGGAGAGAGCTGAGCGAGTGTGGGGGCCGTTGGAGGGGGGGAGGGGGGAGAGAGCTGAGCGAGTGGGGGGGGCATTGGAGGGGGAGGGGGGTGAGATTTTAAAATTTTTCGATTCTTACCTGAGGGGGGAGAGAGCTGAGCGAGTGGGGGGCCATTGGAGGGGGGAGAGAGATGAGCGAGTGGGGGGGCGTTGGAGTGGGGGGGAGGGGGAGAGAGCTGAGCGAGTGCGGGGTCCGTTGGAGGGGGGAGGGGGCAGAGAGCTGAGCGAGTGCGGGGTCTGTTGGAGGGGGGTATTATGACATCATAACTATGTCACAGAGAACAGCAGGTGTTAACCTGCTGCCCAACTGAAGTGAATGGGCTTTAAAGAATTTCACCCCTGGGGGGCGTCAGAGGTGAGATCTGAAATTTTTTTGACTCTTACCCTGATTAGGACCCTAAAGCCTATAACTGTACCAAATTTCAAGTCTCTAGCTCAAACGGTGTGGAAGGAGTAAGGCAGCATACACACACACACACATACACCATTTGACTTTTATATATATAGATATGTAATCCAGTCACAGTGGCTGATGGGATGATTTGGTTCACTGTGGGAAATCTCTCTGTATATCATATGGCCCTAAATGTTCTCACTTTGTTGCCCACTGCTAATTGTGGCAAGTGAAGCAGAAAAATGAGCATTCATTTTGAAGGGAGTGGGGAAAGTAAAAGTCAGAAAGAAAAGAATGGAAATAAGCTGAGTACCAGGTATAGAGAAGTCAGGGTTTCGCAAGAGAAATCACACCCTGGTACAGCGTCCTGGGTTATTTCAGGACTGCCTTATGGTAACTGCTGGCAAATGCTAACCTTTAGAGAATACTGGAGGGAGACAGCAAAACACAGAAGGTCACCAGAGATGATATCAAGTTAAGGACATGTTCAAGATGGTAAAGCCACTGTATTTCCCTAGTGACACAGGGAGTTTGGACTAGAACTTTGATCATTCAGGTTTGACAGGCCAAGCATTTCATGTGTGTTGCTTGCAGTGCAGTGTCACCTAGGAGCCTCAATCATGGACTAGAACCCCATTGCGCAAGGTGCTGTGTTTAAGAAGGTCTTCTTTACCTACTAGTAGTGGTAGGTCTCCTATTGTCTCTCTGGACAAGGCAGTGTCAATTACTCGCACACCCTTCCCCAGCATGTACACAATTTTCATAGAATCACAGAAAATTAGGGTTGGAAGAAACCTCAGGAGGTCATCTAGTCCAATGACCCCCAAGGGTTGTCCAAAATTTGAGGAGGGCTGAATTTCAGTGACGGCAGGAAGTGATGCTGTACCTTTTGCTCTCATTTCTTACTGAAAGCAGAGAGGCTTTGGGAGAGAGAACTGTGGAATGAAGATCACTCCCAAAGAAAGAGATGGATGGAGAAACCCAACTGGTAAGAAGTTTCCAGAAAAATCATGGTGTGTTCTTGGAAGATGACTGCCCAGAGGGTGGGTACAGGGAACCAAAAGAATTTCCAGTGGGGCTGGAAGCAGGGCAGCTCCCATCAAAACCCTGTGTACAAGATGAAAGGGGTTCTCTCCCTTAATCCCCCTATACCCTCTGATATCTGCTCAGATCTCATAAATTCCACTGTAGATGTGGGGCTATTCATGTGCTGGTCCCGTGCCTTCTCTTTTAGCTTCTCTTGCTCTCTCCTTGGCTTCCTGCCACAAGCTATGCTAAATACACCCCCCACACATGCACCCTACTCTTAGGTAAGGGGAAGGGTATTTCCTCAGGCTCTACTTCCTGAATAGATTACCCACATGGCTGTGGCAAACTGCCACTGCCTTCTCCTTCAGCCCATCTGGAATGCATGCCAGATCATTTGGGGAGCCCTCTACATCTAGGGTAACCAGATGTCCTGATTTTATAGGGACTGTTCTGATTTTGGGGTCTTTTTCATATATAGGCTCCTATTACTCCCCCACCCACGTCCCTATTTTTCATATTTGTTGTCTGATCACCCTATCTACATCTCCTGGGAAGAAGTGGGGACCAATGCAGAAGACATGGCTAAGCCCCATTGGGGAAAGATACAGGTTGAGCACCTCAGCCACAGAGTCAGGATCTTATCTCCTCTTTATCATTAAAAAAGTGTTTGGCAGGAAAGGTCCATTATAGAAACTCTGATTATTCCAATGCAGGAAATAATAGCCATGACATAGGTGCATATGTGAATAAAAATATCACAGAAACGATCACGCAGTGAGACAGCTCCTAACAATATGTTTGCTTAGGGACATATATGGTAGATCCATGTAGCTTATCCAAGGCTTATAATGAGCATAAAAAACTGAGTTATATACTGTATGACAGCAGAGCCCTGAGTGTTTAACTTCAACAGGAAAGTAATTCTATTAAAGAAAGCATTAAGTACATGTTTGAACCAGGCTTGTGAAGGACTCGGGGTGAGTTTGCCTTTGGAAAAGGTTGCTTGCTTCATTAAAATCTGAAATCTGGCTTTGCCCTTGATTTGTTCCTTTTACAGTTTCTTTCTCTTTTTTTTCTTCCTTCCTCCCCACTCCCATTTAATGACACTGTTTACTTTGAGCTATGTAAAATGTTAATAACAAAAGGAGAAGCCACAGAAAACACGCTAGAAGACGTAAAGACACAGGTAGGGAGGGTTTGCTGAGGAAGCCTTACTCTGGGTCCAGTTTTTCATAAATTTGGGAAATCTTGGCTTCACGTTTGGTATTTTCTTATTCCTATTATTCACTATAGAACCAGGTAAAACCAGATGTTTTTAGATTTCCCGTGAGTCCGGGGAGTAGAACTCCAAAACTCCTGGGTCTAAACTCACACAGGTGTTATGCAAAGGCAATGCTTGTGTGATGGTATCCATCTTGACAACTCTTGGGAAGTGAATGGGGAATTATACAGATTAAAGTTTGTGCTAAGGAACCATGTTCTATACCTGGGCATGTAGCATACTCAGCCACTCTGTGTACAAAGGGGATTCATACCCTACCCGGATCAGTGGGTTATATTTGCATGGGACCACTCTGGATGTGAAACCACTTAATTCACATAGCCCTAGTATCAGTGCTCCCCCATTCTGCTTCAACCATTTTTTTTTCTGTGTGGAGATGTTAAAAATCTGAGAGACATGAGAATTGAGATGTTGTATCTTTTATTGTCACTGATCTTGGTCACTTAAACATAAATATTTTGCAGTAAATTCCACCAGTTCTCCTAATGGTCTGCCTGTACCAAAAAGATGATTTGCATCTTTTTATACTCTGGGCGCTTATGGAATAAGATCCAAGCACAAAGGCTGAAGAGATCACAAAAAATTTAAGAGAGAGAGAGAGATATCTCTCATATGTATGCATGACTGGTTTGGGTGCATGCATGTCACTTATACGTGAGATCTGATTACTAAGAAGTAGCTTGGTCCTGGTCTAGAGCAGGAAAAGGGAAAAGAGGTCGAAAAAAGCCCTCTTCTACCTTCCATGCAAACAGCAGGTGACCAGACATTAAGTGTGAAAATTAGGGACTGGGTTGGGGAGTAATAGGTGCCTATATAAGACAAAACCCCAAGTAGCTGACATCTGGTCACCCTAAGTAAAATCAGCCCCTGCACTCTCCAAAGTGCAGGGTCTGCTCCCATCTAGCTTTCCTGGAATATAGACAGCAGGCTTCTCCTGCATTGTCTGGAGCTCCCTGAGAACCAAACACTGAAGACGAGCAATTGGCACCTACCACAGCTTCATGATGAAAGAGGCCAAGGGAGAAGGGGACCTGCCAAAGTAACAGGTCATATGTTGTATGCTACGTATGCATCTCTCTGCTTCTAGTACAACTTGGCTAGTCTAAGACACAAATTAGAGTATTCTCAATTTTGCTCCAAGTTCCACCACCACAAGGGTCCCAAGAGGGCACTGTGTTGACTGGAGAAGTGGTCAAGATAGGGTTAAGTGGATTATCTAGGGTACTATGGGAGAGAGCCATGCTCCACCCCTTTCTTATTTCTTGTTCTAATCAGTGGGAGGCTTCCCCCGCCCCCCAACTATTTTGTGGTGCAGTTAAATAAAGCAGCAACTTCCTAGCCTGCAGAATTATTTCTGCTACACAGAGCAGTCCCTTTTCCAAAGTCACCACTCCCTTTTCTCCAGCCACATCACCTGCACCAGACTGGAATAGAGGAAGGAGAAGGTGTATAGAGCTGGGTACCCAGGTCTGTGCCATCCGGGGACATCTGTATGCCAGGAGACCAAGCGATTTATAGCAGCCTTATAAGGGGCCAGAATCAGACCCAATCCTTACTGAAGAACGTTCGGGGTGATGCTCCTTTGCATAATCCAGCCCTTATATGTACATTAATAGTTGGCATCTGTAAATCCTACATACTAGATCTAGATGCTATAATGATAGGTTTTTTAATATTGCAGACAATATCATGCAGACAAATATTGCTTTTTAATGACTTTCAATGAGACACTGCTTTGTGTGCCAACTTTCAAACCGCATTAAAGTCTGTACCTTGTTTCAAAATATTGTCATGTTGTCTCTGCAGCCTTTGTTTTCAGAATGGCAAATACTACTTGTGTGAAGAGTCTCATGCAAGATGATGGATCAACAGCTCTGCAGCCCTAGGACCAAAGTACCCCAAACCAATGCTAATTGAGATCCAAGCTTACATGATGCAGATCAGAGAGGAGTTGAGAAATCCATCAAAACCGATGAAAATGAAATACATATCCCAAAGGACCTTGATGTTCCTGCTGTCTGGATTGCCGTGCCGCATAATGAATGTAGGAGCTTCACTGTCCATTGTTAATTGCAAGGAAGAGGTTTTTTGGAATGCAGTTTATGTACAGATATAGACAGTGTGTGATAAATCATTTGGAATACATTTTTCAGCTGCATGGATTAATGCAACTTTGACAGCAAAACTAACTCCAAAGTACTGAGCACTTACTGGGCTTGAGTCTCTTTCACTTACTCACAGAGCAAACCTTGAGTAATTCCAACAAAGTCAAGAAAGTTTTACTGGTGTAAAACCCACATAAAGGAGTGGAGAATTCAGCTCTGTTACTTAAATGACAGCCTCCCGGAGCTGATGAAAGACATAAGCAATGGGAACCTTTGCCAGAGTAGACCCACGTGGATGAACAGTGAGGTTTGAAGTTGAGGCCTTCAGAGGTAGAAAAATGATCCTGGAACCGCTTCTAACTGATACATTTGGGGCCTGATGAAAAGCCTGTTCAAGTCAATAGAAAGACTCCCATTTAGTGCAGTAAGCTTTGGAGTGGGTCTTTCATCTTAGTTCAGGTACTAAAGGCTCATGCGTCGGTTGCACAAGCTTTTTATGATGGGCATAGACCTTGCAGAAATTGAAAGCTGCTTTGGGATTGCTCCATGGCCTCCCCATTGACCCTAACCCGGCCCTTACCCCTCCAAAAAAGTTTCCTTCTCCCACAGCGTGACCTTGTGTAGTTGCAGGAGTTAAAGGGAGCACAGTTTGGGAACATCCATTGTTCTAATCACAGCTGCTCCAAAACCATATTGTCAGTGAAATGGAAAAGAAATTAGCAGCTCATTTTGTGCGACGTGAACTTTCTCTCGCGCGCTCCTCCTTGATGAGAACACACTCTCTTTGATAAATCAGCCATCATACCTTATTGCCATGCAGAGACTGAAAGTAAAAAAATGTCAACAACATTTTTTTCCCCTGAATCTTCTGGAAGCAATCAAGTTTCACTGCTGCAAAGGTAATGCTTAATTTTCCATCTTTGCTAACATTCTATATGCCAGAAAAAAAAAAAAGACTGAGGACATATCTTTTAAAGCTACAAAAATTGATTGGACTTGCAACAGATGAGACGTCGGCAATGAATGAGATAAAGAGCAGATTCGGCACATTATTGCAAGAGAAGTTCCCATCGGTGCGTCCCATTCACCGCCTTGCGCACAGACTTCAATTAGCAGTTAAGGATGGGTTGAAATATGTTGCAGGAATTAGTCATTTCAAAGTCCTGGTAGGGGAGTTAAACTACACAGTATTTGCAGTCAGCCGAAAAAAGGAAAAAAAAAAAAAAAGAAAGAAAGAAAGAGAGAGAGAGAAGAAAGAACTCGGCAAGAACTAGCCGATTGGGCATTTGTGGCCTCATTGGAGCGTCTAAAGAGCAGCCCAGTAGTCAAGATGTGCTGAGTAGCCTGTAGTTCCAAGACAGTAAAGGCTCTTTTAAGGTCACAGAAATCACTACCTAAACACACAGCTGCTTCAATAGACACTAGGGCGAGGAAAAAGCATTCACTGAACTAAACAGTGAGCAGAAGGGCCATCTTCTTAGGTCAAAATAAACATGTTCTGGACTTTCATGAATGATGCCTTAAATAGCCCTGTTATCCTTGTCAGCAGCTTTGTAGAATATTACCTTACTGTTGGCTCTGTAATTGATCATCCTAATAACTGAGTGGTTGACAGAATCCTGTCGATGATCAAGGAAAATTATCCACATGGAAAAATCCTATGGAATTTCACGGTGAATAGTAACTTTACTTTCAGTTGTTGGAACTATCCTATAGAATTAGATTGCCAGGCTATAGCATTGTACTTGATGGACCTAGAGAAAGGATCTCATTCTCTATTCAATTTTATGGGCCTGAATTCTTATTGACGCTACATTCTGGCAGTATAAAGGGTCCTTGAAGTGGGAGTAAAAACCTCCTCTTGCTATAAAAAAGAATCAGTTCCTGTATGTTTTTAGAGTATTTTTATGGCACATGATTGGTTGCATCCTTATTAAATCCTATTTGACTTTCCCATAAAAAATGTCCTCTACATTATGGAGCAACTTTGTTGTCCAAGGTGACCATGGCAGAGTTTGTAAAAAGTGTCATATCTCTGAACACAGCCAGCTGACATAAGGATGAGAAAAAATATGCAGAGAGAATAAAAAAGTCATTATTTTTTAATGGAGAAGTCCTATAGAATTTATTAGAGCATAATAAATATTCTATAGGATGCTTAAAATGTAATGCAGGGATATGTCTGTATTAAATGCTGAAGGAATTTAGAGTACTTTCTATAGAATCCTATAGAATAATGAATAGAGAACGGTGTTGGCTTTATCTCTATTATATTCCATCAGACTTCTGTATGAAAGTTAGAAAAAATACTTTGTCTCTCTGAGCTTGATTCTCCTCTCATAGACTCCAGTGTAAATCAGGAGGAGGCCCCCAGGAATCAATGGAGTTACACCGGTCTACAGCTGCTGTAAGCTAGAGAATAATCAGTCTCTGCCTTCCCGCATGTCATTTCAGGTGCTGAAAGGGTTCGTAGTGGGAGACTTGTTCTTCACCGTTGTGAAGGCTTTTTAGGCACAAATATTAATGGACTCCTCTCGCTCAAGCAGGCTGCCCATTGAACGCCTGCAAATGGCAGCATGGAATTTGAACCCTAGACGGTTCATTAAACCAGTTTGACCCACAGCCAGATTCTTCAATTGTGGCTTATGAAAGGGAACAGGGACTTTGTGCCACTTGGAAAACAAATGAATCTCAACGCAGCTTCTATAAAGATCAGTGGTGACTTAAAAATAGCCTGAGGTTAATATTATAAATTTTCTAAAAGATTTAGTGCGTATTCTTCATGCCAGCCTTGGATCAATCTCACAGAGTGAGACTGTTTCAAATGATACTAAAACAAAATACCTTATGCTGTAAAATGTGGAAATTACTAGCTTGCTAGCCACATCTTACTTTCCCCACCAATGTAACAATCAACAAAACAGCCCCGGCAAGGCCAATCAACATCGGCTGGACACAGCTGAGATGGCCTCCCAGAGTTTGTGTGGACTGATTCCAGACCTGCCCAAGCCATGAAGTCAGATATACTCGTTGGGCAACAGGAAATCGTGCACATCGCAGATACAGCAATGGGCTGGATTGACACCTTGCAAACAACATTCTTGTGCAGAACAGGGACCGAATTGTCACTCAGAGAGTCCCTGGCACCTTGATTCAGAGGGAGAAGTAAACTGTGCTAGTCCTTTCCTTGAGGCAGTTTGTTTCCCTCTCTGTGTTGTCACTAGTGTACTGGGGACAGGCTAAGAATCCACCCACTCCCCAACCACCTGATCAGAAAGGGAAGTAGTGGTTCTTTTCCGACTCATTCCCACACATGCTCCAGTGATACCAGAACATTAGGCAGTTCACAACTAAGTCTAAAGAGAAAGGCAACCTAATCTAACACTCCCATGCTGCAGAGTAAGCCCATTACTTCTTGTCCTACCTTCGCTGGATATAGAGAACAATTGATCACCATCCTCTTTATAACAACCCTTCACGTATTTGAAGAGGATTAGCAGGTCCCCCTAAGTTTTCTCTTCTCAAGACTAGACATGCTCAATTTTGGGGGGTTTATTTTTTTTTAATCTTTCCTCAAAGCTCAGGTTTTCTAAACCTTATAATATTTTTGTTGGTTTCCTCTGGGCTATCTCCAATTTGTCCTCATATTTCCTAAAATGCGCTGAACCAAATTGGACACAATACTCCAGCAGAGGCCTTATCACTGCGAGCAGAGAAAGACAATTACTTCTTGTGCCTTCCTTACAACTCTATTATACCCCAGGATAATATCAGCTTTTTTTTTCAGCTGCATCCCATTGTTGACTCATATTTAATTTGTGGTCCAGTATAACTCCCTGATCCTCTTCAGCAGTACTATCACCTAGCCAGTTCCCCCCCCTCCCCCCATTTTGTAGTTGTGTATTTGATTTGTTCCTTCCTGTGTGTAGCACTTTGCACTTGTCTTTATTGAATGTCATCTTGTTGATTTCAGGCCAATTCTCCAACTTGTAAAGGTCACTTTGAATTCTAATCCTGTCCTTCAAAGTACTGGCAACCCCTCCCATTTTGGTGTTGCGCAACTTGCAGCAGTGGAGTACAGGACTCAATGGGAGAGTGCTCGGGGATCAATGTATCGTGTCTAGACTAGACGTGATAAATCGACCCATGATAGATCGATCGCTACCCACCAATCCGGGGGGTAGTGTAGACATACCTCAAGTCATCCAACTAACTATCATGGGTCAGACTATACGCCCGAGCTCCATTGGACAACGCAAAGGAGTGGGATCACGATCCATTATTCCAGCATATACGGGAGGCATCTTGTTTCTTTTTCCTTGTGCATTTACACTGGACTAGCCACAGTCTAACGCTATACTTCATATCCATGTTCATTCTGTCAGCAGCTGCTTCCCATTTCATTCACATTCGGCACAAGCTTCCTCAAGCACTGTCAGGCTTACACTGTAAGAGGGAATCAAAAAGGTCGGATTCTTCGTCATTGTTTGATCTGCGCACACACATCTTCATTTTTATGCAGTTTTCTCATGTGGCCAGATGGGCGTGCTGTCTGCCTGCCATTCATCAGCAAGAATGCTAACATATAGAATTGTATGCAGTGGTGTTGTAGCCATGTTGGCCCCGGTATTAGAGAGACAAGGTGGGTGAGGTAATGTCTTTTACTGGACTAACCTCTGTTGGTCAGAAAGACAAGCCTTTGAGCTATACAGAGTTATTCCTCATTTATCACATAGCCATACTGTATACAGGTACTAGCAAAACAACTTCATTTGGCATGTGAAGTAACCTCAAGCAAAAATGTAAATTCTGCTCCCAACTATACCTCTCTAAACCTCAGTGAGTCCACTGAGTTGCACTGCCATTATTTAGGGTGAAACCTGATTCCATGACATAGAGCAGTATGTAACTTGTAGGCCACAGCAAACAATTTTTTAATTTCCGGTGGCAATTTTAAAATTTCGTTAGGGTGACTTTGTAATTAAAAATATATACATTTGTGGATACGTGATGTGCTCATTTGAGCTGCAACACCGGCAACTTTGGAGACTACAGTTCTCTGTTCTGTCCACAGAACAGACAGAGAAAGGACAGCAGCAGTCACTATAACAGGGTTTAAAAGAGAACTAGATAAATTCATGGAGATTAAGTCCACGAATGGTTATTAGCCAGGATGGGTAAGGAATGGTGTCTCTAGCCTCTGTTTGTTAGAGGGGGGTGATGGATGGCAGGAGAGAGATCACTTGATCATTACCTGTTAGGTTCACTCACTCCAGGGAATCTGGCATTGGTCACTGTTTGTAGACCTAGTATAACTATTCTTATGTTCTTATGTTCTTACTCCTTTCCCATTTTGTCCCGCCAATGTCCTTCATGCCTTTGAGCAATCACCATGGGCCATTCAATCCTTGGCTTCTCTCCTAAGATGGGCAGCCAGGTTACCAATTAATATCACTAGCAGAGATAGCTTTTGTGACATCTTGTTTAGTGGGCACTGCACTGAAAGTAACAACTTATTTCCATAGGCTGGAAAAACAGCTATTGGATAGTGAAAGGCTTCCCTCGGTGGGCAAAAGTAGGTCTACACTTTGTGAGACATACTCCCACCAGCTATCACTGAGCTAGTGCACTAGAGCTGTGGCAGCGTGAGCGGCAGGAGGGTCTAGCCACCCCGAATACTTACCTGGCGTCTTTGATGGGCACATACAGGGAACGGCTAGCCCTTTCCGCCACTCATATTACAGCAGTTATACTCTATTTTGAGTGCAGTAACTCAATCAGAGCTAGCATAGGTATGTCTCCTCCAGCTAGGAATTTCTTCCCCAGCTCAAAGTACGGACATACCATAACTTAGAGGTAAAAGACGCTGTAGCCCACTACATCCAGTCCCCTAGAAGGCTTCTGTTGACCTCCATCATTCCTTTTATTAGGAATGCTAAGATTGCTAATCTTACTAACTTACTAACTTACTAACTTGCTAACACTGCTAAGATTTCCAGATATAACTGCACTTGCTGTACTAATAATCACATCTGATTCAGTTCAGGTCACCTGACTCACGAGTACTGCATTTGACTTTAAAGTCAATTATCACTGTAAAATGTTCTTCCATTGCAAGATTGTTTTCAAGACTTCATGAATTATGGGGCAGAACCAACACAGATAGGAAGAAGTGCTGGCACATGATAACTTTCTTTAGCACAGCTAGGTCTGTCATCACAGGCCCCACACCTGCAAGTGGAGCTGCTCAGAATTTTTTTGACGAAACCTTTTTTCTTTTGTTGTTGAAAAATGTGGATTACTCACTCCAAATTTTATGGGGATTTTCATGTTGCCACGTTTTTTGAGTTTTCACATTTTTCTCAGGATGGGGAAAAAATTGAAATATTGGAAATTCTTGTGGAATAGGAAAACAAATTCCTGCCCAGTTCTATTTGCAAGGTGTTCTATTTGCAAGACTCCTGAACCTGGGCAGAGCCCCATTGACTTCAGTTGGACTTTGGAAGGCCATTAGGATCCATCTACATGGAACGACTTGCAGGATCCATGCCATAGATGCCTTTTCTCCATGCAATATATACACGATATGCCTTTTAGGGGAGGGTCTGTCCCCTTTCTCTCTATTTGTAATGCATGTCACAGTAATGCAATTGAAATAACTACTTCATTTTTTACTTTATTTGAAGTTTGAGAGGCAAATAACATGAAAACAATACAAATTAATTTACGACATTATGATTGCAGTGGCCAAAATAAATACTGTTACTCGAGGAACGAAGATTATCTCGAAGAATAGAGGACATATAAAGGGTGGCAGAAGTTGAAGGAAAAGAATGTTTTCCCTGCAATATTGGAGAAAAATGTACATGAACTTTTTTATTGTTTCACAAATATTTCCCCTGTATTGCTGTAAGCGTCAGTAAAATCTTGGGTTACATCTTGCATCCTGGACATATTAGTTACACCTGCCAATGGATCTCTCTTATTTGCCCAAGATGCTTTACAGAAAATGCTTGGTGTTCTTCCTTAATGGCTCAATGTTCTCTGCTCCTATCCCTTAAGGAAACAAATACAGAAGAGAAGTGAATAATGGAAGGACTGGAAAAGAATCAAAGTGAAATAAAGACAGGGGGTTAAAAAAGAATGGACCGATATTCATTGAAGTAAAAACTAGAAGTCTGATGGGGGAGGAAACTGGAGGGAAACAACAGAAAAGAAAGATGAAAGAGAGAAGCACAAAAAAGAAAATAATTGGGAAAATCACAATGAAGAATGTAGGTGAGTAGAAATGAGAGGCAGACACATAGAAAACACTGGCAAAAATAAATAACTGAGTCGGGGCTGAATCAAATCCCTACAATGCTTTCCGGATTCAGATTTAAACTTCACAGCTGCACTATCTGTATAATGGGTGTAAGCAAACATCTGCATATAAACATTCCTTAGCACAATGGAGCTCTGATACTTGGCCACATAGCACTACTATAGTGGCAGCAGTGAACTGATTTGCTCATGGTCCTTCATCAGGTCAGTTGCAAAGTCAGGAACGGAACCTCAATCTCAGCTCATTGTGCCATACTGGGCCTACACTGCTTCTTTGGTCAGAATAACACCCCTCATCGCTCTACCTCTGAGGCTGTATCTCCATTAAATGTGGCCTCTCTAACAATGGGGGGGGGGTAACGATAGTGCCAACAAGATGCCAGTGACAGGGGATGTTTATTCAGCAATGTCATCCCACCCTACCCAGCGCAGGCCTACAGGGTGCACTAGTTGAAACACCGGTGTTTTGTCTACATTAGCACTTACACCACTACTATCCCTAACGGTTTTACAACGCTTGCAGCAACAGTGAGAAATGTTAAGGATCAAATGTCCAGAGTACAGTTGCCTGAGAGCAGCACTCTCTTCCTTTGACTTGAGGCACCGAATTACGGTAGCTACTTGGGCCTCCCTCAGCTGCCACTGAGCCTTGGCTTGCAATAAACCCTCAAAGCCCCCGGTTGATTTTGGCCACTGTGTCCCATCACAGCCCTTGCATAGGGGACACCATGTGGGGGAGAAGAGACCCTGGGATTTGTACTGGGATCAGACATAACTTGGGCCTCAGTAGGAAAGACTTGGGTGCTTAACTCCTTCAGCTTCTTTGTCATCCCCCAGCTTCCGTGTGCATTTCCCCAGTTTGCAAGACCTGGTTCCATTTCTGCAACATGCTCCCAAAGGCCGTGCATGGCTCTGGATCAGGGCCGGGCAAACTATGCCCCGCGGGACCATCCTACCTGGCCCTTGAGCTCCTGGCTGGGGAGGTGAGCCCCTGGTCCCTCCCCCACTACCTCCCACCCCCACAGTCACGACATCTCTGGGGGGCAGGGCTGTCCACTTCTGCGGGGCAGCGCGGCAGTGTGTCTGGCTCCGGCTGGGCCACGCAGCTGTCAAACACACTGCTCTGAGTGGCATGGTAAGGGGAACAGGGGTTGGATAAGGGGCAGGGAGTCCTGGGGGGGGTAGTCAGGAGACAGGGCGCAGGGGGCAGTTAGATGGGGTGAGGTTCTGGGGCGGGAGTGGTCAGAGGATGGAGGACAGGGGGGTTGGGTAGCATGTGGGAGTCCCTGGGGGCCTGTCAGGGAGTGGGGGTGCAGATAGGAGGTGGGGAGTAAGGGGACAGGGAGCAGGGGGGCTTGAATAGAAGGTGGGGTCCCTGGAGGGGGGCAGTCAGGGGACAAGGAGCAGGGGAGGGGAGTTTGGATGGGTGAGGAGTTCTGAAGGGGGCAGTCAGGGGGTGCGAAGTGGGATGGGGGTGCATAGGGGGTGGCGGGCCTGGCTGTTTGGGGAGGCACAGCCTTCCCTACCCAGTCCTCCATACAGTTTTGTAACCCCGACGTGGCCCTTGGGCCAAAAAGTTTGCCCACCCCTGCTCTGGATGGACTGTGGTTGATTTTACGAGAAAGAGAGAGCTCGCGCGTGAAAGAGAAGTCTGCCAGGAAGCTTCTTATACCCGAGAGAAGAAAAAGATCTCATGACAAAGAAGACACAAAAATAATTTGCCTGGAGCTGTCTATAAAGGGGGCATATTTCTATTTTCCGCACCGTTTCTTGAGGCATCTCTCATTTTACCCAAGGCCTGTAAAAGCAAATACATAAATAAATAAATAAAAATAATGCTTCTCTGTAGACAGGCAATGGATATTAAAACATCTATACTCATTATACTGACCCTTCGCAGCAGTCCAAACTATGATTTATGATTGCTTCACTAACGGTGTGATTTCAACTCAGACTCCCAAGATGTCAGCATCATAATCGTTATAGAACCACGAGTACCGTCAGATCTAGTAATCAGCAAAAAGTATTGCTTCGACCGTTTGAGCTGATAAATGCTTTTACATGGGGTGGAAAAGATGTCTTGTCTGTTGGAGAAAAAGAAAAAGTCACAATTAGCAAAGGGGCTCTCCATGGAAAAGAGATGCTTAAGAAAAATCACTGGATGACAGAGCAGCAAAGTGACACTCAACTTTCAGCAACTTGAAACCCAACTTCCACAGACTCACTGATTTCCTCTTTAGACAGCAAAGTACAGCAGCAATAAGCAAGAGTAATTACATTAGAAAACGTGTAGCATTGCTCACACCATAAGGGTTCAGATCTCTGGAGCAGCAGTGCTTAGACAACGTTGACTGTTGGACTTAATGCAAGGTAGCAGGACTGCCTTGAGCTAGCCCCAGTTCAGATAATGATTCTCTCCTTGGCACCTGGTGGAAGCCTTATTTTATGATTTAGACATTGAATGGGACTCGGGAAATATGAGTTATTATCCCAGCTTGCCACAAAGGACCTGTGCAAACCACTTAATGTGTGCCTCAGTTTTGCATCTGTGAAATGGGTATAATAATTGCAGCTGATCTGCAAATGTTAAATGCGCTTCAAAGAAATCTTTGAAAATGTTTCTACGTTTTGATTTAATGAAAAGAAAATCAGCCAACACTATTTTGTTTGTTTGTTTTCAGTTTGGGGGTCTTCATTTTTCCTCATTTCTCTCTCTAGTTTTCTTTTTCTCCTTATTTTAGTGGCATGATGGAGAAGAATGGTAGAAATGGGAAAAAAGGAAAAAGAGGAGGAAGAAAGGGAGAGAATGGAGGGGAAAAAAGACATTTTAAAATTTGAGTTCTGCTTTTGATAGAAAAATTGTAAATTGCTTAGCAAACAAAATCCTGCATAGAAAATTTTCCATTTTTAAAAAGGGCCATTTTAAATCAGAAGAACACTTTTGAACAAAAAATGTCAACCAACTCTTAATAATAGATGGGAAGCCTCCCGATATATAGTGTGAGAGTAGAGAAATTGGATAGTTATCTTAAGTGCATGTACATGAACACAAGAAGTCTCTCTGGCTCTGGTTGCCGCTGCTCTGCTCCCAGCACAGGTCTGCTCTCTCTGGTCTGCTTTTCTGGCCCTCTTGGGCCCCTGTTCTCTCCTCAGCTCGGCCCCACTCTGTCTGACCCAGGCAATTCCAGCTCACAGGGAGGACGGCACCCACCCTGGCCTCCTGACTCTTTAATTAGCCTGCCACCCTGTCAATCAGGCTAACCGGAGGCATTGGCCTCTCCCCATTGTTCCTGGGGACTGTCAGTCTCAGAGTCCTAATTTCCCATCACCCCTTCACCTTTTGGTACCTGGAGCTAGCAAGCAAAACACCCCCACTGAATGTTAGTAAGGGGATAACAGGCCCCCTACAACTGGGCTGGGTTCACTAGGGAGATGGTGGAATCTCCATCCTTAGAAGTTTTTAAGGCCTGGCCTGACAAAGCCCTGGCTGGGATGATTTAGTTGGGGTTGCTCCTGCTTTGAGCAGGAGGTTGGACTAGATGACCTCCTGAGGTCCCTTCCACCCCTAATATTCTATGATTCTATAATAGCATTTACTTTCTCCCATCGTTTGTATGTCTTTTCCTTTTAGACTAGACACTTTATTGTCATTTAATGTGTGTTTGTGAAACTTCTAGCACAACGGGGCCTGACTAAGCACTACATTTTTACTTTTAGTCAACAATTGACTCTCCAGTGAAAAACTGATATTCTGAAATTCAGGGGAAAAGATCAGCTGTGTTGGTAAATAAATACATAATGTCTATGAAAATGTCATCAGCATATATTTTCTTCTCAAACATGGTATTTTCTTCTGAAAAATAATCAAAACAAAATTTTGCCAAAATACCAACCAGCTCTCTTAGCACCCTGCCCAGATGTGTCAGAGGGAATGAACAGGACAATGGATCGAGTGATCCCTCACCTGTCATCCAGTCTCAGCTTCTGGACGTCAGTAGCTTAAGGACAAGCATAGGGTAGCATCCCTGACCATCTTGGCTAATAGCCACTGATGGACCTCTCCTCCATGAGCTTACCTAATTCTTTTTTTAATCCAGTTATAATTTTGGCCTTCACAACATCCTCTGGAAACAAGTTCCCCAGACTGACTGTGTTGTGTGAAGAAGCACTTCCTTATGTTTGTTTTAAACCTGCCATCTATTAATTTCACTAGGTGATCCCTAGTTCTTGTGTTATGTGAAAGAATAAATAACCCTTCCTTAGTCACTTTCTGCACACCATTCATGATTTTATTACCCACTAGCATATCTCCCTCAGTCATCTCTTTTCTAAACTGAATCGTTCCAGCCTTTTTAATCTCTCCTCATATGGAATCTGTTCCATACCCTTAATCATGTTTGTTGCACATCTCTGTAACTTTTCCATTTTTATATATCTTTTTTGAGATGGGGTAACCAGGACTACATCCAGCCAGGGATTTATTTAGTGGCATTATGATACTTTGTCTTATTTTCTATCCCTTTCCTAATATTTTATTGGCTTTGTTGACTGCTGCTGCACACTGAGAAGATATTTTCAGAGACCAATCCACAATGACTCAAAAATCTTTTTCTTGAGTGCTAACAGCTAATTTAGATCCCATCATTTTGTTTGTATAGTTAAAATTATGTTTTCCAGTGTGCTTTACTTTGCATTTATAAGATTGAGAAAAGTTACAAAAAGATCTCACAAAACTGGGGGACTGGGAAACAAAATGGCAGATGAAATTCAGTCAGCTTTGGACATAACTATTTTGAATAATTTTGTGTTGTCTCCCCTGGGCACACTGCAAGCGGTAATCCTAGCCATTCCTCAGCATCAGGCGTGTCTGGTAGTTTGGGCAGTTTGGATGAGTCCTTGGGACAGCAGAAATCCTCAGCGGGTTCTGGCTCCAGCAGGAACAAGGGGACTTTGGATTTCATGAGGAAGGGCTTATTTCATGGTCAGTTTATTTCATGGTGACATGGCCATGAAATTGGTAGGCGCCTAATAATGCTATTTGCAGTATTGTTGTAGCCATGTTGGTCCTAGGTAATATCTTTGGTTGGATTAACCTTTGTTGGTGGAAAGGACAAGCTTTTAAGCTACCTAGGGCTTGTCTTCACTACCCGCTAGCGATCGATCTATTAGCGATCGATTTCTCGTGTCTGGTGAAGACGTGAGAAATCGATCGCCTGCAGTGCCCCCGTCGACTCCGGAACTCCAGCTTGCCGGGAGGCACAAGTTGGAGTCGACAGGGGAGCGCGCCGCTGACTGCCGCCGCCGTGAGGACGACAGGTAAGTCGGCTGGAGATATGCAAACTTCAGCTACGTGATTCACGTAGCTGAAGTTGCGTATCTGCAGTCGATCCCCGCCCCGTAGTGAAGACCAGCCCATAGACTTCTTCTTCAGGTCTCGGGAAAGAAATATGAGTGTCTGAGCTAAACACAAGTTGGGACAGATGGAACTATGGGAACCTTCTGTCCACCTTGCATTTACCTTATACACTTTGATTTCTTTCCCTATACCCAAAGATCTCCGAGTAACTCAAAAGCTTTTACCTTCCACCAACAGAAGTCATCCAAGAAAAGATTACTTTACTTACCTTCATATCAGAGGGGTAGCCATATTAGTCTGTAGCCACAAAAACAACGAAGGGTCCGATGACACGTTAAAGACTAACAGATGTATTTGGGCATAAGCTTTTGGGGGTAAAAAAACCACTTCTTCAGATGCATGGAGTGAACTAATAATTACTGCATTTTTAATTTATGCAAGAAACAGCTCATAACTCTGTCCATTAGTTAGGGTTTGTCATTTATTCAATGGGAACACAATTAGGCTATTCATTGACCTCTCTGTGCTCCCGTTTACTCATCTGTAAAATGGGAACAATCATATTTGCCATACATGGGAGCTATATGCCTCAAGCAGTCTTTGCAAAGGGATCTTGAGATCCTCAGGTGGGGGGATGCCATAAAATGCAAAGTACTACTATGCATAGGTACAAGATTATTTCTAATCAGATTTTAAAGTGTGCAGTGGGCTTTGGGAACCTTTCTGAATGGAAGGCTCTATTATGCAAATTAGTTTTACCAGTAGTAATCGTTTGTTTTCAGCAAGGTATATTTTGCATCACTCTGAACATGCAGCAGATTCCACTATACTTATATTTTTATTCAAACTTTGTTTCATTTACGCCCACATTCTCCTTCTTCCATAGAAGAAATTGCTTTCAATTACACATATATCACTGCACTTAAACATTAGTCTCACTTTCCTGTGGTTAATAATTCACCTTATATTCCAACATCTATCAGCATAAAATCAGCATAACAACTTTTATGAATCCCTTTATCATCAACAACTTCCAAATGCTTATACATTTTGCAATACAGATTCACATAGGAACTAGCTTAATAGCCCTTAAAGTTGCTATAACACTCAGTTCCTTTCAATCATAGAATTATTGTTCATTTTTTCAAACAGGATCGTTTTTGGTCGGTTTATATTATCCCGTATTTCTTTACACCCATTGGGCCAGGTTGTGATCTCGGATACCAGGGTGCAAATGTGGAGTAAATCCATTGATTTCAGTGAAGTTATTCCACACTTACACCAAAATCGCAGAGAATCGAATCAGGGCCTCTGAGTTTAAGTCATTTTTGCAGGGGAGAGGGGCTCATTCTCGGGTGGATTTCAATCCATACCCTTTCCGTGACATAAAATACTTCGTTCTGAACTCGGTGCAAGATGTTTTTTTAAGTTCCATTTTGCTAGTCACTCAGCATCTTTCTGCCACGGGATGCCATATAACCTTGAAATTATTATTCTTACCTAGAGATTTTCCTCTCTCTCACTCTCTTTGCTTCCCTGCAAAGAGCTCAGTGGCACTAACGTCTGATTTTCTCACCAGCTGCAGATGCACGTCTCCCATTGAAGTCAATGGGAGCGGCATGCACATCTGTCAGAATAATCAAGCCCCAAGTTTAGTATCACCATCAATTTAAGGCTTAATTTCATCATTTTCCTAGGCCATCTGGGCTCTTTGCCTGTTGGAGTTTTCACAGTGACTTTATATCCCCACATTTCCTTCCTCTTTATCCCGGTTCAGCTGTGAGTTCTCTTTGCCTGGGCACCTCCTGCTTCTCATGCAATGGGTTCTTCCAGGAGCCCTGGATATGGCTGGAAGTGGGGCACAATGAACCAACGGCAGACGCTTCCTTTGCTTTGCCAAATATTACTCTGTGGTGTACTGATTTGTTATTGATTAATTATTATTATGAATTATCAATTTACTCACAGTGCAGTAGCACCCCAGAACCCCCAGGCATGGACCCCCCTACACCCGATTTTTCTAGGCGATGAGCAAACACAGAATAGACTGTTAGCAATATACTCCTTGGGGCAAGGTTTATGCAGTGAATATAGCAATTAGAACTGATAATAAAGAGATCATTGACCTGATTCGCAACTCTCTTACATCACTTATATGCCATAACTGGACGGAAGTGTAGCGGGGCGGTCACCCCGCTCTTGCCTTAAAGGGGTTTAAACAGCCCTGGAGAGGGCTGTGGCTGACTGGAGAAGCAGCCACAGCTGCGGCCAGCCCAATCAGGGCCCAGCTGGCCCTCATAAGAGGGCTAGTCCCTAGGAGCTCAGTCAGTCTCTCTCTGGCTGTGATGAGAGAAGGGCCTGGTTTCCTGGGAGCTCAGGGTACAGAGAATAGAGCAGGGCTGTGGTGAGGCAAGAGGAGCTCCAGCCTGGCAATCCCCAGGCTGCGGGGCCTTGTGCTGGGCCTAAGACAGGTACTGGGGATGCAGAGGTGCAGCCTGGGGCTAGGCAGAGGCAGCAGGTCCTACCCCCGTTCCCAGACTGCAGTCTGCCCCCGTGAGTGGGGGCCAGATGATGACTGGCCATAGCCACTGAGGCAAGGTGGGAGTAGATGGTTGGGGTTTCCTGGAAGGGGAAACCCAGAGATTGTGGGGCTATTGCCAGGTGGCAGCACCCCAGACAGAGGGGCACCGGGGTCTAGGAAGTACATGGGGCCAGCGCCAGGTGAGGCACCGGCCTGCAGAGAGTGTTCCAGAGCTGGAAAAGACCTAATTCCCAGACAGTCAGCAGGAAGCACCTTGCTGGTGAGCTTTTGCATCACCACAGGAAGTCAAAGGAACAATAACCCTATAAAGGAGAGGGATTGTAGACCCTGCTCTGTACAGCAGAGGGTGAAATATACCAAGGTACACAAGACCTCCCACCTAATTCAGACCCTTTGGTAGGGACCTCTGGAGGAGATGTCCCTAGAATCTCACATGGGGGCTTCCACTGGGGTTGCCAACACTGTATTTTCAAAGTAGGGGACTGTTTAAGTTAGAATTTAGACCGTGGGTTTATTTTTATTTCTTAGGTAACCAACTTTAAGCTCTATGCCTGCTACTTAGAGTCACTTGGTATCTATCTTTCTGCAGTTATTAAATCTGTTTTATATTCTACCTAAACCAGTGTGTTTTGGTTGACGTGCCTGGGAGATCTCTGCTCAGCTTACAAAGGCTAGTGTGTGTCCATTCCACACTGAGGGAGGGGCAAACTAGTTAGTGAACCTGCATTGCCCAGCAGAACCTCGAGCAGTGTAAGATGGTACAGTTCTGCAGTGAAGGGCTGGAACTGGGGGAAATTGGCTGGAGACGCTCTATGGAGCGCATTCAGGTAACTCAATTGGCTGTGTCCCTGCCTGGGGGTGGCTGGGTAAGTGCAGAGCCTCTCAGAGGTGTGTGGCTTGAACTTAGCATCACAGTGTGAGGGACTGTCAGGATGGTAGATTTGGTCCCACAGTCCAGGTGACAACCCAAGGACCCTGTAACACACAGTAAATTGCTTGTACATTTTCTGTTTCAAATTCATATCCTTAGGTAAGACATAATTATATGAGGATTGCATAGGCTGTGCAGATTTTCCAAAAGACTGTAGAACCAATACTATTTGCACAAAGAAAATGTGATTTGCTTTAGGTTGCAGTAACTACCAAAGTTGGCCAAGGGATAGAAAAAAGTCTCAGAGATTGTGATTAGACAACTTCAAGCATGATTTCAGAACCAGAATAACTTTTTCTATCCCCAAAACAATATTCCACAATATTTTCATTAAAAAACCGTCAAGATTTGCTCAAATTGTTTCACTCTTGTTTCTGAACTCAGCCAAGAATGTACGGTGTACTCTTGCCTGCTATTCAGAACGACTGCCTGATTTTTCTGCCAGTAGAGCAAAATATCTGGAGTCACATGAGGCCAATTTCATCTTTGTGTAACTTCATTGACCTCAGTGACTTTACACTGATGATGAATCAGGCCAGGAGATTTTTTTCCCCCCAGCCAATCACAGTCCATACAAAAGAAGCACATTGGTATAGCTTACTATTTATTGGGTGTAATCTGTAAAATCAGTGCAACTGTTTCTTTATCTGTTTTCACACTGTGCCCAGCACAACAGAGCCCCACTGCTTCTTGGGACTCATGGTTGCTATTATCATATAATCATTATGTTACTTCTCTATGGCTCAAACTGCTGTGAGCATATCAGACCTATTCTCAAGTGCCTCCACTGACTCCCAGCCAGCTTCCGATGCCCATTTAAGACCTTGGTCCTAAATTCAAAGCAAGTTCAAAGATCAAGCCCCTGCTCCATCAAAGCCTGAATTTCAATCTATGAACCACTGTGACAGCTTCACTCCTCTAGGAGAATGCAGAGCTTAAAGCCAAAGATGAAGCATGTGAGCGCTGTCAACAAAGCAGTCTCAGTTGAGGGGAACTGGTGATGAACAAACATCACCCCTTTTATTCCCAACCCTTTCCCCCTCTTCCCTCCCACAACAAAACAAAACCCCTATCCCCAGCAGAGTTCTGACTCCATGAAAGGAGAAGTGGCAGAGAAACCATAAAGCCCACGTAGGACTTCACTATTGATAGTGTGACTATGTGCAAAGTACTCATATAGCAAGGCGATGCGTGGCAATGCCAAGCTCAAAGATATGTATACTACCTGTAAAAGCCTTGAAATCCAAGTCTCTGCTCACAAAACTACACCGAAGTCACATACAGAGTTTAGGTAGGTTCTTTGGAAAATTCCATTAGGTGTACAAACTTAAATAGCTTTGGTAACAAAGTCCTGTGGCACCTTAAAGACTAACTATAAAGTTTTGAAGCATAAGCTTTCGTGGGCTAATACCCACTTCGTCGGATGCTTGCATTAGCCCACGAAAGCTTATGCTTCAAAACTTTATAGTTAGTCTTTAAGGTGCCACAGGACTTTGTTACCTCTGCTATTCCAGACTAACCCGGCTACCTCTCTGATTCTTAAATAGCTTTGAGATCCTGGGCCCTCCGCCTTGGTGGGATAGATTTTCAAAGGCCCAAATGGCTGGTAAGCACCTAACTCTCATTACCTTTTAACAGGAGTTAGGCACCTAGCTGGCACTGGTGCATTTGAAAATCTGACCCCTTTTCGTCTTAGTTCCTGGTCTCTAAAAAAGGGATAACAGACTTCCCCACTTCCCAATGATGTCACTGTGTTAAAGACTGTGAGGCACTCACCTGGGGGACTAGAGAAGTAACTTAAATTGACACACACTCTATTCCACGTCCAAGTGAGGCACAGAACTCAAAGGGCCAAATCTTCCACGCCCAACATGAACTTTGTGGGAAGAGGGCTGGTAGAACTGGGCTCAAAATGATGTTTCCTTTTTTAAATTAAATCTGATTTCTAGGGACCTGATCCTAATTCTACTGAAGTCAGTGATATTCTTTGCATTGACTTCAAGCGGTTTATGATCAGGCCCCTGGGTGACTTATAATATAATATACACAGATAAAAGTCTTCCCTGCTTTTGCTCAGGAGAATTTGACACCACCTTCCCTTTGAATCCACCAAACTCCTGGCAGGGTGCCTGATTCTGATCTCCTTTACTCTGGGGCAGATCAGGAGTAACTGCAGAGAAGCTGAACCTTTGTAAATGAGATCAGGATTGAGACAGCTAATGTGATCCCCTTTTGTTTGAAAACATCAACCCCCAGTGTAACCTTCGGAGTTCTGAGATTCTACTGCAGTCTGTTGGATGAACACTTGTGATCCCGAATCATAGGGGAGACCGAGGAGTGATCTGAAGCTCACACCCCTAACAAACTTCCTCCATCCTTTCTTCATATATATACATTCCTTTCTGTCTTACCCCGCTGCAGCAGCGAGTGCATTAAATAAGTACATTTAGGTCACTTCAGGCCAGAACATTAAAACAAATGCTGATAGTTCAAGGTTAATAGATGCATAAAACAAAAGTAATTCCATGTCAAAGCTGAGATGACAGGTGATTTGACTTGAGACTGCCTTGCAATCACTCTTTTACATGTGCTCTATACTGAGCTCGGTGGAAGGTGTTACGTATCTGACATTTACTTGTCAGAAAGGTATGACAATAGAAATTGTTTCTATCTCGGCTGGTCCCAGATGTTAACCTTCCAGCTTTATTTTGTAATTGGGGTTCCATGGAGCTTTAACATTTTCTATTGATTCAATAGAAGCGATAACATTTCCAATCATAAGAAGGCATTATAGAAATATCAGGCAATTCACATATCAAAATGTTTGATAGCTGGGCTCACCACATTAATTTCTGTCACCTTTGCTAGGAACCCTTTATCCTCTTTTTAATACTGAAGGACACCTGGGAGTAGTTTCTGTCACTTTTATTGTTCAATAAAGTAGACAAAAGTTTCAATTAACAGCCCAGGAACCACTAGGAAATTGTGAATGAGAGTATATTTTATTCATTTTACTGTATTTCCTTTTTCTAATGGGCCAGCTGTGACTGCTGTGCCATACTTTACACACACACACACACACACACACACAAGTTGATACAGATGAAGGGCTGCATTTTCAGAAGATCTCAGCTCCTACTCAGCACCACCATGATCAGCCATGTTTGCAAAACTTCTCAGATGCCAATGTGAAAATCTATCTGCCAGGGTCACAGTGGGAGTGGCTAGGCGCTGAACTCTTTAAAATCTGGCCCCAGTGGTGAAAGCCGGGCTCTTGAAAAGCTGACCCTGAGCTTTTCTGAAAATCTAGTCCCCTGGGTCAAATTTAGCCAGAAGATGGAGTAGTGTGAGTGGCATGCTGGGTGCATGTGGGCCAGGAATCCAGTGTTAAACTTGGACAGCTGGCAAATCAGTGTAACTTGCATCAGCGTGTGGCTTTCTAGGGTTTGTAGCTTTGTCCTCGCTATGGATGCTTTGTGCCATTGCAGTGTAAATCAGACTAAAGCCAGCTCAGTGAATGCCCTCACTCTGGCTCTTTGCTAGCCAGCCTCTTGATTCTGGCCGTGCAGATATATCCACAGAAGAAGACAAAGTGGCCAGAGTATCCCTGTATGATCACAAGCTCTTCTACTGGAATAGCCAGTGGAGGATCATTGGTTGCACATCTCAGAGCTGCTCTGGGGCTATTCAAAGTTGCACGTTGGTACCAGCCCCGTGGTCCCAAGACAAAGGAGGTGCAATGGTGACATCCATCTTTGTGACCATCACCCCCTGAGCTTTGCCAAGCACTAAAAGGGGAGGAGTCTACTGAATGTGCCAACTGAAAGAACACCATGGGGCTAAAAGGCAGGTGCTCAACAACTCCACTTACTACACCTTTGATATAGGGTGGGTTATATCCTGCCTCTGACCGCTCTTGAACCAATCGTATCCCACTGAGGAAAGCAGGCTGCACGGTCATAAAACATGGTATAGTCCTATCCTGTGCCTGGGAGTTGCCGCCTCACTTGGGTCCTCCCCATGAGGTGGTCTAGATCCCATCTGACCCAGTCTAACCCACCTAGAGTGACCAAGTGATCAGCATTTCTTACACTCCCTTAGGCAGTGATGCTAGTACTTGTTGCAGAGGAAACACTGAATCCTGAACTCAGACCTTGGCAAGCCAGAAAGGAAAGAAAGGAGTTTTCCTTGTATTTTGCAAACTTTGTTTACTTGTATTTTTTATTTTTAAAGTCTGAACATATATTCGATCACTGATTTGGGATCCTACACAATTTTTTTGTATTTATTGCAGGTTATAAAGCATATCAGCAACGGCATCTGCCCTCCCCCTTTCCCAGCATAGGAAATAAGGGAATGTATATAAAATCTCAATCTAACTAAAAGATGCCAATGTATAAAACAGGAGTGCCACTCCACATTGCAATAAATATAAATATAATTCGACAGACATCACAGGCTGGTGGAAGCAATGGCAACATTTCAGAAATACAAATTATTTACAAATGTATAAAGCACCCATCACAATGAATTTGTGGGTTAGGTTAGGGGCCTGTCCAACACAATTCATTTTATTATACCATAGTTCTTGCAACAAGATGTGCCAAAAAGCTGACAGGAAGTATTACAGGTTTTCCGTATCCTGAGAAGCCAAATAACTTTTTCATTATCCATCAACCTATTCCCCTCTTCAAAGAGAGGATCAATCCATTTACTTCTAATAGTGGCATAAAAATCCATTGTTTATGGGTAATGAACTCGATTTTCAAGTTGGCCTGCTCCCTAAGGCCATTGACAAGGAATTGGCAGGATTATTCCTTCTACCTAAAGGCCTTGGTTAGTCCGAATGGCCCCAGAGCCATAGAAGCTTTGAAAGATTTCTGTATCTTAAAATCACAGAAGCAGTTTCCTCTTTCAAGATAAAACACCCTTTGCTGAGGATGGTCTCATGGTTGAAGCAACTAGACTAGATATTAGAAGAGAGAGGTTCAGATCCTAACTCTACCCCAAACTTTCTGTGTGTTCTTGGGTGAGTCACTTCTTAAGGCCAAGAATCAAGATTTTCAAAGCTGTCTCATGATTTTGGATGATTTAGGTTTCAGGGTACAATTTGAAACACCTTAAAGGTGTGATTAAGAGTATGGGTCCATAGCATTCTTGGAAAATCGGGTCCTTCAGAGGTGCCCCAAGATGGGTACCCAAATTTGAAGTCATTCAAAATCACTAGTCATTCTTGAAAATCCTGACCGTATCTCTCTCGGATTTGATTTCCTCTCTGCAAACTGGAAGAATAATACATCCTTGCTCCCACTTTTTGTCTTCGTTGTCTATACAGATTGTATGGTCTTCCGAGAAGGGACTGTTTCCCACTGTATGCTTGTACATCACCTAGTATAATGGGTCCTGATCTTAGTTGGGATTTCTAGGCACTACAAAAATGCAAAGAATAAACATTAATAATAAAAGATAAGGCAATGTAATTATAGCTGCTCAAAAAAAAAAAAACTGTTGAAATTTTTTTTTCATGGAAAATGGATTTTTTTTAAAAAAAATGACATTTTTGTGAAAAAAAAATCCATTTTCATTGAAGATTTTCACATTTTCAGTGAAAAACACAACCTTGAATAATGAAAATTTATCACTTTTCATCAAGTGAAAATCATCTTTTGGGGGTTTAAACAGAAGACTTTAGTGATTCAAAAATTTCGGTTGCTGAAAACCAAAATGTTTTCAGTTTGTGCTTGTTTCAACAAAAAATGTCAAGATGTTCAGTGAAAAAAATGTTGCTGAAAACCAAATCAAGAAACAAAAACAAAAAATCCCCCCAAAAAGCCCACCTGGTCCATCCACAATTTTCGCTAGAAAAAAAAATATTTTTTCCGACCAACTTTATGTGTAATGCCAACACTGGGCTAATGTTCCCATCAAAGCACATTCCCCTCTCAGATGCATAGTCTGTGATTCTGTCCTTCCTCTACCATTCCCATCGAAAACTGGGCCCCGAGGCAATGATGCTGGCAGGTGGAACCATGTCCCACTGGGAAGTGTGGTCTTGCTTGACTCACTTACAATCAAACATCTTGCCACAGATTGTTCTCAAAGGCCCACTCTATTATGCATCCTCCCTAACTGACTCCTCCAAACTGGAACTCAAGTACAAAGAAGAGGAGACTTGTTGTGCAAAAGAGCATAGCTGTGGTGGCCCTGAACTTGACTGATTCCTAGTTGCCAGATTGCCTCCTTGGGAGAATATGTCCAGCCCCTCCATTTGCTTGGTGGCAGATTTCAACAAGCACCTCTCTCCTGTGGATCTCCCAACATGCACTTCAGTGGAGCATAAGCAACATATATAAACAAATGAGACCAGCCTTCTGTTCAACTTGCCTAGAGTTACAATAGGCATGCCACAAACTTTCATACTGCTTTACTTATCTAGGCTTTCAGACCAGGCCCATGCCCATGTTGTCTGAGTATCTTTCCAGTATTACATTTACTTAAATACAGATTTTCTAGAGCCTGTCAAAAGAAAAGGATAATTTCCAGAAACATTTTATTCCCTTTCTTGTTGAAATTCAAAATGTTCACTAAAAACGTTGAAAGACCAAATTTCAGAAAATGTTGACCAAGTGTAATTTAGTTTATCTAATAAACTCCAAAATTTGTCCCTGTCCATATACATTTTGACACAGACAACGAGACGGACATTAGGCAAAGTTAATAAGTGATTGTTTAATTTTCTTCTGGAGGATGTGAATTTCCTTGCCTTTCTGCTGTGTTCTGGAAATGAGAGCTATAGCTTTGCTTCAGCTGTCCACAATGCTCCCAGGTCTCACTTTTGCTCTTCACAGTTCCATCATGCTGTTGAGGGTAGCCGGAGCTCCACAGTAGGAATTAATTTTATAGATAACCTGTGCAAACCCCACATTGATCTTAGACTATCATGAATAAGGCCTTGAACATGCTTCTGTATTCCTAGGCTTCACAGATTTTTTGAAAATAATTTTGATATATAATATCAATGTTTATTTTAAAGCATTTTTCAATTTTTATTGATTTACATTTTCACAATTGAAAACAATGATGGCTTTTAAACCTTTTTTATTGTTATCAATTTAAATTTTCACAGTTGTGGGAATAATAAGGTGAGGTCAGATAATTACTTAATGACAGTAGATGCTGAGTATCAACAAGTCAAGCTTCATAACCATTTAAACATAAATTGTCAACATCACAAGTCAAAATATAAATCAAACACTAATAAGTTCTTAAGCTGCATTTATTTTACCTTGCATATCTGTACTTTTGCTGATTACAGATGGAAATCAACCTTTTTCTGACATTTACAGAGTAAAATCCAAACCTTCCAAGAAAATGTGTGTGCGTTTGTTTCACGAGGGATTCAACACTACACTGGAGATTCCAAAAGACACTGCTGGTGTTTGAACAGAAGTGTTAACTTTCGAATGGGGTAGGAATATAAAGGCATCACAGAAGGTATATGGGAAGTTGATGTTGTGGTCAAGTCAAACACACAAAATTAGGAAATTCCAGAATTAAGCCTATAATGCAACCTTAAACATACCCTGGTGTGCATGCATTAAGATACAGATGTTAATGACATAATGTATGTAATGTTGATTTTTTTTCCCCCGCCTCATTCAGTGTGCAGGATGGGCTTTCTCTGGAGATGAATCAGGATTATTTAGTGAAGGAGGCTGTTGCCTGTCCTGCTTCATTTGTTGCCACAGTTGGAAGGTGTGTAATGAATGAAGCAGGGGACTGCAAGAAGAGAAAGGATGGTCTCATGGTTAAGGCAGCTGAATTCTGCCCTGGAGAGTTGGATTCTATCCCTATCCGTGCCTTGGAGTTACTACGTGACACCAGCCAGTCACTTTAACCACACTTTTTACAGGAAGTTGCTCATGGTGTTAGCCTCAATTTCTGGGTGCCTGATTTGAGACTCGGGGGTGGAGCAGGGTGCTGGTACAAAGGCACCTAATTAGTCCCTGCTCAGCCAGCCCCAATCAGGGGAAATAGATTGAGGCTTGGGAAAAGCCTGATGACTGGTCTGAGGATTGGCTGCACCTGCTGGCCTGAGAACCTAAGGGCTCTAAAGGCTGGGAGGGGGCCAAAAGGCAGAGGGAATGGCCAGGGTAAGGTCAGTCTCCTGGCTGAGGACTGGCTCTGCTTGAGAAAGAAGGCAATTAGGCCTGCAAGCTTTGTATATAGCTTACACTGGTGGTGGGAAAATGCTGTGTAAATAAAGACATGGGTGCTGCATACCCGAAGCCTCTCTGAGCTTTATTGGGGGCAGCAAGTGGGCCCCAAGAAGAGGCATAGGCCAGCGGACCCTGTTATAGGGGGTATAATTCTCAGAGGTGCTGAGTATTCCCAAATGCCCCTGAAATCATTGGTAGCTATGCTTTGAACGTAGAAAATACTCTACAATGCTTAGCACTCTGGAAAATTGTGTCCTGCATGTCTCAAAACTGGGCACCCAAAATTAGTGGATTTTGTACCCTAATCTCTGTGCCTCAGTGGCCCATCTGAAAAATGGGGTTCACACCACCCCCTCGTCTTACAACGGTGTTGCAAAAATACAATTGTGATGCGATCAGATACTACAGTGATGAGTGTGAGAGAAAAGCCCACAGGGAAATTAATAATTCTGTCTTCAGGGCAAGGTTCCAGGAGTGAGAGAAAACGAGGCCTGGGGCCACACATTGAACAACAAAGAGAAAACAATAATTTGAATAGCTGCTCATTAAGTGAGCACTGTCCAGAATGAGGCAAGGGTCCTGTGGAAAAAAATAGTATGGGCTTATGTAATTAAAGGCTGTGTCATTATGCATACAGAGAAGGGGACCAAACTAAGTTGGCACAGGCATCGTACCTTCTGCCCCATGTCCCTGTGCTGCTCAATTCCAATCTCCTTGCTCAGCCAGTCCCAGTCTGGGATCCCACTCCCAGCCTCCTCGCCCGTCAGTCCTGGTCTCCCTGCATCCCAACTCCCAGTCCCAGTTTTTCTCTCCTTCCCACTGGTCTGCAGTTCCCCGGCTCCAGCTCCTTGTCCCAAGCTACTCACCTCACTCCACTCAGTTCCAGCTCTTGTCAGCTCTTCATTCAGATAAGGCCACTTCCTTCTCCAGCAGGGAGTAACTGACCTCCCAGGAGAGACAGTGTCCCAGCTCTCAGTTCTGGTGCCCAAACTGGATTCGGCACATCCGGCAGCAGCCCAGAGTTACAATTACATGGAAAGGCCCGCTCGGCCCTGGGCTGTAGCACACTCGGTGTGGAGGGTATGTTCGGGGACGCTAGCTGCTAAAATCTAAGATATCTCTATTAAGTCTGTGTGGACCGTGGATTTCAAAAGGGGTTGTCACGGGGATAGCAAAAGGTACATCCCTGAACCAAGGCTCCCCTTCTGCCCAATGTCAAGTCCCTGTTCCAAAGCATGTGGGTGCTAATGCTTCTCAAAGACAAAGTAGCCTGAATGGGTAACATTGGCAAAACTACATTATTTCCCTAGAATTTTCTCCGAAACAGCAGAACTATTTCGATTGAAATTTTCCAAAGCAATTCAGCCTGAGGCTGAACATTTCAGTCAAAACAGTTAATGTCTGGCAAAGTTGCAAACAACTGAAAACAGGATCTCCCAATGAGAAGAGTCAGGCAACTTTAATAATAGGCAGGGCAACCAACCCCACCTACAATAAACTGTTCTTGGTTACATGTATATGTGCAACTGTCTACAGTGACTAAAGAGAATACTATGCAGTCAGATCTTTCTGTAATTAAGAACAAAACCTACTTGATGCACAATAACATAAAGGGAAAAGTATGATCAGATTGGCTGAGCAAACTGCCCTGCAACAGCAAATATAGATAGAGAATTCAAACGAGCTTGTATTACCTTATGACATATTATCATTTCTTACAGTTCCAAGGTCAATGTCTCTTTCTCAAATAACATTTCAGGCCTATAATTGTTCATCTACATGCCAGCAATTATGGGCGAATTGATCAGCCAGTAATTAATGCTATGCTATTGCACATTTTAATTTGTAGATTATGCAGCTGCGAGCTTTCACACATTTTTAATTTGTATATTATACAGCCACAAATGTTTACAATGCCCTTTTTAATCTCCTTAGACCACCAGTGCCATTATTCACTATAGATTAATGATACACCGGATGCTGAGGTTTATTTCATTTACCACTCTTACCAAGAGAGCTGTTAACATTACTGTGCTCTATTACTTAATGTCTTACTGCAGCTGCTTGTGAGCATTGGTTACCCTTTAAAATATTACCAGTCGGTTATTTTCTCCCTTCTTCTTTTTTTTTAAGCCATCTTGCTGCTGACAATATAACTCTGAGGTAATATTACACTTTATTTTCAGATTTATCTCAACAGTTTTGTTCAGAGACATTTCAATCTTTTGCTGCAAACAGTGCAAGTCCTCCGTCCTGGGGTCTTTTGCATTCCCTAGCCCAGAGGTGTCCAATAGAAATTCAATGCCACACTTGTGGTTTTGAATTTTTCTTATTAGCCACATTATGAAAGAGCCCCATTCAGCCACATTATAATAAAGCCACACTCATTAGCAACAATTCAATAGCCTATTAGCCACATGTGGCTAGTGGCAAACGTATTGGACACTGCTGTGGTCTGTTTCTTACATATCTCCCATGCACAACTTAATCTCCTCCTCTAATATATTTCTACCTTGGCCAATTAGTCCACAGCCCCACTTCAGGGAAACTTCCCCTATCTGGCCACACTTCAGCGTGTGCTTAACTTTCAGCAGTCCCTAGCCTCTGTTTGCCAGAAGCTGGGAATGGGCAACTTGATAATTACCAGTTCTGTTCATTCCCTCTGGGGCACCTGGCATTGGCCACTGTTGGGAGACACGATACTGGGCTAGATGGCCCTTTGGTATGACCCAGTGTGGCTGTTCCTATATTCATATGTGCTTAAATACATATCAGTGGAATGCATGCATGTGCTGAAGTGGTTCCCTAAGCTGGGGCCCATGAGAGTGACCTTTCTCACTATTGGCCTGATCCAGTGCCCACTGAAATCAATGGAAGTCTTCCCCAGGTCTGCCACTGACCTTCTGTGTGCCCTTGGACAAATCACTTACTCTTTCTAATCTCTACTCTGTACGTGCTTTGAGAGCTACAGATGGACATGCTAGGCGTTATGAATGCCTAGATTCTCTTCAGATCATACCTGATGATCTGTTTCTTCTCTCTGGTTTATAATGTTTCAATAAATCAGTCACATTCAACTCTCAAATATTCCCCCCCCCCCCCAACCATCCTATTTGTAGTCTTCTTCACCCTTGCCCAGACACATATCTGGATATGATAATTGAGACATCTATTGTCTCTTCTGGACCTTCCTTGGTTTTGATTGTATCAGATGTAAAACTGTGTGAAACATTTCTAATGAAACACCGGAAGCATGCAAAACACACTTGTCATGTTTCCCGACAGATTAAAAACTCAGGCCAACTTCTCTGAAAAGTTCACTAAATTTCAAAAGGACTGAGGTCTACAGACAAGAGCTTCCAAGTTCTAGACGTCTCACAAATACTTTTGCTGTCATCTTGGGAAGTTATTAAACTGTAAAATGGAGACAATGTACCAGATCCATGGTTGTCAGAAGTCAATAATATACCTGCTCAGAATTTTCCCCAATCAAAAATTGCAACAACATAAAAATTAAAAAAAAGTTTATATTGGATTTTGCATGGAAACTTTGTCTTTTCAGTGAAAAATCAAAACATCTAAGCCGAAAACTCAAATCTACAGTATCCCCTCTTGGTGTAATAAGGCAGTGCATCATAGAAGACGAAGTCTGGCTGGAGAGCTTGCCCCATAGGAGAGAATGAAGGCAACTGAACTACAATTTGTAGAATAATAGGTATGGGTTGAAAGAGACCAACCCCCTGCTCAAAGCAGGACCAACCCCAACTAAATCATCCCAGCCAGTCCTTTGTAAAGCTGGGCCTTAAAAACCTCTAAGTACGAAGATTCCACCACCTCCCTAGGTAACCCATTCGAGTGCTTCACCACCCTCCTAGTGAAATAGTTTTTCCTAATATCCAACCTAGACCTCCCCCACTACAATTTGAGACCATTGTTCCTTGTTCAGTCATCTGCCCCCAGTGAGAATAGTGGAGCTCTATCCTCTATGGAACCCCCCCTTAGGTAGTTCAAGGCTGCTATCAACCCGCCCCCCTAACTCTTCTGCAGACTAAATGACCTTAGTTATTAGTTCCCTCAGCCTCTCCTTGTAAGCCATGTGCCCTACTCCCCTAAACATTTTGATGTACTGTGCTGGACTCTCTCCAATTTTTCCATATCCTTCATTTAGTGGGGGGACTAAAACTGGATGCAGTGATGTGGCCTCACTGAATAGAAGGGAATAATCACTTCCCTCGATCTGCTGGCAATGCTTCTACTAATGCGTCCCAAGATGCCGTTAGCCTTCTTGGCAAAAAGGGCACACTGCTGACTCTTATCCAGCTTCTCATCCACTGTAATCCCCGGGGTCCTTTTCTGCAGAACTGCCACTTAGCCAGTCGGTGTAATCTGAAGTGGTGCATGGGATTCTTGCATCCTAAATGGAGGCCTCTCCACTTGTCCTTGTTGAACCTCATCATATTTATTTTGGCCCACTCCTCCAATTAGGCTAGGTCACTCTGGACCTTATCCCTACCTTCCAGCATATCTACCTCTTCCAGCAGCATAGAGTCATCTGTGAACTTTCTCATGGTGTAATCCATCTCATCATCC
Organism: Sternotherus odoratus; assembly: GCA_032164245.1. Taxonomy (NCBI): domain Eukaryota; kingdom Metazoa; phylum Chordata; order Testudines; family Kinosternidae; genus Sternotherus; species Sternotherus odoratus. The sequence goes on from JAVMKO010000007.1 coordinate 99,602,466, forward strand.
ATATAATTAATGAAGATGTTGAACAAAACAGGCCACAGGACAGACCCCCGGTGCACTCTGCTTGATAGTGGCTGCCAACTAGACATAAAGCCATTTATCACTACCCGTTGAACCCGACAATCTAGCCAGCCTTCTATCCATCTTATAGTCCATTCATCCAATTCATATTTCTTTAAGTTGCTGGCAAGAATACTGTGGGAAACCATATCAAAAGCTTTCCTAAAGTCAAGACAGATCATGTTCACCACTTTCTCCATATCCACAGAGCCAGGAGGCATCCTGTCATCCTATCCTATCATCATAGGAGGCAATCAAGTTGGTCAGGCCTTCCCTGCCCTTGGTGAATCCATGTTGATTGTTCCCAATCACCTTCCCCTCCTCTGAGTGCTTCAAAATGGATTTCTAGAGGACCTGCTCCATGATTTTTCCAGGGACTGAGATGAGGCTGATCAGTCTTTAGTTCCCCAGATTCTCCTGATTTCCCTTGTTAATGATGGGCACTATGGTTGCCTTTTCCCAGGTGCCCAGGGCTTCCCCCAATCACCACAAGTTTTCAAAGATAATGGCCAATGGCTCTGCAATCACATCAACCAACTCCCTCAGCAGCTTCGGATACATTAAATCTGGACCCAGGGGTTTGTCCATGTTCAGCTTTTCTAAATAGTCCTTTATTTGGTCTTTCACCACCGAGGGCTGCTCATCTCCTTCCCATACTGGGCTTCCCAGTGTGGCAGTCTGGGAGCTGACTTTGTCTACAAAAACCGAGCAAAAAAACAACAACATTGAGTACTTCAGCTTTTTCCACATCATCTACCTCTGTGTGGCTCTCTCATTCAATAAGGACCCCACACTTTCCCTGACCTTCTTGCTGTTGCTAACATACCTGTAGAAACTCTTCTTGTTACCCGTCACATCCCTTGCTAGTTGAAACTCCAATTGTGCTTTGGCCTTCCTGATTACACCCTTGCATGCTCGAGCAATATTTTTATACTCCTCCCTAGTCATCTGTCCAAGTTTCTACTTCTTGTAAGGTTCCTTTTTATGTTTAAGATCACCAAAGAGTTCTCTGTTAAGCCAAGCTGGTCGTCTGCCATATTTGCTATTCTTTCTGCACAGCAAGCTGGTTTGTTTCTGTGCCCTCAATCCTTAAAGTACAGCCAGTTTTCCTGGACACTTTTCCCTCTCATATTAGCCCCCCAGGGGGTCCTGCCCATCAGTTGCCTGAGGGAGTCAACATCTGCTTTTTAGAAGTCCCGGGTCCCTAATCTGCTGCTCTCCTTTCTTCATTTTGTCAGTACCCTGAACTCGACCATCTCATGGTCACCGCTGACCAGGTTGCCACCCACTTCTACATCCCTCACCAATTCTTCCCTGTTTGTGAGCAGCAGGTCAAGAGGACATCCAGTGGCTATAATGTACCTGGACTTTCAGAAATCCTTTGACAAGGTCCCTCACCAAAGACTCTTAAGCAAAGTGAGAAGTCACAGGATAAGAGGGAAGGTCCTCTCATAGATCAGTCACTGGTTAACCGGCCAGGAACAAAAAGTAGAAATAAATGGCCAATTTTAACAATGAAGAGAGATAAAGAACAAGATTCCCCAAAGATCTGTACTGGGACCAGTGCTGTTCAACATATTCATAAATTATCTGAAAAAAAGGGGTAAACACTGAGGTGGCAAACAATACTTGCAGACAATACAAAATTATTTAAGATACTTAAGTCCAAAGCTAACTGAGAAGAGTTACAAAGTAATCTCACAAAACTGGGGGACTGGGAAACAAAATGGGAGATGAAATGAAATCTTATAAATGCAAAGTAATGCACATTGGAAAACATAATCCTAAGTATCTGTACAAAATGATAGCATCTAAATTAGCTGTTAGCATTCAAGAAAGAGATCTTGGAGTCATTGTGGATAGTTCTCTGAAAATATCCGCTCAATGTGCAGCAGCCGTCAAACAAGCTAACAGAATGTTAGGAACCATTAGGAAAGGGGTAGAACATAAGAAAGAAAATATCATAACGGCACTATGTAAATGCGTGATACTCCCACATCTTGAATACTGCATGTAGTTCTGGTTGCGCTATCTCAAAAAAAGTTACGCTAGAAATGGGAACACTTACAGAGAAGTACAACAAAAATGATTACAGTATGCAACAGCTTCCACATGAAGCGAGAGTGAAACGACTGGGATTGTTCAGCTTAGAAAAAAAGATGACTAAGGGAGAAAATGATAAAGTTATATAAAATCATGTATGGTGTGGAGAAAGTGACTAATGATATTTGCCCATTCACATAATACAGGAAGCAGGGGTCACCACAAAAAATGAAGAGGCATCAGGTTTAAACAAACATAAATAAATACTTCTTCACACAATACATTCAACCTGTGGAACATATTGCCAGGGGACGTTGTGAAGATCAAAAGTATAACGGAGTTCAAAAAAGAGTTAGATAAGCCCATGGGAGGATAGGTCCATCAATGGCTGATAGCCAAGATGGTCAGGAAGGCAACCTCATTCTTTGGATGTCCCTAAACATCATACTGCCAGAAGCTTGGACTGGATGACAGGGATGGATCACGTGATAATTGCCCTGTTCTGTTCATTCCCTCTGAGGCATCTGGCATTGGCTTCTGTCAGAAGTCAAGATCCTGGGCTAGATGACTATAGGTCTGACCCAGTATGGCCATTCTTATATTCTTATGGTCTTAAGTCACATGTTCTCTCTGTTCCTCAATTCCTCATCTGTAAAAACTGGGATAATAGGACTTCCCTACCAGGACTTCATGACCCCCCTCTAGAGGCCCCGCAGCTCTGCTGCACTACCCGCCCCCAGGAAACAGTTCTCTGTGAGAAAAAGCGTAGCCATTTGGGGAACCAGTGAGATCTGATCCTCCAGTGGCCAGAAGGGCTGGGGACCAGAAACAGCCAATCAAGGCCCAGCAGGCTGAAATAAAAGGAGATGGCTGTTTCCAGTAATGCAGTTCTTGGGTTTAGCCAGAGGACTGAGGAAGGGTGCTCCCTAGGCAATAGCCAGAGGAGCTGTTCCAGGCCAGGGCCCATTACTGGCCACAAACAGGCAGGAATTCAAGAAAAAATCCTGATGATTCAATTCTAGAGTTGGAATTTAGCACAAAATGGTGAGGAACTATTTTGTTCATAATTGGCCCTGTAGTACAAAGAACTTTTTTTCCTAATTTGAGTTTGTTGTTGGAAGTGGTTTGGTCTTTGGGACTCAACCAGAGGGGCCAAATCACAGAATACCCTCAGAGGTCATCTGATGGGATGCAGAGGGTGCTGGGAGCTGGAGAGTGGTAGTACCAAGCCTGGGCACAAGAGGGCACTCAGAGAGGTGAGTGCAAGCCATGACAGGGTTATATAAATAATATTCTTTTCCTTCCCCCATGTGGTGTCTCTATCCAATTCAACTAACTTCCAGACAGGGAGCAGAATTTCTCTAAACTGTGCAAATTAGTTTCTTCTCTTCCCAATATCCCACACCTCTTTCACCATTGAGATTAAGGAGTTTATAAAATACAACTTCTTACAGCCATGAGGGAGTACTACTATATATTATCACTCACATCTCATTAACCCTGAAGCCCTGCTAACTAAGAAAATCCTCTCTAATGAGGTTTCCTTCACTGCACTAAAGAACAAAAGTTCTCAATGTTTTGCCTATTACCAGTCTTCCCCAAATTATTGCCCTGTAATTAAAATGCAACTTTCAGGCCATTAAAATTGAAATCTAAATTTCTTGTGTTCAAGAAAATACAGGGTCAGTGTTTTCTCATCCTTGCAAAGAGTCCTCAAGAAGTCAGATGGCTAAGGATGTGTTGCCACTATTTTTTGCCTTGTGGAAAATGTGGAAAACAGATCCAGCATTTGAAACAAGGGATAGAACTTTGGGACGTGGTAGAACCCTACAGCTCTGCTCTAGACAGTCCTATCCTCTATTGCCATTAATGGTAATAGGCCTGCTTTATACTCACCCTATGATGATCTACATTGTTTGCAATATGGGAGATTTAGATTTGATGTTAAGAAAAACCTTCTACTATAAGAATAGTTTGGCCCTGGAAGAAGTCTCTTAGGGTGGTTATGGAATCCCCAATCATTGGAGATTTTTCAGTACTGGTTATACATAATCTAGGTATACTTAATCCTGCCTCAGTGTATGGAAAATTTGGCTAGATGACCTCTCAGGGGCCTTTCAAGCTCCACATTTCTATCATTCTAAATATTTCCAAAGAAACCAGAGAGCTGCTATCTGTTTATTTCCATTGGAGTGATCCTAGTTTGGATCAGGCTCGTCTCACAGTTAGTGAGGGTTTGTGTTCTCGAATCTCTCCCAGGTAAAAAAGGGGGGGGGGAAGGTTACTATCGGGGTTCCAATGTGCCCCACCCCATAGTTTGGGGACTCATATTGGTGGTGGCAGCAATTTCCAAGCCCCAACTGGAGAATTTTGGGTTTGGGGGGAAAAGATTTAACCTAAGCTGGTAAAATAAGCTTGTGGGGTGATTTGTCTTTCATGAGGGGTCCCCACATCTTTACCCTAGAGTTCAGAGTGGGGAAATAGAAACCCTGACACAAGCCAATAAGAAATGCCGAGAGTGGTTGGGAATTGAGGATCTCAGTGGCTCCCAAATGTTGGATTTAAGTGCCTAAAGTGGCAGATAGGCAACTAAGACTCCTTGTGGATCTAACCGTCCATCTTAAAGTTTCAAATCGTTAAGACTGAAAATATGAAAAAAGGGTTCCCCTCCTTATTGGACTGTCCATCACAACATGTTTCGAGCAAGGTTATAACGCTCCATTTTCATTTCTGCAGTTTGATAAAGGTAAAGCAGTGTTCGGAGATCAGAAAAATGAGTTCTGCAGCACTAAACCAAAGCGTCTACCAATAGAATCCAGACAGGCAGGTAAGGGGTTAACACATTAAAACTAAAGCACCATTTGGATTTACGTACATTACTTGCCAATCTTATCCTGTCTCTGAAGTTCAGTCTGACCACGGCAGGGTTACTTACAAGGAGAGATACAGGCAACATTTCTCTTCATAATTGTTCTAAATTATGCCATTTGCAAATCTGAAAGTAAGTTTGAATTTGTCTTCCGATCCTAGGAATCCCCACTGCCACCTTTGCTGAGGCTAATGCTCTCTCTAGAAGTCAGGCTCCAGCTCTAGTTTCCTTTAGAGATGATTGACGAACAACTGAAGACCAAAAAAGTGACAAGCCATGAGCTGACATCCTCAGCAGTGCATTCTGAATAAAGACATGCTGGAATTGAACAGGCGGGTGCTTCTAAGCACCATGGTGCCCAAATCTGCCTTCTTTACAAAGGACATAAAGAGTGTTTGTGCCGAGAGGGGGTGTAAGAGATACCCTTCCCCCACACTAAACTCTAGGGTAAAAATGTGGGGGTCTCTCATGCAAGACCACTTAACTAAGCTACTTTCCCAGCCTAAGTTAAATACTTTCCCCCCAAAACCCAAAATTCTCTAGTTGGGGCTTTTAATTTCGGTGCCACAATTAATGTGAGTCTCCAAGACCATGGAGTGGGGCACATTAACCCCCCCCCCCTCAGGCCACCTGAGAGAGAAAAGAACACAGACTCCAAGTAACACCCCCTCCCCCCTGCTGTTTAGGAGAGATTCCAGCACACAGACCCTCACTAGCCGTGAACTTGTGCCAGATCCAAAGCTCGGATCACTTCAATGGAAATACAGACAATTCTTATAGGTATAAAAAGTTTAATAAAGAAAAGAGAAAAAGCATACAACTTAAACAGACTTCACAGACTCTCACTTTTAGTCTTAACCCCTCTCTTGAGATTTCTCCCCCTGATGAGGTTAAAGACACCACAGATCAATTACAAAGCTTATACAATCAACAATTCTACTTACTGTTAGTCTAAATCAGGGTTTCTCAAACTGGGGGTCGTGACCCCCCGGGGGGGTCGCCGAGTGCTCCCCGGGGGGTCGCGAGCTCCTGCCACTGCAACTCGCGGCGACTGAGGCCGGGGCGCAGCCAGCAGCCCGCCCGCAGTGGGTGGGCTCCCGGCTGCACGCCGGCCCCCAGTCCCCACCGCGGGCTGGGCTCCTCGCTTGGGGATGTACGAGCTGAGGGCGCTCCGCTTTCCCGCACTTGGCGGTGGCGGGAGAGTCCGGGCTTGTACTGGCTCGGGGCGTGGTTTGCAGCCGAGGAGCAGAGCCAGGGGCCGCGCCCGGTCCCCTCCCGAGGCAACGCCAGGGTCCCCGCTGCCCTTCCCCCAGCAGCCCCCCGGACAGCGAGTATCTCCCAGCGCCCCCCGGAGCCGCAGGGGGTCAGGTCCACCTCCAGCCGGGCGGCGCAGGGCTGGGGCAGCGCGGTGAAAGTTGGCGGCGCTGCGGGGTTGGCCGGCCGGCGTGTGGCTCCTGCGGGCGGGGGTTGTTATCGCTGCCACCCCGGCTCCGGGAGGCAGGCTCCGCGCTGGCTTGTATGTCAGCGAGTGCGCCGCATGCCCGGGCGGGAAGGGAGCCGTGCGCTACCGAGAGAAGCCCTTTGTGTGGGTGAGAAGACGCCTGGAAAGTACCAAGCACCTGCCCCTTCCGACAGCCCCGCTCCGACCCCTTCCTCCTCCAGCCCCGGGGGCCGCCAGCCAGCCCCTGACTCTACACCCCTCCCTGGAGAGCAGAGCGGGTCGTGCTCAGCCCCTGTCCCCCTGCATTGTCTGGGCTTTGCTTGCCGTACCTGGCAGCCTTTGTTGGCGCGCAGTGCCCCCCCCCCCCACTGCCCCGTGGCGGGGATTGGGGGCCGGTGCGCAGCCGGCAGCCCCCCCCCCCCCCCCGCGGCAGGGACTGGGGGCCGGTGCTCAGCTGGCAGCCCCCCCCCCCGCGGCAGGGACTGGAGGGGTCGCGCCCCGCCCACACAACAGGAAAAGGGGTCGCGGTCTCAAAAAGTTTGAGAACCGCTGGTCTAACTTATAAACTTATGAAAGGGAAGGTAGGAAGATGATTCATACCCCAGAGCTGGGGAGAAGAAGATGGAGTCAGCCCGATAGCCTGGACAGAAGAAGTGAAACTAACACTCCTTTGTCCCTAGGAATTTGCATTCTTAATACGTCATAGCTTCTTTGGCTTCAGGTTAACCCCTCACAGGTAAAACAGTAATTCTAAGGCACTTCATACTGATGACAGGGGGTGTGTGGTTTAGAGGTTTAAAACCTCCACATATGGCTTTGGTGACCCATGTTCTAAGCCTGACTCTATCACTGACTGACAGCTTAATTATTCTATTTCCTCACTCACATTTTGTCTGTTTCAATTATATTCCTCCCTGGTCATTTGCCCAATCTTCCACTTCTTGTAAGCTTCTTTTTTGCATTTAAGATCAGCAAGGATTTCACTGTTCAACCAAGCTGGTCGCCTGCCATATTTACTATTCTTTCTACACATCAGGATGGTTTGTTCCTGCAACTTCAATAAGGATTCTTTAAAATACAGCCAGCTCTCCTGGACTCCTTTCCCCTTCATGTTCATCTCCCAGGGGATCCTGCCCATCAGTTCCGTGAGGGAGTTAAAGTCTGCTTTTCTGAAATCCAGGGTCCGTATTCTACTGCTCTCCTTTTTTCCCCTGTGTCAGGATCCTGAACTCAACCATCTCATGGTCACTGCCTCCCAGGTTCCCATCCACTTTTGCGTCCCCTACAGACATTGGTCTGACACAGTACGACCATTCTTATGTTCTTAAGTTATTCAGGTAGTCATCTTTTTAAAACAGTATTCCATGTGTCCCCCATTCTCCCTTTCCAGTTTTCACCCAAATCAACAGATTTCTGCTCCCTGATGCTAGAACATTCCCTGGATATTTGGAATGTATTGGATGCATCATTCAAAACATATCATATTACAGACAATTGGAGAAATGCCATTGAGCTCAGCAAGGGACCTCACTTGTCTTCATTATTTCTGTAAAAGCAAAGATTTCTTGGAACATTTAAATACACAAACGATGTTTCATGCTCACACTTCTCTCAAAATAGATTTTCTTTGTGGGCCATATTGCTATGTTGGAGGAGAACTAAACCACAGGAAACCTTAACCAGCCCCCCGCCCCATAGCTTTTGTTTAGCTCACTTGCATCAGATACTAGAAGAGAGTTTTTTTGAGTTTTCATCAAGATGGTTGGGCTGGGTGCACGTATGTCATGCATATTAAAGGCTTAGACCTATAATTGTTGCACGCTCCCCAGAAACTGTTAAGTGTCTAACTCCCATTGCCTTAGGTAGGAGCTGGCAACACCAAGCCCTTCTCAGGAAGTGGTCACTATCTTGTAAATCCAAAATATATCCTACAGTTGAACTGAGATCTTGAAAGACCGAATATAAGAAAGGCCATTGTGAGTGAGACCAATGGTCCATCTAGCCCAGCATCCTGTCTTCTGATAGTGGCCATGAACAGAACAGGACAATCAAGTGAGACAGCCCCTGTTGTCCAGTCTCACCATCCGGGCAATCGGAGGCCAGAAGGAAGCAAATTTACCAGGTGAGCTACATAGAATCCTCCAACCTGCTGAGTCATGGAAACTGTGTTAAGTCTCTCTCAGTTGGATGTAGCTTAAACCTGCACCAAAGCAGGTTTATTTTCCACTTCTCTTTAGTTCTTCAACAAGCAGCCAATAGCTATATGGATTGTATCTTCCCTGTCATTCTGATTGGCAGAAACATCTGATTACCAGTAAAGTAAGCACAGCAAAATGTATAAAGGGTCCTTCACTTATATTTCCATCACTGACCAATGATGCCAATGAGTAGAGAATCTTGATGAACACTGTGAAGGTTTATACCACAGGAGTGTCTTTTTGTTTTCTTATATTAGATTGGCTCCTTCTTACTGGATGAGCTGTCAGAAAAATATTTGATTGAAAGGTGAGTGAGATAATATCAACTTGAGATAATATCTTTTGTTATACCAACTTCTGTGCAAGAGGCAAACTTGCAAGATCCAAAGTGGATCTTAAGGTCTGGGACAACAGCACTGTAAATAATTATATTTTTCTTGTACAGAATTTAAGCTTTAATGCAGAGTAACATTAAACTGATCTAAGTGACTGCACATTAGGCAATGGAAAGCCAAGATACAGGCACTAAATCATCATAACAAACTTCTATTGGCCAGTCAAGCCCTGACTACAGAATAATCCTTCAAGCTGCTTCTAAAGACTGCTTTTCCAAGTACACCCTTTCAGGAGCAACAAAGAGTCTTGTAGCACCTTTATAGACTAACAGATTTTAGGGATCATGAGCTTTCGTGGGCTAAGACCCACTTCATCAGATGAAGTGGGTCTTAGCCCACAAAAGCTCATGATCCCTAAAATCTGTTAGTCTGGATCTGCAAAAGTGACAAAGAGTCTTGTAGCACCTTACAGACTAACACAGCTACCCCTGTGATACTAGACACCCTTTCAGGAGTTTCAAATACATTGTTTGGATAGTTTGGAGTCTGAAAAGGGAGGAGACCAATAAAAATGGAATATGAAAGCAAATTTTCCTCAGGACACAGTAAAGAAATGAATGACAGCAACAATTTCCTAATCAAAATAGAAGAAACACAGAATTGTACTGACCATGCACAATAAATGTAAAGGGCAAGTGAAAACTGTAGCTCTGAGAAAGAGTGGAAGGACATACTAGGTGATCTGCATGGGATAAATAAGACTTGCACGACTTACAACTTAAAGGCATAGGGGCAAAATTTGTGACAATAAGGGACAACCCCCCCCCCTTTTTTTTTTGTAGAGAGAAATAGCATCTTCTGTTTGATTGCCTCAGCAGAAACTAATATGAGGTCAAAGAATGCATAAAAAATGAAATGACCATAGCAAATTAAGAAGCAGATTACCTTCTGAGAAGGTAGACTAGGAAGTGTTTTGGTAGATAATAGATAGACACATAAACAGGCTGGAGGACTGATGGTGAGCTTTTTGCAAACCTCAGAAGCTGAATGAGATAGAAAATGTACTGTGTGTTATCATCAGAAAAGGGCTTGTGTCATTTCCATAAGTCTGCTCCATCCACTGAGGAAACCAGTAAAAAAGATGAACATCTAAACTATCTTTAGTTCTCCCAAAGAATCTGACATAGAGTGAAAAATAGAAGCAATCACTGAGTGTCAAGGAGAGGATCCCACTGTTCCCTAACTCCAGTGTATTAGTCAAATGGAGATAAAAGAAAAATCATCATAATATTCATAATGCTAGTGGTGAATTATAGACACATGAACTGCAACACAGAAGATGTCTTGTTAGGCTGGGGCTTGTATTTACAAGTGAAGAGAGCAGAGGTTTGCCTGAACCAGGGATCACATTTCCCAGGGACAGTAGAGAACGAATTATCAGAGTGTAGAGATAATGTTAGCAATGGCATACAGGACTGGGAATTTAGATTAATGTAGTCTGATACTGTGACCAATCTTTCAAATATAAATAAAGGAGAGTACGAACATGTTAAAATGGGGTTTGTTTAATCACTTCAAACCTTAGCCTAGTGTGGGCCTATGTTCCTTTGACTGCTTTCTCTTTTGGCATCTCTTCCCCATAATAACAGCGGAGAATGGAAAATACACTCATTGCAAGCATTGCAAATTATTGTACATACATGAGGATAATATTGCTTACAGCAAATCCTTTTCATACATAATCTGAGTGCATCTTATGCTTTCTAGTATAAAATAAACAGGTTTATGTTCTGGGTTCAGCTGATAATACAGCAGGTAACACAGCTCTTGCTGACTGGGTAAGCACTTTACACATTCTCATGAGGCTTGACTGGAGTCTCAGTCCCCTGTCTGGATGCAAACATGTGTGTGATAACCACAACCTTGGTGATGAGTGGAGTTTCAACAGGGACCTGCCCAAGTAGCACATAGCTATTCTATCATTCACGAATTGGGCATCGATTTTCTGGGGGGACGGCGGGAGGGGGGATTGATTTTGCCAAAACTTTTCAATTTCCTGCTTAGAAAATCCAAATTTGATTTTGTGTCAATTCAGCATTGGTCTGTGTCTGCCTCAGCTGCCCCAGTGCCTCCTGGAAGTTGTAGTTCAGCTGTGGTGGTCTCAAGTCTGGTTGAACCACCACAGTTCATTAAGGAATATAAGTCTGACTGGGGAGACCAGCCCATAAAGGACACTCAAACTATAATTTCGGTGAGGCCCTGAAGCATTTCAGAGGAACTCAGATGAATGTCAAACCAAACTGAAATGTTTGAGTTCTCTGAACTGAGATTTCCTGTATCTTTCATTCTGTGAAAAATTTCAGTATCGTAATTTTTCTTCCCAATTCCGGATGAAACCAAATTTAGAAATATTGGAACTTTCCATGAGATGAAAATTCTGACTTTTGACCAGCTCTGTTTCACAGATATTCATTAACAGGATTTTAAAAAGGTGAGACTAGACTTTCATGTTACATCAGGAAACTGGTCAAAACTTTTGGCAATCAAACTTGTGTGCGGTCTCATGGGTTTCCCATTATTTTGAGTTACTTCAAATGTTTTAATCACATTTGCTTTATTCTTGTGAATTTTAGGATTCTTCTGGCTTCAAAGATATGTTGGTGATGCAATGACCATTCGTTATCGTGCCTATATTTTGACCTTTTGGCCAAAATTTCATAAAGTGGAATTATTTTTATAAGCAAAATTAATCCAAAATAAAAATAAAATAAATAAATAATACTAACTTAGAATGCACACCTAAACAGTGATTATCATGGGGCAGATAAGGGCTGAGCGCATATTCTCTCTGCTGGCAAGCTTCATTGAAGTCAGAGGAATTACTTCGTCACAGAATCTGCCTGACATCGATTAAATTAGGTTAGAATATGGCAAATAATCATTTGACTGCATCAGTGAAAAGTATGTGTTTTTGTTTGGTGGGGATTGGGTGGGGGGACCGGGTTGTGAATTCCCATCATTCATCAGGCTTGCTTCCTGGACATAACGTTTTCGATAGCTTTGATTTGGCCTCAGTACAGCTGTACAATGTAGCACTGAACAGGAAGAGATATGATGGGTGAGTATTAATGTAGAACACGAAGAATTACAACAGCTTCTGTGACTGAAATATCAAGGGAGAGTTCTTATTCCCAGTGGAGAATGGAGCCAGCTTTGCTATGATCTAAAGTGAACAGCAAGAATGTTTGGCATTTATTGTCCTTTTTCAGTGAATTTTAGTGCTCAGGATGGGCACTCGATTAGCAGTCATGGAGATGCAAGTCTTCCAGTAAACCAGAGAACAGGTACAGCACGGTCAGTGGCAGGACAACCCCCGCCAATGTGCTTCAAACCTCAGCTGAAGGAAACACTTCTACAGATGAGAGGAAGATTCAGGCTCCACGTCCATTCAGTACCTCTCCTCTCCGCTAAGGCGGCCAATTAGATCCAGAGGTTCTGTGACGGAGCTAAATAAATTTTAATTTGTACAATTAAACTTTTCAACTCACTTTTAAAATACTGAGTGCTTTACCCTACCAAAACCATAATGATATTAATGATTGATAACTGATCATCATTAGTAAGAAGAATGTTCTCATAGGCCCTGTTCAGGATCAGAGCTCCATTTCGTTGTGAACTATACAAATGTAGAATAGAAGGGTGATAGTTGTTCCCAACATTTTATAATTGGAATCTAGAGGGGCCTGGCTGAAATCCCATTGATTTTGGTTAGATTTGGATCAGGTCCACAGATCTGAGAAGTCTTGTGGCCTTCTGGAACTTGCAGATATTTTTTACTAGATTGGATCAGAAAATATGCATCTGTTCCAGTCCTCATGGAGGAGTAGCACATAAATTCCAAAAATATTAACATACAATATAAACTGCTCTAAACACCCAAGTTGATTAACAGTGAAAGATCTCACCGTCTCAAATAATAGCAACGCCGGCTGTGGAACGAGAAGCATGCTCTGAATGACAATGAATTGCCGAATGCATTAGCCACAATATCAAATGCCGTCAAATTAAAATGTTCCCTTCTGACACTTTCAATTAAACCCCATCAAGCTTCCAAACAACCTAGCAAAACTAAATAGACTGGGTGAGCTAAATGAAAAGGCTGCCTGACATCTTCCCCTTCCAAAAGGCAGATTTAGCTTCAGTGCTGTTGCAAAAATCTGTAACAGAACATTAAACAATTACAAATCAGCATAGTGGGACAGACCAATGGTCCATCTAGTCCTGTGGCATGCCAATTGCTTTTGACAGAGGCCACTTCTGCACGCAGCGGAGGAAGAGAGAACAATGATATCAACTGTTTGCAGTTCTGTTTTGTCCTCCATCCAAGCATTGAAAAGTTAGATATATCACAGATGCTCATATGGCTCCCATTACCTTAGCACTGTGCAACTCTTTGATGTATGTTCTCCCAGAACACTCCTGCGAGGTAGGGAAGTGCTACGAACCCTAGTTTGCAAATGAGCCAAAGAGCAACGAAGCAATATCCCCATGGTCACGCACAAAATATGCAGCACAGTAAGGAACTGAATGCAAGTCTTTTGAGTTCAAGACTAGAACTCTGCCCACTAGACAATGTTGCCTCTTACCTAGGATGGGGAAGTGTACCACTTGTGGGTAAAAGGCTTGATAATGAAGCTCTCTCATTTACTTTGCCGTTGATAGGTATGTGTGCTGCAGCTTGTTTCATGAGCCTACGTTATTTTCCCCTTAACTCTGGGGAAGCCCCATCCTTTATTGGAGTTTTTATCATTTTAAAAATATTATTTATTTCTGGTTATTATTTTGGGGGAAAATCCTACCCTTAGGTAAGGTAGGTGGGGATGGAGGAAGATGGATCTAAGTAGTAGGCGGGGTGGATAATGGAGATGCACACCTGCTATGCAGTGAGAAGTCCCACTCTATTTCAGCATGTTGAATGGCTGCACAAGTTTGGGCTAAAGAGAGCTGAGGCTGGGGACCCTGCTATTAGGATCTTCCATCCTTCTGCCATGATGGGATTGCATAGACAGCTTCAGCTATGGGTAGGGGGAAGAATAAGAAGCCATTCCTATGACTGGGCCTCTCTCCACAGCGCAAGGCTGGGAGCTGGATTCAGAATTTGGTCCATAGCAATTGGTCGGTGACTTCCAAGGCAGGTTATTCTGCTAGCAGCTTCCAGTATCTTACCAAGTCCACATCTGCGCAAGAAAGGAAGAAAGTCTGCCCAGTTGGGTTTGGTGTTAACTACTGCTCTGCAGCTTGCCGTGCACAAATAAACCAAAAGTGGGACTGAGCAACAGGGGGTAGATCCTGTTCTGTTCATTCCCTCTGGGGCACCTGGCACTGCCCACTGTCAGAAGACAGGATACTGGGCTAGATGTACCTTTGGTCTGACCCAGTAGGGCCATTCTTCTGTTCTTACAAATGGTCAAGAGACAATGGCATGACACCGGCTTTGTTTGTAACTTTGTACTTGTTAGAAGTTCCTGGGCCTAGATTCACTTTCTTAACTCAACATGGCCTGCTGTTGCACTTGCCCTAGAATAAGCAATTAATCAATGGACTGAAAAGTTCTTATCTAGTTTCAGTGCAGTCTCTGTGTATCTCCATGGATACCTTGTGATTTGTCACAGCAATACAGTAGCAGGCAAAACTCAAAAGGAGGGAAATCTTGCAGGAAGTGATTCCTGTGGTACTGTATTTACTGGACACCCTGGTTGTCCATGGGTGCACAAAACCTTTTACAAAATGAACGGAACATCTTCAAACTAGATATAGATCCAACTTTGTATGAAGCCCCAGGTTTATAGCTTTTGTTATTGTGTGTATTGTGTTTATTATTATTTATTTATTTGTATTGTGGTGATGCATGGGAGACTTAATCATGGGCCAGGATTGCATTGTGCGAGGCGCTGTACAAACACAGAACAAAAATCCAGTCTCTGCCCCATATACCGGTAGTTACAATCTAAAGCTAAGGAAAGCAACAACAGATCAATACAGACCAGGGAATATAAGAAAACAAATGAAACAGTATTGGTCAGCATGGCAGGAAGTGGTTTTGCTTTCAGGCTGGAACCTGCTTCCATTAAATCAGTCTTACAATTTTTTACAATATCTATCACTGTACTATCTTCTTTCACAATGACAGTGCAGGGGCAGTAGCAGAATGAGGCCACATTGCTGGTATTGATTATTATGAAGACAACAGGGGCATCCAAGTCTCTTGAGTCCCAGTCAGTTCTCTATCTGCTAGGCCAGACTGCCAATGGGCCACTAATATAACTGCATAGTTTCCTTTTTGAGTGACACATCAGCTATTGTATAATTATTATTGTTCTGTATTCAGGTTCTTTTTTTTCTGACTGCCCAAATATGTCCTCACAGAAGAGAGAGGCTAACTTTATTGTTTTAATGACTTGATTGTAGGTGCCCCAGTTTGGGGTCCCCCAACTTGAGATACCTTAAAGGGGTTTGATTTTCAGATTTCGAGTGTTGAGACTTTGTGAAAATCAGACTTTTCCACTGGTCTCCAGTGGGGTTCCCAGAAACCGAGATGTCCCAAATCATTAGACAGTTATTTTTGAAAATTCAGACCACACGGCCTGATTCTCCATTATGTACACCTTTTACACCTGTGTAACTCTACTGATTTTATTGGAGTTATTCCTTGCCCACACCGGTTCAAGTTACTCCACTCCATAGCCCTAGTCTTGAAGGAATTACAATCTAAGACAACGGATCCTGCATTTTGGGTGGACTTCTAATCCCACTCAGAGCCCTGCTATGTGACGTGGGATACCTGACTATCCAGATCCAACGAACTGGAAGTAACTATACTTCAGATACGACGTTAGATGATTGAAGCCATAAAACCGTGGGATTTGACCTTGTTGCAACTCTTCCACTGCAGACATGCCTGACCACCTCTGGGGAACATGCACCACCCCTCAGTCCCTCCCACTACCCTCAGAAAAATGAAGCTAAAGCCAGCTTTGAGTTCTAAGAACTGGAGCATGATTTTTTTTCACCCCAGTCTGACAGGGAAATGAGTTACTCCAGCAGACAAACCGCTTTAAGGGGGACACATACAAAGCTTAACACTTGATTGGAGGAAGCCAGTAGGCAGGGGACCTTAATGCCCCAAGCCTCTCTGGTCCCATTGCCTCTATTTAAGCAGCCTTGAGGTTCCGCACTAGTTGGCTACCAGATGTTCACTACTGCATCCCTACTGGAAGGTTGCGACAAAGCCCCGGAGAGTTGAATGACAACAATCTGTCAACTCGTTGTCGTCGTCTTTTTTTTCTCCCATATTCCATTATTCTGCACCTTCTGTCCTTGTTTTTAGTCTGTAAATTGCTCCTTGTTTATTTCTGCTCACTTCTTCCACCGGTATTTTTAATTCTAATGACATCCCACCGCTGAGACGGTTCTTCAGGACGTTGACACTGCTTTGCCCAAAAGAGAGAGACAGAGGAAAGGCAAGGACATGCCAATTATGCGGAGAGATCCAGAGGTTCAATATGGTATGACACTGACACTAGAAAGTATGATAAATGCCCTGATTTACATCTAGCTCCCATCCGCTAATTTCCTGAAGCTATGATAAAGTGATTATTTACAAGGCAAACCTTTACAATTTAATTCAATAAGATTGGGGCTTGGGTCCAGGAGGGAAGAACGGGGATTGCAAAGAGGGCTTTTATTTTTTTAAATACAAAGGCAATGGGACGGCATTTCAGTTTTCCAAACCCCTGTGCTCTGGAGAGGGAGTTTCAGAGCCTGCAGCTGTTGCACCACAGGCTGCGAGTGCATCAGCTGAACTGCAATGTAGTTTCTGCAGATGGGAGGATGGGTGCGTTACAAACCGTGCTAATAATCCAGCAGGTGGCAGTCTTGCCTCTCCTAGCCTGTTGTTAAGGGGCTCTCTGTCTCTGGTAGGGACTGAGAGAGGTTCAGGTGAGAGATGAAGCCCCCTGATCCTTTCTGTGAGAGTAGGGGTATTATCCCTGGTGAGAAAGAAACACAAGGAATCCAATAAATCAACTCACAGGACTCATGTGTTTTAATCCTGGCTCTGACACTGACTTGTTGCATGGCCATGTGCAAGTCGCTTAACCTCCCTGCCTCTGTTTCTCCGTCTACAAAACAGATTAATAACTTACCTACTTGACCTCAAATAACTGGCTCCCTGCTTAATGCAAAGCTAGCAGCGGGATCACTGAAACTCTCAGTTGCTGCTTTGGGGAGTTTATGAAGGGGTCATTCTGTCTGGAGTGGCTCACGATTGAGAGTATGAATCTTAGGACAGACAGTCAATAAAGCAGGACAGACACCCCAGACTGGTAATCCTATAATTAGTTTTCACCAACCCAGTAACAAATGTGAATTCCTAAGGTACTAAAATAATCCTATAATGGAGTCACAGACAGTCCCCTTAGACACTCCAGTCTATCTCACCACCCAGGCAAGATGGACTTTGCGGTAGTCCCATACACAACAGATTACAAAATATTCAGGTTCCTCACGCTCCCAAGAGATGAGTCACATATCCCAGGTCAATTTGTACCTTAGATCTCACACTAAAGATAACACCTGTAGCCAGTTTTATAGCAAACTAACTAGAGGTTTCTTAACCAGGCAAAAGAAATGAGAGTTATTTACAGGTTAAAGAAAGCAAGCATGTATGCACAAATGAGTTTCAGTCTGTGATGCAAAAAGGTGACAGAGTTGTAGTAATCTGTCAGTTCATTGCTTTTCAGGGATAACTCAGACCACACTGCATGGACATCTCTTAGCTTATGGCTAGGAATCGTTGCCACTCAGAATCCAGGCTATGTAAAAGAGATTCCGTTTCTCTTTGTCAGGCATTTTTATCCCCCCAACTCCAGAGTCCAAAGTGATGGGATTGGTTTATGTCTAGGTCTTTTCATCCTATAGGGGGTTAGGAAAGCTGTCCACAGGGCTTCTATCCTTTGATGCTACACACTATCTCAGTGGTTTTCAGTGGGTCCTCTTGTATGCAGGACAAGCACTGTACCTTAATTCATGCTTCTTTTCCTGCTTGGTGAGTTATGCAATACAGAGGTTTACAGTCCAAACATTCAGTATAACTTTATACCTGGTGCTATGAGATCAATACATGCAGCATCCTACAAGCACTTTATAAAAATCTAAACACATTCTTATCAATGCAACATCTACTGTCTATTTTGGCAATGCTAACACACAGGTAAGCAAGACTGGTTTCCAGCTATGTATTTGTAAGGGTTCAGTGAGGCCTGGGGCCTTGGCATGATCTGGTACCTAGTCTTCCAGTGTCACTATGAAAAGGACAGTTTCTCTCATCAAAGGCTTGTCGACCAATTCTGCTTCTCTCCAACAGAACAAAACCCAAAATGGCCCTGTTCCTGTATCATTATTTCTGCTTGTGGTTCTTGTTACTACTCAATCTGCAGCCCCTTCTGAGTGTAAACCTCTCCCGGGTTTGAGGCCTGGTTACCTGACCAATCATCTCTCTGAACTGCTACAGTTGAAACCATCAGAGGCATGTGAGCTGGACTGCTCTCAGTATAAGCCAGAGGATGCTAGTGGTAATGTGTTCTCCGCGAGGCATCCCTGATGAACCCTTGGGACAATTTACCAAGGGGTGTTGTGAATTCTCTGTCACTTTTTAAATCAAGATTGAATGTTTGTTTGTTTTCTAAAAGACCTGCTCTAGGGATTATTTTGGGGAAGTTCCCTGGCCTATGCTCTACAGGAAGACAGACGACTTGATCACAATGGTCTCTTCTGGCTATGGAATCTGTGAGTTTTGGAACTTGCTCCCTCATTGGCCAGCCACAGCTCAGGTTTATTATCCTTCTAGGCCCACTGCAAAGCCCATATTCTCTCCTCACCCCTTTATTTAGCTATACGTAGGGACAATCCTCTTGTTTATGCTGAGATTCTTAATTAATAGGATTGACACCCCGGACTCTGGATGGGAACCTGCAGTTCTAGTTTAAAGATAGGACTAACTAATTGCAATAAATATGTTGGCAGGTTTCAGAGTGGTAGCCATGTTAGTCTGAATCAGCAAAAAGAACGAGGAGTCCTTGTGGCACCTTAAAGACTAACACATTTATTTGGGCATAAGCTTTCATGGGTTAATAGCCACTTCATCAGATGCATGGAGTGGAAAGCACAGTAGGAAGACACAGAGGTATCTACATACAGAGAACATGAAAAGATGGGGGTTGCAACCAACTCTAATGAGACAAATCAATTAAGATGAGCTATTATCATAGGAGAAAAAAAGACTTTTGTAGTGATAATCAGGATGGCCCATTTCAAACAGTTGAGAAGAAGGTGTGAGTAACAGTAGGGGGGGAAATTACCATGGGGAAATAGGTTTAGTTTGTGTAATGACCCATCCACTCCCAGTCTTTATTCAAGCCTAATTTAATGGTGTCCAGTTTGCAAATTAATTTCAGTTCTGCAGTTTCTCATTGGAGTACATCTGCAGTCTGATGCCGTATCTGCAATAGCAGCAGAGGTCAGCGCACAGAATCTAGGTAGGACTCAGAAATGCTGTGAAATGCATAGTCACAACCAGTTAGAGTTCTGTGAGTCGTCATACTCCAGGTACAGGGAGCTGTGGATGCAGAAATCAGACCCGGAGGGCTATTCTACTTGGGGAAAATGATCTAGTGCGGAATGCCTAGTGCACACTAGTTACTCTGGTCTAACTCCCAGTGTGGAAACTCTTACTCCACACTAACAGTGCCCATGTTCAGTTTCAGGGAGGTAGCCGTGTTAGTCTGGAATAGCAAAGGTAACAAAGTCCTGTGGCACCTTAAAGACTAACTATAAAGTTTTGAAGCATGAGCTTTTGTGGGCTAATACCCACTTCGTCGGATGCAGGCAGTGGATACATCTTTATAGTTAGTCTTTAAGGTGCCACAGGACTTTGTTAACCATGTTCAGTTTAGCTCTCTGCACGTTTCAAAGCTTACTCTACATTAACTTCACCATGCAGACAAGCCCTAAGTGCATACAACCACGTGTGCACAGTTCAGAAATACAGGCCCATTGCTTGGGAGCTTGCACACTTCTGGGGAGTAATCCTGGGCAGGTAGAAGAGCGGGGACAGCAGGGTGCCAGTCTGTGAATATGCAGCAGCGGTTAGTCCAAAACATCTGTTGCACAAGTCAAGAGAGCTGAGTGGCTCACCAACTCTCTGTGTAACCTAGGACTGATGCCCCAGAGAAGGGGGTTTCAGGAACCAGGAGTACTATTAGGCAGAAATAAATAACACCTCTGAACCGTTATACAAACTCAAAGAATGATTAAGGCCAATCATTGGCAGAGGAGGGACTAGAAAGGGGCAGCTCCTAATTTTCCATGCTGTGTTTTTTCCTCTAACCCAGCATTTCTCAAACTGGGTCGCCGAGCGCTCCCAGGGGGGGTCGCAAACTCCTGCCGCCACTGAAAAGCTGCCAAATTGATTAATTCGGCGGCTTTTCAGTGGACATTCCAAGCCCTCTCGGAAGTGCTCGGCATAGCCGCCGAAAATAGTTGCCGAATGCAGAAGTATTCAATTCGGTGGCCTTTTGGCGGACATACAAGGCTCCGCCGCGCCACCGAGGAAGAGGAAATGGGGTTGCGGGTCTCAAAAGTTTGAGAACTGCGGCTCTAACCCATGAGGTTGCTAAGAGATCTACCAGCCTCTTTTTCTTCTGAGAGACTGATGTACACAGAGAGCCCTTCCTCTACCACTTCTGGAGTGGAACACATTAGCTATTCAACATTACACAGCAACACTCCCCTGTATTTAATACAAGAATGAAAAAATTATCCCGCGGAGCATAATTCGGGTAGGATATATTGACCTGTAACCCTTGACCTGATTGTAGAGTGTCAGACTAAATTATAGATTATGTGCTAAGGCATATTAAAATGCACTAAGATAGCAAAATAGAACCTATTAAATCTGTTGTGCAAATAGGGAAACATAAGAATTTGTATCATAACTAAAGAAGGGGCATGGGAACAAGCTGAGGCCTACTGGGCCTATTAGTATTTTTGATAGCTTAAGTAGCAAAGGAGTAAGTCTGACTTCTTCACCTAAGGTTATAAGATTTAGCAATAAGTGCTTTGTGAAAAATACGTTAACAGCAAAAGAATAGTTTTGGTGAAAATTTCAAGGGGATTTTTAGTAGGTGTAACCATGACGTTAAACTCATTAACGTTTGGGAAACACTGGGAAATGCAGGATTGTCAGAAATGCAGAATTATGTCAGCAATCAAGAATCCCAGTTATGGGTACCTGGAAAGCCACCCATAGATAAAGGCTGCAGACTTAATCAGACATGGACACAGATATGTTAATGAGTAAAGAAAGGGATATAAAACCAGACTGATGGATGTTCACAAGTGGATACGATGTAGGGGGTAGCCGAAAATGTTCTCTCCTCTTGTGGTGTGCTCCACTGACGGTTTCTTCCATCTTCGTTTCCAAAGTCTTCTATAAGGTTGCAAGTATGCAGAAGGTTGTAATTACGTCAACATAGAGCGATTGCTTTATCTTGGACCATCTCATGACTGTAAATTTGCACAGTGCAGGGGGTTGGTTTGCTATACTTTTTCTACTCTCTTATTTTCCTATGATTTCAGTTACACTTGTCTGTACAATTAGACCCATGAAGGCTCTGTGTGTGCTTCACCAGTCTCATCTTCTTAATTAACTCTAAGCAGCTGCCTGAATGAAGAACTTGGTATTTGTGACAAGGGCATTTGCACCCCAAACTAACTCAAAGGCTAGAAACTGTAAATGATCACTTTGAAGCTGGCCAGGTTGCAGGGACTGACTTCCCTGGGATGACAAAGATTGCTAGGGAATCTTTAATGACCACAATCAGCTCTGGACTCATTTTCACGCTTCATCCAGCAGACTGATGCAGCTGTGAAAGAAAGGAAAGTGAAACTGGAGACATGCTGCACTGTGATCTATGATTATTATAAATAAGAACACCAGGAATCCTTGAAAGAGAAGCAAATCCCCTGTGGGCCCTTTATGCCTGCTCCTTTTGTTTACCTCTCCTTGAATTTCCTATTATTCTCACTTTTGCTTGCACACCATAGGCCTTTCTAGCTGGCCTCTTAAGTCAGAGAGTGAATAAAGCAAACCTCCAAAAAGATATAAACTAAATATGCAGATTTTTAAAAAAAAAATACAACATGGATTTTATTTTTTTTAATCTCTGAAGGCACTCAGCTGTGAAAGCCTCTGAGAAGTGTAAGGAAGCAAGGCGTCTGGCTCTCGCTCTGCACAGCCTATCTAGTCTTCAGCTCCTCAGCTCTGGGGATAGCTTTTAACCACAAAAATGAAGTTGCATTAATTTCATTCCCGGATCAACTGGGGGAAGGACACAGCACATTAGTCGTCAGGGCTGGGGTCTCTTTTATATTCATCCGCATGCATTAACCTTCATCTTATTTGTTGAGTTAGGCTGCTTTTTGTATATCATGAATAATTTCATTAAGCATTAAGAAATTACCCATACTGTATCTGTATCTTTGGGTTTGTTTTTTTTAATATTTGCAATTTGCAATGCATAATAAATATGTAATAGGCAGGGTATGATTTCTCAGGGTTTACTGTTAGCAAAGTCTGTCATGTGCTATAACCTTTCCTGGCTTATACAATATTCAGCGCCTCAGTGTAGCGTTGGTGCCATTATCATGGGTTGATGGGGAAAAGACAGCCATCTTGGCCCTCTCCTCACTAATCACATCTATTTTGGATTGATTAGCATACAAATGTTCCTGGATTTTTGCTATATCAGAGAAAACATGTTAAAATACTTGTTCATGTCCTTATTTTTTGTTAAGAATCAGAAAAACTTGTGGCGGGGAGTGTGGGGAGAGGGAGAAAAAACTATTATCTGGTTGCAGAAGATGCCAGTTTTGTGGTCTTAAAAAATAAATTTACTTGCAGATGGTTTGAGGCAGCAGTTGAGAATGCATCCATTTTCTCTGTAATTTTTAAAAGCAATTGCCTTCAACTCTGAAAATGAACAGCGGCAGGAATAGCTTGGGGTTGCTTTTTGTTTTAAATAGAATTTAAGAGCTGGCGAAAAGTGCCAAAACGAGGTCTTGAATCCAAGTACTGATGAAGCCTGACTCTGAATAATAATAACCATAAATGTATCAAAACTATCTGTAGGCCTTTGCATGGTCCCTGGACTGAATACACAGTCAATTGGAACTCCATGGTAACAGTAAAGAGAGAACTCAAAACTTCCTGCTCCAACAACACAACTCCCTACCTTGTACATGAAACAAGACTCTCCGGTAGAAATACAGAATCTATGACACAAAGTTGAGTGTATCTGAAGTTATCCAGTAGAGGGCAGTGGTACACATACCTATTAAAAAACTTGTCAAGGGCCTTATTCAGCAAGTTTGCCAAGCACATCCTTGAAGCACATCAATAATCAGTTTGAAGTCAATGCGACTATTCACATGCTTAAGTTATGAACATGCTTAAATACTACAATGCATCAGGGCCTAAAATACTGTTTTGCACTTATACAGCATCTTCTACCAAAGGGCTGCAACACATTTTAGAAACATGAATGAATTACATTTCATACCGCACATATATTTCACTCCAGTGCCTAACAGACATTTGCAAGAAATGCTATTCTTATTAAAGATTCACCATTGCCACCCCTTTAAGTTAAGAGATGAGTCTAGATAAAATGTTTATTCCATGGGAAATACTCATATTTCATCATTAGTTTTCATCCCAAATTCAAACAAAAAGTCAAATCTCAATCTATTTATTTATTTATTTGCATAATGAAGATTTCTGGAAAAAAAAATTGGAAATGGCAGTGACATATACTTGCTTCTTATACAATGGGAGCTAGTCAGATTAATCACTGCAAATAAACATCCTTTTTTTTTTTTGCTAAAGAATTATCCATGAATAAGGTGGGACCTGAATGGATTAATTTCTCTGCACTTATTCATGAACTCGTTTTTTTGTGAATGATTTTTAGCCTATGCAGTTGTGGCACACTCATGACTGCAAATGTTTGCTAATCTTGATTCTCTGATTACGCCATGTGATGGGTGTCCTCAGTCATATGGTTTCTGTTGCCCGATTGGCTGAGCTAAGTTTTATAAATATGAAAAAGACCTGAACAAATCAGTGGGGCTTTGACTCTGTAGGGATAGGTTGGACAAGACGGCGAAAAATAGACCGATCTAGAAATTTTAGGACACTTAATAATGTTTTCTTTCCTCCTGCGCAAGAAATATCAGTATACCGATATGTTTATGCTTTGAGCTGGGGATGTGATTTCCAGCAGAAGCCGATATCCTTGCGCTAGCTGTCATTGAATGAGCATTCTAAACATAGCGTAGCCATGGCAGCATGAGCATCAGGAGGGGCCAGATACCACGGGTACATCCCATTGAAGATGTAGACGTACCCTATTTGCCAACATCCACAGAATGGAGCTTTACAAATAGCTTGGTTGCTTTGCCGGATGGACAGGAAAAAAAGAAAGGCAGCTCTTCAGCAGACTTGCATCCACTTGTCACAGAGATGAAGGCCAGAAGGGACCCCAGATCATCTAATCTGACCGACTCCCATGTCACATTCCCACTCAGCAAGTGCACGTACATATCGAGGGATTGGGTGGGCATTTTGTGCTCATGTATTTATTCATTATTTCGGCTGAATTCTTTGGGTCAAATACTGTCCCTTATTAGGTGACGCCCTGCAACTAGCACAGTGGAGTCCCTATCTCAGTTATGACCTCTAGGTGCTACCGTAATATAAATAACTGTATTTATAATTAATACCCTAGTCCACATACAAGTGCGCTCACTGGTGCACAAAGGCACATGAATAAAAGCTCCCCCCAACCCATGTGGAAACAAAAAAAAGTCACACAGATGACTGGTGGGAAAGCCAAATGAAAGGGGTAACCAAATGGAGTCTCATTGAACCATGTTTATATTTGAGGAAACAGTCACAGAAAAAAGTTTCCATTCTTAACCCAGCGCTGATTGGGGCACATAACCAATGAGAACTTGGCTTAGAACTGCAACTCAGACCACCAGTCAGGCAACCAGCGATAAGGACTCTTATTCATTAGAAACTCTCTGTAGGCCCTGTTTGAACCATTAGGGAAAAAAACTCTCAAACTTATTACCAGTCCCCTGAGCTATTGACTCCTCCCTGAAGAGGCTTTTCTGACATCAGGGGCTTAACTAAAACATATGAATTAGAGTGGAAATTGAAGTATTCAAATATAAATTAATTTATACCCAAGGGTTATTCATGCCAACTAGCAATAAATATGCTGGAAGTAAAAAAGGCTAATTTGGATGAATATGAGCCGGGAAAAAAAGCAATCAAGGCAAGAAAGAGGCATATGCAAAGTATAAAACATCAGATGGAAGAAAGCAGACTGGAAAGATTACATAGGGAAATTAAAGTGGACAAAACTGGAGCCTTGTGAGAATGCAGGGGCCGTCTTTCTGTATCTGGATGATAAAAGGTGTGACCTCAACTGCCTCTCTCCTAAAGAGCCTTCTGTTTAAATCCTGTCCCAAGTCATGATAGGCAATTTGGGTTTCACCCCAGCTTCTTGCAACTATTTGTACACAGGACAGAACTGTCTTGAAGTGCCATCGCTAGTAATGGGTCATGAGGCAATGCCCCATCGCTGGGAGAGGCCCAGTGCCTGCGCCTAAGAGCTGCCATCAAGAGCAGCACAGAAGGAAGCCATTTGCTTCCCATAACAACAGTGAGCTGTATTGGTCCCTGAATCCAGGGAGGTCTGCTAGGGACCAGCCAGCCCTTTTCTGTAGAGCAGACAGGTGTTGGGAAATCATCTGACCCAGCTGAACTGCATCTAGTGATAATTAGCCTCTCCAGTACTTAAAAGAGGTCCCTAGTTCTACCAGATTGGCTGGAACGGAACAGGAGAGAGCTGGGAGTATATTTTCTGGTGTCTATAACAGAACACTATGAGAGAGTGAGCAGGCCCTGTAGACCCCCAATGCTGGGGAAAGTTCTGACCATCAAGCTGCCAGAGAACTCCACGACCTAGGTTAGATCAAGACTGTTAGTGGTTCCCCATTTCCTTTTGTGCATGTTTGTATGTGTTAAAGAGTAGACAGGGCCCTGAGGTAAGGGCGACAAACTGAGCTGGGCCTGGTGGATTGCTTTTCCCAAGCTGGTAATTAGATGCGCCAACTTAATCTTTTACAACAGCTGGTAACAATGCTACATATCCTGGTGTGCCGTCTAGTGGCACATTTCCTATTAACTATTTACATAGAGACCAGGTGGCTGAGGAGATATCTTTTATTGGACACATTTCTGTTGGTGAGACAGGCTTTTGAGCTTACACAGGGCTTTTCTTCAGGTCAACTATTAACACATAGGCCAGGTCTACACTACTTGCCGGATTGGTGTGTAGAGATTGATCTTTCGGGGATCGATTTATCGTGTCTCATCTAGATGTGATAAATCAATCCCCGAGCGCTCTTTTTGTCAACTCCGGACGTCCACCGCACCAAAAGGCACAGGCGGAGTCGATGGGGAAGCTATTCAGCGTCATGAAGACTCTGAGGTAAGTCAACTTGAATACGTCGACTTCAGCTATGCTATTCACGTAGCTGAAGTTGCGTATGTTAGGTCGATCCCTGCCCCCCAGCATAGACCAAGGCATAGACAGATATAAAACCTTCTCACGACACCTTCCAGACCTGCCTGGTGGAGCAGAGTCATTTGTTACCCTATGTGAATGGAAATGGCGTACTCCCCTTGTGTGTATAACCCTTCCCACTCATTTTCTGGGGGGAGCGGCCTTGAACAAGACGACTGTGATTTTGGGGATGGAACTCTTATAGAGGTGGTGTAATGTGGCTGGATTCCTGACCCTTTTCATCCTTTCATACCCCTGCTGTGAGGCTGCACTCAGGGAAGCTCCAATTTAGCCCATTGTTTGTAGCCTGTGCTTAAAGAAGGTGCAGAACATGTGGGCTTGTAGCAGGTCAGTGATATGGCACAAATCTGCAATGGGAGCTTGTGGAGAACACGCCACTCCCGCTCCTACGCCTGGATCTAACCCAGCACAATTAGCGACTTGCTTTCATGAGCAACAAATTCACACACAGTCAGACAGAGGAGGAGAAAACGAATGAAGGAATTTTACAGGGCTAAAGGCTTCCAATCCTGAAACCCTTCCTGAGGCAAATCAACAAGAGCACTGTCTGAGTGAGGGCTGTGCCAAAGGGCTGAATGTAGCCAGCTTTCATTGCCCTTTAAACACAATGAATACAAATATTGCCCTTCATATTAGTCCTCAGCACAAGTACAATTGGGTTTAAGCTACTTGTCTGTGTCTGTTTAATTAGCCCAGAGACTTTCCGGATACTCCCCATGGATTTTGTCCCTGGCTTTGATTAATTTAATTAAGGATCACCAGCCTCGGCTCACCCAAGGGGCACCATGTCTAACACGTAAAAGAAAACTTTTCGAGAAAGTCGGAGGCAAGGCTGTCAGGCGCAAGCAGGGGATAATTTATCTACTTTTTGGAAATGCTTTTGAACAATCTACTGGGCAGGCCAAGTGGACTTGAGCAGATAGTTTGAACCCAAAGGGTGGTTATATATACGTGCTGAAGGTGGAAAATAAAGTTAGCAAGAAATGCCTGGATCCGTGGTTGATATATCGTTGCTAATTGTTCCTCCCCCAATACAATTAGAAGAGATCAGTTCCTGACCCTGTTGCCTTGGAGCCTGGCCAGGATTCTATCATTTGTACCCAGGGTTCTCCAATCTGGTGTGAGAAGCCCCTAGCGATAGTATGTTCAATGTAGTGGCTTGGGCACTGAACTGGGAGTCAGTAGACCTGGGACCAAGTCCACACTCTTGCCACTACTCTCTGCTTCACCTCTCTATGCCTCAGTTTCCCCTCTCACCATCTTTCTGCTTTTCTGTTGAGCCTGTAAGCCCAGTTGCGGCAGAGACTCTCCCTTTGGTTATGTATGTCGCCACACTGCACACAGGGGCCCTCACCTTGCTTGGGCACTCCTGTAAACAAAATAATATTAGTGACGATGTAGCAACTTCATAGCTCCCAGCCACACACCCCTGCTCCCTCCATTCACTTCATGAACTCCCACCATAGAGGGCAGGAGGAGGGATGCTGATAGAGAAACAATGGGACTCTATGACAGTTGCGGTCTCCCCAGCTGAGCAGCAGCAAAGACAGCTTAGAAGTCCCGGGACTCCCCCTCCCCCCAGGCCCAACAAGAGAGCCAGCACACAGCTCCAATAGGGCAAGGGCAGGAGCCAGTCAGCCCATCAGTCCCCTCATTCCCAGCCCCCCCCCCCAGCATCCCACAGTGGCTCTTCTCACCTGCTGGGCCCCCTGCGACTCTCAGCCCTTGTCATGGGGCCGGCTCCCCGCAGCAGTGACACTGCATGTCGGGGCTGACAGGCACTGACTGGCAGACTCTCTTGGGGGAACTTGCACAAGTTCCAACACGGGTACTGTTGCATTTGAATCCTCTCGCTGCGACTAGTTCTTCACTTCCATCCTTCGTTTTTTTGGGGGGAGGGGTTCTCCTTGAGGGAAGGAAAGTCTGACGGAGTGGAAGCAAACCGTTCAGAGGCCATGCGAACATCCTACATTCATTTTAGGATTCTTGGCCGCATGGCCACATACCTGCCTTCTGCACAAGGCTGTGCTGCTAAGCGACTGAACTGTGGTACCTTTTTATTCAGCTCCCATGCTGCTTCCCAGAGGGGCAGAGAACTCATGCGGTGTTCCCCGCCACTCGCCCAGCTCCCAGCCTGTTCTAGTGGGCCGGTGTAGCAGCCAATGGGCACCTGTGCTGTGTTGGAGGCCGATGTGAATTTATCCAGCCAACACCTGGCACTGAAGAGGTCACGACTTCGTTAGTCTTGATCGATGAAGCCTTAATAGCCAACTGCTTTTCTCTCTTTTCTTCGCGCATGCAGCAACAATTCTGTCCAGGAGCAGCTGGCCTACCACCCTGCCTCTACATTCCTTCTCTCCTTTGAGACCCACCAGTACAGCTGAGAACCTTTTTCTTCCCCTGTGGGACAACATAATGTGAGGAGAAGTGGTAAGGATAAATATAATGAGCCAAGTTCATGCCCAGTGGTTAACTTCAGTGCCTTCAGTGGAGTCAGCACAAGGGAAGAATTTTGTCCATCAAGGTTAAGAAGATTACTCTACACCTGCATTTGATCTAATAGGCTGGATCCCAAAAGTTGCTAAGCAGCCACAACAAAACCCAGTTGGGAGCTGAGGGTGCTCTGTATGTCGTAAGATTGAGCCCAAAAAGCCATTTAAAAAAACACATTTTGCATGTAACTTTTTTTTTCGTCTCATTGCTTTTTGCTTCTTTTTGAACGTTGCAGAGTATGAGTCATGAAATGAGGCTGGTCAGTTTCAACCTTAGAATTAATCCCAAAGTTACTGAATAAACTTGAGCAATGAAAGCATACCTAGCTACAATCTGTAATTACACCTGGGTGGGTGGGTGGGTGGGTGGGTGTGTGTGTGTGTGGGGGGGGGGGCGTAATTCCCCACCATTCTAATAATTATCGCCTGATGCTGGAAAGAAAACCACATGAACGGCAAACCCTATTGAAGTAACAGGGATGGAATAATGCCCATTGACTTCAATGAGTTTTGGTTCCAGACCCAGGTGCACAAAGGATGAAGGTGAGCGGTTTATCTCAGCAGAGCAGCTAGAGCACCATGGGAAAAACAAAGTGGACCCAGGCATAGCAGCTGGAAGCTCAAGCCACCGCCTCCTCTCAACTAATTTCAACAACAGCAGGAGGGACGAAGAAATAAACCCCATTGGCCCTGCCTCCCTCTCCCTCTTTTTTCTGGCAGCAAAAACAGAGGACAAATCCGTCATTAAGTATTTGTAAATGATCAGTTATCTGATGGCAGCTGTTTTCTAACTGGATCGGAATGCAAAGCACAGATGCTCAGATGTGCTACACCAGTTCAGCTGTGATTCTTCCCTGGAGTTCAATCCCTCCTTCCATCCACACATTACAAAAAATAATCATGAGGGTAGAAGGAGTCCTTTACTGTTCATGATGCATTTCCTCTCCACCAGCCCTTACCTTAGGTAACGATTAGTTTCGCTTTAGGTATGATAACTAACAATCTGGTCATTTACCCCCTGCGGGGTAAGTACTCGTTTGGAATGGGAGGATTACTGACTGTGCATCCACTCACAGTGAATTCCAAAGAAACAGACTAACTGTCATACAAGTTCTTATAATGAAATTTAAGCAATCAGCCCTATAATTTCTCTTATTAGTTTTAGCCAGACTAGAAAAGGTCAATGCCCTGGCAAGCAATGATTCACAAATAACAGGTGCAGCCAGTTTCTATTAGACCGCCATGGGACACTGCTCTGTCACTTTTATTTACTGAATCAATCCACCAACGTCCAGCAGGAGAACAACAGTTAAATGGCCATTAATTGTAGGCTGATGTGCAGATGAAACAAATCTCCAAAGGGACCATAAACCTTTGTTCTTTAACCTCCTTGCGTTTTCACCCTGAGATCAGCAGTAAATCACTCAGCATTTCATTTTCTTATTAAAAATTTACCATACTGATCATCCCAGGTGACTTGCATCCAATCTGGGCATCATTTTGCTCAGGGCTTCCATTTAAGAAAACTTCTCCAGCAATACGAGTAATTCATTCATAGGGGCTACTGCAACATATATGGTCTGTCTTTGATTTCTTGCTCTGTGTTCAGAGGATAGGAAGCTCTGAGAGGCTGAAAACCCACCTGGAAAGCAAGTTTAATCTGTCTTTTATGACATAATTTTATTTAATTACTTTCATTTATACACTGGTGTCTGTCATCCAGCTCTACGTGCATGAATTCAGTCTTTGGAAATAGGTATTACCAAGTAATTAGAAGTGGATACAGTGTCAACAGGAGAACCTTCCCCAAGCCCCGTAAATGGAGACCAGCTTCACTCAACCCCTCCCCTCTCTGGTATAGTCTGGATGAACAGACAGGCCCTGCACTGTCTTGAATGTCAAGAAGCTTAAAAGCTGTTGGGGAAATAGGGACCGCTATGGGCTCGATCCAGAGACAATTAAATCAGTGGCAAGATACCTGCTGATTTGACTGGCTTTGGATCAGGCTCCAGATCAGAGCACGAGACATTCTAATGAAAAGCTACTGCCCCCAGACATCGAAAGCGAGGGATGGTAAGAAGGCAAATCTCAGCTCCTGGGATAGGACACAGGGAAACAATGAGTGTCTGTGATGCCCAGGACCAGGGCCGGCGACAGGAATTTTGGGGCCCTGTACAGCAGACCGTACGGGCCCCCCCCCGGTCTCCCGCCGCCCGCGGTCCCCCCCCGCCAGTCTCCCGCCGCCCGCGGGGACCCCCCCGCCAGTCTCCCGCCGCCCGCGGGGCCCCCCTCCGCCAGTCTCCCACCGCCCCCGGGGCCTCCCCACCCCCGGCCAGTCTCCCACCACCCCCGGGGCCCCCCCGCCCCCGGCCAGTCTCCCACCGCCCCCGGGGGCCCCCCGCCCCCGGCCAGTCTCCCGCCGCCTGCGCTCCCCCCCCACCCCCGGCCAGTCTCCCGCTGCCTGCGCTCCCCCCCCCTCTCCTGCCTCCCGTGCCCCCCCCCCGGCCGATCTCCCGCCACCCGAGGGCCCCCGGTCTCCTACTTCCCGCACCCCCTCCCCCCCCGGCTGGTCTCCCGCGGCCCCCCCCAGCCGGTCTCCTGTCTTCCCCCCCCCCCCCGGGCGGTCTCCTGCCTCCCGCGGCCCCCCCCCCGGTCTCTTGCCTCCCGCGCCCCCCCGTCTCCTGCCTCCCGTGCCCCCCCCCGGTCTCCTGCCTCCCGCGGCACCCTCCCCCCAGTCTCCTGCCTCCCGCGGCCCCCTCCCCCCCGGTCTCCTGCCTCCCGCGCCCCCCCCCCGTCTCCTGCCTCCCGCCCCCCCCGTCTCCTGCCTCAAGGAATTCCCTCAAGGAACAACACAATGTGAGGCGATGTTGTAAGGATAACAGCTTGATCCGTTGTCTTTCAAATGTGTACCGAGATTTCTTATCTAGTTTCATTGTGTTGCTTTCCTCTTTGCTCTTCCCATAGGCACCTATTAAATTAGATCAATACATTCACACAGGAAATTCTAATAACCCACCACATAGAATCGTAGAATATCAGCGTTGGAAGAGACCTCAGGAGGTCATCTAGTCCAACCCCCGCTCAAAGCAGGACTAATCCCCAACTAAATCATCCCAGCCAGGGCTTTGTCAAGCTGTACTTTAAAAACTTCTAAGGATGGAGATTCCACCACCTCCCTAGGTAACCCATTCCAGTGCTTCACTACCCTCCTAGTGACATAGTGTTTCCTAATATCCAACCTAGACCTCCCCCATTGCAACTTGAGACCATTGCTCCTTGTTCTCTCATCTTCCACCACTGAGAACAGCCTAGCTCCATCTTCTTTGGAACCCCTCTTCAGGTAGTTGAAGGTTGCTATCAAATCCCCCCTCACTCTTCTGGTCTGCAAACTAAATAAACCCAGTTCCCTCAGCCTCTCCTTGTAAGTCATGTGTCCTAGTCCCGTAATCATTTTTGTTGCCCTCCTCTGGAGGCACACAATAACTTTACCTCACTAACTAGGTCACTTATAGTAGTCATATCAGTATGCCAAGGCCTTTCAATATACATTGCAGTTGGACCAAAGGTTAAGGCATGAGCCTGGTACTTGAGGGACCTAGATTCAGTTCTTTGTTCTATGACAGACTTCTTGTGTGACCTTAAAAATCAATGGAAGTTAAGAGTCTACATACCTTTGATGATCAGTACCTCAGTTCCCCATTGGAACATGAAGATACTTAAGGAAGACAATGCCCAACCTGACACGGCTGTTGTCAGGTTAAATATGTGGATGATTGTGAGGTGCTCAGATACCATGGTAGTGGATGTCATATAAGTAACTCAATCAGATTTTTTTGGAGGGATTATGATATAATAGAAAAAATGCTAATCAAAATTAAAAACAAAGAAACAAACCTCAAGCCAATCTGAATGTTCTCCAACACTTCAAAAAGTCTGGTTAACTTTTTAAAAAAAGATAATTATTATCATTAGTCATGCTAATTTATACAGTCCCAGAGTTGTCCATGGCATTTTGTTGACATACAAGGCGGCCGGAATTTGGAATTTCCCATTCAAATCAGACAGGTAACATGACAAATAATTACATTGTTCCAACAATTCTTTCTCATGAGCATCCCCCTGTGGGTTTCAGCATCAACACAATTAAAAAGTGGGGTGTGGATGTTTTTTAAAGCTTGGATATCTTGAAGTAGCTCAGACAGGTTTGAGGGTAGTTCTTGATACTGGAAGTTCTTATGTTATTATCAAGTGTTCTACATGAAACATCCATCCCCTTTACATTCAAAACAACATCCTCTTCTTTCAAAATCTGCTCCTAAAGGTTTGCAGAATGTGTCCCAGAAGGGTAATGATGAGGGAGGTTATTTGATTGATAGAAGCTAACTTTTTTATTGAAATCACACATGAACAGCTGTAGAAGAATCAGAAATTCCACCAGTGCGTAGACACTTTTGCAGAAGCATAAAGGACTTTTTTTCCCCCTAAAGTGAGTTGCATGGAAAAGGGAGTGCAGAGTACAGCAAGGGTGGCCAGACTTTGCCCTAATACTTGGAGAGCCATATTCGTAAATTGCCAAATGCTAAAGGGCAGCACTGAATTTGCATTAAATGGGGCAGTTGGTGTCAAGTGCTCTCAACATTAATGTAGAACCATGACCTAAGCACAGACCTGTACAGAACTTTTATAATTAAACCTGCAATGACGTGCCTGATTGACTCCCCAGTAGCCCAACATTTCTGGTGGCATTTCTGCACTACTACTTTTCAGCCCCAGACAAGAGAAAACAAGGTCAGTTGAGCCCCCAAATAAAAAATTAGATCCCAAAAAGTTCAACAAAAAAATGTTTGTGTTCTAATGTTGGATGAAGATTTTGGTGCAACAAATTTCTTCATCACCATTCCCTCTAAATATAGTGGCAAGGTAATCATATCAAAAATATCATATATTAATATTGAAATTCATCAGATTTCAGTCCCATAAAAGGCACTCGATCCAATAAAGGCACCCAGACCCAAAGAGCAAGATTTGAGTTCTAATCTTGAATCTGTCACTTGATTTGGGCAAGTTACTTAAGGCTAAATTTTTGAACTTTGGATGCCTTCTCAGCACATACATTTATATTTTACATTGAAATAATTGGGAGTTGAGGATGATCAGTAATTCTGAAATTCAAACCATTTATATTTTCCAACACCCATTTTGAAAATGTTGGCCTTACCTTGCTACTTCATTCTGCAAGAGAATAATACTTACATACATCACATGGTGGTCATGAGGGTTGAAGATATAAGTCTATGTATAAATGTTATTTTTATTATGAGCACAGAAACAGACTTACACATATCTTTGTGGGTTGAGATTTCTCCCAAAGAAGAACTTGGAAAAAAAATTAAAGTATTTAATAGTTTAATGGAAAATCTTTCTGCAAGAGAATTTACTCCAAAGTCTTCCTTCATGTAATTCCACTAATACCAATGGAGTTAGGCAGAGAAGTAGTGCCTTGTTCATTCCTAGTGTATTTATTTCACAACCCAACTGAAAGGAAACACAGTATTTTCCAAGAGTTTTCTTTTCTTTTTTCTTTTCTAAATAAGCACACATATTTACTGGTCAATAAGATAACTGCATGAAGAAAAGAGCGAAAAAAAGTTATGAATAGCTAAAATTGATTTTTACACATAGCTCTCCAGAAGGATGTTAACTACTTCGGTCCCAATCTGGGTTTTTTTGTGCTATGTCGACCTCGCGTGGTATGCACAGATGACTGGTAATATATTACTGATGTTGTAACAAAAACAGAGAAAAGAGAAGTAGCAGTATTCATTGTATTTATTTATTTTATGATTGTGCTGAGTTCCTGTGAGGCAGTACGTACAGTAAATGCCACAAAAATATTAGTGACAAGCCACTGAACTAGATGGAAAAAGAGCATGACCATGTACACAAAATCCTAAACATTTCCCTCTTGCACCGGGCCAGAGTACTGGGAGACATTTTGGGTAGTTCCGGGGAGTGAGTAGCTTTGTGTGTATTAACTCCACTTCTCAGCCATATGACAGTCCTTGTTTAAAAGCATGTTCCTGACCTGTCGGGACTGTACCACCTATCTAGAACAAGTGTTACGTGGCACTCAACCTCCCAGGACATGGAGTCAATGGGTGAAATCTCCATCCTACTGAAGTTAATGGCAGAGTTTCCATTGGTTTCTATAGAGCCAGAAAGATCTTTCCGACCCATTTAGGTTCCTTAACCAAACCCATCACTGTGGTCATCCAAATGCCTTCCACTGATGCATTAAAGCACTGATCCAAAGACTATAGATGTCACTGGGGGATGGGAGGGGGGGGGGGTGTCTCCCACTGCCTTCAGTGGATATGGACATTGGGGAACTGATTAGACTTTTCCCCATGGCAGTTATCAACTATTATTCTCACTTAAATACCTTTTAGGCACCAAGCTATTAACCCATCAATGACTTACAATAGATGTAGATAGATACTTCTTATGAGCGTGTGTTTATATGGCAGTGATAATGGGTGCTATAGAAAACCTTAAGAGAGGCAGGACTGGTGTATCAACAAGTGATGTTATCCCCTTCTCAGATACCTCTTTCAATAATATCACTTCCATATCTTTTGCTAAAGGTCAAATTTTGCTACTTCCCCTCTGGTACCAGACAAAGCCAGATTATAAGGCAAATAAAAGTCATTTGAACAGTTTTAAAGCTCAAAATGGGTCCCTTTTGAGAAACAGGAGAAGGTTTGGGCAAATACCTCTTCTATACAGATGGGTTAGCCCATCCTTAATATTATAGACCAAGTCCTGGTTTACACTAAATTTTTCTGCTGATATAACTACTACTGTTGGGAGGGGTAAGGGTATTTTTAAATCAATGCTTGCCCTACTGTGGAAGCAGTTGCATTGGTATAAAAGTATCTTACACTGGTACAATTTATTCACCTTCTTAAATGGGAATAATCATACCAAGGCACTTTTATACCAGTGTGATTGGATCCACACTAAGGATATTGTACCACTCTAACTATTCTGGCACAGTAAAAACAGCACAATTTTTTTTTGTGTCTAGACAAGCTCTGTACCTGTTATTAATGAACAGAATGCCACAACCTTTGCAGAAATTCTTTGCTGAGTGTCACTGTTTTAAAGGGACTGTTGGCTGTTTGGGGGGATGGAAGCTGTATATTTTGTTTTGCGTTTTCCTGAGCTGGAGGCATGAGGGAGAGAGAAAAAAATAAAGAGAAGTTAAAAAGATTTTTGAGTTCAGAAAATGTGTCCTATGAGCCAAATGGTACAGAGGTGAAATGTGAGCTGAAGCCCATGGGGAATAATTTGTCGGTTGCAGCATCTGGAAAGGAAGGGCGCAAACAGTTCCAGAGTTTACTTTTTAGAACAAATGGTAGAGAAAGGGCTTTAAAGGTAACTTTAAAGACACGAGGTGGAGGGAGGAGGGAAAGGGATGAAACTACAGAATCAGGTCAGGGACTTGGAGAGGAGATTTAGCAATGTGTGTATAGTATGTTGGAGTTAACAGAGAGAAACCCGGAGGGAAAATATAACCGTGATGGGGAGGTGAGAGCACTAGTTGCAGATGCAGGTCAAATGAGGAAAGGTGCAGAGCCGTGCCAGTGGGGAGTTTTCTATTAAATGTGTGGGGGGGGGGGGTTCTACCTCAACATGACATTTGGTTAAAACAAACACTTCATTGGAAAGGGCCCAAATTTCCCATTTCAAAAAATGTTGGGAAAAAAAGTTTTGCAATTGTCCAAATGTTCCATACTGACATTTTCAAAATGGAAAGTTCCAGATTTAGTTTTTTTTTAAAAAAAATTAAGGCAGTATAGTAATAAAAGGGGGGGAGGGGATTCAAATGAAAAATTTATAAATTCTCTTTTTTTTTCTTTTTTCATTTTTGGTTCACAAACATTTTCAATTTCCACTTTTCGTCCCTATTTGGGACAGGAAATTTCTTCAACATCTCAAAAATGCTCTTGGTAGAAGAAAAATGTTTCCCAGGCTGTTCTAGCGCTGAATACCCACAGTTCCTAGAGCCATTGACCCGGGGCAGAGCTGCGCATCCCCAGCTTCTGTTGACTTCAATGGGATTGAAAGGCACTCAGCTGTTTGCAGCAGCAGCCCCTTGGGCCATATTTCGCAAAGGCTTTGGAAATGTTCGGTGCGTACTGGGTGCTGTGCTGCATGGAACATTTGCTAGGTGCTGAACACTTCTGTAAATCCATCCCTTAGTGTTTAAAGGACTTGGGCTCTTGTGAAAAACTGGACCCAAGGATTAAGCACCCTGCAGTGGGCTCGTATCCTGTGAGAGGTTCAGCACCCTTCTCTGTGGGAGCTCAGCTGGTATCTGATCTGGGGCAGGTCTGAGCACACTTATCACTGAGTAATGTTAATGGGAGCTCATGAGAGCTCAGGGTGTTGAGCACCAAGCTGGAAATACTCAATAACTTGCAGGATCAGGTGACTGGACACTTAATAAGTGTTGAGAATACTCATGTTGAGTAACATCTTACACCCCGAGTAAGGCCCTACCAAATTCATGGTCCATTTTGGCAAAGGTCATAATCATCGGATTCTTGCAATCTTAAATTTCACGGTTTCAGATATTTCAATCTGAAATTTCACAGGACTGGAACTGATTCTGACCCAAAGGGAGCTTTAGGGGGCTGGTGGGGGGAGGAAGTCACAAGATTATTTTAGGGGGCCACAGTTGCCATCTTTACTTCTGAGCTGCTACGGGTGGTGGCGCTGCCTTCGGAGGTGGGTGTTCACCCTGTAGCTGCCACCTTCTGGCCACCCAGCTCTGAAGGTAGCACAGAAGTAAGGGTGACAATACTCCCCCTCCCCCGCATAGCCAAATTACATGGGGGAGACCAGATGTCACGGTCCATGTTGTATTTTTCACTGCTGTTAATTTGGTAGGATCCTAACCATGAGTATTCAGGGGACTGCTTGTGGAGTCCGGCAGTACTCAATATGAGCAAAGTTATAATAATGTGGACCACAGCCCCTTGAAGGAGCAACTCAGCAGCAATCAGGATCGGGCCTTTTTATTGTGAGGAGCACCGAACTATGAGCTATATTTCCAGTGTGATATCTCCCCCTCCCATAAGCAAGCATTTACGAATCCAGATGAATAGCTAGGCAGAATGTTTGCTTTCTTCATGCATGTGCTCTAGGATTGGTGTTGTATTTCTTCTTTATAAATTAGTATAAAATCCAGCAAGCAGCACCGTTTTACCGGGAGAACAGGAAAACTTAATCAGTGCATGTGCTCTCAATGCGGGATGTAGAGGACAAAATGTGGGACAGGTCCATAAAGGAATATAAAGTACCTGTGTCAGAGATTTAACAGTCCAGGTATTATTGTTGGACAAAGATGTACCAGGGCTTCCTTTGATTGGTTATCTATCTGCCATTGCTCCCTGCTCTATAGCCTTTATTGCTGAGACAAGTTTTCAATTACACGCAGAAAACATTTGGCTTGCTTGCTTTGTTTTATGAAAACTCTTTTTTTCTAAACTAGCATCTCCCCTTCTTCTCCCAGGGTTGTTTTTCATTTCCGCTTCCTGGGATGTTGTTATAGGCTAAAATATATGTAGGCTGATGGATTAAACATGAAAAACATTATATGATAAGAATCAGAGAGGTAGTCTGGAATAGCAGAAGTAACAAAGAGTCCTGTGGCACCTTAAAGACTAACTGAAGTATTGAAGCATAAGCTTTCATGGGCTAATACCCACTGTGGGTATTCGCCCACGAAAGCTTATGTGGGTATTAGCCCATGAAAGCTTATGCTTCAATACTTTAGTTAGTCTTTAAGGTGCCACAGAACTCTTTGTTACCTCTATTATATGACAAGTGCACTACTGTTACTTAACAGAGGCCCTTAAAGAGATGTTCGCTACATAGCCTGAGTTGTGATACATAAAGCTCAACTGGTTAAGAGTTTAAATTTACTTTGGATAAACACCAAAAATCTCATTTGCTTCTGAATTTTTTCTGTACTTTGGTCAACGAAACCAAGATGGAAGTCTTGAGAGGACAATCTCTCCGTTGGACCCAGGTATTTTCCCTTAAGCCCTACAGGTGTGCTGGATCCTGCTTCCTTTTAAAGGGGCCAGTCACCCTGTAACAGGGCACTTAAATGAGTGGCTTGATTTCCAGAGGTGTTGAATGCTCACAATGCCATTAGGCCAGGCTTTTCAAAGGCTCCCATATCTCACTGAAATTGAGCTCTTGGCTCCGAGGAAGCTCCAATCATTGGCTTCAATGTGTATCTATAGATTCGGGTGCCTAATTTTGGACTTGCTGGGTGGGATTTTCCAAAAGGGCACAAGGGAGTTAGGAACACAAGTCACATCGAACTGATAGGACTTGTGCTCCTCGCTTCCCCAGGTGCGCATGATAATCCTACTCATTGGGTTTAATCTCCCTGCCTAAATTCTCCCATGTGCTAAATGGGGTTCATAATTCTTAGCAACCTACCTCCCAGGCATGATGTGGAGATTAATTTGTCAACATTTAAATGGAACTTAGAAAATGTAAAGTGCTACAAAACATTAATGTGAATTATATTCTTGAAAGACAAGGTAGGTGACCCAAATAAGATATCTGTGAAGTGCAAAAGCTTGTACCTTCTACTAACAGAAGTTGGTCCAATAAAAGATACTACCTCACCTATCCTGTCGTTTTGAGTTTTGGGTGAAGGTTCCAGTTAATTTTTGCTGAAACCAAACCAGGTCTTCCATCCCTATTTCGGAAACACATACTACTCCAGCCTATTATGTATGGCAACCAAACCACTGTATGTTAAAATAAAAAGGCAACATTTTGAGGCTGGTTGAGCATTGAATTTTCAGCAAATTTGCGCAAACTTGTTAAGCACAGGTGGTTCTTTAATTGTGATAAATAGCGAAAATTCACAGTGCTCAGTGGCCCTAAAAAGTCACACATCATCCCGGAAGACCTAGCGGTAGCGATACTACAAATCATGTAACAGCCGCCAATACATTTAAATGCTTAGTTGTTTGCTAGAATAAGGCACAAACCCCCAAATATTGATCCAGATTTGGATTTCAAGTACCCTGAAGTTCAGGGAGGCTTCTAGATTTTGTGGTAGAGAGTACACCCTTATGAAAAGAAGGAACCATTTGTAAAATTCAGGGCTGCATCTCTGTTTGGATTTTGAACAGCTTCAAAGCATGCTGGCATTTGTTTCTGAGACCAAAGTTTGCTACTGTAAATGCTCTTTTTCTTTCTTCATTTCTGGAAATTTGAAATGCCGATGATAAGAGTTGACAGGCAAAAGCTCCTTTTGTCAGGAAAGTCAACAGATGTCACTCAAAGACACAGGGAGCAGATCTATTGAGGAAAAGATGCCATCCTTGAATAACCATTCTTGTGAAGTATAATCCCAGAGACCAATTCATCTTCCATACCCTTTTTACACCATCATAACTTAATTGACTTCCCAACAGGGTTACAGTTGATTTACACAGGTCCAAAGGGGGAATCAAACCCACCATTTTTAAGCTGAATGCATTAGACACCAGTCCCTCACCAGACCTTGTACTAATGGGCATTCCCCCCTGTGGTGTCCAGCTCTAACAAGCTGCAAGTCAGAAACCAACAGACAGCTGAAAAATAAAGCAGCACAGACATTGTTAGAGAATCATCCTTCACCTTGCTGCCTGCCTGTCGGAGGACTTGCTGAGTTTCTTTCTCTTCCAGCCCAGTGCATTATCCCACCACGGCAGTCACTGGATCCCAGGGCAGTCTCCAATCATATCACATGTTCAGAAACGTCTTTGTGAACCTCGCCACGGAAATTCAGTGACCACCAGCTCCCATAATTTTGCCTTCCTATAAGCGCACTGGTCTGATCCTGTGGTAGGTTCGTAGCAATGAATCGGCTTGAAACAATGAAGGCTGCTGGACCCGATGCTTAGATTGTGCACACTAATTTTATACCAGGGTAACTCCATTGACTTCAACTGGTCGCTCCTGATTTACATTGGAGCGAAGGAGGGGTAATTTGGACCTTCCATATCTTTCCCTGTAAACTCAATAAAAGCTAAAATACAATCCACTTCTTTTTCATTTTTGCTCTGACCAGAGCTGAACGTAAGACACTGGGGACCAAATGCAGACCTGGTGTAAGCAGGCATAACACCACTGATTGCAGTGGAGTTCATTTCTTTACCACAAAGCTGAATCATGATGTGGGAAGCTCAGACCCTCATATGAGGTTATAAATGTATAAGGAACACATTTCGCCTTTGTATATGACTTCAGATTCTTCCCTTATGCTGATAGCAATGGGAATTGTGCCTCAGTGAATCAGAAGGCTGCATTTGGCCCTTTTAGCTTCAGTAATTCAGTGCAAAGCTAAAGGACCTTGTTTTCTGACTCAGAGGCTTTAGGATTTTCCAAGCATTTAATAAACCTTTGAAATGAATGATAATCTATCTATATAAATAAATAAAGCAAGCAAGCACATCAAATCTATTAGTATCTAGCAGGAGAACAGCTGCCTATCAAAGCTCAAACTCCCAACCTAACCATAATCAAATGAACAAGACAGCATAGTGCCTCCAGGGCAGAGGCTCTGAGGAATAGAGGCGCGTCTGCAGAGTCTGGAGCTGAAAAGCTGCCATTTTGCTAAGGATGTCAATCAACCTTGACCGTTCTCCAACACTGGCAGAGGAAGAACAGTCTACCTCATTCTTTACCCAGGTGCACCTGAGTCCAAAAAAAAATGTAGCTAAAATATTTATTTTGTAAAGTATTGGTAGGCAGGGAGAACTCCACTAGGGAACCGAGGTGTATGTTGCTGTTGCAAATCCTCATTTGAGAGAGATTTTGCTTAGGAGAAATAAAACCCAGAAAGTGTTTGACTCCATGTCCCAAGTCCTTCACTGACAGTTTCCAAAAAGAGTCTGGGTAGCCATCTGCGCTGGCTGGTTTAGTCACAACATGTTGGTTAGGCTTGATGACCCTTGCGGTCCCTTCTAACCCTACGGTTCTATGATCTGTGGTTTTGCAAAACCTCACTGACTAGGGAATCCGAAATCCCAAGTGTGTTAAATAAATAGAATAGGTTTGGCTTATCTCCTTCTCACTACATTTACATGCCATTATATGCCACCAATGTCCCTCTGCTATGTACATCGGCCAAACTGGACAGTCCCTACGAAAAAGGATAAATGGACACAAACCAGATATCAGGAATGGCAATATACCAAAACCTGTAGGAGAACACTTCAATCTACCTGGATACACAATTACAGATTTAAAAGTCACCATACTGCAGCAAAAAAACTTCAAGACCAGACTGCAAAGAGAAACTGCAGAGCTGCAGTTCATTTGCAAGTTTGACACAATCAATCTAGGATTGAACAAGGATCTTGAATGGCTTGCTAATTACAAAAACAGCTTCTCCTCTCTCCGAGTTCACACCTCCAATTCAGCTGCTAGAAGAATACCCTGCCCTCCCTGATTTGAGTTAACAAGCTGGTTCAGCCTGAATGGACTAACCTTGTTACCTCCTACCTGGTTCTTGCCTACTTATCTATACCTGCCCCTGGACACTTCCACTGTTTGCATCCGACGAAGTGGGTATTAGCCCACGAAAGCTTATGCTTCAAAACTTTATAGTTAGTCTTTAAGGTGCCACAGGACTCTTTGTTTACCACTACATTTAAAGTTCATCTGGGCCACAACATAGAAACAAATACATTATTGTGGGTTAATATTCTACAGCGGATGGTCAGT
Source organism: Sternotherus odoratus (assembly GCA_032164245.1). NCBI lineage: Eukaryota > Metazoa > Chordata > Testudines > Kinosternidae > Sternotherus > Sternotherus odoratus. Next base: position 99,645,487 of record JAVMKO010000007.1, read on the forward strand.
AAATCAGGAGTCAACAGGCTGCCACTTGTTAGTTGTTTAAAACTTCCATCCTGATCCCTCCACAATGTGGCTTTAGGATGAGGTATACAATCCCCCAGCTGTGTAATACAGGGTTAATGACCAATCAGGACCAACCCACCACACCGGTGAGAGAAGTCAGACTTGGAGGGAGGAGCTGAAAAGCAGAGAGCACTGCACAGTTTAGGACAGATCAGAGAGGAGAGCCAGTTTCTAGTCCTCCGCTTCTGGAGGAGGGTTGGCTGAAGGCAGGAGCTTCTTGAATGACTGCTATGTGATGAAAGAAGGATGGGCCTTATATGGAACTGCTGTTATGGTACTATTATTATATAGACTACCTGGGAACTTGACTGAGGCCATGGTTTACTGGGGCTGTCCGAGGAAAGATAATTCCACCACACCCACGTGACAGTTCACTTGTAGCTGTGTCTTCTCCTTTGCTGATAGCCCTGGAAGCGGAAGGTGTAGGCTATTTGGGGTGTACCTGGAAGGCTGAGTCTCCCATGACTGGACCTGTGCTGTGCACTACTTGGGTGTTGCAGATCAGAGTCTGAGAAGGTGCAAAGGTCTCATCCTAGCTCAAGGGGAGCATCCTGGGAAAGGAACACAGTGACAGGCTTAATTCCTAGGAGAAACTTTTTCCTTCAACATTTCATTCCATATGAGCACCCAAAATGTAAGATATTTTTCTGAACTATCCAAACAACTAGGCTGAAATCCTGACCCCATAGAAGTCAATAGACGTTTTTCTGTTGGCTTCAGTGGATCCAGAATTTAAGACCTAAAGTTTGTAAAATAGGGCCTAAATACTAAATAGGGGGAAAAATCCTTTCTTGTCATTTTTTTGCTGCTGGTCTAGTTTTATTTTGCAAGGCCTGAAAAATATGTAATATTTTGAACAGGCTTTAGGGTGAAAAGTACATCCAAATACATTTTAATAAACTAATCTGTTATTTGTAACCTCAAGGGTCAGCATTTTAACGGATGTAAATCGGGGTACGGAAGTCAATGGTACTGTGCTGACTTACACTAGAGGAAAATCTGGCCCATATTTTGTAACCTGTTCTCATGAATATATCTATCTGCATGTTCTGTTTTCTAAAACCTAATCTGGGTCACATTCTTCTCTCAACTCCCCCAGTGCAACTCATTAGGCCTCAAGGAAGTGCCCCAGTTTATCAATAACAGAATCTGGACCTATGTGTTTTCAGGACTTCAATGCTATACGGTACTGAGAACCTCTTGCAAGACAGCTGCTGTTCTCAACCATCCCTGAAATCCCACTTTATGGGTTCGAGCCCATCATAGAGTCATAGACTTTAAGGCCAGAAGGGACCATTACAATTGTGTAGTCTGATCTCCTGCACAATGCAGGCCACAGAATCTCACCTGCCCACTCCTGTAATTAACCCTTAGCCTATGTCTGAGCTATTGAAGTCCTTAAATCATGGTTTAAGGACTTCAAGGTGCAGAGCATCCTCCAGCATGTGAACTGTGCCCGATGCTTCAGAGGAAGGCGAAAAACCACCAGGGCTTCTGCCAATCTGCCCTGGAGGAAAATTAATATGGCGATCAGCTGAACCCTGAGCATGTAGACAAGACTAACACAGACAGTGAGGGAGTGCACACAAGCCCACCTGTATCCTCAGAGGGCTTCAACCCTGAGTAGCAAGGCGGGTTGGATTGTATCGGCTAGTGCAGATTGCACTGCAGTGTTTTAAAGGTTTCTGGCTGAGCCAAGAAAGGGAAATGTGATCACGGAGTCGGTAAGAGTGACCAGTGAGGGAATACAGTTACAAATTTCCTGCCACTTTCTCAGAGAAGGGAAAGACTCAAACTTCTTTCCCAAGTGGCTTCCCGGAAAAGCTGAAGAAAGATTGTGTGCTGTGCGGTAGACTAATATTGAAAAGACAATAAGGGTGAGACACTTTAAAACACTGAACTAGAACACTGAGCCTCATTGAACTGTGACCTGATAACCCATTAGGGACACTAGGACTCCTCCTAATAAGGTTCACTAGACGTTCAGAAATACGAAATCTAGCCAGCAAGAGAGGATTTATTTTGACCCACACATGCCAAATGATAAAGAGGGTAGGAAGACAACCTCTAGACAGCCACAAAGTCAGTTGTCTTTGCAACAGGAATAAAAAAAAGCTCCTGTCCCTGTTTTTGTAGCTACATGGAGGTTTGTGCTACACAAATAGTCAGGATGCTCGTGGCAAATAATTCTTGCCCTGCTTCTAGGATGATCTGGGGAATAATTTAGGAAATGCGCCACAGCCCCAAAATGGCGTTTGGTCAAGCCCAGCTGGGACATGGTCTAATAGTTTGTTCTAAATTTAAAACCCAGGATTTTCATGGGCTAGATATGCAGTAAAACAAGGTGTCTTGTCCTTAGTACTAACCCTCTTCGTTATTTGAACTAAGATAAGGGTAATTAGGTTCTTCTGCTGTAGCCTCTTGTATAGTCCGATTAGTGGTGGGAGTCAGCAAATATATAGTGAAATAGATGCATTTTCATTTCAGACTTGAAGCTCACTTTGTATTCTTTCCATTTAAAAATGAGTGTTTTCACCATATTTCTATGCAAAACACAGATAGTACAAGAGCAGTTATTTTATACAACATATCTCCTGTAAAAGAGAAAGGATGGCCCTCGGCTTGGGGTGCTAGCTGGGACTTGAGAGACCTGTATTCAATTCCCTGCTCTTCCACTGACTTACTGTTTGATCTTGGTTAAGTCACTTAGCCTGTGCACTAGCTCCCCATCTGCACAATGAGGATAATAGTACATGCCTCAATCCCAAGAGTGTTATGGGGATAAAGACCCTGAAGAATATGAGGGCTCAGATCTTATGATAACAGGGGCCAGAGAAGTACTGTAGATAGCTGTGATAGGGTGTGTATCCTGCACACAGGCAATGAAAGGGTTAAAGGGAGCCTGGGAGTCCAGTTATTCTACTGGCTGCACCTGTAGGGTGGAGTGGGGTTAATCAAAGAAGCAGAGCTAAATGGTGACATAAAGACAGGAAGCACAGATGAGAGGGGGCGACAGGGAAAGAGAGAAGGAATTCTACAGTCCCACTCTTAGTAGAGAGACAGGAAGGAGGGGCAGAAGCTGGCTCTGAGAAGGTTGTGATGGAGCTGGGATACCCTGCTGGGTAGAAGCCTTGTGGAGTCTTAGCATAAAGTGGAGGGAAAAAAACAGCTGGAGAGGCTGAACCCAAGAGCAGGAGGATGATCGTTAAAGAACTCAAGAGGCGCAGAACTTGTTGGTAGAGGGAAACCCAGCGAACAGCCCTCAGGAGCCCTGATATGAGGTGTGTGGTGGGTCAGGAATGCCGCCAAGGGTGGGAACCAGACCTCCAAGGAGAAGCCCTGGGAGGTCTTTCTCATTACAAGCCCTTGGAAATGTGGTGGAGAGAAGGCCTGTGAAAAGATTATTATATAGGTTCACAGATCCCAAGGTTAGAAGGAATCATTGTGATCCTGTAGTCTGACTGCCTGTATAACACAGGGCATAGAACACCCTCAAAATAATTCCTAGAGCTCATCATTCAGGGGGAAAAAATATCCAATTTTGATTTTAAAATGTTTAATGATGTAGAATTCCACACGACCCTTCTCAGATTGTTCAGTTGATTACTCACATTGTTAAAAAGGTAGAGACCTATCTGATAGCCCCACACACCCTTCCCCACACCAACATGGCCTGAAAATCAATATTGGACACAAGCAATGAGTAATACTCTAACAGGATTCACTTACCGCAAGTGCACCTCCTCCTGACGGGACTCCCCCTGCCAGTGGTCACCCCATTGTGGTAGTGGTCTTTCTTCCTGCAATTCATAGTCCTGCCACTTCACCACTCAGCCTGGCAGGAAGAAATCCAGGGAGACCACTGAGTAGGGGAAGAGATGATGAGTGTGGGGCCCCTGGGGCCCAGAGCTGAGGGCCAAAAGCCCGACATAAGGATTGGGCCTATTATTTGTTGGACTTTCTGTTTCCCCAGAAGGGGTGGAAGTAAACCAGGGGTGTCTAAGTCACAGAAAGAGAGAGACCATAATGTGGGGTTTGTCTGCAAAGGCCTGAAGGGTCATGTCTGTATTAGAAGGCAGGGCCCTGGACGGTGGCACATCGTGACCTTCAGGCTCTGTCTTCTCTTGTGTTAGTGTTGAGTAATCCTGAAGTAAATATATTTTAATTCAGTACAAGCACTGACTGTTTCAATGCAAAGAACATCATGAGCCTGTTTGTGTTGTTAGTGGGGCAGATGGCTCGCCCTCTTACCACCCTCACCCTAGGTGTCATTCTGTATGCCCACTGTCCTGAACAATCCCCCCTGACAGACTGTATGTAGCATGTGAGCTTCATCACAAACCTGGAACTTCACTTTGCAAACCCTTTCTGTTCTCTAGGCTGAGTTTCTCCTAGGGATGAGTTCAGCCAGGGTGGAGTTTTGGGTGGAAAGGACACTCTTCAGCAGCTTGGGGTAGAAACTGGCACTTTTTTTAGGGGTGGGTGGGGAGGACTTGCGTATTAGCTCAGTTGTTTTATGTTTCTTTGAAAGCAGTTTTCAAGGAGACACTTTAGGCAGGACTCTACTTGCACCAGAACTAAGAGAAGCAGTCAATCAATAATTGGCTATTAACAATCAGTTAACCAAACCCCACCAAACTTTCTCCTCTGATGCCCTTTGTGTTTATAGGCTCATAGAGGCACTGAATACTGCTACCGACTGGGGTGTTGGAGGCAGAGAAGAGAAAGCCATTGATAGTAATTAAAATAAGGATAACCCTTTCACTGAGGTTCTTGGGTAAAAAATAGCCCTGTAGCAATCTGGTTGTCTAGCATCCAGTGTAACTATATACAACCTGAACTGCTTAAGTGTCTCTACACACTGTCTCTAAGTGCTGGCCTACAGTATGCAGTCATGAAAGGGCTGACTGATAATGTAACCCACACACCTCCAGAGTGCCCATCTAGTGGCACCGAGACCACTTAGAGAGAGAGGTAAAAAGGGTCTGTTTACAGCCTTACCTAACAGCAAGTTCACTTTTAGCTCATGCTGGAGAGGCTCGAGCACAGAGGTCCAACGTTCAGTTCTCCCCCACAATGACCAGGGTCTCTTGGTGTTACAATAACACTACATAGAGGTCCACTACTAGTCTCCTTTTACACCTATGGCCATTTCAGGTCAGGAGGACCATGGACACTGCTCATTACTTCCTGATTTGTCCTACTGTCAGGAGGCTTTATTTCATCTTGCTAAATTCCCAGCCGTTGTTTCAAATGATGCACAAAAGCTGTGATAATTAGTGGTTTCACTTTTGTACTTCCAGGCTGTGTTTAATTCCTCTCTCTTTGCCGTTTACATTAAAGTTGTTAAAACTGCTTGCTCCAAGGAATTAAAAGCCAAATCCTGCCCTTGGATCCACAGATGCTGAACTCCACTGACTTCAATGGGGATTGGAAACATCTATCTAAGGGCATAATTTGGCCTTATACATTTAGCTTCAGGGGCTTTACAGACTAATGATGTCCTTCCAAAGATTGGTACTAACTTTCCACAGTGTTTTAGCACACATTTTCTGTTGGGTCATCACTCAGGGAAAGATTGACATTATGATCCAAACAGAAGAAACTAAAAAAAAAAAAATACTAACAAGGGTGTTGTTTAGAACAACCTCACCTCAGTCAATCACCTTGTTGATTAGTCCCTTCCTGACCTAGAAGAAGGACAGTGGTTTCATTCGCTTGAGAAGCTGCTTTTACATTATCCCACAACCATCTGAAAGTGAACCAGGAGTTAATAGAGGCCTCCCCTATCTCGGGTACCTGGGGTCAAAAAATAAACAAGGCCTTTTCTCTCAACCCGGCAGAGATAAGGTCAGCTACAAGCTAGAAACATCGCAGTGGGATAGTTAAGTTAAAAACCTGACACTAAACAACTGCAAATAACGTTATTAGGGCATAACAGAATTAGGAATTATAATAGCTACTGGTCATTTCCCTTTTTCTCTAGATGAGATCTAATCCCTATGGGCCCATGCACTGCTATCGAGGTTCTGTGCCTTTTGGATAGGACAGTGCTTTCCTAACATCTTTAGGGTTTATCTATTCTGGGCTGGTGTCTTCCCACTTTGTTCTTCACTCCTCTGACTTGCTAGGCTTGGTCTCCCAATGACCTTGTAGGCTGGAACTCTGAGATGCCACCTGCTACAGTCCCTTGACCCGAGACTCCCTTGTTTGGGACCATCATCCCTTGTTGAGCCCCTTGGCTACTCTGGCCATTAACTGGGTTCTTCAGAGAATTTCTCAAAGCAATCCCCAGTAAGGCTGCTATTCACAAGATCTTTCTTGCTCCCTTTCTTCAGCGTGAGAGGTTCTTCATGTGAGCCTAATTCAGACTGGATCTCGTGGACTGTGACAAAGTGGGAGTACTGTGTGTGTGCCTCAGTTTCCCCTATGCATTTCTTAAGTGTCTATGTGAAGGTAATACAAAGCAGAGCCACTGCAGGTATTCAAAGGAGGCATCCCTGAAAGCTGTAACCTGACCCCAGGTGGGGGAGGGAGGTCAGCTGAATCTGTTGGAGGGAGGTCAGGTGATACCTGAAGCCCGGGAAACCAGACAAAGGGACAAAGGAGCAGGAAGTAGCTAAAGGGGGTTTGAGACAGTCTGGGTCTGGGTCTAGCTGGGAGAGGGAGAGAAGCCAACTCGCTCTCTGGCGCAGGATGGATCCAGCGGAGGGCTCACGCTCTTTCGCTGCATGGTCTGTGTTGGACCAGATGGAAGTCATCGAATAAACCTGGAGAGGAAGCAGGAGCCCAGAATCTGGGTCTCATCTCCTGGCATCCCCCAGAAAGGCCTGACTGAGGGACCCTGTTGAGACTGAGAAGCTGTGAGTTGGATGGTCGTCTATTCTACTGGCTGGCTGAGAGTCACGTTTGACTGTGGATTTGGGGTGCAGAACCCATGGGCTCCCCCAGGACCCCACCCAGGCGGGCTTGCTGGGGGAAGCACACGGAGGGGCAGAAGGTGCTGAATGCTCCGAGGTCAGACCCAGGAAGGTGGAAGTGGGGACCCCTGAAGCTCCTGGCCTGGGAAACAGGCTGTGTACGGAGAAGGGGCCCTCCACCCGGAGTCCGGTCTGGCTTCCTTGGGAGCGGTTCCAGTCCATCGTCCGTGACATGGATCTTCCTCCGACTCCTCAGAGTCAGGGAGACGCTACTTTATTCTCTTGCCCAGCACCTCAGCTCCTTCCTGAAATGGCTCTTTCAGGGTCCATTAGAGCAGTGGTCCCCAACCTTTTTTGCGGCACGGACCGGATTTCTTTTTTCTTCGTCGCCGCGGACCGGCTGTATGTCCGCCGAAAAGCCGCCGAATTCACTCAGAAAAGTGAAACTGCGGCTTTTCGGCAGACACTTCCGGGAACGAGTCCGCGGCCCGGTAGCGATCGATCCACGGCCCGGTACCGGTCCGCGGCCCGGGGGTTGGGGACCACTGCATTAGAGCATCTGTTACCTCATTCTGACCCAAACACAGTTAGGGGAGAGGTTTGGCACAGTTAACAGTGCAGCCACACAGATGGCACCTTCACATACTCTCCCATTCACCTCAGCCAACTGCCAGCTAATTCAGACATCCCTGAGCAACACATTGTTTTCCTCAGGGGGTGTAAAAAATAAACCTCCTAGATCTACTGATGTTACCAAACCCCACACATTCTGCTCACATCATAATCTATGTTTAGTTGCTACCATACCCAGAATCTGCTTCTCTTGTTGCTTTGCTACTGGAACAGGCATTCTCGGTGCCTCAGACCTTTGTCTGCAACTGCAGGACAGTTTTCCAGATGAGGTGAGGGGCCCGGTGGGGACCTCATCTCACTCCCATCCCTCTCAGAGATGTGAATTAGGGGAGGCAGTGCCCTATACCAGGCGGCTCTCTGAAAAGTCAGTTGAAGGGTAACTATGAAGGAGCAGAGAAACTGCCACCTGGCACAGAAGGACTCAAAGAAAACCTGTGGGTTCAGCTAGCCCTCCCCCTCACTATATCTGCAGCTACTGCTAGACGTGGAGGAGGGACAAAGAAAGGACCCCCCACCCCAGCCAGGGGCTGACTGGTAAGGAGGCAGGAGCCCTCAGTTTGCCTGCCTGAAGGGATAGTTAGCCTTCCTCCACCAAGGGGAGCCTGAAGATAAGCCCACACTGTGGGGTAAGTATATGAGTGGGGCCAACCCCTAAACTAAAGAGATTTTAATAGGAAGTAGCCCAGGTATATTGCCTTTGAATCCCCACACAGCTGGGAGGGAGACCACCTCCCCTGGCTAGGGCTTGAACCATACGGGGCCCTGGGCTGAGACCTGCTAGAGAGGGAGAGCCCAGGTCCTCCTGTAATTCCTCTGACCAATGGTCTAGCCAGTAGGCTGCCTGGCCACTGAATGCTCTATCCCAGTAACCTCCATCAGATGTCTTCAGAGGACACCAGAAAAAAAGGTAGAGGGAATATTCTACTGTCATCCATCCTCACAGACAGCAAAAGTAGGCAAGGTGGGTCCGAGTGGGAGGGGGTCAGGATAAGGGCTGTTCTTTATTGTGAACTAGTGTAAAAGCCCGTGGACACGGACCAATGGAAACGGCTCGTGCCCCCCCACTCGCTAAGCTCTCTCCCCCCTTCCCCCCCACTCCAACACCCCCCACTCGCCAAGCTCCCCCCCAATGCCTCCCCCTCACCCAGCTCCCCCCTCCCCAATGCACGCCCCCCCGTTCAGCTCCCTTCCTCCCCCGCAACGCCCCCCATGCTCAGCTCCCTCCCCCCCAACGACCCCCCCTCGCTCAGCTCCCTCCCCCCCAACGATCCCCCCTCACTCATCTCCCGCCCCTCCAATGCCCCCCCTCGCTCAGCTCCCGACCCCCTCCAATGACACCCCCCCCTCGCTCAGCTCCCGACCCCCTCCAATGACACCCCCCCTCGCTCAGCTCTGTCCCCCCTCGAACACCCTCCCCCCGCTCAGCTCCCTCCAACTATGTCTAACTTTATATGTATAACTGCTCCTTGGTGCTCTAGCTCCGTGTGAGTGAGGATCCCTCAGGCGGGCATGCGCGGTGGCCATTTTGTGCCTCCGAACTACAACCCCCGGCATGCCGTTCGTCCGGGCCATCTCTACTGCGCATGACGACTTCACACAAACTTTCCTAGCTGATTATTATATAGGATAAGGGAGAGCTCCAGGGGGCTTCTCAGAAAGGGTGGGTCCCAGGAGTAGTAAAAGTGGATGGCTGTATGCGTGTGTTTAGGGGAGGAATGTTCTTGTTGGATTTGTGGATGAGTCCAAGTGGGACTCAGCTAGGTTTGTATAGCTCAGGCAAAAAAACATAATCCAAAATTCAGGATAATTATCCAAACCAGTCTCCCGATTCTTTGGGGTTCCCCCACTGTTACCTTTGCAGAGTTAAGGCTGGTTTTGTACATATGCCCTTATATGTTGTGCCGGACTCAGACAAGAAGGCAATAAAGGAGTAATGGAAGGCAAATATATCAGCCTCAGGATGATCAGATCCCTGTTCCCTGGATAGCCAAACAAAGGCTGCTCCAGGACAGTCATGACATTTGATGCCAATAAACCAGTTAAAGTAGTTAGGCTAAGGCAGGCACCTGACTCCAATTAACCGCAAAGGCCATTAGGCTAATGGAGACAGCTGGAACTAATCAAGATCCTACTCATAGTGCTTAAAAACTCTCCTTCCAGTGCACTCAAGAGAGCCCAGGTAGAAGGAACTGGAGGAGAGGAAGTGTTGATGAATCCTAAGGTAAGGGTGCAGCTAGGAAAATGGTACCATGGGATCAAAGCAGCACCAGTGGTGAAGGGGAAGCTGCTATTATTAGGGTCCCTAAGCTGGAACCTGGAGTAGAGGGAGGGCCCAGATTCCCCCCACCCCCTTGCTCTACAGAAACCCCCTGAAAGGGGAAGCAGATCTACATCTGGGCAGGACTGTACATACTGCTCTCTAAGGAGCAACAAAGACTGTGGGGTATTCATAGAATATCCACATTGAAAGAGACCTCAGGAGATCATCTAGTCCAACCCACTGCTCAAAGCAGGACCAATCCCCAATTAAGTCATCCATTAGATTTTTAACCCATATCCCTAAATGTCCCCCCTCAAGGATTGAGCTCACAATGCTGGTTTTAGTAGCTCAATGCTCAAACCATTGAGCTATTCCCCCTTCCCACACTGGCCTGTGATGAAAGTAGCCCAGGAAAGCTGTGGCCTTTGCCACTATCAGAAGCAAGGGAGGTCACCTTAAGGGCCTTAGCAAGCTTCTGAGATCACTGAATCTGCCCGGAAGCATGGGACGTACGAATGCACATGCTTGTATATGGCTTTTTGAATGCTGGCCATGAGGCTGCTCTGCATTTTTGTGATAAGATTTTTTTCCCATAAAATTCACACAAAATATGAACTTTTTTGCTAGAGCTGGGTAAAACATGCTTTTAAATGATCTGCAAATATTTGTTTGAATCTTAAAATGAATTCTCCATGACTGACATGGCCCCCATTCTGTGTTTGTTTTCTGTAGTTATTCTAGTTAATGAGTTTGCTAACTGGGATGCTATAAGGAACAGCTAATTTTAGGTGACTATTAGAAGGTATTCATGGAAGGTGTTTTATAAAATGGCGGTTTTACAAGGGATGCTTGATCTTAAGATTTGTGGCTTGCTCATCCAATCGCAAAACCATATAATGTCATATTTGTGTCTGCTCAAATCACCTTCAATTTCAGATTTTTGAATTTTATGATCTCGCAACCAACTTCTCATAAGTGAAATTCACAGTGATATTTATCTGTATTTGGGAAACATTTTGAAAAAAAAAATATTGAAGAGAAACACTATCTGATTGTGAAATTTCTCCAGCAGGGTTTGGTGGTCTCCTTACGCCTCTATTAATGGGAGTTCTTCCTGTTTTATTCTCTCCACCCTACCCCGGGCCCCATAATTGCTTTGACCTTGAAGGGTAAGGCCATAGTCCCTTGAATAAGTGTACATAGACTGGGTCTATTTCAGAATCACCATGAGACGAGATGACTAATGGAGGAGGGGAGGTATGCAGGGTCATGGGCCTCCTCTCTTCCCTTTCCCAGATACTGCTTGTCTTTGACTGAGCATGCTCATATGGACTGAGCATGATCAGTAACACTGCTGAAGCTGGCTGTCCTCAGTCTGCTTCCTCTCCCTCAATCAGCAGACACGGGCTGACTGCCATGGGAACTCCCTCTCTGGCTGTCGGTGCTGTACCACTAGTTGTTCCCTCTCTCACCTTCTCCTACATCATTTGCAGTATTTACTCTTCCGTATTTGGCAAATCCACACCAACCCACGCCATTTTTACTCGTATTTTCTCACCACACTATCTTAACGTCTCACTCTACGAATAAAGGGCCACTTACCTTCAAAGGATCTCCGAAAGCTCAGCATTTGCTGATATTGAAGTTCAATTTGATCCCAGTGAAAGAAAAAGGAACCAGCTTCTGAATCCTTGTAATCCCATTAAACTCAGTGGGGCACCATGGATGGGGGAAAAAAAGCCAAAATGTATCTTTACCCTAAGGGCTAGATTCAGCCAGACCATCTTGTCAGTCTATAGAGATGTCTGTTTGTTAACCTGGGATAGATTTTGGGTTTGACTTCTTAAAATTCTTAGATCTTATCCTGATAGGTGTAAACAAATGACAAACACACTGTGATGTTGCATCTGAATAGACAGATGGCTTTGTTATTGCCATGGAAACAGATAAGAGCAGTTACGGTGTTTCTCGAGAGTATGCCTCAATCCCTATATCTAGGCAAAATCAAGCAACCAGCCAGTAGAGGCAAAGGGGTTTGGAGGGAAGGTATAAAACACTAAAAGCCTGGCTCTGACCTCAGCATAATCTCACTCCTTACCCTCCCATGCAGTACAAAAGAGATGGGCTGAAGACTCCAGACCCAAAATGGAACAAGACCCTAAATTGCAAGGTGGTTAGCATAACCTTGTAAGCTCTGCCCTGTGTAGGGGAAGGTGTGTAGCTCCCTCACCCTAGCAGAAGCTCTAGGTAGGAACAGCAGCTCAGATTGCCAGCATGTTGCATGCTTCCCCATGGGCTTGGCTGTCAGGGTTGACTCTAGGGTACAGATGTGGGGACCCACATGAAAAAAACCCCCTAAGCTTATTTTACCAGCTTAGGTTAAAACTTCCCCAAGGCACAAGGTTCCTGTGATCTTGGAGGGTATCCAAGTGCCACCACCAAGTGAGGATACAAGGAATCAGGGAAAGGGCCACTTGGAGTCCTATTCCAGCCCAAAATCCCCCCAAGACCTTACACTCCCTTTCCTGGGAGGCTTGAGAATAAACCCCTCACCAATTGTGACAGGTGAGCCCGATCCAAAGCCCTGGATCTTCAAAAAAAAATGGAAAAAATCAGTCCGATTCTTAAAAGAATAAATTTAATTAAAGAAAAGACAAGAAAAATCGCCTCTGTAAAAATTCAGATGCTAGATAAGACAGAGTAGAAAAAGCTTCAAAAACAACACAGAGGAATCTCCTCTGACTTTTTAGTTTCAAAATTACAGAGAAAAAACAGGGATAAAAACCTCCCTTTACAAAGGACAGATTCACAAGTGGGAAAAACAAAGATACTTTAACACGCCTTGCCTGGCTAGATTTACTGGTTCAGAATGATGTTGAGAATATGGATTGTCTGGTCCCTCTAGAAATCCCAAAGCGAATGAACTCACAAACAAAGAGCACAGAAACCAAAACCAGGTTTCAAAGTACCTTCTGATCCCATTGATCCTTTTGGTCAGGTGCCAACCAGGTATTTTGAGCTTCTTAACCCTTTACAGGTAAGGAGGAATTTTATGCTACCCTTATGGTTATGACATTGGCCAACACTGATGGTTGACAGGTAAGGATGGGACCTGAGGATCCACCTACTCTATGCCTCCCCCTGCTCATTGCTGAAGAAAGGGTGTAACAGCCTTGTGGTACCTCGTCTGTCTGTACCAGACCCAAGATCTGGGAGGGTTCTATGCATTTTTTAAGGGAAGTTGTAGGGAAATCCCACTCCCCTTTATTCCCCTGAGTACCCACAAGGGATCACAGCACAATTTTGCTCTAAATGATTTGCTCACTGTTATGGAGCAAGTCAGAGTTGTAGCTACAGCTGCGGAAAAGAAGCCCACATGGCTTATACTCCATATATGTTGTATGACCCACTCTGGAGCTTATCAGCAGTGGTTTTGACTCTATTAGAGCTCTAAGCTGTAGAGCTTGGCTCCTCAACTCAAGCTGTCTCTACAGCTCATGTTTCAAGCGTGGGCCATCCCAGGCTCAGTCGTGGGGCTGGCTAAGAAGGCAGCTGTCACAATTTCAATTCCGGGTTCCCTCACTGGCTTCTACCCAGCCCTCTTTGCATGAAAAACGCATGCTGTCCATCTCGACCATTGACTGCTAGCACCACCTCCTGTTGCTGCTACCTCTTACTTTCCTTCTCAGTGATAGAGAGAATTCAAACTAAAAAAGACAAACATTAGAATGATTCGAACTTTTCTTCTTCTTCTGATTCTTTTTTTCTCCCTTGATTTCTCTTTTGAACTTGTCTCTTTTATAGTTATGTCCATATATATTTTTAAAGTCCAGTCCTTAATACAGCTTTCCCCTGGAGAAACAGCCAATAAATGCATAAATCAACAACATATCTGTGATTTCACAGTCTCCAGGGAGGGGGGTGGGAGAAGTTTCACAGACTTTGAAAACTGACATACTGTAGCTTTTCAAGTCATCTATGTGTAATTTGTAGGAGATGCACAGCATTACCCTTCCTATATTTTTTCCAGAGAAATCTTAGAAGTCTTCTCAAATAGGCTTATGCCTTTCAAACTTCTTGTAAGGGTGTGCGGGGGTGATGCATCACTCCCTTTTTGAACTGCAGGTTCCAAAGGAAGACTTCGAGAATTTACAATCAGCTGTGAAGCAGGATTGCTGGAGCTTGGGGAAGGCTTAGGCAACATCTTGCCAAACATGAAGAGAAGTTTAGCAGACTTTCGGAAAGAGTGGGTTTTGAAACAGACTTGATCACCTCTGCTGTTCTCATTTTAATTTGGCTGTACCAATGCCAGAACTCCCTAGCAAACATTACCTAAACTGGATTCCCTCCGCAGAAGACCAGTTAATATGGAAATGAGAGCACATAGTATCCCCACCTTCCCTCCCACCCACTCCCCCCCAAAATAAGCTAAATTCCTACCATTGATTGATCTAGTTCACTGGGTTTTTTGTTTGTTCCCCACTCCCAGAAGTGGCTAGTTAAGTAGCTGAATAGTGAAGTAAATGTGGAATTCACCTTCTGAACCTTCCCACCCCCTCCCAAATGCAAACACACCAAATAAATACCATGCACTCAGATAAATGTGCAATATGCCGCATGGTTTGAAGAATTTGTGTTGAGAACTTGCTTTCACCCAAGGTATTTGGAGACATGAAATTCCATTCCTCCTAACATCACCTCCTAAGTCACCTTAGCTATAGACTTTAGACAGCCTCAAAATCTCCATTCCGTTCTGACTCAAGGGAAATTATTACTCACAAAAGCAATTCTAAAAAAATGACCCTGTCTTTCTCTCCCTGCTTAATTTTCTGTGCTAACGAAACAAATATGGAAGGTTTGGTTCATCTCATCACCAGTTCAATGGGCAAATAACAGTGTGCTTGTACATAACTCCAAGTGACTTCACAGGCCTGGATATCCTATTTTTGGGTTCTGTGGAGCATCTTCCTTTTTCACCCTATAAATATCTTTCTTCCTTCCCCTTCACTTTTCCCCACCTAGAATAGTTTTTTCAATCATGTGAAGAACTTGTTGAGATTTGACTGTATTTAAAAACCCAAGGGTTCCTTGTTTAACTTTTGACCATGGAATTCATGGAGGGGAGGAAGTAAGTTCCAGACACTTTTACAGACATTGAGAGAGATGCATTGTATATAACATATGGCACATGAAAGATCTGGACAAGACCGTTACAGACAAGGTCAGGCTGTGTTCATGCAGGAGAAGTTAATTACAAATGAGGGTAGATGTCCTTAGAGTCTCTGGAACTGCAAAGAGTTTTCTGTCCCCTTGTCAGAGAGACTTTAGCAGAATTCCTCTGCATGTCTTGTCACATTATTTGAGGCTGAATTATAACCGTACGCTGGAAAACAGTTCTTCTCTGCCACAGAGCTGGTTCTAATGCAGAACAGTTGCCCTACTGCTATCCTCAGATGACCGGGTGCGCTATGATGAGGCCTTCTCATACCCAAGCCGTTTGTCCAATGACTATACCGCACTGATGAATATTAAGAAGCTCTGCGTATTTATTCAGGCACCTCTTCTCCCCTTGAAATCTTAAACCAACTGGCAAATAAAAATTCTCCTGCTTCACTTATGGCTAGATAGCAGTTTTGCCACAAGCCCTGAGTAAGCGGTGGATATTGGTACTCCCCGATTCCTTTCAGCCACCCACGACTGTAGGCCCAGCTGTTCTGGCTGAAGCAATGGCTCTTCTCACTCCCTACCTTGCTACTGCTGGCAACCTGAAGGGGGTTATGTGGCATTCAGTGCCCCCTGGTGTGCACCAAAGCCCTGGGGTGGCCACATCAGGATGTAAAGGGGGAAGGTGGGGCTCTTACTCCCTTCCATGTTTGTACATGGGCACACAACCCTCGTTGTGATCAACTTCAGCTATTGGTACAGCTCATAGTGTCATAGAATATCAGGGTTGGAAGGGACCTCAGGAGGTATCTAGTCCAACCCCCTGCTCAAAGCAGGACCAACCCCAACTAAATCATCCCAGCCAGGGCTTTGCCCTCATGTCCTGTCTTCTGTGTCTCTAGTTTAGCAAGCAGGCTCCTCTGGGAAGGTATTGTTTCCTGTTTTCTACCCACTGGGCACCTCCACACAGGCATATTGTGAGTAAATATGGCATCGAATTCCCTGGCATGTAGTAGGTATTCTCCCCTTGAACGTGCTCTACCTCCCCCTGTACATGTGGACTGTCCATGTCCCCTTCTCACTGTACAGGGACTTCCAGGGTCCAGCCATGGGGAAGGACTTGCAAGGACGCACCATCACCAGGTGAATTTCACTCCAAGTATGCAGCCCTGGCCCTGGCAAAGGGCAGGTGCAAGCTTATGTGAAGCAGCTAGGACAGCGGAATGATCCTTAGTCTTTGGGCAGGCTCAGCTCCCAGCTTGCAGTGCTGTAAATACCCTCCTAGCACAAGGCCCACAGCTAGGCACAGGGAAGCAATGGAGCCGCTCTGTATGAAGATATTGCCAGGAAAACAATGGACTGGAGTCCCATCTGAGAAGATAATGGATTGGAGTCGCATCCGGAGGAATGAACGGGAAGCTCGCTTTGCTTGCTCACTTGGACCCAACCCCGAAATGCCCATAACTGTCTGTCTGCCACTCTGGAGCTCACCTACCCTACTGCGGACACAAGAACTAGCTAGCTTAGATTAGCTCGACCAATAAAACGGCAGGTACCCACTGAGTTAGCATCTGCTTGTCAAAAGCCAGTTATTACGCTTGGGTGTATACTGAGAGTCCAGGTGCAATTTCAGCTCAATGCAGGTGCGTCTCTGATGCCGCAGTGTGTTATGTGCCCTAATGTCTCACCGAGCTGGTGACATCTGTGCTCCGCTCTCGTATTATACGCTCCAGTATGGGATCTTATTTGGCTGATGCTGCGCTCTGTTGCGGGCTATATTGCTGAGCTGCTGATGTGCTTTATTAAATCAACATTATTCAAGTTCCATCGCCCCACGGAGAGGAGCTGCTACTGCCGGGTTCCTTCCGTGAAATGTTTCCTGTGGGTTAGAACAAACTCCACTTTGGCCTGCTTTTCCTCTCCCACAGCAGAACCACGAAGGGAAACGCACAGCTTAGGAACCAGGAAGAAAAGCAAAACCAACCAAAACCAGGGTCTCTGGTTTTGAGGCAGATAATCTGGGCAAATATTAAAAATGAGCAGCTGCAACAGGGAAAAGCAGGATTGAGGCAGAGCTGTGTTTGCAAACAGGTATCAACCCTTTATCTCATGAGAGAAACCAATGCTGTTTGTCGTCGGGGGTGAAAAGAACCCGGACTCCTCTTTGAGCTTGACAGGTTTGTAAACTGCTTTGTGACGGTCCTGTCAAGCCTGAGGATGAGCAGAGGGCTAGCCAGAGCTCGTGAGGAGCTAGTTAACAAGCAGGAGTCCGGAATCCCACGTGGATATTTCAGATCGTCTCTCCTTAGATGTTTTGTGTCGGAGTTTTGCTGCCTAAATTCCTTCTTTCTGAACTCTCTGTGACCTACACATGTACCTCTTCCCTCTCGAGGCTGACACATTTGCTAGCTGCAGCAAGACAGCTGCCGAACACGGAGGAGGGAAATAGTATCTTTAGCTGCCGATCGAATGTGTTTGATAAAATGAGGGCTGCTGCAAGTTGTGAGCTGGTTGGACTTGACTTGTGCAAGAGACAGTGTGTCCTGGTGGGCAGGGCACGGGGCTGGGACTCCAGAGATCTGGGTTGTACCCTTAGCTCCACCCCTGAGAAGGTTATTTCTCCTCTCTGCTTGCCTTCCATCTTTTCTATATGGGAAAGATTTTCACTAACCTATAGTGTGAACTTAATTTGATATACAATAGTTACGCTGGCATAAACGCTGTTATTACAGTACAAAAGTGTTTAGAAGGGATTCAGACTAAGCCAAAAAAAAGCCTTTTCTTTTACCAGAATAAGTGTGCCCACGGAAGGATGTGGGACAGAGGAGAGGGGTGATTCATATATAACAATCTCTGTCTTCCTGTATTGGTATAAGTGGTAAAACGTTCCTATGTATGCAAGGCCTAGACTGTGAACTCTTCAGGGGGAGGATTGTTTCTTACTACGGGGGTTCTCAACATTTTTCTTTCTAGCACCCCCTCCCCCCGCCCACATGCTGTACAAACTCCATGGCCCACCTGTGCTACAACAAATGTTTTTTCTCCATATAAAAGCCAGGGTCAGTGTTGGGAGGGTAGGAAGCAGGGCAGTGGGGCCCTGTGAAGCTAAGTTGCTCAGGCTTCAGCTTCAGTCCCAGATGGTGGGGGCTTTGGCTTTCTGCCCTGGGCCCCAGTAGGTTTAATGCCAGCCCTGCTTGGCGGATCCCCTGAAACCTGCTTATGGCTGTCCCGTGGGTCCCGGGCCCTGGTTGAGAACCACTGTCTTACTATGTTTGTACAGTACCTAGAACACTGGGGCTCTGATCTTCGTTAGAGCAACGGGGCCCTGATGTAATAATGAGACACCATCAGTTCCCCAACACGTTTCAAATGTAACTTACAGTCACATCAGTTGAAGTGCAACTTTGGTCACTAGATTGTTTAACTGGCTGATTTGCCTATTCAAGTCCCACTCTTTTGCTATTGCACACACAGGCATTTTTTTGCTTCATGAATGGAGCAGGGGGCTGGGATCCAGGTTTCCTACATTCTACTCCCTATTGTGTTTGGTTTTCTCCATGTGTAACCGAGATGTAAACAACCCCTCACTAAGGCAGCCCACAGAGCTGTGGTGAGGCTTTAACTAATGCTTGTTTGCCAAGCACTTTGAGATCCTTTGATGAAAAACACGATGGACAACATTACTGAGCATGCCTGCTTGAAGTTACGCACCTACATCTATGTCTGAGCATTGACAGCAACATGGCCTGACTTACAGAAGTCCTGAGCACCCACAGCTCCTACCGATTTTCATGAGTGCCTGGTTGAGACCAGCATGTTGCTGTTCCGACAATGAGGTCAATGCAGAAGTTATCTGCCAGTCTTGCCGGGTGCTAAGCTACTGTTGCAGTGTGTTGAGTTCCTCAAAGGGCCACCTGTATTCACCCATACAAGTCAAGGGGATTAGCCATCCATTTCAGTGGGGACAGAATCAACTCAATTGTAATAACCATTGACAGCTGTGAGAACTCAGGACCTGACAGCATCTGACCCGGGAAGAACTACGAGGTCTTCCATGATGTTTTATAGCATATGGCTTGGGGTGTGCATCAGTTTCCACCAGATGAGAAGAGGACATCTTCATAGGCACTTACATCTCTCCCATTCAGTATGCTGTGATATCCATAGTAAAATGGTTACTATAGTAAGGCTATTGAAGTTGAAAATCACAAAGAATATTTTCCTCTGAAATAACTAGTGATACCCTCCCCCACCCCTCAACAGGGACTTTCACCCGTCATTAGCAAAACCAGCACTCTCCACGATCATCATTTTTTGACAAAACCATTTCCTGAAAGTGGGAGGGGGGAGGAATGATTACAAACTTCAATTCACAAAGTGACTTTTATTTTGACAATAAATAACATCCAAGTCACATTGTAAAATGAGACCCTTAATCATTTTCTGCCGTGTTATTTGTCAAAATAGAGACAGGAAAAAATGATCACTCATAAATAAAAGGCAACTTTTTTTTTTCTTTTGCCATTTGAAAGAAGCGGGGAGGGAAATGCATCATTTGTCGATGTTCTCAGAAAAATAAAACGTTTGGATGGGGAAGGAGGGAACCTAAGTCTAATAATTTGAAATCCTTTGTGATCAACCACTTCAAGTGTTCTGAAATTTGAGTATAATTTAAATCTTTCACTTTCTATAGAACCTGTGGGAAGAAATAGCATTATTATTATTGGAGCTATAAGGATGGCATTTTTAAAAGCACCAAATAGAGATAGGTCCCTCCCCCTCCTACCTAACGAACATAGTGTTGTGTAATAAGGTCCTGATTCAATCCTTATTGAAGTCAATGAGGTCTTTAATAGGCATTGGATCAGATGTCAACTGAACTGTGTCAGATAATAAGTCTCTGTGCAAAGTATTTACATCCTAAAGGAAGGAGTGGGTAGAACACAGTGTAATACAGATTGAAACAAAAAGAGCAGGGAAGAGCTATTAGTACAGCTGAATACTATCAACATAGTTGTGTGTCAAATTGGAGGGGGTAGCCTGCATTTTTATGTCAAACTTCAGAAGGAAGAGCTTCCGCCAGCAATTGAGCCACAGTTCGGCTGACTTCAGTGCGAGTTCTGTGTTTGGAACAATTAGCGCTTTGACCTGAATGCACCCCAGTGGAAGTGTAGAAAACTTGTTTAGGGATTGGTAATAGAACATGAGTTGTTTTTTTTTTCCATGTAGATCAAACGTGTGTATTTAGAAAAGAATCTTTACCAGCTAGTGGCTGCTCACGAGTCACCCTGGCTAGCAATGAGAGTCAAAAATTTAATAACCTCAAAGTAGAGTCTTGTAGTGCCCTACGGCACAGGGGAGAATTTTACCCTTTGGCTACAGCAAGTCTTTTGGTTCAACCAGTAGCAAGAATTTCCCCCCTCTTTTCTAAAGACCTGCATTCATTCTGACCACAGAAGAGTGAGAATGTTATTTTGCACCACTTTCCTTTTGCATAGGCCTTATCTACATGCAGGGATGAAAGTAATTTAAGAGACTTGCCAGTACACAGGGCTGGGCTTCTCAGTGGGGGTGGGGTGGGAAACAGGAAGGGGTGGAGCCTCAACCGGAAGAGGCGTGCCCTTTAAATTCCAGGGCCCTTTAAATCGCAATTAAAGGACCTGGGGCTCCGGCTGCAGTAAGTCGCAGTGTCTGGGAGCCCTGGGCCCTTTAAATTACTGCCAGAGCCCCATGGTAGCGGTAACTGCAGCGGCCAGGAGCCCTTGGGCTCTGGCATCAATTTAAAGGGACAGGGCTCTGGCCACTGCCTGGAGCCCAGGGCCCTTTTAAATTGTTGACCTAGGCAAGCTGCCCCCTGCCAGTATGGTCGGCTGTATACTCGCTCTTCTCGGTACACCGTACCAGACTGTACCGCCTTACTGTCACCTCTCTCCATGTAAGACATGTACCTCTGTCAGGTAGAAGTGTGAAAAAACCCACACACCTGACCAACACAGCTAGAGTGACAACCCCCCAGAATAGATGCAGCTATGCTGAGTAGGAGTGCTTCTTTCAGCATAGCTAATGTCATTCGGGGAGGCCCTGTGTTCCTACAGTGCCAGAAAAACTCCTCCTGTCGGGGTGTAAGCTGCGGGGCCATGGGGCTCTGTAATGTAGACCTAGCGCTAGCCACATTGAAATAAAGAAAACAAATGATGTCAAATATCAACCAATTATATGCTACAAAATGTCACACAACTTTCGGGCATACAGGGAAAAGAATGGTGTGTTTGTGTGTGTGTGTGTGTGTGGGGGGGTAACTCTTTGCCTTTATACAGAAAATCCTTCATCTAAGGAGCTTAGAACACTGTGCAAACATTCATTAAGAATAACACTTAGCAATTATATACCCTTTCATCCTCCTCAAAGATCTGTGCAAATAGTAATTCATTCATATTCATAACATCTGTGAAGCAGCTAAATAGTATTATATCCATTTTTCAGGTAGGCAGTTTGACTGTCCACAGGTGATACAGGTCCTGATACTGACATCCTGACTTGTGATGAACAGTCCCCTTCTCCACAAACCAGCTTATTAACCTTGATTCTGATCTTGGCTTCATTTGTATAAATCCTGGAAGAATTCCATTAATGGCACTGGGTGAAATCCTGGCTTCTTTAAAAGGAGTTAAATTAGCTCAGGTGTGTTAAATCAATGTGAGACCAGAATCGGGCCTGTTGACATCAGTGAGATTACGGGTGGGGGAGACAGGTAGGGAGTAGCGATTTGCGGGCAAGACAAGCAAAGAAATGTTTTGAGACAGTCAGTGGTCTTTCAATCGGGAGTGTTCAGTTTGGAAAGATCTCCGAGGGGTCCAACAGGAAGAAAACAACAACCATCCAGCATATGCTGAGCCTCAGGGCTTGCTGCACAGGTCCAGTGTATCTCAAAACTTCCCCACTTCCACGCATTTACAATAGATGGCTTCCTGGCATACCCATTCTAGCTGGCTTGGTGAGGAGCAGGTATTGTGCCTGACGCAGACTAGAGCAATGGGACCAGAAGAGTTCCTCTCAGTTCTACTGCCACCATTTTTAAGGGACATATAACACTATGGGGATGAATCTCCTGATGGGTACGGTTTCCCCAGTGTAGGTTAATTACAATACCCACCAACCATGGTCATCTGTTTTCTGAAGTACTGCACCTCAAGGGTGGCCAATGGGCCAAATGTACTTTGCTCTGGATGTGTGATCCATAAAGACGAATGAGCCAGGCAGGCTGGAGTCCAAGTCTGTTGGGCTTCTTGTTTTCATCGCAGATGGACTTAAGCAGCAAGCATGTTTTTATTTGCCTAATCAGGAAAATGCATCAGCTATTGCTGTGTGCCTTTATTTCTGCTTTTTGTTTTTTAAATGTCAATTTATATGCAAGGTAGGTTCTGTTCTCAGGCCCCTGGCCAGGTGCCAATAGCAGCCCTGAACATCTCAAGTCTGGACAGCCTCATTCTGGGTTTCTGTCCCCCCCCCCCCCTTCTGCAGTGATTTGGAAAATAACACTCCCAGTTTTATCTAGCAATACTTAAAACTCTTCCTGTGCAGATGGTTTTATAGAGGGCTGAATAGAAATGAGTTGAGACATCTCTGAACAGCTACAGTCCATCATTAAGAGCAACCAAAGATGCCTAAGATTTTGCATAATACAGCATACTTGGCATTCTCCGTGAAACAGAAGCCAAGTATCTCCAGTGCAGAGAAATTCTTTCTCTTAATGTGATAAAGATTGGTCCCGTTGGGTCAAGGTTGAGGTACATTAAGTGGAGAAGAGAAAAACTTACCTTCTGCCCATCTATATTTAACCTGGCCTACAGATAAGAAGATTTCATTCTCCTGTGTTCTCAGTTTTTTTCCTCTTCAGGAGCACTGAATTTATCATTTAAATGTTAAAAGAGAAACCAGATGCTATAGTTATTAACTTTTGGAATCCACTATTATCCTTCCTATTAAATTCTTCCTTCCAGGTACAGGCAATTATTTGCTTGATCTAAAGGTGCAGAAACGTCGACACACAGGGTTTCAGAAAGTCCAGTTTAATACGACAGGTGGGTAACTAATAATGTGGAAAATTACCTGCAGATTGAGGATATTGGGAATGACTAATGGCCAACACTAAGCAAGTAAATTAGTTGCAAAATGATACCATTTGCGGTAGTTGTGTGAATGGGGGACTGGATGGCACAGAGGCATGTGGCAGGGATCAGAGCAGAAAGGAGCTTGCAAATGGCCCAACTGCAGGAAAGCATGCCATCAAGTTAGGGCTTTAAAATCGATTCTTATTCTTTCCACGTGCTCAGTGCTATTTGTGCAAGGTTTCATAACACAGACTCAGGAGCCTAGTTAGCTTTGCAAAGTTTAACAACAAAGTTGTCATCAAGGTCAAATGCAGTGAAACTGAGACTTCAGTTTGCTTTACAAACCAAACAGAATTTAGATAAGCAAAACACTTAGTTCATTTGGGGAGACTCAGAAAGGCAGAAAAGGCAGAATTTTTAAAAAGCTCCTTCCTTTTCCCTCACTAATTCAAGCTGCTTCATCAGGCCTGGTCCGGGAAGGTATTGACTTCAATGGGATCACTCATGCACTTAGAGTTAAGTACATGCGTAAGTATCTCAATTAATTGGGGTTTAATTGCTTTTCAAAAATACCTAATCATGTAATCTTGGCATAGGCAAAACTCCAGGTGATGTTAATGGGCGGCTTGCTTGAGCGAGGACTGCAGAAAAAAGGTCCTGAAGGACAAAATTATCTCTTGTGCCTTTACTCGATAATTACTTCGATGTCTTCCATCGCCATAGCACCTGACCACCTCCCAGTTACTGATGCATTTATCTTCAAACTCCCCCCAGGAAATAGGATAGTACTTTTATCCCCATTTTACAGAAGTGGGGAACTGAGGCAAAAAGAGATTGACTTGACTGAGGGCTGGGCTACATGGGGAGGGGGTCGACCTCAGATGCTCAACTTTTTCTATGCAAATTGCGTAGCTGCAGTCACAGTATCTTAGGTCAACTTACCTGGCTGTCCCCGTGGCAGCAAGTTGACCGCTGCCACTCCCACGTCAACTCCGCTTCCTCCTCTAGATGAGACACAATAAATCTGATCCCCGATACATCGAGCACTACCCGCCGATCACCCAAAAGACAGTTTCGGGGGAGTTTCAGATCACCCAACAAGTCAGTAGCGGGAGGTTTCAGGAGGGGTGTTCAGGGGACAAGGAGCAGGATGGGTTGGGTATTCTGAGGTGGGCAGTCAGGGGCAGGAAGTGGGTGTGAGTCGGATAGGGGGTGGGGCCTTCCCTACCCAGCCCCCCCATA
Organism: Sternotherus odoratus; assembly: GCA_032164245.1. Lineage (NCBI taxonomy): Eukaryota > Metazoa > Chordata > Testudines > Kinosternidae > Sternotherus > Sternotherus odoratus. The sequence continues at coordinate 99,669,876 of JAVMKO010000007.1, forward strand.
TAATTTTGGAACCCTGATTGGGCCCTTAGTCCAAAACGTTTGCCCACCCCTGAGCTAGGCTATTATCGATGATGGCAGATGACAAAGCAAGAAGCAACGGTCTCCAGTTGCAGTGAGGGAGGTCTAGGCTGGATATTAGAAAAGTGTTTCACTAAGAAGGTGGTGAAGCACTGGAATGGGTTACCTAGGGAAGTGGTGGAATCTCCATCCTTAGAGGTTTTTTAAGGTCAGGCTTGACAAAGCCCTGGATGGGATGATTTAGTTGGCATTGGTCCTGCTTTGAGCAGGGGATTGGACTAGACGACCTACTGAGGTCCCTTCCAACCCTAATATTCTATGATTCTTTTCTTTTTTTATTTCTACTGAGACTGTCCCCTTACCCACTGCAAGAGTGTTCCCTACAGCATACGTCCTAGTATGTTATCCATATCTACAAATTAAAGAGCATAATTTGATTTCACAATAGATTATGATACAGCTAGATAATTCTTCTAGCTTTCAGCCTTCCAGGACCCAAATACATTATGCAGGCTTTTGAAATATGTGGCAAAGATAGGAAATGAGAGACTCAGTCAAAACAACAGGAAAGTGCAAGTCTCTGAGGGGTGTAGATGTAATAGATGTAGCTAATTTTCACTTACTCAGGGTATATACCTGCAATGCCGTCTTATTTGCAGGTATACAGTGCACCCACAAAAAAATTGCCCCTGTATTTTTTGAGATTAATGATTAATGGTAGATTAATGGTGGATGAAAATCTTTAGAAGTTATGGGCACAAGTGCAGGATTTTAGGTCTATACCGGTCAGATCATCCACTGGTGTAAATTGGCATCTCTATTGACTTTGGTGGAATGGTGATTTACGTGTACTGGTGTACCCAGCAATGATTGCACCACGGTTTACCACTGGGAGCAAGTGAACAGGTACAATATTTTTCAGGCACAAATGGTGAGTGGACCATTGATGTTTATCACTTAGATTTGCAGTTACTTGTTTTCCACACAAGTACAATGGCTGCCCATGCAGGGGTTAGGTTCCACCTCTTGAAAATGTGATTTATCATGTTGTATTCAAACCTGCTAATGAAACTATGCCACCAATGGTCACTTTCAAGGACTGAAAATGGGCACAAGGGAACTTGATTCATTTTGCTTGACATCCTTGCTTCTATCCCCTTACCTCGGATAACCTTTCTGAATGAATGAAAATTATTAGTTTTGCTCTCTGGTGTCATGCCTCTTGGTTACCTCTAATTGAAATGGAGGCATTCGGAGTAGCAAAATCAGTTAAGAATCCTTTCAAGTGCCTCTTTTGTATAATTTATTGGGGGATTCAATGCTTCTGAGTTTGGATCATTTAGTTCTCAGGAGTCTTTAACCTTTCAGCGCATTTTGTGGTGGGACAAAACTTGATCGTTGTAGAATTTGAAGATAACTGGAAATTTATTTACTGTAACAAATGCTGATGTTGCCGGAAGAGGGATTCGAGATGAGGATTACCTTTCACAGAAAATTAACTGCAAGGAACATCTTAATTTGAAAGAAGTACAGACCTGATACTTGGGGAGAGAGACAGAGAGAGGAAAAAGAGCCCTGATGTTGAATAAAAAGGTACTTGAGCTCTCAAGCTTAAATGAGTTCTTTCATCATGTGTAAGTTTAAAGGGAAAAATGCTTTATTAAGAGATAAAGGTATTAAAGTCTTTTGATCAGATTGTATTGTGACATGGCAATATACTTACTTTCGTTAAGAGGCTATATACCTCCCCAAGAAATCATCCTATTTACTTCATTCAAAGGGGGGGAGGAGAAAGGTTATGGGCCTTATGCTTGGGCCTACACTTTACGCTTATGCTTGGGCCTACACTTGCAGTGGCATGTCGGGGATGTGTAGCTGGCATGGCAGTGAAAGGCTCCGGTGGGGAGAGGGAGTGGAGAGAGGCTCCAGCAGCACACCAGATTTGGACCATTGTTTCCGAACAGGTACGTTATTTATCAAACCTACCGTGGCAGGCCCATGTTTAGGCTTGGCTAGACAAAGTGTTTGAGGGAAGAAATTCGTAAAGCCCCCTAAATCGCCTTTGAAAGTGCCGGACTCCCACTGATTTCCCCTCCGAGGTGGGCAGATGTGGGTAAATACACTAAAGGTTGCCAGGTGTGCAGGTACTATAGGCCGGGGGCTATATACACTGAAACTGGAGGCATAAGGCTTTTATCGATGTATCTTTGGGAAGATCTGCTTTGATTGCTCCAGATGCTTCTCTTCCACAGACAGGCAGAGTTGAACCAGTGGAGCGCTTGTGCTGAACTGTATTAATGAGTGTAACAGTGGCTACGGCTTTGGGTGTTTTCTCAGCCCAGCTGGACACCCAGAGCCCCTGGGAGCTGCTGGTAGTGCCTTGTGCTGCAGCCCCACACCTTACAAACTACCGGAGGTCTTTATATTTCAACCCCTCCTCACTGATAAAATACCAGCAGATCATGTACCACTGTCTTGGCTTGATGGTTTCATCCAAACTACACTACAGAGCAATAGAGACGCATCCTGCATGTTAAAATTGGCCTTGGTTTTAAAACAAACAAACAAACAAAAACAAAAAAACCCACAGTGTAAGAGCAATGTTCTGTCACAAATACCTTCAATACCTCACTTATGAGAATGCATTCTTTGTGTTTGTATATGTATCTGCCTATATCCTTTGGATATAGATAAATATAAGAGAACCTATTATTAAAGGAAGAAAATAGCTGTGAAAATTGGAACACACTATATATATCCAGCAAATGCACTGCGACTTCATATAGGCAGCATTGATAGGGCGATTGTTGTTAAGGCAAGTTTTTCTCACTTTTATTCTTTATATTTTTTTCTTTATGTTTGATAAAATACAAGTAAAGGGGCAATTGATTACCCCACCCCCACCCCAAGTAACAGCTTGGCACGGAACACGGGGAAAGACAGTGCAGTATTTTTTGGGGGGGGGGGGTCAACATAACTAGCCTTTTGAATTCACCACAGTGTGGGAGCATAGCTTAAAAATTTCCAATATAACATTACAATGTGAAGGACGGAAGGAAAATATTCGGAGCCACCCTTGGAGAAATGATAATAACAATGTTGTGGGGGAGAGGGAGGAAGCTGTCATCTTCATTCTAAGATTCACAAAGTAATTCCATGGCAGAAAAGTCAAGGTAAATATTTACTGCAAGTTTTCTTGGAAGTCGCAGGAGTCTGCAACCCTCACTTTTCCCCTTTGTAATATTTATCTCGTTCCTTGGTATATTAGGTTCATGGCCATTGTTTCCAAACAGGTACATTATTTATCAAAACTACTGTGGCAGGCCCATGTTTAGGCTTGGCTAGACAAAGTGTTTGAGGGAAGAAATAAAAATAAATCCCCCGCTGGCTGTCAGTGAAACAAGTTGATAGATTCCAAGGCCAGAAGAAGTCATTGTGATTATCTAGTCGGGCCTCCTGTAAAACACAGGCCAATCTTGATTTGAAAACTGTCGGTGATGGAGAATCCACCATGACCATTCCAATGAGTAATTATTCTCGCTGGTAAACAGGGCCGGCCCACAACATTTTGGCACCTGAGCCTGGGAGCTCAAATGACGCCCCCGTTCCCCCTCACTTGGGTCAAAAATTTGAAAGGTCTCTTGTGCCCTCATTCCTCCAGCCCAGCACTCCACCATCTCTGTGCATCTAGAACAGAGAGAATACATATGCACCAGCAGCCGACACAATTTTCTACACTCTGAATCCTAGTCACACACACAACCCTCCCTCCTCCCCCCCCCCCCCACACAGCCTGGCACCTGAGGTAGCAACCTCAGTTTGCCTCATGGTTGCCCTGCTGTTAAAAATATACCCCTTATTGCTAGGTTAAATTTGTCTAGCTTCCACCCATTGGATCATGCTATACCTCTCTCTGCTAGATTGAAGAGGCCACTATCAAATATTTGCTGCTTCTGTAGATATTTATACAATGTTGTCAAGTCAGCTCTTAACCTTTTCTTGGTTAGATTTGAGGAGCTCAATCTATTTAGCTTATGGCTATCCAGCAGGTTTTCTAATCCTTTATCATTCTTGTGGCTCTTCTCTGAATCTTTTCCAATTTGCCAACATTCTTCTTGAATCGTGGACACCAGAAATGAACACAGTACTTCAGCACTGATTGCACCAGTGCCAAATACAAAGGTAAAATATCCTCCCCATGCCTACTCAAGATTCTTCTCTTTATGCATCTGAAAATCGCATTAGCCCTTTGGCCACAGAATTGTGTAACCCACACACCTTCGTGTGTGTGTGTGTGAGAGAGAGAGAGCGCTCCAGAAGTCCCTGATTCAGTCACACCTGCTGTTAGGCCTGTTGGTGTTACAATTGCATTGGGAGCTCATGTTTCATTAGGCTATCCACCATGACCCCCAAGTCTTTTTCAGAGTCACTACTTCAAGTGTAGTGAAGAACCTTCTGATTCATGAGAAACATGGGCATGTTTCCCAGAGTGTGGGAATTTTTAAAAATACCATTAAATATTGTCTGAATATTTTTATCACGAAAAGGAGAATGAGCATCATTAATGTTCAATTGAAGCAAAACACCTGGTTGGTTAGGGTCTGTGTTCATTTGATTTCATTCCAAACACTGTTCATCACACTGCATTTGTTCTGTGGAGATATCTGTTCTTGGTAAACATAGAACAAACTACTCTGCGTAGAAATAGGACTTAATCAGAAATCTTTTGATTGATGAAAAAAATTGGGACATTCCAGGTGTCACAAAATAAATTTCTGGGAGGCCAAGATATATTGTGAGCTGTTTAGGGCAGGGGAAGTATTTTTGTTCTGTGTTTGTAAAGTGCCTAGGGCAATATAGTGCTAGTCTATGACTGAGTAGACTAGGCACTACCACAATGCAAATACTGTAATGTATTGTCAAGTTATGGAAAGCCAGGACTGTCCCTGTAAAAATGGAACTGCTTCTCCTTCAAAGGCCTCTGTGTGATACCACAAGTGTGAATGTGTAGGCGACTGTCTGAGAACACAAAAAGAACAAAGAGTACTTGTGGCACCTTCTAGACTAACCAATTTATTTGGGCATAAGCTTTCATGGGCTAGAATATCTTCCTACTGTATGTTCCGCTCTATGCATCTGATTAAATGAGTTCTAACCCACGAAAGCTTATGCCCAAATAAATTGGTTAGTCTCTAAGGTGCCACAAGTACTCCAAGTTGCAGATACAGAGTAACACGGCTACTACCCTGAAACCTCTCAAAACTAACTACTGGTAAGTAACCTTTCTGTGCGGGGACTTTCCCCATTTCTCAGCTAGAACTAGACATCCAGAATGAAGGGGATGGAGGGGAGAAAGAGACCATCACTGCAGCCGCACAATTACATATCTGAAGCAAAATGCAAAAGGGAAACCTATGTGTCAAAATGAAACTCCTGCCATCCTCCTTCTGAACTAAGTTACCGTTAAACAAGCAACTTCTGTGGTATTATTTGCCTCTCATTTCTTGGTAAATCAGTGTCATTAGCATTGATTTTTTTTTTATTTTTTTGGAGGAGAGATTAAAAGAGGTTTAGTTAGGAGACTAAGGTAGGAGTATATATCATCCAAGCCAATGTAGCTCTGGGTCTCAAAGATGACATTTCCCTCTTTGCTTCATTAACTTGCATAGCTTGTTGAGCTTTAGCTGTTTCTAATTAATTCTTTTACTGGCTTTTTTGAATGTGTATCATCTCTGGCAAACCATATAAAATGAAGAAATCTCTCTAAGGTTTTACCCTTTTAATTATTATTTTTATTGCTTAAATGAAGCTCTGGAATTGCAAATGTTGACATTTTAGTTGATTCTAGTCATTAGAGTTTTCAAAGGGAGTGGAGGGGGGGAAAGATGGGAAAAGGGTAAGGTTGGGAGGGGGGCAGCCCAGATAAAATAATAGTAATCTGGGAGGAGGGGCAGAGAGCAGCTGAGCAGGATCCTGATTGCCAAGGCAAACCCTGTTCAAACAGGGAAATACATCGGTTTTTGCCCTTTCAATATACTAATAAGGAAGGAAACATCATTAGAGGTAATTCCTCGCTGCCTTGTATGCACACTGACATGCAGATGCATGGAGCTTTGCACTCTTTTCCATCGTCTTGTTTTGCGCGGGTGGGGCTTAGCTAGCAAGAGAGTTGAAAGTTATGGGTTTTTTTCACCATTTGGATTAAATAAATAAGCATGGCAGAAGGTGGTTGGGGATGGGAGAAAATGAAATGGACAAGAAAGAAGAAGCCATTGGACCAGTGCTGCGTTTGTTTGCTGGAGCTGGAGAGGGCTGTTCAAAAGAGGCTCAAATTCTGGCCAATAAGCTGTTCGCTAGGGGTAAGTATGTTTACACTGGAGCTGGAGGTCCGATTTCCAGCTTGAGGAGACATTCACACTGGCTTTGCCCAATCTAGTGGACTAAAAATAGCCGCCGAGCTCTGGTGGGGTTAGCAGCCCCAACTACAATCCAGGCCAAGATAGGTACTCAGGTGGCTAGCCCCATGCACCTCTACAGCTACATGTCTAGTGTTAGCATGCACTCAGGATCAGAGTAGCTGGAAATAACCCCACCAGCTCCAAATGTAGACATATTGTAGGTTACGTGGGGGTCTTTTCCTGGCAAGCTCTCCTAGGCTGATTGTCTGGGAGGTATTCAAGGAAAGACGAACCTAAGGGCTTGTCTGCATGACTATAAGCTATGCTGTGAATTTAAACTGATATTGCTATGCCAGTACAGCTCCCTGTGTAACCATCATTTTTTATTTGTTTAGCTTAAGTCTCTTTGCAAGGGACTTAAGCACTTTTCCTCTGGAATAAAGGGCTCCACACAGGAGTTATCTATATATATAAAAGTCAAGTGGTGTATGTATGTATGTATGTATGTACGTATGACAGCGAATTCCTCCCGCACCGTTTGACCCAGAGACTTGAAATTTGGTACAGTGAGGGGTATTAGGGTCTAGATGCTGGTAAGGGTTGAAAAATTTTCGGATCTCACCTCTGGCGCCCCCCAGGAGTGAAAGTCTTTCAGGGCCAATCACATCGGCTGGGCGGTTAGGTGGTGATGATGTCATAATACCCCCCTCCAACAGACACCTCACTCGCTCAGATCACCCCTCCCTCCTCCAACGGAACCCCAGAGATCCCTCAGTTCTCTGCCCCTCCCCCCTCCCAACGGAACCCCGGACTCCATCAGCTCTGTGCCCCCCCCCCATCTGCGAAGGTCCCCGGAATCCCTCGGCTCTGGGCACCCTCCCCACCTGCGACGGATCTGAGTTGGGTTTGGTGGGACGGTAAGTGGGGTGGGGGTGTTGCGGTTGGTGGGGGGGTGAGGTGTGGGTGTTGGGGTTGGTCAGGGGGTGTTGCGGTTCTGCAACACCCCCTGACCAACCCCAACACCCACACCTCACCCCTCACCCACCCCGACACCTTCCCACCCCCCCAGACCAAACCCGACACCCCCTGGCTTACTTACCCCCCGACCGAACCCGACACCCCTACCTCACCCCCCCACCAGTCGCAACACCCCCAGACCAAACCCGACACCCCCCGGCTCACTTACCCCCCGACCGAACCCGACAACCCCACCTCACCCCCCCACCAACCGCAACACCCCCTGACCAACACCCACACCTCACCCCTCACCCACCTGGACACCTTCCCACCCCCCCAGACCAAACCCGACACCCCCTGGCTCACTTACCCCCCGACCGAATCTGACACCCCCACCTCACCCCCCAAGCAAACCCGACACCCCCTGACCAACCCCAACACCCACACCTCACCCCTCACCCCGACAACGTCCCACCCCCCCAGACCAAACCCGACACCCCCCGGCTCACTTACCCCCCAACCGAACCCGACACCTCCACCTCACCCCCCCAAGCAAACCCCACACCCCCCCTCACCCCGCCACCAACCGCAACACCCCCTGACCAACCCCAACACCCACACCTCACCCCTCACCCACCCCAACACCTTCCCACCCCCCCAGACCAAACCCGACACCCCCCGGCTCACTTACCCCCCGATCGAACCCGACACCCCCATCTCACCCCCCCCACCAACCGCAAACCCCCCCTGACCAACCCCAACACCCACACCTAACCCCTCACCCACCCCGACAACTTCCCACCCCCCCAGACCAAACCCGACACCCCCCCAGCTCACGGTGCACTGTGTAGCACACAGATTATTAAATACACTGTTCGGTCGGGGGGTGAGGTGGGGGTGTCGGATTTGCTCAGGGAGTCAGGTGGGGGTGTCGGGTTCGGTCGGGGGGTGAGGTGGGGGTGTTGGGTTTGCTTGGGGGGGTCAGGTGGGGTTGTCGGGTTTGGTCGGGGGGTAAGTGAGCGGGGGGGTGTTGGGGTTGGTCAGGGGGGGTGGGAAGGTGTCGGGGTGGGTGAGGGGTGAGGTGTGGGTGTTGGGGTTGGTCAGGGGGTGTCAGCTGTCTGCCCCCTCCCCACCTCCGACTGACCCAAGCAACGCCGGGCACTTATGCTAGTAATAGTATAATAATATTGGTTAAATTAGAATATAATCATACCAATCTAACCGGTAAAACTTTTCCCATGTAGACAATCCCACAACATGCCTAACCTGAAGGTGAGACTTCCAGAGAACTTGGGTATTTGACCTAAAAAAGAGCACAGAAGTTGGTGCTATAAAAGCTATTACCTTGTCTTTTGGGTGTTAGGAAGCATAATTACCATTCGTTTTAATAGGGACTGTCCATCCAAAATCACTTGGATCATAGGTTCTCAATCTGATGAACACAAATAGGTGTTCCGGTTTATCTGTCTCATGCTCCTAAACAGGAAGAGGATCCTGTCTAAATCTTAATTAAAAGGATTTCAGTGGAGGATCCTGGTATTGGAAAGACTGGGAACTACTGGTGGCTTTGCAAACACCAGCAGAGAATTTTTTGGGGAATTTTTCATTGCCACTGGTACCACTCCATTATCATCACGTTCCCAGGGAGAAGAGGGGAAATAAGTACAGCAGGTGGAAGGGCACAACAGCAGTCTTTGTTCTTGGGACAGCACTCCTTGGGGATGGGAAGACTGCAGCCCCATTGCACTCCACCAATACTGAAAGGTGATACCTTGGCCCTCCTGCTCTTCCTCCACACAAGCCAGTGTGACAGGCCTTCATGAGGAGATCATAAGACCCCCACCCTCAGGGAGGTGGTAGCAGATGTGCTCTCTCTACATGCTGGGGAGGTCTGCGCACCTTCTGGAGGTTCTGCTGAGGTTGCCCAGCTCCCCATGAGCCCGCATCTTATAAACACAGTTGAGCCCTGGGAAAGGATGAGAAGAGGCACAGTGACTTTGGAGGAAGTTGGGGAGATGCTATTGCTCTGCTACCATGGCTGGGTGAGTCACAGTGTCTAATTGGCAGATTGACCATAATGGATTCAACAAGGGAATGGTGTACAATGAAAGCAGACAGGGCAAGGGGGAGAACTCTTCCAGGAAGGTGATTGCTTCTCTGCCAAAATGCTGAATAGCAGACATTTGAACTCAGGGTACAATGTCATGATTTTCATTTTCCAGACCGCAGCATCCCTGACCTAAAGCACCGGCCAGAAAAATGCGTCTCAGGTAATGGCATCTGGTGACAGAAAGGGACTGTGAGTGAGTGATGAGCAACGTTATGTGAGTGAATGAGATTGGAACAGTATGCGAGAGTCAATGCATAGCTGGATGTAGAAGTCAACCATTGAGCAAGTGACAGCAATTCCCAGAAGCAGACCGGCTTAGCAGGAGGAGATGCAATGCTAGTAAACAGGAATGAGTCACCAGAAAACAGGATCTGATGAGGATACCACAAAGGAAGGAAGAATGGTGCAGTGGTTAGCATATGACTTGGGCTGCTGGAGGATTCAGGTTCAAGGCTTTGCTCTACCACACACTTCTTGTGTGACTTCAGGCATGTCGCTTAGTTTCTCTGTGCAATGGGGATCACTGTCCTACCCAACAGAAGCACTGTGAGAATAAATGCCTTAAGAATGGTAAGGTGCTCGGAGACGACAAAAATGGCCATGTTAGAAGTACCACAGCTAGACTGGTTGGCACTGCAGATGGTGCATGATGCCCTTTCCAAAATTAAATAATCATTGTCAATGTTCAATTTAACCAGTCCTACACCCTGATTCTTGAGGGCCTCACATCTTGTCTAGCCTGTTAGGGCCTCATCCCTCCTCTGCTGAAATCCGTGCAAAGCTCCCATTGAGAGGCCTGTGGCACATGGCTAGATAGAGAAAAAAAATCACTGGTGGTGTAAGTGAATGGGAACACCTGATTTTATACAATTTTACACAAACCTGTGAAAAGCAGGACTGCCCAAGGACCAGGCCATAGAGAATAAGAATTCTGATCTTACCCAAAGATTCAACGTTGTATTTAGTATGTGTGTTTTCTGCCTCCCCGTCTCCAAATCATCAACTATTGACCAAGGAGGGAAGAAGATTACCAGACTCAATGTATGAGAGGCCTGAACCTGTTTAGGAAATCGTATGGGGCAAACTCTGCTTTCACATCAACATGAATCTGGAGTGACAAAGAGTCCTGTGGCACCTTAAAGACTAACTAAAGTATTGAAGCATAAGTTTTCGTGGGCTAATACCCACTTCATTCCAGACTAACACAACTACCTCTCTGATTCATTAATTTGGAGTCACTTCTGTAATGGGATATTAAGTTGTATATATCTTTCAGACACTAGGTGGCACTGTTAACAAAGTCCTGTGGCACCTTAAAGACTAACTATAAAGTTTTGAAGCATGAGCTTTCGTGGGCTAATACCCACTTCGTCGGATGCAAGCAGTAGAAGTGTTCACAAACAGGCAGTTATAGAAAAGTAGGTAAGAGCCAGGTGGGAGGTGAAAAGGTTAGTCCAATTAAGCTGAGCCAGCTTGTTATCTCCGATCAGGGAGTGTGGATTATTCGTCTAGCATTTGAATGGGGTCTGTGGACATGGAGAGATGAGAAACAATGCCTGTAATGAGCCAACCATTGTAGATCCCGGTTCAATCCCAAAGTGTGTGTGCCGAATTTGCAAATGAATTGAAGCTCTGCAGTCTCTCTTTGCAGTCTGGATCTGAAGTTCCCTTTCTGCAGAATGGTGACCTTTAAATCCGCAATAGTGTGTCCAGGCAGGTTGAAGTGTTCCCCTACAGGTTTTTGTATATTGCCATTCCTAATATCTGATTTGTGTGCACTGTGTGTAACAGACCTTAATTAAACTGCTGTCAGTGCATTGAAAGATACACTGCACATGTATTGTCATCATATCTCTCCTAGGACTCTCTGCAGCCAGTCTAGGTCTGACTCAGGAGCCTGACCTTCTAGTAGCTGCTCTGCAGTAAGGGTGACCAGATGTCCCATTTTTATAGGGACAAAGTCCCGATTTGGGTTTTTTTTCTTATATAGGTTCCTATTACCCCCTACCCCCATCCCGACTTTTCACATTTGCTGTCTGGTCACCCTACCTGCAGTTTAGCGTGTACAAAGGGTACATGATGACTTCAGATTTACATTGGTGTAAAGAAGAGCTGGATTTGTCCTTAAAAAAAGAGGTTTGGGGGAGTATAGCAGGGCACTGAAAAGGCAAAGCAAACTGATTTAATTTCAAATGTGACCTTCGGCATCACCTGGCCTCTCTTTAAAATGGGTGTGACCAAGCTATCTAGTTGTTTTATGCTTTCTGTATTGACCTGCCTGATTTTTATGCTTGCCTGTGTCCCTTGATCATTAGGCCTGTGTTACTCAACTGAGCTCTGCTGTGTGGAACTGACCTATCTTCATTTAAATGCTAATAGAGTTCCAGGCAAGGGGCTGCCTAGATCCTCAGCCATGCAAAAGGCCAGCTAATTGAAATGTAAGCCAGGCATTTTGTTTGTTTAGCTGGTCAAACAAAGAGAGGGTTAATTAGAAACTATGCAAAGTGTTTTGAGTCAGGACTAAAGACCTGCCTGGTGTGCTACAAGTTACTGTGCTTCCTTCGGAGTGCTGCTAACAAGCACCCCAGAGAAATAAGGCAGCCAAAACTAGTCTCTCCTCCTCCCAGCCATATCCCCTGATACTATGGGCTGGTCTACACTGCGTGGGGCTGAGGGGGATCGACTGAAGATACACAACTTCAGTTACGTAAATAACGTAGCTGAAGTCAGCGTATCTTTGGCCAACTTACCTGCCGTCCTTGTGGCGGTTGGCGGCGCGCTCCCCCATCGACTCCAGCTCACGCCTCACGGCAAGCTGGGGTTCCGGAGTCGATGAGGGCGCCGTTAGCAATTGATTTATCGTGTCTTAATGAGACACGATAAATCGATCGCCAAAAGATCGATTGCTATCCGGCAGGTAGTGAAGACCTACCCTATATCTCCGCTCTGTGTGGTTCGAAAATATGGCTCCCCCCCCCCCAACCGTATTACCTCACCCACTTTGTCGCTCTGTCTTCACACTTGTTTACATGGACCAAGGGGGGAGTGGTGTCCCTGACTGGAACTTGTTGAACTCTTGAATTTCAAAATTGTGATATGTTTACTCCTTTTTACTTTTAACAAAACAGGTAGCCTGGGAGTGGAATTTCAATGAGATGTGCAGGCCAGGGCTAAACGAAGTCTGATGTAAAGCTCAATGAAGTATTTCCATTGATTTCAATAGGCTTTGGCTGATGCCCACATTATATCATGTTATTGCAAATGGGCAGGGCAGGTGTCCACCCCACAACAATTCGTCTCCTTGGTATAATCTCAGTAAGTCTCAGCCCAAGGTAGAGGGAGTCATTATGGGTTCATGGAAACTGAGTTACCACATCACCCCTAGGGGATGTTTGACTAGGTCAGGGTAGAAGCAGAGTGCAGGGGGAAGCTTTGTTGCTATGTGAGCTGTACTTGATCTGTGGAGAGAGCACTCCAGTCTCTGGGGCATTGTCAATCCACTGAGTTGCTCAAGCTCTAGATTTGCTTTTTACAATGTTAGAAAAGAGGGGTAACAAAAAGTGCATAGCACTAACTCGCTATTGCTGGGACTTCACTTGAGTCAAAAAATGAGAGAATTTCGTGACCTGATTCTCTGGAAGCGGATGAGTCACACACAGCTCAGGTCATTTGAAATGCACAGCACTTGAAGTTTAAAATTAGCGTGGGTTTTGGAAGTCCTTTAATATTCATCATCTGACCCAATATTAAAACATTCCATGGAAAGAAAGATATTTAAGGGGAAAGAACGTGAGGAGAGTTTGCAAAGTAGCCTTAATAGACTAATTCAAAGTGCATTTGCTTTATTCCTGATCAGAAAATTTCAAATCCTGTCTGGCTTACCTTTTAGTTTCTGGACTGGTTGTTCTGTTTCTATAATTATCAACAAGGACTCAGGATATATTTCAAATGCCTGAGGTCTTGGACTGACTTAGTCCACCTTGCTCTGGAGGTGACCCAGACAAGAGGAAGAAAAAGGTTTTAGGGAGAGAAGTAAGAATTTTGTTTGACAGTTTGCTGGTGGATGTTTAAAGAAACAAGGCGTACCTACGATCAGGCACAGAGGAAATGTTAAAGGTTAGAATAATAGTCTTAGTGAATCTTTACACAAACCCTCTTTCTAAGGGATGGGAGGGATCCTACCAGCTAATATGCAAAAGTGTAGTGTATGTGAACAGTGTTTTGGAATTGTAGGCTTTTTGTCCCTCTCTGTTTTGGGGTTCTCATGTGTTATCATTCCAAATTGTGAGAAATGAAGGATCCAGTGTAACACTACTTTTAGCAAGAGTATGTATGGTTCTCATCTAACATGTGTGTATACTGTGAACTAAATAAGAGGCATCAGGGTATTAGGAGTGCTTAGAGTTACTGTACTTCAGTGATTAATAAGACTGTATTGAACTCTGGTTAGGGAGAAAAGTCCTGCAAACTGTAGACTTCTCCAAACACTAGCAAAATTGTAACAAATACTCCTGAATAATGAAACACTATATGGTGTATGTTCTATTACTACAGTTGAACTACACTCAAAGCTCCCCTTGCTGAACTACACTCAAAGCTCCCCATGCTTGGAACAACTGTAGGACTAGATTTATAATTGTGTAGTGGTTCCTCTGCTTAGGCCACACCCACTTGTGTGTAGGTGAGGGCTAAGATAGTGAACCTGGCATTGCTGCTGTTGGCTCCTCAGGAGAGACGTCAGGTGTACTCCTTCCTCCGTAGAGATCTAGCAATAAGCATGTAAAACATGAATCAGAATCTTAGCTGTAACCACTTCTGAGCTAAGGGAAGATTCAAAATCTGGACCTAGGTCTCAATCTTCAACCTAGGTCTCTAAAATGGGCAAAATAAGAGCCCCAACATTCCAGCAGTCCCAAATGTTGGGTGAGGAACTTTCAACACCTGAGCCAGTCAACATTTTGAGGCTTGGACCCATTTCTGCTAACTCTTTGTACCACTAACAAGATCTATCAAAACCAGATCCCCTTCTTCCAATGGCTATTGAGGTCCTCACAGTCAGAGAAGTCTCTGCAATAAATTTCGAAGGGACAACATGCAAGTGCAAAAGTTTGCATGAAAACAGCCCCATTATACACACATGTGCATTTACTTTTACACATTAGGGAATTAGACACATAGCTTAACTTATGAAAAGCTATTTATATGTATAATTGTCCACAAAAGGATTTTTCCTCTTGCACTGAAGCATTTGGTATTGGCTGCTATCAGAGACTGGATACTGAATTAGCTGCACGATTGTCTAAGCCAGTATGGCAACTCCTATGCATGAATAGTGTTTTCTCCACACCCATTTAGTCCTTTGCCTAGCACCAAAGAGTCCCAGTTATTGCCAGCTGTGGTTTATAATGCGGATTCCAGTGGACTGAGAAGCAGACTGAAACAATCTCATATATTGTCTTCTGGACAGATAGTAAAAACCTTTGTTCATTAGACTAGTCCAGCAATCTGAGCTAGTTTTGAGATGGAAACCAAGAGAAGAATATTTCCTGTCTCATTATAAGCCTTATGTGATATCTAGACCTTCCCAGTTCTTTAACTAACAGTGGATAGAGAATATGGAGAAGAGACTTATTCAAATACCCATTTGCTAGACATTTTTTGCAGAACAACGGTGCTCAGGACTGAAGAGCAATAGGAATCTATAGTGCTTCGCTAAACAATTATATAAGCAGGGCTGTCCTTAGCCATACATGGATGTGTACGGCACCTGAAAATTTGGGGCACCTCTGGGTCTTAATGTCCACCCTTCACCTCTTCCTATCCCCGTTCTGACCTTTCTTGGCTGCTGCAATCTTCATAGAATCACAGAATATTAAGGTTGGAAGGGACCTCTGGAGGTCATCTAGTCCAACCCCCTGCTTAAAGCAGGACCAATTCCCAACTAAATCCTCCCATCCAGGGCTTTGTCAAGCCTGACCTTAAAAACCTCTAAGGAAGGTGATTCTACAACCTCGCTAGGTAACTCATTCCAATGCTTCACCACCCTCCTAGTGAACGTTTTTCCTAATAGTGAATCTAAACCTTCCCAACTACAACTTGAGACCATTACTCCTTGTTCTGTCATCTGCTACCACTGAGAACAGTCTGGATCCATCCTCTTTAGAACCCCCTTTCAGGTAGTTGAAAGCAGCTATCAAATCTCCCCTCAGTCTTCTCTTCTGTAGACTAAACAATCCCAGTTCTCTCAGCCTCTCCTCATAAGTCATGCGCTCCAGGCCTCTAATCCTTTTTGTTGCCCTTCTCTGGACTCTTTCCAATTTTTCCACATCCTTCTTGTAGTGTGGGCCCCAAAACTGAACATAGTACTCCAGATGAGGCCTCACCAATGTCAAATAGAGGGGAACAATCACATCCCTCGATCTGCTGGCAATGCCCCTACTTATACAGCCCAAAATGCCATTAGCCTTCTTGGCAATAAGGGAACACTGTTGACTCATATCCAGCTTCTCATCCACTATAATCTCTAGGTCCTTGTCTGCAGAACTCCTGCCTAGCCATTCGGTCCCTAGTCTGTAGCAGTGCATGGGATACTTTCATCCTAAGTGCAGGACTCTGCACTTCTCCTTGTTGAACCTTATCAAATTTATTTTGGTCCAGTCCTCTAATTTGTGTAGGTCCCTCTGTTTCCTATCCCTACCCTCCAGTGTATCTACCACTCCTCCCAGTTTAGTGTCATCTGCAAACTTGCTGAGGGTGCAGTCCACACCATCCTCCAGATCATTGATAAAACTCTTGAATAAAACCGGCCCCAGGACCGACCCTTGGGGCACTCCGCTTGATACCGGCTGGGAACTAGACACGGAGCCATTGATCACTACCCGTTGAGCCCAATGATCCAGCCAGCTTTCTATCCACCTTATGGTCCATTCATCCAGCCCATACTTCTTTAACTTGCTGGCAAGAATATTGTGGGAGACAGTATCAAAAGCTTTGCTAAAGTCAAGGAACAACACATCCACTGCTTTCCCCTCATCCACAGAGCCAGTTATCTCATCGTCTGGAGGGGATCTAGTACTTAAAGGTGAAAAAGCCTTCCAGCCTGCCAGACCTATTGGCACAATACTGAAGCTGTTAAAGAGCCATTCAAGTGTTAATGAAGTCATTTAACAGGCATTTGTCAACCGCCAGGTATGTATTGTCAGTTTCTGAATTTACTGACAAAAACAGTTTGTGCATTACTGTAATATTTACTCAGAACCACTGTTCCCTTTAGCTGTGTTCAGAGAGTGAAATTCACTCACCTCATTCATGCCATGAAATTTCTCCTAAATAAGATTTAAGTGGTGCTGAGAACTGTTGCTGGCCCTCTAAATTTCATCCTAAATTTCTGTATTGGGGCCGGAACTATGCCAGTTAACACCAGCTGGAGATTTCGTCCACCATTCTAGTTTATCAAGTGGCATGGTGTGGAAGGCTTTCCCTTATTTTAATCTCTATTCTAGAGAGTTCCAAGGATGTTAATAAATACGGTTATTTAATAGCAGTCCAATCGCAGCCAAACTACTTGTTCCAACAGGCATTGATTGATCTTTCCTTTTTTGTTGTTGTTTGTTTGCTCGGTAGGTTGTTGCTCTGACATTAGAAATGCTCAGAGCTCATTGAAATTACAGCAAAGTGATCAGAACTGATGTCAGGGGTTTCATTTTAATTGAAAGCAGGTCAGAAAGACACCAAAGGGCTGCAGCAGATGTTGAACGAATCAGAAAGAAAGATGAGAAGTTTCCTGCTTGTTTGACTGCAAGAAAAAATGTCAGTGGCTGCTAGTTTTAATATTGGAGATATAAAACTACATTACTCAGATGCTGGTGGCGACTTCTTAGTTACACTTTTCTGGTAGGATCCCGGGCTTTCGCAAAGCCCAAGCTCGTAAACTGGTAAAATATGCTCCCCTGGCTGACACCTTGAGAGCAAAGGGATATGAGGTGCAGGTGGATGCCCTGACCGTTGGAGCCCTGGGCGCCTGGAACCCCTGCAACGAGCGTCTGCTGTGGACGTGCGGGATCGGTCGATGCTACGCATGTCTCAGGCGGCATCTCCTGGTCTCAGACACCATCCCGTGGTCCAAGGACATCTACATCAAACACGTCACCGGACACCAACAGTACCAGGAGGCGGGAGCCGGAGCCACATAGTGCTTCGACTATGAGAAACAGACTGAGAGACTCTGCCCGTTGGGCCATATGAACCAGAACCATCAACTCACTGAACACTAAATGTCACCAAATGACGGTCGATCCATTCTCGTCATTGTATCCACTCGTTATACTCCACACCTGAACATAGCCATTATATGAACAACATACTCTCGTATCTCAATGTCCGTACTTTGACCCATCAATCTTTTACCCCCAATCAGGGATATTGCAGATTATGTATTGTGTACACCACCCAATCTTAAACCGATCTTCGCACCTCTTGATAATCTGTTATTCCATTATAACCAGAAACCTCTATGCTTAAACTCTGCATTTCACTCTTTTTAAAACATCATCTTAATATCATTTTCAAAAGTGCAGAAGCACCCAACTCCCATTTAGGCTTCAGGACTTTGAAAATCTGCCCCTTGGACACTGTTGAAAATGGGACTTTGGCTCCTAACTCACTTAAGGGCTTTTGAAAATTTTACTCCAAATCTATATATATTTGCTGTGTTGGATTTCCTCCTAATAGGATTCTACTATGGGAGGGTTAGTGACAAGCCTGCTCGGGATATAATGTATGCAACATAGGTTGATTAAATAGACATTCATAAAGACAAACTCATGTAACATAAATATACATACAGTGTAAAAGAGATGGGACAAAACCAAACAAAGGAGCCTAACACAAACAAAAAGTTGGTTGAGATTCAAATTCTGCTTCCTCCAGTCATATATGGTTGTGGCAACTTCTTTGCTCCTCTTTCCAACCAAAGGGGAGATAAGGCCAAAACAAGCACAAGAACAAAGCACTCCCTGCTTCAAAGTCTGCATTTAACAGTCACCTCATAGGTTCTCACTCCATCTTCCTATTGTAAATGAAATGAAGCTTCATCCTAAGGGTTCATCAACTCTACACTTAGAAACAGTTTAGGAGCCTGGGTATATCACAGTTGCCCCTTGACCTAGTTACAGCATGGTTAACATTTGCAGAAAAACATTGTCAGGAATTTAATCTGTCATAATTTGTTTCTATGGCGACTTGCTACGTTTGAGCAAATTCCCGGTCCTGAGAGATGAAGGCTGCTTTTGTGGTGGGTGGTGAGGTTAAGGTAAAGTTTCTTATTCACTCAGTCTTGTTGCAATGAATCCTAGGAGCTAGGGAACGGAATGGAAAACAATGTTAGTGTTTGATTTTTCCATTAGCAGCCTCCAACCACACACTAGAGACTGTAGACCTAGAACTGCAATTGTGTATGTAAAAATACTCAAAGAATTAGTAGCATTGATTGCAGAGGGCAATAAAGCCCTCCGTTCAGTATTTCAATGGGATTCTAGCTTGCAGGCCTCAATTTTCTTTTAAAAGTAGGCAATTAATTTGTAAACTGGTTGAAGAGGTTGCGAGTTCTGAATATCAACACATTCCCTGTGTTTTGGAATATACTTTACTCTTTCAAGGAAAATAATGCTCCTCAATGATATGTGTATGGCCGTTAAAATGAATGCTCATCTCTTTTATAGTGTTTTTCCTCAGTAGACTTCAAAGCACTCTGTAAAACAAGATAACCTCATTATCCCAAATTTACAGGTGAAGAGTATGAGGCACCAAAAGGGGAAGTGACTTGTTCAAGGTTACACTGGAAGCCAGGGGCAGGACCAGGAATAGAATGGACTCCATGTCTTGGGCCTTCATCTCTCATTACTTTATCATGATCATTTCACTGTTACCTTGTCCACCCCCACACATGTGTTGTTGTCTCCACCTATTTTCTCTCATTTTAAATTGGCAGACTGGAAATTCTTTGAAGCTCTGTAGCATGTGTAGATTGCATAGTGTGTCCCTGCTTGGGGCCTGTAGTCATTACTGAAATACAAAAAATAGTACTAGATTGTCCAGCATGTCAATAAGAGCACTGTGATGCTTTTAAGTGCCTTATTTAGGATGAGATATTAAACTGTGATTCTTATGCTATTCTTTAAAGATTTGCTAGTACTTTTTTGATAGAGCAGTGGTATTTGTCCTAAATTAATTACAACTCTGGTAAATACTCTAGCCACTTACAGTTTCTGCTGAAATATATATTCTTCCCTTTCTTTCCTAGTCCAGATACTCACCCAGGGTAATAAGTATAGCTCCATAGAGCTGAAACTTCTGTGTGCTCTTACGATCTTTCACCTTGGCTAGGACAAAGTTTAAAATGTGAGTAAAAGATGCTGATACTGGCTCCATTATTGAATCACAATGAGACTGATGCTTCTGCCCAATTCCAGCCATGCTTCAGCCATTATTGCCCTGAAGAGCCCACTTCACCAAACAAAGTGTCATCCTTTCCTTTCAGGGAACTACAATTAAATGCAATGTAACATTTCAATCCTTTAATGGTTGTGTTCATATTCTTCTTTGCTTCCATTTTTTATTCCTTCTTTTTGCCCTCTTCTTTCTTCACTTCCTTCTTTCTCTTCCTCCATCTCTCTTACATTTCTCCTCCTTTTTCTTCCTTTTCACCTATTTTTTTCTCTCTCTCTTCCTCTTGCTATTTTCTCTTCTCTTTCCCTCACCAGTCTTTCTCCCCTCCTTTCTTCCTTGATTTCCGGACAGTCTGTGTTTCTATGGGTGACCAGGCAACAAAATGGGAAATGAAATTCAAGGTTGATTAAATGCAAAATAATGCACACTGTAAAACATAATCCCAACTGTAGGTATAAAATGATGGGGTCTAAAATAGCTGTTACCACTCAAGAGAGAGATCTTGGAGTCCTTGTGGATTAAGTGAAGATATGATGGAGGTCTGTGAAGTCATGACTGGTGTGGAAAAAGTAAAGAAGCGATATTTACTCCTCATAACACAAGATGTAGGGATCACCAAACGAAATTACTAGACAGCAGGTTTAAAACAAATACATTCATGGAGAAGAGGTCCAGCAATGGCTATTATCCAGGATGGGCAGGAAGGGCATCCCTAGTCTGTTAGCCAGACGCTCAGAATGGGCAACAGGCGATGGATCACTTGATTACCAGTTCTGTTCATTCCCTCTGGGGCACTTGGCACTGGCCATTGTCAGGAGAGAGTTTGCTGGGCTAGATGGATCTTTGGTCTGACCCACTATGGCTGGTTTTATGTTCCCTTCCCTCTGGTTCTCTCTGACTCTTTCACACTATCCTGCCATATGTCTCTCTCCTGTCACTTCTCTGCTCCTTGGTGTTTCTCCTCTTCTGTATTACAGTCAACAGGAGCTGCAGGACATTTATTTAAGTGCCTAAACACAGATTTAGGAGCCTAACATAAGCACCCATTTTTGTGAACCATTGCCATCTTGCTTATTATTTTATCATCTCAGCCATGGACAATTTGATCAAAATTTTAGATCGCATCTGGACATTTCTTCCAACAGCAAATAATGTGTCTTGCATATGGGTATGGTGAGTGTAGTATAAATTGTTGGGGGAAGGGGAGGCCCAGCATTAATTATAGTATGGCAATCTCTGAGATCACCTGGACTAATTGAGATGTACGGTCCTTTGTTAACCAGGTCAGCCGTGGGTCAAGAGAACAGGTGGTTGAGCACAGTTTCATAACTGCCTGTTTAATATTTGGCTCTGAAATTTCCCTGAAGTTGTCGGGAGGAGCGATATGATAATTATCAAAAGACTGTTTAGGAAGGCACAATGTAGACTGATGGGGAAACAGCTAATTACAAGCTAATCTTTCCAATTTGGGAAGCGATAAGATTTAAATAAGATTGGCAAGTAAGTGGATGGCTTGAAGAGTGTCTCCACCATCAGTGTGGTCCCCGTAGCCTATCACGTGCCAGTCCTCAGCCTAAGCACTGTCCTTCCATACGATCAATGAAGACAGCTTAGTGTTGCATAACTGTAAATCATTTGAATAGGATTGAAACTGAAATTGCCAGTCATAATAAACACATCACATCTCAGTAGTTGGATTCGGGAATTTTATGAGTCTTTGATTTTCATGCAAAACCAACTATTCCCACAGTAGTTAAGTCATCACATTGTCCTTCACTAGTCCAGTATGGATTATTGAGAAACAGGCTGAGCATCATAAGTACCAAAGGTCATCAACATTTAAAATGTATCTGCTGGTTAAATTCACTTGCTCAGTGGATGGATCCAACAAATCTTTATTAAGGCAAAGACCTAATAATTAATGCTCCTGTATGATCTCACTCACAAGTGGGAAGCTCATCAGGACAACCTCACCACACAGTTGCCTTCACAGCTTCAATATCTCTTTGTTACACAGATTTATTTATACATTTTTCTTATACAGATGTCTTAGTTTCTTATTTCCATGTTAACAATCCTCCTCTGTACAGGTTTAGTGTTAGTTCAATCCAGCTGCTTCTAGTTTTGTGGCTACTTTCTTTGATTTTCCTCACAAACATGAGTACTTCGTAGTTGCTTACACCATGCACTGTTCTGCTCAAGCCGTTAAATATTATCAGGACAAAAAGAATGAGGAGTACTTATGGCACTTTAGAGACTAACACACTTATTTGGGCATAAGTTTTCATAGGCTAGGACCCACTTCATTAGTTCTTTTTACGGATGCAAACTAACACGACTACCACTCTGAAAATTATCAGGACAGACTCTTCAAAATCACAGGAGGCTTTTATCAGTCCTAATATGGCTTTAATCCCAAGAGTATCCACTTGTGAAACAGGGAGCCATTTTGAATTTGCCTGGGTGAATGTACAAGTGACAGAAGGAAGATCCTTGTGCAGCAGGATTTTTTAACCAAGTGCAAGACAAATCAGAGACTTATTCAATGTTTAGGACGATAGACCAGGAGTCCAGACATCTGGGCTCTATTCCCAGCTCTGCTGCAAGACCTCGGGCAAGTCACTTTACCTTTTTCCCTCCCATGCTTGGACCATCCTATCTTTTCAGATTGTAAACTCTTTGGGGCAAGTTCTGTCTCTTATTGTGTGTTTGAACAATGTTTAGCACACTGGGAACCTAATCTCAGTTGAGGTTTCTAGGAACTGTTGCAATAGAAATGCAGTTTAAGCTCATTGCAAAGTTGATATGACTGTAATCACCCTAATTAGTATGTGCACTTCAATTCTCAATACAGTAACTCCTCGCTTAACATTTTAGTTATGTTCTCACTTAACGTTGTAGTTATGTTCCTGAAAAATGTGACTTTAAGCAAACTGATCTTAAGTGAATCCAATTTCCCCAAAATAATTAATGTAAATAAGGGGGTTAGGTTCCAGTGACATTTTTCCCACCAGACAAAAAAACTATATATAGTTTTAAACAAATTAATACTGTACACAGGTATGATGAATGTGAAGCTTGGTTGAGGTGGCAAAGTCAGAGGATGGAAGAGGGTGGGATATTTCCCAGGGAATGCCTTGCTGCTAAATGATGAAATAGCAATTGGCTGAGCCCACAATTTGTCAAGGACCTTGGTGAGATAATTGTTGCCAGAACTGCAGGAGCACCGTGAAGTTCATTATTGGGCTAAGGAATTCTGGTTCATAGTAGGCTGTATTGGTGAGTGGGCGAATGGGGGTTGAATACAGATCTGCAAATCTTTCTTTTCACCTCCCACCATTCTAATATGTCTGGATATCCGAGGGATCATACAATTTTTTTTTTGCCCCAACTACTCCCTGTCTGTATGTTTTATGTGTGTTATCATTATTTATTTGATACTGCAGAAGCTGAACCATTTTAGCAACTCTCTTATAAACCCTCAGTGTAGGGGTCAGGCACCACTAAGTTACCATGATTGGTCATGCCCGTTCAAGCCTGGTTTCCTTCATTAGTGTCTTCTTTGCATAATTACATCAAGATATATGTAATTTATTTTTATATATATATATATATATATATATATTTGTCTTGCCTTGACAGCCCCCTACTTTCTTTAAGGGCTCCTAAAGCACTTAGATGGATACTCAAATAACGCTCCTCATATACTGAATTATTGTTTCCTTCCATGAGGCTTTGGTGTCTCTCCCAGTTTAGCACGAGGCTTCAGAAAATCCCCTATGTTGTGGCAACAGAACAAAAGAGACCATACAGTGGGTACTCAGTTGGAGAAGCCTCCCGCTATGCCTCGGTAAGGGAAAGAACCAAAGCATTAATTAATAAAGTTGTCACTGTAAAGGATGATTATCTGCCAAAATTCTGGCAAGGGCAGGAAATCCTGTTTCAAGGGATGGCAGAGGATGAGTAGCCATTTATTTTCTCTGTGCTTTTAGTTTTATACTTGGGGGCATCATTTTCAGCTTGATCTGCTGAAAAAATTAAGAATTACTGGATGGGAAATACTTGGTGGTTGAGATCAACTTGGCTTCACCTGCCACCATCCTGAATTTATTACCTGTGGTCTTAAAACCTTCCTGGGGAATTCCTATAGAATTTAATGAGGACAATAATGGATATTAGGAAAAACTTTTTCAGTCGGAGGGTGGTGAAGCACTGGAATGGGTTACCTAGGAGGTGGTGGCATCTCCTTCCTTAGAGCTTTTTAAGGTCAGTCTTGACAAAGCCATGGCTGGGATGATTTAGTTGGGGATTGGTCCAGCTTTGAGCATAGGGTTGGACTAGATGACCTCCTGAGGTCTCTTCTAACCCTGATATTATATGATTCTTTGACAAATCAAGTGGACGCTTACAAAAGTTGCACCGATTCTTGTGGAATTTACAAGCCTGGAGGGCTAGATTTTCAGATATGACCAGTGACTTCAGATAGCTCGGTTTGTGGGTGTCCATCTAGTTGGATTTTGACCCAGTATTCAAAGGGTGGGTGCGCAGCACTTTCTCAAATCAGGCTCCGTAAAGGGAGCATACCTTGGCAACCCATAAATGGAATCCCCCAGAATCACTAGCCACTCTTGAAAATCTTGGCCATAAATTTGAATTGAGAAATGTTACCGTTTCTTTTTAGTATTTTTATTTTTAAAATCATGCTATACGTTTCTATACCAGGAAGATCATTCTTTCAAGTCCCATAGGATATCCAAAGAAAAGATCTAATTTTCTATTAAATTCTAGAGGTCTCATCTTACTGTGTATTTATATATAAATTCCCAGTAGCAAAACAAACAAGAAAGAAGCTCAGTTAACATGAACTGTACTTCAACATCCTTACTAAACTTAATATAATGAAAACAAATGGACATTTTGATTAAATAGCTATAATTAGTATGACATGTTATGAGCTGAACCCAGGGTTTAATTATCTAATTAAGAGCAAGGGAAAATCATTAAGGTTTGTAAGCCTCAAATAATTCATTTTCCGTGGAGAAGGTGGAAAAAGAAGCCCCTGTCATTGCAGAATGTGGTTGGCTCGTAGCACTGAGGAGTAAATCTTAGTGTGTGATGTCAGTTCTGGGCAATACAGCAGGTGGGGAATGAATCAAACTAACTTCAAGAAGAGCTGCTGAGGGAGGGATTATCACTTAGTGGGTAGAGCCCCAGATCAGCAGTCAGGCCCACCTGGACCTCCTTAGCAGCTCTTCTACTGTGTGTGACCTTTGGCAAATTGATTAGCCACAGCTTACCTATCTGTCTCCCTTGCCCCCTGTAATCCAGGTGTAGATCCCTGTCCCATACAGAAAGGGAATAGCAACCATGGGATAAGCATCTGTGCAGGCATCTTCCCGTGTTGGATGGAAGCAAGGCTCAGGGAGATACACGTTGTCCAGGGAAAAACTTTAGGGAAGATAATACAATCCGGGCTGGTCTCCTGTCTCTGACAATGCCACATGTGCTTTAGAGGAATGTGGTAGAAAGCCTTCAGCACACAGCAATGGGACGATCTGCACTGAGGAAAGTTTCTTCTAACCTCCAAGAATTAGAGGTTGGCTGAAAGCCTGAAGCTTGAGGGCTTATATTCCATTCCAAACATCTGGGTTTTTTTAGGGGCAGGTTGTTAATAGTATAATTCTTCATATCCTTGTTATCCACTTAAATCCTTCCCTGAATTCTGCTCTGCTTTTGGTCTCAACAATAGCTGGTTGCAGGGAGTCCCACAGTTTAAAACAGTATTTCCTTCCATCAGTTTTGAATTTCCTACTTTTCAGTTTGTTCCATATTTTTGGCCAGGAATCGCAGACCCTGGGGAATCTAATGAGGAATTTGGCATAGAAAAAAAGTGGGGGAAAGGGTGACAGTGTGGTCAGGAAAGAAATGAGGGTTTTACTCAGGTGGTTGTTTGTAACTATACATTGGCACAGATATGAAACACATCTTCCCCTTTGAGAAGAATGAATGTAATGATTAGCTTGTTATCGTTTGGTGTCTCACATGTTATCTACATGGAAGATAGGGTTGGGTAAGATAGCAGCACCAGGAGAGTTGCGGACACTTCCCACCCTGGTTTTCAGATGCCATTGGTTGTGGAGTGTGCATTGCATTTGTGCCAAATCATGGGTGACTATCCTGGGTTAATAACCATGCCTGGATCTGGAGTTGGTACAGCATGTACCAGGCACCAGGGAAAGTTCCTGGCCTTAGAGAAAATCAGAGAGAAATAGGGACCTTGACACAGAAGAAGGCAGAGAGAATGAATCAGCATGAATCAGAAGATGTGACCTGACCCCTTGCCCTCCGGTCCCCCAAGATCTGCTTGTTGACTAGCTAGTTGCTGGCAAATGCATGCTGAAAAACCTGTGTTCTGGATCCTCTCAGCCACTTGTGTGTGGCTGCCAATCCATCTTCAAGATAAGCCGCATGCCCGTGTCAGTGGTTTGGAATAGGGGGCCTGAGAAAGGGAGGACTTACAGTGCAGTGAAGAGACTCCCTTTCTGAGCGCTCAGACTTCACCTCTCTTCCTTCTCATGAGAGGCCTTCTGCCATGTGACAACAATGCCACTCCTTATGTCGTGTTGTCGTCTTCATCAGCAGCAGCCTGAATTCCATGTGCATCGTTCTGTTGACTTCAGTTCTCTTTGCCTCAGACCCCAGAAGTGTGTGTCATATCGTTGCAGGATGCTGTAGGCAGCAGGACTCCGCTATGGCATCTGGCCTTGTTCCTAGCTCTCGACTCCCACTATCCCCTCTTTCCTGTTCTCATACCCCCATTTCCAACCACATTAGCTCTTCCCCACTCCTCGCTTAGCAACAGAGTTTAAACCATCCATACAGGTGAAGCGACAATGTGTAACTAATGCTTCTGTAAATAAGGAGTTTCTGACCTTAAAAAAACAAACAAACAAAAAACAGGTAGAAGTGGGGCTGGTATTTTACGGAGCTTAAATTGAAGCTTAAAGTTCACATTGTTCTTTCACATTAAGTCCCAGATCCTCAAAAATATTTAGGAATCTTATTCCCATTGATGCTCAATAGGAGTTAGGCACCTAAATATCTTTGAGGGCCTAACTCCCTTTAGCTACCCTCTTTGCTTCCCATGTCTATTTGCAAACCTGCGGGCACATCAGCCATTAGCCCTCAGCGTAATGCCTCCTTTCCAAGAAGGTACAATTCCTGCAGCCATGTTGCTTATATCTCCCAACATGGATGCCATATTGCCCCGCCTCATGGTCAGAAACAAACCAATGTGGCTGCTAGGAGACAGTAAGAGAAGAACTTGGTTTTTAAGCAAAGAAATCTCTAAGGAGAATGAATCACTTTAGCATTAAGCTAAGAGTCAAGTACCTGTCATGCTTCCAGCAGCCGGGATCAAGCATTTGACCTCTGGAGCTTAATGTATGTGCCTTGACACCCTGGGCTAAAAGGTCCAATTCTTAGCCAGCAAGGTAGCAGGCTCATCAACCTGTATACACCACAGAGCACCACACTGTGTGGGCATGATTGACTTATGCACCTCACCTGTTTAAAGTTGTTCACTCTATTCATAGATCCTTAATCCCCATATCCCTCTGGATCCCTGAAGTAGATTTTTATATCCTGTTTTTGGTTTTTGTCCTGTTCATATGGCAAAATCTTATAGAAATCCCACTGAACCCGATCCAAGCTCCTGGGTATTAGTGGAAAGCCTCCCATTGGCTACAATGGGCTTTGCCTATGGCCCCTTACATTTATCATCAATAAAAGGTTGGGGACTTAATGCCATTTCATATTACTGGTGTCACTAGAAACTCAAAGCACTGGGAAACAATGAATAGTACTGTGTCTATCAGTAGGTCGTGCATAACAAAGAAACCCCATTTCATTGTACTGGGTAGGAGAATGTGTAAAATAATGCTTTCCAAGTGGGAGACTAAATGGCTCATGGAATGGCTGAAAACCAGAAACTGAGCTCCATTGTTACTTAAGGCAGTACTGTCAGTACATTACATGTTGGGATTTCAGTTTAAATTAATGTCCCCACCCCTCAAATCCAGTTTTGACATCTGAGTTCCAAGTATGTTAGAAGAGAGAGTCTTGAAAGACCCAAATAGATTCTCTCCAAAAGATTCAATTTCTCCTAAATCTCTCTTCTCACTCCTATGTTTTGGAAACAAATAAAATATAAAGAATCAGAAAGAAATAAAATATAAAGAGGATGCACTTGTTAACACAACATTTATTTTGGCCATTGGATTATCTTCCATCTCAGTTAAATTCTTGCATTCTGAATCCAGATCTATTCCATTTTGAAAGTCACATTACAGCATCAGAAGAAACAAGAAAAAATAAACCTTCCAGACTTTCAGTAGAGTTTACTTACATACAAAGCAGAAATCATCATGCAGAGTTATTAAGAAACATAGAAAACACATCATCTCCTTCTGGAAAACACTATGCCTTGAATTGTTGAATTGCTCTACATTTTAATGTGCAGATTTGTTCCTTGGCTTTTTGTTGAAAGGATCAAACCATTTGGCATTTTGTCTGAGGCATAAATGCATTAGGAAGATGCAGTATAATTTATTAAAATGTATAAAGGGAACAAAGAATAGGATTAATTTTCTTCCTCTCTTTTAATTCCAGGGGCACCACTAGGGCATTTAATATGGGTTAAACCAGATTCAAAGAGCTTTTCATTAGACATTTAACATAAATGACTAAGAGCTTAATCAGCACATACATTTAAATGCATTGAATGGAGGAATTGGACTGTACATTGCATTGTGATTTATAGAGTTTTTGTTTTTGATTACATAAGGGAAATGCATTTTTATGCCTTAAAAGCATTCTTTTGTGATGTCAAAGAATGTGCTATATTATTGTTCAGAAAATGGTGTTTCAATTTGGTGGCGAAGCCTAAAGTCACTGAAGTGGAAAAGATAACTAGGAAATTCCTCAAAGTCTTGCAGTTTGTGGGTTTTTTTTCCTTCAAAAAGTCTTTTTTCTAAGCCTGATAATGAACGTTGCTTCTGCTTTCCGCCCCATGTCGCCTTCAAATTCTTTCTAACTGCTTTTATTTATTTATTTTTAAAGAAAAAAACCTCAAGTCATGAATACTTCTGGAATGCAGTTTAAACAGGATTAGAAGGAGCGTTCTGATGCCTGTCTTACAGTGCGGAGACAAAACAATGTTGAAAATGTTCCTCTTTTTATCATTTAGTGATAGTATAAAAGTAATTCAGTCCCCACTTAAACAATACCTGGGGTAACTGTGTGTATCATCTGTTCCATCAGAGATGATTATAGGAAATTAAACTGCTGCACAGGCAAAACTGGCTCCATTTTAAGGAACTTTATCAAAATGTTAAGGAAGGATAATATTCTAAACAGCTTACTTTTTAGTTTCTGTTTGCCTTCAGCAAAACTGTGTATTACCGTTTCTCCTCAAATTGCAGCTAGTTTCCCTTCTAACAAAAGACATTGTTCTCCCCCCTTTCTCATATCTTTGGAGGAGACAAAGTATATCTCCTTATCCAGAAAACGTTCAGAGCTCTTATCAGCAGAAATGGAAGCATCTCAGCAATGGGGATTTTTTCCCTTCTTACTGCCTCTTTATTTTTTTATTTTTAGTAGCTCAGCAAAAAAAATAAATTAAAAAAAGGCCCATTCTCTGAGCTACGATCCCTTATTGTTATGAAAGCTATCATGCTGGGAGAGCAGTCACCCTAAAATGCCTGCCTCCCTCCCCCCGCCCTCTCTCTCTCTCTCTCTCTCTCTTTAAATAAAATGTACACTTCGAACTGTCCACCTGCTCTATGACAGATCCAATCTGGGACGTTGAGAGGAAGGAAGGAAATAAGGTGTTGAAGTGTATATATGTGTGTGTGTGTCCATGCGTGTGTGTGTCTATCTATCTAGATATAATATGAAAGGAGCTTACCTATTGGAGGTAAACTCTGTTTCATTTAGGGTGACCAGAAAGCAAGTGTGAAAAATTGGGATGGGGTAATAGGAACCTATATAAAGAAAAGGCCCCAAAATCGGGACTGTCCCTATAAAATCAGGACATCTGGTCACTTTCATTAGGGGTTGAGTGCATTCTATTCTGCCCTGTTCTATTCTGTTCTCTGCAGGTTCTTACATAGCCTCTGTGTTATCTGAGAACCTCTCTGTGTTGCGCTAAGCGATGTGATGAACATCTGTCATGTGTGGTTCATTTTCTCTCTCATCCTCCCTCCAGGGGGTGAACTGCGTGTGCAGCAGAGTGCTTTGTTTTGGTAGGGATTTTTGCCTGGTTGCTTGCTTTTTAAATACAGCTGCTTCTCTGTGTGGTCAAGAAGCCAGGTGGAAGAATGGCAGTTTGCGTTGCACATGGAAGGTTGGGGTGATTTGTGAAGGCCCTTAGTTCTTATGGGAGTTTGTTCCACAGTCTCTGATAAGCCCCCCCCCCCCCCCCTCCCGAGCTCTATCTTCTGCACAGAACTGGGTTTATCCCTATGAAAGAAAGCTCCATTATGCCAGTGGAGGGGAGTTGCTGACTGTAGTTTTCATCCCGGAGTTTAGGTGATTTAACTGGATATTCCATGGGAGGTCACTGCAGAGCCGAGGACAATTACAACTAGAAAGGTTTTCATTTCATTAGAGCAGCAGTTGTCTAGTACCTCACAGGATTGATCCAAGAGAAGGGGATTTTTAAATGATGTGGGAAAGAATCAACCCAGATGCCATTGAAGTCAATGGGTCTGATTCTCCAATGTTTTGCACCTTGCTATAGCCACGTATGGCCTGATCCAGCACTATACACACATGCCTAACTTTAAGCACTCAAGTTATGCCCGTAGAAGTCAAGGGATGTACTTGTGCGTAAAGTCAGGTACTAAGCCCTTTGATCTGATCCAAAGACCTAACATTCTATCCATGAACTTTGGTGGGCTTTGGATCAGGCCATTACTTAGCAAATGCTAAGAGAATGTAAATAATCACATTGGGTAGCATTTAATTCCCCCTTTGCCTGCATTTACAAAGGTGTAAAAGATCTTGCCCTGCCCAAGACCCTAGAGAATCAAGCTTAATGAAAGTTTGGCCCTTGAGTTCAATAGCTGCAGCATCAGCTCCTAAGCAAGCCAAGTGCTGCAGTGGTGTTTAAAGAGGGGCTCCCAGATGGGCGAAGGAGGACAGTTATTCAAAAAGAATTGTACCTGGGCCAGATCCCACAATCACAATTCCCATGAAACCCCCACAGCTTTCAGGCAGATCCTCAAACGAGCCAATCTGGAGCAGCAGTCTGTTTGCTCCATTTACTGTTATCTGAAGAGCCATTTGTGTTTGGATAAAGATGGGTGAATAGGTTCAGGCAAAATATTCTTATTTGTTAGGCATTTGCACTTCACAAGAGGCAACTAAATAAAATACCAACACAGATGGATAGATGCAATGGGTGAGCCAGAACTATGTCACAACATGAGGAACCAAATTTTATCAGATGTGGTAAACTCTGGTCTTGCAAAAACGTATACAGTGGGACTTAGCATGCATGAATTTATGCACGTGCATAAGACTGCAGAGTCAGGACCTTAGATTGGAAAATAGTTGGGGGCAGAACCCTGTCTTCCTTTATACTTTGTACAGCAGAACGCACACTGTCAGGGTTCACCAAGTGAATAATTAGGAATAATATTGATTAAGGATAATATTAATGTACGGGTTGGGTGTGTTCACAGCCTCAATTATCACCTATCTGGAGGAGCAACTTCAGTAATTATAGGGCTGGAAGGGTCCTCTAGAAGTCATCCACTCCAGTCCCCTGCACTCATGGCAGGACTAAGTATTCTAGATCATCCCTGACAGGTGTTTGTCTAACTTGCTCTTAAAAGTCTCCAATGATGGTGATTCCACAACCTCCCGAGGCAATTTATTCCAGTACTTAACTACCCTGACAGTTAAGAAGTTATTCCTAATGTCCAACCTAAACCGGCCTTGCTGCAATTTAAGTTCATTGCTTTTTGTCTTATCTTCAGAGGTTAAGGAGAATATTTTTTTCTCCCTCCTCCTTGTAATACTAAGAAGGGGAAATGGAATTTAAAGAAGAAAGCAAAGCTTTAAAAGCTAAAAAAAAAAAAAATACATTTGGCATCTAGCAACCACGTGGCCATGTCCTGCAAATCTTACTCAGGCAAGTCAATGGGTTAAAGCAGGGGTTGGCAAACTTTTTAGCCCGAGGGCCACATCTGAGCATGGAAATTGTATGGCAGGCCATGAATGCTCATGAGAGTGGGGGCTGGAGTGCGGGAGGAGGAGATAGATCTAGAGTGTGGCCAGAAATGAGGAGTTCAGGGTGCAGGAAGGTGCTTTGGGTTAGGGAATGGGGGGGTGAGGGCTCCAGCTTGGGGTGCAGGCTCTAGGGTGGGGCTGGGAATGAGGGGTGCAGGAGGCTGCTCTGGGCTGCGACCAAGATGTTTGGAGGGCAGAAGAGGGATTAGGGCTGGGGCAGGGGATTCAGTGCGGGAAGGGGTCGGGGTGCAGGCTCCAGGCAGCAATTACCTCAAGCAGCGGCATGTCCCCCCCACCTACGGCTCCTAAGCCGAGGCATGACCAGGCAGCTCTGCACACAGCCCTGTCTGTTGGTGCTGTCCCTGCAGCTCCCATTGGTCACAGTTCCTGGCCAATGGGAGCTGCAGGGGCGGGGCTTGGGGCTGGAGCAGCGTTTAGAGCCCTCTGGTGACTCTACACATAGGAGCTGGAGGGACAACATGCCACTGCTTTCGGGAGCCTCATGGACTAGGGCAAGCCCCAGAGCCTGCTCCCCAGTAGAAGCTTGAGGGCCAGATTAAAACATCTGGGGGGCCTGATGTAGACCGCAGGTCGTAGCTTGCCCACCCCTGGGCTAAGTGCATGAGGAAGGACTACGCAAAGGTTTTCAAGATCAGGTTTCTGGTTAAAAAAAAACATGTTAAAAGATGTGAAAAGCAATGGGATGTAAATGTTTAACCTGATATATTGAGTTTTCCCCAGTATGCATCTGATGAAGTGGGTATTAGTCCACGAAAGCTTATGCTTCAATGCTTTAGTGAGTCTTTAAGGTGCCACAGGACTCTTTGTCACTTCCCCAGTATGAAAGTTCTTCCTTAAGGAGCCTGAACCAAAGCCCATTGAAGTCACTGGAGGATTTCCATTGGCTGCAATAGACATTGAATCAGGCTTTAAAGTGAATGTGGACATTGCTTATGCATATAAGCAAAGATTTTCTTAAAAGCTTCACAGCTAAGTCTTGATCGATTCTATAACATATCTTTATAGATCCGATAGTTCTTCCACTGAAATCAAAGGCAAAACTTCCATTGATTTCAGAGGGAGAAAGAGTTGGCCCTAAAGAAAAGATTTCACTCATAGTACATAGTAAATGAGTCTTACATGCTTCCCTTGGAGGGAAAATCTATATGCAAGCAGGTTTTATGTATACAGACGCACAGAGACAGGTGTTGAAGACTATGAGCTCTGGATTCAATCCATGTTCTTTGAGGCTTTCCAAAAAAAAAAACAACCAACCCCAGCCAAATGTTATTTATTTGTTCTTGATTCAATTTATTTTTAATTTTGGTTCCAAAAACAGAATGAAGAGTTTGCAGGTACCACAGTCCCTCTGTACAGCTGAAATGGCAAACTCCTGCTTTGGCTCATTCACAGAATATACACCCAACCGGGTGCCC
Source organism: Sternotherus odoratus (assembly GCA_032164245.1). Taxonomy (NCBI): domain Eukaryota; kingdom Metazoa; phylum Chordata; order Testudines; family Kinosternidae; genus Sternotherus; species Sternotherus odoratus. The sequence goes on from JAVMKO010000007.1 coordinate 99,703,538, forward strand.
AAAGTTAGGTGACTAAATGTGGATGTCTGAGCCTAAAAGACAGAAAAAAAGCCAGATTTATAAGGGTGCTGATGTCAGTGGCATTTGTGGGTGCTCAACACTTCTGAGAAGGCCATTTTTAAATAAGTGCCTGATTATGGATTTAGGGAACCTAATTTTAAGCAAACACTTTTTGAACATTTTAGTGCCATATACAGAGTGGCATTTTGTGTTGTCCAAAGATGACATGCACTAGCAGAAGTCATCAATTTAGGCTTAGAGACTGGGAATGACTGGGTCATTACACAAATTGAATCTATTTCCTCATGTTAAGTATCCTCCGGCATTCTTGTCAACTGTCTGATATGAACCCTCTTGATTATCACCACAAAGGGTTTTTTTCTCCTGCTGATAATAGCTCCTCTTCATTAAATAGCCTCTTAGAATTGATGTGGCAACTTCCACCTTTTCATGTTCTCTGTGTGTGTATATACATATTTTTTCCTACTCTCTGTTCCATTCTATGCATCCGATGAAGTGGGCTGTAGCCTGCAAAAGCTTATGCTTAAATAAATTTGTTAGTCTGTAAGGTGCCACAAGTACTCCTGTTCTACTAGCAGAAATGACAACCATTATTGTTCAAATTGTGAACAATCAAGAAAATATAATGTTGTGCCCACAAATCTGTAGAACAAAAGTGGCCCAATTCACCCAGCTCTCTGTAGCAGATTCCTGTACTATTCTGAACCATTGTTTAGTAGTTACCTTTCATATGGTTTACTGCCTGGACAGATAACAAGTTTGTTTTTTCTTAGTCTGCTGTTGATTTTCACGGTTGCCTTTTTATAAATTAGCATTTCATTTCATTTGTTCCTACAGATCTCTCTGTAAATACCTGCTTTGTGGGTTTTTTCCCTAACCACTGCATTAGTGTTTTTTTTTTCCCCATTAAGTTCATTTTTATGCATTAGATGGAAAAAAACGATTTCAAAAATAATTTTTCCTTTTCTGTATATCCCCCTTCCTGCCCCTGCTGCTATGTTGGTAGCAATGACAATATGAAAATCTATACATATTGGTATTCCAATAGAGGTTTCCCTCGCCAAACACAAGCAAAAAATTATGTGACTGAACATATTAACTCCAAAGATAAATCACAACCTGCAGGCAACATGAATAAGCTGAGGGAAGGAAGTGGGGTGGGGAGCCTGGAACCAGCTGGAGTCAAAAGATGGAACATTACACAGAGAAATCAGCAAACATTTATAAGCATAACTTTTTAGTATCACACAAGCTGGAAATGCAGAGTGATTGAAAAGCAGGCAGGCCCCGGACCACATAACAAGTTTTATTGACTTTGTGCTCATTCCTAGATTTCTCATAACTCTACCTTGGTTTTGGGACGTTTTTTCTCTTTTCTTTTTTTATTAAAAAAAATGAACTTAGGAAAAGCCAATTTCATGTGCTGTTAATTTAATTCCCAACATAAAAGCTTACTTCTTCTGATAGAAAATGAAATTACCCTTTCTACATCCTTTTTATCTGTCAATTAAATTATTTTTTTCTTCCCTCCTGCCCCCCCAAAAATTCCATGCACATTATCAGTTATATTTTCTGTGCTCACAACAAAATGGAAATGCAAAGAGGTGGCATTCGCTGCAGTAAATACAACAAAACCTGCTTGATTATCACGCAAAGATGCTGTAATGACAACCCCTCAAGACTTGTAATCTCCTTTTGTGAAGTTGTAGATATCTTCACTAATTCTCATTTTCGATTTGTCCTGGTATTGCATGGCAAAGCAGCTTTCATAACAGGACATCCAGCAGGGTTTAATTATTAACCTCTTTATTTTGTGGCACTTTGTTAAGAATTGGCTCTGGGAGGCAGCTTCCCCCTGCCTCCATATACATCTTTTGGGCAGAACGAGAGGATATTTACTGTGGTCCCTTTTGAATGAAGAAATTTAGAATAGTTTTTGTCTCTGCTTCATGTGGCCATCTCTTGATGATTGTGGAAGAAGTCCACACTTCTTTTCCCCTACGCTTATCAAGTATTTGTATTGCTTTAGAGTATAGCCAGCTATACTCTAGAAAATGGGGTGGTTTGTCCCCCCCCCCCGGAAAATTTCAACTTTTCATTGAAAAAACAAACAAACAAACACAAATCCAGATGAAAGCTGAAAATCCAGATGAAAGCTGAAAAGTCTGCAGCCAAAAGAAAAACAACTAAAGTTGTTTGGGTTTTGTTTTTTCAATATCTTTTTTTTTTAAGGAAGGCCGGTAAATACTTTCCATGAGCATTTTAAATTAGTCAAGCCACCCCCCCCCCCCCCCCCCCAATGCAAGGTTTAGGTATGAAAACCTGATGCTTAGCTACTCAGTTCCTATATTGGGGCAGGTGTATAGAGACACCTTTGCTCTCCTCCTTATTCTAGGGCTATAAAGGATCTGCCCAACCCAGCCTTCAGCGTTAGTTACAGCAACTTTGGGGCTGCTGAAAATCACACTCTACTGCCCATAGTACCAATCGCAGTTACAGCATAGTACGGGATAAATTCATGGAAGTTAAGTCCATTAATGCTATTAGCCAGGATGGGTAAGGAATGGTGTCCCTAGCCTCTGTTTATCAGAGGAGGGTGATGGATGGCAGGAGAGAGATCACTTGATCATTACCTGTTAGGTTCATTCACTCTGGGGTACGTGGTATTGGCCACTGTTGGTAGACAGGATACTGGGCTGGATGGACCTTTGGTCTGACCCAGTATGGCCATTCTCATGTTCTTAAGAGCCACACCCCTGATATGCCAGGAGAAGACCTATTGGTGAGGCCTAATGCCAATTCTTCATTGGCTGTGGCAGTCACCTACAGTGGGGGCTGTTTCCTCCCACTTTTGAGGCCTTTTTTATGCTGCCTAGTGAAACTGAATATGAGAGCCATTCAGTTCTGTTCTAAAGAAGTGGCTTTGAATGTGGGGTCACAGAGCATATATCAGTGCTTTGGTTTCTTCCCATAGCATGGACATATGGACCTTGATTCTGATCTTGATTACACCAGTAAATCAAAGTGTAACTTTACTGAAAACAATGGAATCATGTGAATGCAAGCCTGGAGTGATTGGGGGGTGAAAAATCAACCTAGAAAGCACAAGTATAAACAACAGCACATTCTTTGAACCTGACTGCACACACCTGGAAGGCATTCAGAGCATCCATTTGCAGTTATTTGTAACTCCTGGAATGATTAAAGTAAATCACATTGTTTCCGATGAAAAATATGTTGTACACACATTTCTATTTCCCTCACTGCTCTGTCCTCCACGCTGCACTTTGTAGCATAATCAAAATGCAAACTACATTTTGAAGAATTAAACAAGAGATGGAAATGTGGATCAGGAGGTTTCCTTGCATGTTTGGCCCTTCAATTCATTAGGGGTTTCTGCTTTTCCAAGAGGAAAACTGTCCCATTTCCATGCTGTTACAGAGGCATGAAAATATTACTTGAAAGCTGTAGTTTATTTAATGCATTACAAGCTCAGGGGCTGCCAAACAGTAATTCTAGTTCTTGAATAGTATGTGTTTTGTGCAAACCTGGTGTAATAACATTGTGCTATAGTATTACCCACTAGGGCCACTTATGGGGGTGTCAGCATTTCCATTATCAGACCCTACGTTCAGGGCCCTGTGCACTTTATGGCAGCTGTACAAATTCTCTCCAGGCTACCACTTGACATACACGGTCTCAGTCCCTGAGCAGATTTCTTTTGCAAATTTCAAAAAGCAAAATTGCAGAAGAGGACTGTGAGCATTCTAGTGGGCTAAACACACCAACCACAGCCAAAAGGATTTCAAACTCCTTGTTGTTATTCTGACCTCTAAAATACTGCTGAGCTTGCCAATACACACACTTGCTGGCCATTCGAGTCCAGATTGTGACTCCTGCCTTTGGGAATTTAACCGATTAATACATATTATACAGTTATTTCATTTGAAAACATAGCTCTACTGCATCCATTGGGTGTCTATAGCCTTGGATATGCTGGGGGTTAGCTTCAGTTCAGAAACTGGTATAGCTGCACTGTAGTCACCCTCAAGTGTAGACCAAAGAAGACATGATTTGCATCTGTTGACTTATCCCCATTTCAAACAGGGGTGTAAATTGTGACTCTCCTTGTCTACCCTTGGAAGTGGAATGAATCCCAAACATGGAGAAGGTCCCACATTAGAAAAATTAGCATTACAATTGGCACAGATGGACCTCGCAGCTGGGGTTTCAGCAGAGGGACCAAAGATGGAAAGGATCATGGGGACTGAATTAGAGACTCACCCTTTGAGATGGTCCATTCAGATGAGTGTTAAGGGACTTTGGTGAGGCACTTTAGGCAGTGTCCCATGGCTACCTGGGTGGAATTTTGCACCGGCTGAGCACTGGCCCTAATTGTCATAGTCCCATTAGTTTCAATGGAGCTATGCTGATTTACGCCTGTCCAGCTGAAGATCAGGCCCTCAGGAGTGTCACCAAATGTAATTGTGGCTAAGCTGTGATTTGCAACCAAGAAGGTTGTTCAGAATCTCTTGTGGCTGAATGGAGAAAAAAACCACTCTGATTTCACAGAACACTCTGAGTCTCACGATGGGAAGTCAGAATTAATGTGAATGGCTGCTCTCCTCAGTTCCAGCCAGAGAATTTTCAACTCTTGCTACTTTGCATGCATAGTATCTTTCTTCGGGTAAGATCTCACAAGATGTTTTTTTTTTATATATGCAGAGTTAGCGTGTGTACAGATATCCGCTGTTTCCTTAAATCCACATTGATAAGATAGATTGTAGACCCTTTGAAGGAACTGTTTCCCTCTATTACAATGATGATCCCTGGATTTAGGACTTCTAAGAACACAATGGCAGGCTACTCTAATGGCCTATTGTACTATATCAATGAGATGTGGATTATGGGCCAATCGCAGATGTTTGAGCCATGTTTTCTCAATCCATACTGCGGTTCTTTGAGGATTTGTTAGCAGGAGCTGAGGATCAATGCACTCTGACATACCTCAAAAGAGGAACTGGGAATTACCATATCAAACAATTCCACCTAGCCTGTCGCTGACTGGGGACAAATCAGTTACTGAGAGGAAAGTGTTTGGACCTGCTATTTTGACTGTGCATCAGTTTCCCCATCTGTACAATGGGGATGATGAAATGTGCTTCTTTTGTAAAGTACTTGGTGAGTTTTTGAAGAAAAGCCCTATGTTATATTGAAGTAGCAGTAAGAGGCACAGTGTGGTCCGGTGACAAGGCTCCTACAGTCAGTCAGACTTGGGCTCTAGCCCTGATTCTTCTGTTGACCTCAGGCAAGTCACTTCAGCCTTCTGTTTCCCTCCAGGTGCTGTCATCTGCTCTGAGTTTGCACAACCCCTAGTGCAATGGTACCCTGATCTCTCTTGGGGCCTGCAGGCACAACTGTTACTTATATATATAATAATATAAAATGTGCATGGTACTTTATACACCTATATGAAGACAATAGAACTGTGTCTGTTTAGACCAGCAGAGAATGTGGGGCAAGATCTCAGCTCCCAGGAGTTTATAATTCTTTCCCTTCAAATTCAGCTTAACTTTACCTTTGCTCAATTTCATCCAATTAACATTAACTTATGAAAAGTTCAGCAACCTTAACTTCAAATGTCCTTGCTTTTGTCAGGGTAATTTACAACCGGAAATTTGCCATCATCTATGTTGGCTTATTTTGTGTGTGTGTGATTACCATGACCATATGTGTAAGTTGAGAAATACGCATTCAATGTCCCATTCACTACGAAAAGGAAACTTGCAGCCCTGAAGTCGTGAATTTATGCCATTTTTAACTGTTTTTAAGTAGTACAAAATGGTTTGTTGGAATTATGCAAGTATAGATCATTTTAATTTGAATCGCTGGGGAATCATAAAAGACTCCGTTCTTTAATGTTGTGCCTTCAAGTCAGCTGCTTTGATTAAAAAATAATAAAGCATGAGCGCTGTAGGGTCCTTGCAGGTTCTTCGAGCTATCATGGATCCCTGATCTTTGGTGCTAATTCTGCTCATTAATATTAATAAAGGGCTGATAGGCCATCTCAAAGCAAGGCACAAAAAGCATGCAATTAATTGCTTGTAGTATTTTTATGCTTATTTAGCACAATGAGAAGCGATGCCTCGGGAGTCTAAATATCAGTTAATCAATAATATCAAATCCACTGAAAATGAGCCCTTCAAGTCCCGTTTTCATAAATCTTCCCTAATTTAAAGCTGAATGAAAACCAATTAGAGGTTTGTTTTTAAATTAAAAAGAGAGGGAGAGGGACAGAGAGAGAGAGAGAGAGAGAGATATGCAAGAGGCGATTTGCAGAAGCCCCCTGTGCTTTTCCTCTAGGCGTTGCAATTTTTAATATGTAGGCTGCTGGGTATTAGCAGTTTCTGCTTTGCTTCTGGATAACTACAGAGTTCATATTAGGAGATGAGAATGGAGGTTTTTTGAGAAATGAGTAGAGAACCTTCCCAACATTTTCCTGTATATTTTGAATGTCTGTTTGCACTGTACGGGGGCGTCCAGTTGTTGATCCTTAATCACACGGGCTAGATTGTGGCTTGGACTACCAATTTGCATAGGGGAGTTAGAACTCCTCTTATACAACTGCATAGGTGAGCTACCTGTACCTTAGACATGCAGGTATAAACAAGGTTGTGTGTGCACTCTTATTCCCTCCCTGGAGCAGAAGGACAGGAGGGATAAAGGCTGAGTTTCACCTCTAGTTGCTATGCTGGTGTGCAATCAGCAAGTCCCCATGCAGAGAAAAGAGCAAGTGGGATTGACATTCAGGCACAAGACTCACAGGGGCTACTGTGGCTTATGGATGTGTGTCTAAACTAGCCCACAGTTTCACACTTTAGATAGCCAATCATATATGGCCAAATCCTGAAGTTGTTCCACAATTCTTCCTGAGATCAACTAACCCAATGGAAATTTTGCCCAAGAAAGGTCCTAGTAGGAATAAAGTGTCTAATTTTCCCCTGCACAGGAATAGTCCATTGGGTGGGTGGGGAGAAAACATCAGGATTTTCAATATGTGGAGTTTCCTGTGAATTTTTCCATTGAAGGTTGGGATGCCAGGGATTGTCCAATACAGAGGAAGCTGGGGATTCTCCCACTTCAACTCAAGGATCCCTGTATTCAGCATGGATCCATAGAAAGCAAGAGGGAGGCAGTCCATAGCTATTCTAGAGTGGAATGAAGTGTGGGGGTCAACTCTTGTAGAAATTCAGGGAGAGGCCTATCTCTCGGAGGGAGTGCCCAGGAAGGACAGAAAGGTCACAGGTGCAGCTCCTGAACCACAACAATCATATAAACCATGAAATAGAGTGCACATAAATATAATATTCGATCTATAAAAGTATAGATGAATACAAATGAAAGTCAAAACTAAACATTTCTTGACATGGCTGAAACGCATCAAGAATTTCAAAAGGATTCATTTGGACTTTTCCCGTCTAATGTTTCGATAAAATGGATATGTTCCTATGAACTATTTCTGTTTTGACTAAACTGAATTTTCTGATAGAAAAATGTTTTGTCCATTTTATATCAACTAGTTCTGTTAAAATGTTAAAACTAACCATTAGGGGTCATCTCCTCAATGAAGCTATGCTGATTCAGAACAGGTCAAGGTCTGGCCTGGAGTCTTTAAATGAATATGTAATGAGTGCTGTAGTGAGGTGGCCATCATGACATAAGACAGCAGCAAGGCTGCAATTATTACTCCTAGGCAACAGAGGGAGTTCTTGTGTTTATAACTTTTAGGGGGTGGGTGGGTTGGTAGGAAGGAATCCCGCGTTTTATGAAACATTGTGTGACAAAGCAACAAGCTATGAAGAATGGAGGAGATGTTACAACGTTCAGAGAAGCCTCAGCGCCTACAGCGGCCAATCAAAATTGGAGCCCCATGGTGCTAGAATCTGCACACAAAAAGACCCTCCCTCAAAGAGCTTATAATTTAAATAGACAAGATAGACAAAGTGATGGCAGTAAGGGCATAGTATTATCTCTAAATTACAGGTGGGGAGCTGAGGCATGGAGGGATTAAATAGTTCTTTCAACATCACACCAAAATCTGTGGTATCATCACAAAATGAACCCAGCTCTCCTGATTCGCAGGCCAGAGCCTTAACTATAATTCCAGACTTCCTCTCAATAACAGGTTTGTCCAGATCGAACTGCTGAATTGTTGGAGATTTGCCCATCTCTAATTTCAAAGCATGACATAAGTAGAGAGCAGCAGAATTAGCAATAAAAGACTCTGGCAGTTGTTGAAGCTGTAATTCTCAGTCTGGCATATTAGTTGAACAATTGGGATAATATTTAAAATAACGGGATCACAACCCAAATATGATTTAAATTTTAAGCTATTTTTCTTTTTTAATAGCTACTTAAACACAACTTAATTATTACACCCATATTTCTTGAGGATTAAGAACATTTATATCCAGGCACATTTGTGCATATTTGTATAAACACTGTTTGAAATGCTAAAAAAAGCTTAATTAAGTGGGTATGTATAACAGTACCAACAAGATCTAATTACAACTAGCATCACTCACACTATTTCTGCTGGGTATCCCATGTGCTTTACACCCATAAGTTGATAGGAAAGAACATGTTGTCTCCTGGTGGTCATAGCTGATGGTCCTAGATATATTGTATGTTCAGCTCTTGAATATCATGGGGTGGGAGGAAGGTGCAAATTATGCAAGAGCTCTCCAATTGGTAGTGCCTGTTTGGAGCAGCTGTAAGATGTCCTGAACAAAGAGCTGCAGTTGCTAATGAGAACACCATTAACATATGCATGAATAAGTGGGTGTGAAAATGAAGTCTATCAACATGCAGTACTTACTGTATTCCAGATGAGCAGGTGTAAAAACATTCCCATGACAGAGAGGTGTGAATTTCAGGATGGCAAAGCCTAGGAGAACCTCAGATATATCTTTTCTCTTCATAGAGGGCCACATTCATCCTGGGTGTTAATCCACTGTCATCAGTGAAGTTACACCAAAAGCTAATTCGCTGCATTAAATAACAAAACAACGGATACAGAGCAGAAAACTAAGGGATAAGTGGCGACAAATTCCTCTGCACCAAAAGCTAAAAGTTCCTTAGAGTCTAGCTGGTACAAATTGTCATAGCCTCATTGTCTTCAGTGGAGTTATGCTGAGGATTTGGCCCAGAGAGCAGCTCTTCCTGTATGTACCTGCAGAGCCGACCATTAATAGTTAAGAGTGTTCAGTGCTTCCTTCATTGGTAGTGCAAAACCAAAGGACACGTGAATATCCTACTCCCAGGACCTGGAAGGCCTTTCACATTTCAGTCATTCACAATTTATATATTATTGGAAGAATTGTGTTCCTCTGCAGCTGATTCTAATAGCCATATAATGGTCTTGCAGCTTGAATTTAATGGTACACGACTACACTCCAGGGCACTTGCAGCACAAGAGTATCAATTCCGTGATGAATCAGTGGTGAAATGGGACTATTGAGATCATGTTTTTCCTATGCCTGCACCATGGTGGGGCAGAAGACTTATGCTACTCTTGGCAGAAGTATATACGGCTGTTTTTCAGTGATCCACATTTATGACCATCATGTTATGTTCTCTAATAGAACTCTATTCTGTTCTAGTCAGGTTTTATTCAGGCCTGAGTGTCTTAAGCATTGTGACTAGCATGTGTGCTCCTCTTCTTCTTTCCCAAGGGGAAAGGTAGCAAATGGGTTTCCTTTTCCTTAAATGCATGTTGTGCTACATATTTATATTGGTGAAGAAAAGGCTAAAGAAGTGTGCCATGGAAAGCAGTGAGGTTTGTGGTGATTCTTGACCATGAGGAGGATATTCTAGTGTAACTAAAGCCATCTTTGTGCTTTGTCCTGGTTTGAACCCTGACTGTGAGGTATCCAGGATGTTGGCTGATGTCACATTGAGCGTGGAGGTTTAGGTTGGAAATTAGGAAAATCTCTTTCACTAGGAATGATGGTGAAGCACTGGAATAGGTTACCTAGGGAGGTGATGGAATTTCCTTCCTTAAAGGTTTTTAAGGTCAGGCTTGACAAAGCCCTGGGATGAATTACTTGGAGATTAAGTCCTGCTTTAAGCAGGGGGTTGGACTAGATGACCTCCTGAGGTCCCTTCCAACTCTATGATTCTATATGCATATCCTTCCAGGTGAAGAATCCATTCAGCAGCATCTGCTCCATAACATCATACTAGGTAGCATACAGGTGCGAATTCCAGTGAAGACGCTAAAGTGTCCGCTGCAAAATTATGCCAAATGTTCTCACAGCTGCAACAGAGCTCTTAAGGGGGACTTTGAAAGTGCCTTTAATTAGAACATGAGTTGGCCAACCTTGCTCATACTGAGGACAACTTTACTCTTCCAATAGATACTACTCAGTTGAGTCAGTGGCCCATGGTAAGGATGACTGAACGAGGACATAAGCACCCACAGGAAGTTAGTGTGTCCTAGTGGAGAGAGCACTGGCCTGCAACTCAGTAGACGTGGGTTCTCATTCCTGACTCAGCCACTCTGCTATTGTGTGACTTTTGACAAATCTCTGTACTTCACTTTCCCAATCTGTAACATGGGGTGTAGGATACTGACCTCCTTTGTAAAGCACTTTTAGATATATTGCTATCTAAGAGCTAAGTATTCGTATGGTGATACAACGGTTTTACCTAAAGTCACACTCATCCAAACCCAAAGGTCTGAATATACTCTGAACTTTAGTGAAGGCTAGATGTATATCCAAGCTTCAGAGCCAGCCCAAAGACTAGAATGGAAAGTAAACTCCTTTGGGAAGGACCTAGAGGATAATGGTTTCTACTGGGAAAAAGAATAAATTGTAATAACAAAAAAAATTAAAGCTCTGGACCCAAACAACCCTTAATTTTATGGATTTTGTGAAGTAGGATACAACCTTTGCAGAACACCTAGTTTTTAAAGGGTGGATGGACAGGCCGAGGCATGCTATGCTGCTGAATTAGCACTGTAAATTTGCAAAGCTCAAAAGCCATACTTGTTAATGTGAAGACACAGTCAGCACCGGCATGTCCTTTGAAAAGTGTACGTCCTAGATAAATACTGAGTCGATTTGCCTGCTATCTCCATCCCTGTTCCTGGAACAATCTGAGAGTCCACAAATAAAATACAAAGATAAACTGTGAAATCTCTAAGCAATTTTAGTTACTGCTATAATGCCTTTTCTTTTCTAAATGTCATCCTTAATTCTGTAGTGGATCATGCCATCACAAAGACATGCATTTAATCAAATGCCTTCTTGCACCTGCGACACTGCTAGTCAATATGTAGTAAACAGCCAATGTGTTTCAATCTTAAGTGGGGACACTGGGTTTCAGAGAGATTCATTGATCTCAAATGGCGGAGTTAGTCTTCTTTAGTGAGAAGAATCTTTCAAATAAAGCTACTTGAGTGTTTGAAGGTGTCAGCGCTTTGATGTTTCAAAGCCTCAATTATTTAGGTACCACAGCGCGGAGCATTGTGTATCTGCCAATGTCGCCTTTAAAAAGCTCAGATGGCTAAAATGTCATGTTCTGTTCAAAGTCTTCTCATGATTGAAATTAAGAGAAAAGCCCTTTCATTTCAGTGACTCCTAAGGCTCTCTGATCATCCATGCTACTGAGCTTCAGTGGGTCATTAACTGCTTGCTTGCAATTTGAATACATTGTCAATAGAACAGATGGATTCCAAGGCAGTTGTGTTTATATTTATAAGCAGAGGAGGGGAAAATGAGATATCGTCTTAAAGATTGCTGTAAGATTGAGTGCCTGGTTGAAAAACATAGATGTAGTATCCCATGGTCTTTAGTAATCAATTAATTCTCAGGGTCCAGTGCAGTATGAAGGGAAGTTTCCACTTCTCTTTAATATATTGAAAGAGAACATGATTCCATCTATATGAGGCATGTTGTTTTATTTTTCAGTTAATGTATTTGTTTACTTACTTACCATAGCACCTAGGTGCCCTAGTCACGGAGCAGGACCCCACTGTGCTAGATGGTGTACAAAAAAAGGTCCCTGCCCGCAAAGAGCTTAAAATCTGAGCATAAGGCAAGAGATGACAGACAGAACAACAGGAGAGTACAAGGAGACAATGGGACAATACTGGTCAGCATGATGGACAGTGGTCTTAGCATACCAGCTGCCTAACTGTTATCAAGGTTTGGGGGTTTTTTTGTAGGTGGACATTGAAGGAGAGTTTTGAGGAGGGATTTGACGGTGGATAATGAGGTAGCTTTGCCGGTGTTTACCCCAAGTGTGCGGGACAGCATGAGGGAAAGCACAGAGGTGTTTGGAAAGTTAACAAGTGGTCTAATGTAACTATATTATTATAAGTGATAAGTAGCTACTGAGTGCTTGTAGCAAAGGGACGTGGCCTCCCTCAGAGACTGACAGCTAGGGAGAGCCAGACATCCCCTGGTGGGTAGAACCCAGAAGGCCTAGGCTGCCACGCTGGAAGCGAAAGGTGCCAGAAGCCGAAGGATGGGACAGGAACAGGAAGCATAAGAGACAGGCCCTGCAGCTCAATTGAGGAGGAGCTCCCGAGGGAGGTAGATGCTTCCATCCTACTGCTGGAGCCAGAACCTGCGGAAGACTACTGCGGTTGGGGAAAAGTATCTCTCCCCTCCCCCCCCCCAGTCCTGGCACTGCTGCGAGGAGAGAGGGCTGGCCCCAGCCCAGAGCCCACACCCCAGCCAGCGCCCTCATCCTCTGTACCCTAGCCCTCTGCCCCAGCCCTAGGCTCCCTCCCACACTCCGAACTCCTTGGCCCCACTCCCCATTACCTCCATATTGATGCACATAATTCCACACATGGATGGGAAAATTTGAGGGACCATCGGATGGTGCCCTAGACTACTTGCTGGGGGCTCTGCCCTCGTTGATGGCCTGGTCCCCCTGCACCATTCACAGCCTTATACTGCCGGTGGGTTGGGCCCAGAGACCGCTAATTTCCCCCTTTATTTCAGGAGCGTATGTAGCAAAGGGGGATGACCTCAGTCAGAGATGACAGGGAGAGCCATACCCACCTACAGTGTACAGCGTACAGTGCTGAGACTGGGTCAGATTCTGTCCTCGGTTGCACTGGGCTAGGGTACTATAGCTACACGATCTGGCTCAACATGCTAAATGCCATATAATACATGGATGGTAATGTAGTTACTACCTACAATCTCACTTTGACAGACAGTAGAGTTCAGAAACATCAGGCAAACCTTTGTCCCCTCCAGGTCAAGGGGCTGCTATTTTACAGATGAAAGTGTAATCTCCCAGCACTGCAGTATTATTCAACTACCTAGCGGTTGGTCGGTGGTTGAACAGCTGAGCAAAGTTGAGTTTAAGAAGGAAACATTTGTAGGAGGAGAAGGTGGGTGTTTTGCACACAAGGAGTGGGATGCAGTCCTCATCGTTTCAGTGAGCCTGGAAGATGGGCATGGAAATGAAGCAGGAGAAAGATGAAGGAGGAAGAAAGAGAGAGGAAAAGCAGAGTGAGAGTGGAAGGGACATAAACCCTTCTGGGTAAAGTCCTAATCCAAACTTTAACTATTGGGGGTCAAGAGGAAGCTTTTCCTGAGGGCAGGTTTCACCATCACTGCCTACTGAAGAGTTTCTTTCACTTTCCCCTAAAGCATCTGGTAACTGGCCACTAGATGGACCACTGATCTTAATGAATCTTGTAAATCCTGTGCAAGAGGGTAGTGGTAAGGGATGAGTCCGGAGGTGTAAACAGGAGCAGGATTGTGTTATGAAGCTGAGGTTCAGCAGTTGGAAATCCCATATTTATGCAGCACTCCTGCTGTTATATGCTCCTCTCTCTTTTATAACAGTCAGTCTGTGTATGCATTTATAATAAGCAATCATGTTTCCTCCCATTTTCTATATTTGGTTCTCAACAGAAATAATTTTAATTTCCTTTGTCATATGTGAAAACAGATGTCAGAATTCACATAAGCAGTTATGACTGCTGTGTGTGTGAAAGAGAAAGAGAGAGATTTCTAGGACCAAATTCTGCTGGTTCTTTTTTACCACTAGTAGCAACCCTAGAAGACATTTTATATGAGTTAGACGAGCAGGATTTGGTCCCTCATTCATTGTTCTACCCTGGCATGGTTTTGAGTGTTACTAACTAGTAATTAGTTAATGGCCAGAATGCAACCAAGCCCCTTAGATTGCGGATTTGCTTTGTTACAATATCCTGATGCGTTTGATAATAAAGACTTTCCACCTTTGTGCATCTGATGATTAGGACCTACATGTCTCCAGGAGATCAAAAACAGGGATAAAACATCTTTAACCTCCATTCTCTTTCATTTGACTTTCAAATAAAAATACATGGATGGGTGTGAGGTGTGGCTCTTTGCTGACGTGACAGGAAGAGACAGATCAGATTTTTACTTCTATGCAATGCATTGATGCTCCAGGGGTGGGTACCAAACTAGGTAGGTAGCTAAATAGGATACGTTTCTCCAAGCCTTCATGTGCACCATTGTATTAATTATTACTCTTTGTATAGCACAAAGAGGAAGGTAGGCAAAGTACACGCGCCCATAAGCAGCAAGCACGCTTCATTGTCTTGACTGGGTTCTTTAAACATGTCCTTTTACTGTACCTCCCATAAAACAATATCCAATTAAAGATATGAATATATGTTGATTTGCTGCATTGCCTCTAAGGGAAAAACAAATCTTTGTTAATGAGAAAAAGCTGTGGGTCACTATAAGATTTAATTAAGTTTCAGCTGCAGTTTTAGGTTGTTAAATAAAAAGCTGGGCAAAGAGAAAGGGGAGGGGAAAGAGAGAGAATCTAAAGCCAGCTAGTAAGCTAAAGTGACTTTAATTTTCCTGGTTTATTAAAACCTATTCAAGTCTTTGATGGTCTATGAAATCTGGTGTCCCATCAATTATGATCTCAAAAGATTTCTGAAACATTTTTAAACGAGAAGTAAGTAAATTATGGGTTTGTCTTTTAAAGTGTGTTTTATTATGTCATTACTTCAAATAATGTCAGTAACTCGATACCAGTTTGAATGGTTATGGAACATTTGTAATTCAAGGGGGTGTGATTATCAGTGTATATTCTGGTATAAAAAAAGACTTTAGCCAGATTACTTTTTATCGGCTCATGAATTTAGATGCAGTTCCTTTAGCTCCATAACGCAGCTGTCTAGGGGTAGATATATGCAATCCTCCAGATTGGCTGCCATTGGAAACTTGCAGTGTGAAACTAGATAGTTTGGATTCGGGGGGACTCTGCTGGCTCATGGGTAAAGATACTTTCAAACAAACAAACAAACCGGAAGGAAGGAAAAAAAACAACCAGCCATTTTGCAGAGAGATCAGCCTCTGCACCCCATTCTATGGGCAAAATGTGCTGGCCAGTGAGCTAAAACCATTCTATAGCCTGTATGCATGTTTTAGCTTCTCCCATCAGCACACAAAACGTGGGCTGGTCATTAACATGAAATCAGTTGAAATGCCAAATTTCATTCTGGTTACTTACTATGTTTGCCTTTAGATTTTAAAATAATTTGGGGTAATGAGGAGGGTGGGTTTGACAAATTCATAGTGGCAGCAATTTTCATCCCATTAAAGATTAAACGCAGCACATTCTCTGTACACCTGTACGAAATATTACACCGGCAAAATAATTCAGCAACTTCAAATGCTTTAATTGGCAAGCTGCATGCTACTAAAAAAGCCAACAAAATAATGCAAAAGTTACTCATGTGAACTCGGTCAAACAGTTTATAAATGATGGCAAAGCAGCCTTTTTGTAAAGGAAGACACAAGTCAGACCTCTGGTTAATACAGATTAGCATTTGGCTAATACGATGTGCACATTTCTGTTAGGACATAGCTGGACACCAACAGAGCGTACTGATTGTTCTGTGGAAGGTGGCTTTTGTCAGCTGAACCTTGTCAGTGAAACACTTGCTTAGTTTTCAAGGGGATTAGAAAATAAAGGGAGACCATAAAAAAAGATACTGGGGCTGTTTGGTGGAAATGATCATCAGAAATAAGCTAAGGAAATCTGAGAACTCAGCAGAGCCGGCTGGGAGGGGTAGGTAGGAAGAAGTAAAGGGAAATCTGCCATAACAATGTATCTATTTTAATAGTATTCAGCTATTTACCAGACCTTGCTGCTGTAGAGTAGTTAGGCCACTAACTCCATGGGTTACTGAAAAGACAAACCCATGGTACCAAATCTCAGAGGCTGGGTCAATTTACTTGGGTTTGTGTGGTAGGGCAGTGGGGCTAAAAATAGCCATGTAGATGTTCAGGTTCATTTTTAGCCCAACAAGCCCAAATAAATGGTTCCGGCTTTTAAGACTGGCACCATGGGTTCGTCTTTGCAATGTACCCTATGCCAGGGGTGGGCAAACGGTCTGGCACGAGAGACACATCTGGGTATGGAAATTGTATGGCGGGCCATGAATGCTCACAGAATTGGGAGTTGCACCCGGGTTTCTTCAGAAATGAAATGCTAGTGTTTCAGTTTCAACAGAACTGCCTATTATGATGCACTGTTAGTCTTTAAGGTGCCACAGGACTTTGTTACCTCTGCTATTCCAGACTAACACGGCTACCTCTCTGATTCTTGTGGTTCTACTGAAGTTGCACTTAGCACCTCTCAAGAGCAAGGGGCCCCTGGTGAAGAGATCCAGTCCCGATAGTAAAGCTTTGCAGCTGTGTAAGCTCTAGAGAAGCTCCTGCATGCATTTGGCCTAATATAAATATGTTGTGGGGGACGGGGCAGGGAACGGAGAATAGCGTACTCTAGTTTATTCTTAATAAAATGTGAAGCTACCTAGTGTTTACAAGTAATGTTCCAAACACCACCGTGATGCTTTTGGAAGCAGTGGTGTTATGGACCATAACTCTACTGTAGTATTTTTAAAGGAGGGCTGATGTGGGCACAGTGACAGGAATATAACCACCATAAGAACCCACGGAAAACTCTGACAGAAGGGAGTGGGTTTCTTGAAGAAAGGAGTACCTGAACCCCAGAGAATAGGTACTAAAGTGGTAGACGTAGGCTCTGATCTAAAGCCCATTGAAGTCAAAAGGAGTCTTTCTATCGACTTCAGTGGGGTTTGGATCAGGTCCTTAAACTAACTGGGGCTTTTTCCTTATCCCTTGTCCTCTGAAATCTGCTCTGTAAGAGCCATAAAAGAAATAATGCAAACTAGGGTGTAGTTTATGTGTTGTTGGTACAGCACTTTGCAAATGTAAAGTGCTGTGTAAGTGCCCCTATTAGTATTATCAGGTGAGCTGCTCCTTGCATAAAAGAGAAAAATAACATCTATATAATTGCTGTGCCCTGAGTCAGTTGGAGCCTTTAATTAATATAGTAAGACTCAGGTTTAAGAACTAGGTGTTTTACTGACTTCATCTTTGCTGGTGGCCTAAAGCCTCCCAGCATGTCCTGTCCCAGCATACCGACTCAGGGGCTGATTCCTCACTGGCTTGCTCCTGGTGTAGACATTCAGGCTTCAATTCAGCACACACTCAAAGTGAAACCCATGCTTAAGAACAGTTGAAGTCATTAGGCTGTAAGCATAGCCAAAAATTAAGCACATGCTTGAGGCCTTCAGCAAGTCAGGGATACTTCAGCAAACTCAGCAGTTTGAGCATTGGTCTGCTAAGCCCAGGGTTGTGAGTTCAATCCCTGAGGGATTTAGGGATCTGGGGCAAAAACATTCTGTGAGGGGACAGTACTCAGTCCTGCTAGTGTAGGCAGGGAGTGGGATTTGATGACCTTTTAAGGTCTTTCCAGTTCTAGGAGATAGGTATATCTCCATTTTTGGGGAGCAGGGGGATAGGTCATTGGTTTGAGTATTGGCCT
This sequence comes from Sternotherus odoratus, assembly GCA_032164245.1. Taxonomy (NCBI): domain Eukaryota; kingdom Metazoa; phylum Chordata; order Testudines; family Kinosternidae; genus Sternotherus; species Sternotherus odoratus. The sequence continues at coordinate 99,721,454 of JAVMKO010000007.1, forward strand.
GTTAAACCCAGGATTATGAGTTCAATCCTTGAGGGGGGACATGTAGGGATATGGGGCAAAAAATGGGATTTGAGCAGGGAGTTGGACTACATGATCTCCTGAGGTCCCTTCCAACTCTGAGATTATATGATAAGAGGAACCATTTGCTAAACAGGGGCCTCAAACCTGTTCAAATTGAGTATAAAGTGTATGGAAAATGCACATTTCTCCATTCATTTTCAGTGGGGCTCATGTTTTGCAGCCCTGCGCAAATGACAAGAAAATAGGTTCGTTCCCCATTACGCACCCCAGTGACATCCAAGGAATATCCTGCAACCCCAAAAGCTAAAGACCTATTTGCAGGGAGGGAGGGAGAGAGGGGATGATTATCATGCTGTTTACCCTGCAAATTCCCACTCCAGCGCTGCCTCTGATTTTTAGTGAGCTTTTTTTTTTTTTTTTAACGTTACCCAAGTGATTGATTGACTGAGGCAGAAGCAGGTCAAGCGATTTGCCCCGGGTTGCTTGCCAGTGGATAAAGGTGTATACCTATTAAATGAACAACTGCAGGCAGCCTTATTCATTAAACATCAAATACACCCCTCCATTTTGCTCAACCCTGTGTGTGGCTACAGTTAAATGCCGACATGAAGCGCCTTCGTCTCAGCACTGATTGGCAGCGGGCATCAATCATTATTCTGGCAAGGATCTCCAGGAGCATATCACTTTGTAGCAAATCTGGCAGGTTTGACTGGGATTGTTTTGGATGGGTTTACCAATAAATGTCATGCCTAAAATCTTGACACAATAAGAGTTCATCGCCAGTGCCAATCACTCACTTTACGCCAGTCCCAATTCACATCCTCTCTTGGAGAGGCTTGATCCAGGCTAATACCCCAAATATATCAAACAGCATAACAAGGCTGTGGGGCTGAGGAGAAAATGGCTGGTGTAAAATGCCAGACAGACAGGGCAGGAATGGAGTAGATGCTGCACAGTGTTGGTTACCAAGAGTAGAAGGCGGTTCACCACTCCAGGCCAATGGGGGCTGCGGGAAGTGGCGCGGGCTGAGGAATGTGCTGTGCGCCACTTCCTGCAGCCCTCATTGGGCTGGAGCAGCGAACCGCGCGGCCAGTGGGAACCGCGATTGGCCGAACCTGTGATGGCGGCAGGTAAACAAACCGGCCCGGCATGCCAGGGATTTTCCCTGAACAAGCGGTAGACCACAGTTGAGAACCACTGTCTTAGAATCATAGACGATTAGGGCTGGAAGAGACCTCGGGCAGTCATCTAGTCCAACCCCCTGCTCAAAGCAGGACCAACCCCAATTAAATCATCCCAGCCAGGGCTTTGTCAAGCTAGGCCTTAAAAACCTCCAAGAGTGGAGATGCCACCACCTCCCTAGGTAACCATTATGCTTCATCAGCCTGCCCCTATGAAACAGAGCCGAGCTTTGGTATAGGGTATCAGCTCTGCAGCAAACCAGTATTGACTCCAAGCTACAATGATGGATGTCCCTGCAATTTTCCCTTGTGCCTACAAGTCTTGATGGAAGAAAACCAGGGGGAGAGCTGCTGCAAAGGAAGGACAGTCACAATGTGCTGTGTTGCTGGACAGCAGCTGCAACCTCTTCTCTGGTGCTCTGCCATAGGCATGGGGACCAGAATATGGTTGCGCTTAGCACCCTGCAGACACAGAACGAAAAGACAGGCCCCAGAGAGCTTACACACTTAGTACAAAACAAGACAAAAGATGGAGAGAGACAGGTGGGCGACTGCAAGGAAACACTGGGCCAGTAGTGCAGCATGCTAGGCAGTGGTCTCAGCACACCCACAGCCTAACGGTTGTCATGTTTTGACAGCAGCATCCCAGCAAAGGAGGGAGTGTTAAGGAGGGAGTGGAAGGAAGAGAATGAGGGCACTTTATGGGGGTTTACAGGAAGCTCCTCCCAAGTGCGAGGCGCATCAGGGGTGATGATTAGTGTATCAATAGAGTCTTTGGGCCTGGGGATTGCCTTTTAGTTCTGTGTTTGTGCGATGGGGTTCTCATCTTTAACTGGGCTCCTACGCATTACAGTGAAACCTCCATTTAACGGACTAATTCGGGCGAGGGGGTGTCCGTTAAATGAAAAAGTCCGTTATTTAATAATAATAAAAAAAAAGAGCTGTCGGAGCAGCAGCCTGCCCGCCACAGGGTCGGGGCGGCAGCTCCGCAGCCCGCCCGCTGCCGGGAGCCGGGAGCCAGCAGCCAGCCCGCCCGCTGCTTGGACCCGGGCGGCAGCCGGCAGCCAGCCCGCCCGTTGCCGTGACCCAGGCGGGAGCCGGCAGCCAGCCCGCGAGAAATGGATTTGGGATGCATCAGACTTGCTCAGAAATTTTGTCCGTTGCATCCGAAGTCCGTTAAATCGAGGTCCGTTAAATCGAGGTCCGTTAAATCGAGGTTTTACTGTACTGCTATACAAAGAGTAACACCGCACTCGCAGCCACTTTATCATTTTCCTGTGGTCTTTATTTGTATATTTACTATAATTTGTAAACCGATGGTTACAAGGCAGGTTCTCAGAGTGATATAAATCTGAGTGATGCCAATTTACTGAGAATCTGGTCATTCTCGAGGGCCTAGTTTCGGTCATATTCTGCTGGGTTGGGGTTTTGTACAGTGCAATTAGTGAAAGAGGCCAAACGGATAACACTGAAGATTGATACCCTCCATTAACACTAAATAACACTTTGCACTTAAATAGACCGCTTCAAACATCCATTGAAAAGGTCCCTGCAAAGGTGGGGGTAGATCTTTAGCCTCATGGTACCGAAGGGAAATCGGAGGCACAGAGAGGCCTCTGGGAACTGAATGGACATCTCTCTCCACTAAATCTGTCTCCGCCTGTGGTGTGTGTATAGAATATGGGGAGGTGGGGAACTGCAGTACACATAGACGCTGACTTACTCAGATTCCGGAAGGTACTTGACCCCTGCTCTGCCCCAAGTCCGGCCCTCACTGCACCCCTCTCCAAAACCCCAGCCTTGCCCTGCCTCTTCTCTCCCTGCCCCGCCTCTTCCCACCCCTCTCACCCCTCTTCCTCCCCCACCCAGCATTTCCAGCACACCACAGAACAGCTGATGGCAGCAGGCAGAAAGTGCTGGAGGGATGGGGAGCAGCCGATTGGCAGGGCCTCCGTGGGACGGGAGGCGCTGGGGAGGGAGGGGGAAGCACTGACCCGTGGGGGGCTGCCAGTGGCTACTGAGCACCCAATTTTTTTCCCCGTGAGTGCTCCAGCCCCGGAGCATCCAGGGAGTTGGCACCCATGACAGAACATGTTCCCCCAATTTTGGCTCATTTTTGTCTCAGACCCAAATCCATTCCTTTCTGTGCCTCTCTACCATGACTGGCATCAAAGATACTAATCTATGTGCTAATGTTTGCGACACAAACTCCATAGATGGTGTCCATTTACTTTTTTAACTTATCAATATAACATCTGACCACCTTGTCCTGGGAACCGAATCCATTTCATCTAGACCACCCAGTCATCCGATACTACCTACCGTTATCCCCAATGGATCTGCCTCAGACTCACACCAGCTATACAAGTCTTTGAATCCTATTACCCATTCACGGAATTGTTCAGCTTCCATTTCCCTCCTTTTAAAAAAATAGGGATGGACCCAAACCCAAGCTGCCCATCATCCTTTAATCTTTGGTGGTGCTTGAAATCTGAATTCAAAATGTGTAGCCAGGTTCCTGTGGCTATTGGCTGGGATTGGAACTAGGGATTCCAATCGTCTCAATCTTCGCTAGTAAAAGTTTCTTCACTCATGGACTCTCCTGTTCCTTTTCTTTTAAATTGTACATGTGCCACATTGGTATGTATCACAGTAAATCATAAGGTTCTTTGTCAGGTGGCAATGGAAAACATAATAGTGTCTGAGGGAAAGGGGAAAAAAAGTTAAACAGAAAGCAGTCCTGCACACCTCAGATAAACAGAGACTTACTCCAGTTGCTCCATTTTCCATTGCATTGATTGACAAGTATCACATCAGTTCATATACAGCCAAGAGATAAAGCAGAGTGAGAGGGAAAAAAGACTGCAAATGGTTGTGGGTTGGTGTTGGGTTTTTTTTTTGGACTGGTCTGGTCCCAGATCTGTGCTTTCAGAAACGTGCCCAAATGCTCCTAGCAGATGCCAAGCCACTCACACAACCCTCCCTCACCCCCCACTACCTTCCTGCTAAAAAAACAATGACATATTTTTAAGGACCAACCATCTATACTAAACTCGATTCCAACCCACTTCAAACAAAACCCTTGCCATAAGATTGTAGAAAGATTTAAGCAATGAGAAAATGACATAGGATATCAAGGAACATCCAAACTCCGAAAGGTCAGAAATCCTTCTGGAAGATTCTTGGCATGATCTCCAAGCTCGTGGGTTTCTCACTTTCTCTTCCTCTTCCCCTATCAACTATTATTAGCAAGTGAGAAAATAATTTCCTAGACTCACATAATATTTTAAGGAGCTATTAAATGGGACTGGATAAAATATTCTGATACTTAGTAATGGGAATGATCTTTCTGAGACAGCAAAGGCAAAAAAATAATACAGCTCTTCAATCTGAAAGTGATAATGATCAAAAGGAAACAGAATCAGGCCAAATTAAAGCACTTTGGAAAAAAAATCTGCTCCAGTTCTCCCATGGTTAGTAGAAATTGACAGTACTCATTACTTACCTGAATGGTAATCTATGGGAATCGTTCTTATTAAATTATAAGGGAAAGTTTTAGGGGACAATTAGCACCAACTATCTGTCTCACTTTAAACTTTTGGATACTTCTAATGGAATGATTCCCTTAAGGCTTAATCATAAGTAGAGATTTAATTGGCTGCAGAGAGCCTGATTTATCTAGAAACCTTTGTATAAAGGAACATAGACATTCAAAAAAAATTGCATTATCACTCCACAGTGTAAAATGGTATTGCTTCCATTCAGAGTTGAACTAGATTCAGTAAGGAAGAACAGCCTGTATGATTTCAAACCAACAGCATGTGTGCGCTCAATACCACGTTGCTGGGTTCATTTAATGAAATAGGATGCCGTTGTACAGGGAACGTGGCAGTCTCTGAATTCCCTGTTGTATTTTTATTTTTATTTTGTGCCACTGGTTTAAGTTGATAAGGTACATGCCTGCCTGACATGTGAAGACATGATAAATTAGGGCTCTATTTTGCCTTGTCTTGCGTCATGACATTGGGTTGGGAAGGGAAGATGGCTTCACCAAGTTTCTTTCCACACTACTTCAGGAGTTGGGCACATTGCAGAATGCTGGGAGTGATGTATGCTCCTTTTATTCCCCAACCCCCAAAAATAAAAAGGATGGATAGTCTTGTATTGGTCTGACACTTAGATGATGAAGGTTCGGGTCTTGGTGATGCAGATTTCTGATATTACCTTGGCCAAGTCACTTAATCTTCTTTGTCTTAGTTCCTCGTTTGAAAACTGATGATGATGACAGTAATATTCCCCTTGTATGCGTGTCTTTTTAGATTGCACCGCTAGAGGAGCTACCGTGTTTTTAGTGTGATGTTGCCCTCTAGGACATGGGACTGGACTAGATGACTTCTCAAGGTCCCTACCAGTCCTATGATTCTACACTGCTGCACATACTCAAGTACTGGATCATGTACATGATCATGCATGTTCCCCATACCCATGTGGAGTGTCCATATTATGCTGTGCTGGACACAGGTATAATGCGGTGTACATGTGCATACCTGTGTCCACACGACTGCTGTTGTTACAGGATGCAGTGCTGTCTTTTAAGGAGCAGGGTTCTCTGCATCCCAGAAATCACCTTCAGACATTTGCCGCTGGTAGCTGTCAATCCTGTCACCCCCTCATTATTATTCCCTGCAAAAGTCAGTGGAAGAGATGGAGCAATGGGGAGATGATCTAGTCCTGCTCCTTACTGAGGGTCAAGTGGTTATGCCATGGAGTCGGTGATCGGCGAGATGCTGGAAGGAATTTGGGCAGAACTTTCTGACACCTCGAAGACAACTGATCTCGGGGGTCAATGACAGTTCATCTCACATGGTACCGATATGGTGAATGGTGGTTGTGATGCTGGTAGAGCAGGTGCCAGTTCACACCAAGGCCCCTAGGCCTCAACTGAACACAAACAAATGCATAACTGGAGCCAGTCTAGCTCATCTGCATGTTACCACTGGTAAAATCGGTATTAGAATTTTAAGACTGTGTTTAGTGTTTAGACTCCATGCAATGCTTGTAAGCTGCTGCATGCGTTAATCTAATTTATAATAGCTGTATCCCATGTTGTCAGGCAGAATCAGTTCTCCTTGCTCAATAGCACCATTTATTCATCCTAACCAGCAATCACATAGTTAAACTCCCTAGGGTTGTAAAATCATTCACTTGAGTCTTAGAGGCTCAGTGAAATATTGCCTTGACACCCGGTTGTTGTGGTAATGTTTTCAGTCCCTGGAATGTAACCTTGTCTCAGACAATAAGCAGTCTGTAAACCCGTGCTAGATGAGGTGGTTATATCTCCAGATTGCATTATATGTATGTAATGACTTTGCTGGAGAACGAATAGACTCTTATTCATAAGCTTGTTGGCATCATGTAAGCGTTCTCAGGGTCCACACACCAGCTGCCTCAAGAGGGCACTGATCTATGAGTGATGTAAGGGTTTGCTGATGCACATGCGTCAAGTAGGTCTTTCCCTCCCTCCACCCATTCCCCCTCCCCTTTGAGTATACTCTATAAAAGTTTGCATGGTACTGATAATAAACGGAGCTGCTGCTAACCCGCTTTCTTGACCAAGAGGAGGGTGCCTCAGTTTCCCCTTTGATCAAAGTTGAGTTGTGTGTTTCTTCAATGGTCTCTGAAAGCTTGTGAGCTACTTGCCTCAACTCCGCCACAGCAATCCGGAGTGTAAAGGTAAGGGGGAGAGACGCGCCATTAATCTTCCCCTGACAATGTCACAAGGTATTATTTAGGTGTTTGCTCTATCACTGTAAATCTCAGTCAGCAGAGCATTCCCGCATGTGAAATACTAGTTTGCCACAAGAGGTGTTATCTCCTGCCCAACAAAAGAAGGCCCATACACTTCAGACAAACCATTGGTGATTGCCCCCCCGGGTCCTCGCCCACACACCCAATGAAGAGGAGACATGCAACAGAATTTCTCCCAATCGTTGAACTTGCAATTTCAAGGAGCAGGAGAAAGAATAAAAGGCCTGAACAAGGAGAAACTGGATCTTTTATGCGTCTTGGATTCTGAGGGGCAAGGATTGCTAATTATTAGCAGAAGATTCCCAGTGCTTAGCATGGGTTAACCCTAAAGCATATATAGAGCTTGCTTATTTTAGAAACTTCTATTACTTTTTGAAACTTAAGATTGAAACTCATTGGTGTGTATATATTTACCTGCGTTAGCCTCGTAAATAACTCTCTGATTTCCTTTTCAGAGTTAATAAATCTTTAGATAGTTTATGATGGGATTGGCTGCAAGCATTGTCTTTGGGGCAAGATCTAAGGTGCAATTGACTTGGAGTAAGTGACTGGTCTTTGGGACTGGCAGTCGCCTGAATATTGTTTTGATTCTTTTGCGTAAGGTACCCTCTTTCACGAAGGTAAGCCCAGCTGAGTGGCGAGATGGAGCAGAATACCCAATGGGACTGACCTTAACTCCATATTAACGCTGGTACAGTGCTTGAGGAGTTCACACTGGATAATGTGTTGGTGAAATCTAAGTATAGAACTCACAACCAATTTAAGGTTTGTGCCCTGCTGATACCAGTCCCCTGGAATCACTGCAGGACAGCTTGATGCTGCTACCTTAAAGTGCTTTCGGATCTTCGGGGATGGAAGATATAGTGTGTGTATATAGCAATATAAAAAGGAATCTAAAATAATATTTAGGTTGCAAAGTAAAAGCTAGGAAACATCAGAATTAAGGTTGCCCATGTAACCTTAATTTTTCCCCATTGTGATAGTTTTTAGTTACCTACACATTCTTTTAATGCAGGTGTTTTGTGTGTAGTATGTGCAACTCTTCTGCCAGGTGCTGATGGAAGCAAAGAGGCTTGGTTCATTTTTTAGGCATTTCCTTAAAGCCTTAACTGACACTGGTTTGTGCACCCATCCAGAAACTTAGGAGACCATATACCCCATCTTAGAGGGCCTTGATGGCCTGTACTTCCTTTCTTGCAAGCACTGAGTCCAGGGGTTTAACCAAAGAGAATGCTATGGGGGGGAGATTTTTTTAAAAAATGGGAAAACCAGCAATTAATAAGTCAACACATTCTATATCATAAAATTCTTATCCCCAAGGGATGTCTGAACCCTAGTCCCACCCTCAGTCCCTCTGGAACCTGCATAGCTGTTGCATTCCAGCCACGCCCCTCCTCCCCAGCTCACCACTAACTGTTAGTCGTCCTGGATTGACGAAATTCAAGGGCAGTGGTAGGCTAGTGCTGCTTGGGGTGCACCACCTGACGCAGCCGACGTGATTTCAGCCTGAGCAGCTGGGTCTAGAGCCCCACTTCTTCTCTCTCTGCAGCTTTAGCCAGGGAGCCCTGGTGACCACTGGGGTGCCGGGCCTGGGGACGCAGGGCACGGGGTGCTGTTTTAGTTGTTAAGGATAAAATGGAAAATAGAATGTTTGAAGTAAAAATGGTTCAGGTATTCCGTATGTGGATTCATTTTTACTAGTCCCCTAGAATATTCTGGACCTTTGTAGACTCTTGTAGAACTTTCCAGACTTTCCAAGGACTACATTTTCCTTGAACCTCCTAGAGTGTTGTTAGCCGTGTCCTCGCAGGTATATAAGAGGCAGTGCATCACCTGTCAGTCAATGAGCGGTAAGAATGAACTGAAGTGAAGCGAGAGCCCTGCTGCAATATTTTGAACACTGTTTTATTGTGCAATTGTGGAAGTGTATTTGTTTTTTTAAGACTTGAAGAGAGTAAGTAGCGACTAATAAAAGACATATGTAATGAGACACCAGAGATATCTATTGAACCCCTATCTAAACAACAATATAAAAGAAATACTGTTACTTCTTTTGCCCTGATTAACACATAATGTTTGATGACTTTCTTAGACTGCAGAGATAAGGGGATAGGAAGCTCGGAAGAAAAATTCAAGGAGTTTTTTTTGCTTGCTTGTTGACACATCAAAACAATGAAGCACCATGAAATGACTTGGCGGGGTTTGTGTGATCTTAGTAAGCTGCCAGTGGAGGGGAAAACACCTGTGAACAATTGTACGGACCTTCACCAGACTCTGACACATGGGGAATGTTCAGACCTCTATGTCGAACTGGACTACACCCACCACATTTTTGCCAGATGGGAAGCATTCTGTATTCCAAGTTCTCCAATTCATTCATGATGCAGCACTGAACACTTTTTCTAATGTGGGGATAGCTTTGAGGATTCTGTTCATGCTGCTGGTCACAGTTGCAAGTGGTGAAAGCAGCTTTTTGAAGCTCAGGCTCAGTAAAACATATCTTCAATGATGGCTGATGAGAGACTGACATTGCTAGCTATTTTATCACTTGAAAATGCCATTGGCCAGTCTTTGTATCTCTCTGATGCTGTGATTCAGTTCACGAGGGCAAAGGCAAGGAAAGTTACCATTGAACTAAGGACTAGGGTTAACATTCTAAGACTGTCACCTATTGTAACATTGTTGAATACTGTTCCACCTGATTGATGTTAGTGCACAGTTCAATTTTTGTATGTTAGTACATTTCAGTTATTCTTAACATTAAAAAGTTTCTATAAGCTTAGAGGAAACATTTTTTTTTAATTTGGTTATATATGGCATGAAAAAAATACAGATTGACAGCTCCTAGCATGTAAATGTATCATCTTATATGACACGGATAAATAATGCATGCAAATCGTCCATCAAAGTTGTGAACTGGGCTACAAATGCAATAAAAGAATAAGGTATTCAATAGTTGAACAAATGGAGGAGGGATGGACCAAGCCACTCAATGCCTTGGGCACAATTTGGTTTAGAACCAGCCCTGGGCATCATTGATTGCTATAGCCCTTTACAGAGCTCTCCCAACCAGAAAAGCACTCTCAACAAAAAGTAAGCATTTCGCGGTTCCCCAGGTTTGTCCAGGCTCCTTTACCCAAATGGGCTTGACAGCAGTAACAGTCAGGGTGACCCAAATCACATGTGCTTTCAGTGTCTTCCCTTGTGTTTTCCAACAAGGTCAATAGCATTTTATTGCCCTCCAACTGAAAACTTATCTCTACTTAAATCAAAATGCCCCAGACTGTCCCACAACAAAAAATGCAAATACGGCCTGACCCATCCAGTCAATTCCCTTTGCTCTCCAACAGATGGCCACAGAGAACTCGCTCCTTCTTAAGCCGCACTGGGCTGCTCTTCTCCCAATTCACCAGCAGGTGACAACAGAAATCTTTACTCTCTAAGGCTTAGAGCCACAAGGTTTACATCTGCATATGAAATATATGTAACCACTGATGAAGATTATATCATGATGCATGTGATTTACCTTCCATCTTCCGCAAAACTCTTGTTGTAAGCCTCACACCCTTGGTGGTTAGGAAACCAGGAGAAATGACAGTGGAGCGTGCTTAGTTCTTTGCTAGCTTTAAGGGGAGGGGAGAGTAAAACTATCTAGTTCATTTATAGATTAAAAAACAGCATAGCAAATCTTTTTAGCTCTGTAGGTTTAGGGAATGGGGGGTCATTACACAGGGCCTCCATAAAATATAGCCTCTGAAGTGCATTATTTTAAGATCTTTTATTTAAGCCTTTATTATTTATGATCAGGCAGTTTTTAATTGGGCATGGGCTGAACCCTTTCCAAACTGGGTGGTTACCACTCACAAAGAACCATTGAGTGATAATCATTAGAAAGAGAAGACATTCTTTTATTTTGGTGACTTGGATATCTTAGCATGGCAACTAGTGGTAGATTTAATCAATGTTCTGGGGGAAGCCACTCAAAATGTTCCCAACCTCTTTTCTGAAGGATTACATTTCCTCTGCTCTAGGGAAGGTAATTCATACTTCTTCAGGCTGCCAAATTATCTGAACAAGAATCTGATACAGACTGCTAATGAGCTGGCAAACTTTAAAAGGGAGTTTCTTTCAAATGCTGGGACTTTGGCACCTTTCTTTAACAGGCACCACAGAGCTTTATTTAATGTGTGTCACATTGAAAGACCTTCTAACCTTTGCAATATTAATGGATGCTTTGCCTCTTGTTGCTATGAGTTAATTTTTTTGCTAAGGAAAACGGGCTGCCTCTTTGTGAAACACATTTGGACACTGGATTTGAAGGTTCCAACTCAAGTGGAGATGCTCATGTTCTCATTAGGAGAGGCTGTGAAAGAAGGAGAGAGAAAGAGATACCCCAAGTATATATTTGTATCTACAAAGGGGACTCCTTGTGCCAAGTTAACTTAAAGTGTGTGTTTTTTTCATATCCACACCAGCCATCTTTTTAATTAGTATCACTCCAATTTTACAGTTGGGGGAAACAAGTGCACAGAAAAGTTCAATGATTTTGTCATGGTCACAGAACTGGGATTAGAACCCCAGTCCCATCTCTGTATATGGTTCCCAACATCTGAGTACCTGACAGTCTTTAATGCATTTATCCTAGCAATAGTCTGTGAGGAAGGGAAGTGCTATTGAATAGATAAGGAAATGAGGCACCGAGAGGTTAAATGACTCACGGATGGTCAGTGGTAGAGCAGTGACATGAAACTAGATCCCCTCAGTCCTAGGCTGGTAGTTTAACCACTGGACCATCCTTCCTCTCTCTGAGTTGCTGTGAGTGGTGAACATGAAAAGATAGTCAGGTCAGCCTCCCTATGCCAAAGTTTTGAGGCATATCTGACCTTTATTCACATCTTAGTTGTTCAAAATTAGGGTGAGAATCTCCTGAGGTTGGCTCTCCTGTTCATACTTTATGCTCATGTCCATTTTAGTAGGGTCTGGCATCTTTTGCTCATGGTATTTGAACACTTCAAATTCCCATCTCAGCGGGGACCTGAAAGTGGAGAAGGGAATCTCTTCTGATTCTCCTGAAGTTTAAATTCAGATTCAAGGTAGAAGGCTTCTATTTCAAAGGATGTTTACCCATCCTTGTTCGCATTCATTTATTGCTGTTTTCTGGTTTGTCTGATTTTATTATTAGTAATTATCATCATTATTATTCTGAACGTGTTAACTTCAATCTCACCTGCCCATCAGTCCCCCTGCTGCAACACACAACACAACACATGCATCTCTTCCTTGTAATGCGGAGTGGGTTAAATTATAAGGTTATTCATTCATGTCCTTATTTCGCTTCTGTGCCTGACCTCACTGTCTAACCACATAAAATGCAGTGGTCTGTTTCAAACAGCCGGCACTGAGGGTTCAGTTTCAGGCCAGACGGAGGATTAAAACTTTTACAAGCTCTACCAATGTAGTTGAAGAATAGAGACACCAAGAGCTTTGAAATGCAGATAACCTACCAGACAGCAAGAAAGTTGAACACACACACACGCATATCCCAGTAGTGGTAGATTAGAACGAATTCCCTGTTTACTGCAATGAAAAGGCACAAATAGGCCATCCTTCCGGCCCCCACACACCTTCCCTCCACTCCTCTAAACCTGATGTAATACCCATCGGTCCAGTAAATATCTCATGGAATTATTCATTACCACGTTTGATACCCCAAAGATTGAAAATAGTTGTTACATATCAGAAGATGACTGTGCACTGAAAGATTACCGTATTTTTCGCCCTATAAGATGCACTTTTTCTTCCCCAAAACGGGGGGGGAAAAGTTGGTGCGTCTTATAGGGCGAATGTCTTATAGGGCAAAAAAAAAAAAAAAAAAGCGCCTCGCTCTCCCGTCCCCGCCGCGCGGGCGGGCTGCCGAGGTTCCCCCCTCCCCGCCGCGGGCGGGCTGCCGAGGTTCCCCCCTCCCCGCCGGACCAAAAAAAAAATGTGCGCCCCGGTTCCCCCCCTCCCCGCCGGACCAAAAAAAAAAAAAAAAAAGCGCCTCACTCTCCCGTCCCCGCCGCGCGGGCGGGCTGCCGGGAGCGTCCCGGTTCCCCCCTCCCCGCGCGGCGGGGACGGGAGAGCGAGGCGCTTTTTTTTTTTTTTTTTTTTTTTTTGTCCGGCGGGGAGGGGGGGAACCGGGGCGCACATTTTTTTTTTGGTCCGGCGGGGAGGGGGGAACCTCGGCAGCCCGCCCACGCGGCGGGGACGGGAGAGCGAGGCGCTTTTTTTTTTTTTTTTTTTTTTGGTCCGGATTTTTTATTAAAAAACGAGGGGGCGTCTTATAGGCCGGAGCGTCCTATAAGACGAAAAATACGGTAATAGGTGTCAGAATTCGCCAGCTGTCCACTCTATTCAGAGGGACGAATATATATATTCTGATATGTATATATATATATCAATAAATCATTTTGACTTCTGGCAGAAGATAACCAATATTTGCCCAGTGCTGGAGTCACCACAATAAAAACTGCTGAGCTCCATTTATGTTTTAGCACCGTCTTCGTTAAGGCTGTGCTTAGATTAACGGTATCGTTAGAGACTGCATGTGAGAGCTGACTTGCTCCAGGAGTTATACCTTTGGCACTACATGCAAATGCGCATCTTTCCCTGACACTTACCGCCTGTGTGGAAAAGTTTAAATAAAAGTCCTTTCAAAGCAACCATTAGTGCAAGCAATTCTGGAAATGGACGCTTTCAACTGCTGCTTATAAATGTGTTGCTCCCCTCCCTTGTATTACAGCGGAATACTGCTCTATTTGCCACCCTGTCTTTCGTATAAGCAGCCTGCCCAGAATATATTCCAGAGTTAAACGTCACCACTACAGAGATTAATAACAATGTAATAGAGAAGGGCAAAGGAAACTAAATGGTCTATGGGCAGGGGACAAAACCTGTGTGTTGTAGAGGGGATGTGGAAAGAGATGGAGAATCAATGAGGCAGAGGTTGTCTTTTGAAGAGTGTGAATGAATGACATGTATTACAGTAGCCCCTGCAGGTCTCCCAGAGACCAAGGTCCCTGGCACTAGACTCATAGACTTTAGGGCTAGAAGGGACCCTCATGATCACCTAGTCTGAACACCTGCACACTGCAGGCCAAGGAACCTCACCCACCCACTACTGTGATAAACTCCTAACCTCCGGCTGAGTTACTGAAGTCTTCACATGATGATTTAAAGACATGAAGTTATGGAGAAACCACCATTTCCACTAGTTTAAACCTGCTGTTGACCTGTGCCCCATGCTGCAGAGGAAGAAAAAAACCCAGGGTATCTGCCAGTCTGATGCAGTAGGAAAATTCCTTTCTGACTGTAGATATGGCCATCAGTTGGACCCAACAAGCAGATATCTGGGAAAAAATTCTCTTGAGTAACTCAGAGCCATCCTCGTCTAGTGTCCCGTCATTGGGGATATTTGCGGCTAGCAGTCATAGATCAACTACATGCCATTGTAGGCCATCCCATCATGCCATCCCCTCTATAAACTGATCAAGCTCAGTCATGAAGACAGGTAGGTTTTTTGCCCCTGCTGCACCCTGGGAAGGCTGTTCCAGAGTTTCATACTAAGAAACCTTTGTCTAATTTTAGCCTAAACTTGTTGCCGGCCAGTTTATAGCGATTTATTCCTGTGGACACATTGGTGCATAACTTAAATAACTCCTCTCCCTCTCTGGTATTTATCCATCTGGTGTGTTTCTAGAGAGCAATCTGATCTCCCCCCAGCCTTCATTTAATTAGGCTAAACAAACCAAACTCTTTGAGTTGCCTCTCAAAATGTAGGGACAGTTCCTACCTTGAAGAGTTTACACTTTAAATGATCATATCCCAATTTTTTGAAAGCATTAGGAGAAGGAAATCAATCACCACCATCTGCAATTGACGTATTGGACTCATTCTGAAAAATTACAAAGTGTCACTTTAAATTCTAATGGGTTTCTTGGGCCTGCATACAGGCTAGCAGGCTCTCTAGGAGGGAAGATCCTCTCTGGGTCTTAGGCAGTTAGTCTGCAAAGAGCCAACATAGACCGAGGTTGAAGTTGAACCTCTCTGCTTTAGGGAGCAGCCTGCTTTGTCTCTCTCTGTTATTGCTTCTTGTGTGTTAGGGCTCTGGATTCTAAGAAATCAAGTATTGTTACACTGAAATTTTCCAGCAAGATTATGTTTTCATCTAAACTCTTTGTGTATGTCATGAGCATAAGAACATAAGAATGGCCATACTGGGTCAGGCCAAAGGTCCATCCAGCCCAGTATCCTGTCTTCTGATAGTGGCCAATCCCAGGTGCCCCGGAGTGAGTGAACCTAACAGGTAATGATCAAGTGATCTCTTTCCTGCCATCCATCACCACCTTCTGACAAACCATACTTTACCCATATTGGCTAATAGCTAATAGCCATTAATGGACTTAACCTTGATGAATTTATCCAGTTCTCTTTTAAACCCTGTTATAGTCCTATTCTTCACAACCTCCTCAAGCAAGGAGTTCCACAGGTTGACTGTGCGCTGTGTGAAGAAGAACTTCCTTTTATTTGTTTTAAACCTGCTGGCCCCTAATTTCATTTGGTGGCCCCTACTTCTTATATTATGGGAACAAGTAAATAACTTTTCCTTATTCACTTTCTCCACACAACTCATGATTTTATATCCCTCTATCATATCCCCCCTTAGTCTCATTTTTTCCAAGCTAAAATTCCTAGCCTCTTTAATCTCTCTTCATATGGAACTGTTCCAAACCCCTCATCATTTTACTTGCCCTTCTTTTAATTTTTTCTAATGCCAATATATCTTTTTTGAGATGAGGAGACCACATCTGTATGCAGTATTCAAGATGTGGGCGCACCACGGCTTTATATAAGGACAATAAGATATTCTCCATCTTAGTCTCTCTCCCTTTTAAAATGATTCCTAACATCAACTTGGCCATATCTTTGTAAAGAACTCCTCATCTTAACATATACATCTTCCATATGCACTCCAAGCAGCTATGCCCAATATTTTGAAAAACACTGATCTAAACTGACAGTGGGTGGGAGGAGAAACAAAGGCATAGGAATGGGAAGCAACTCATCCACAGTCATATCAGGTCATTAACAGAGTCAGGAATAGAACTGAGGATTCCTGACTTCTAAGGCAATGTCTCTGTCATATAAGACAAGAGCTACAGAGGAGAAAGGTTGGATGATGGCCTAGGCATAGCTGGGTGGTGAGACAGACAGGAGGCTGAAGCTGCATGAGTTGAGGGGTATATAGAAGGACCAGGTAATTGGAGCTCATAGTTATACACAGAAGGCTTCTCTTTCCCTGACAGAAAATTGTACTTAAACCAGGAAGCTAGTCAGAATCACCTGCTAAGCAATGGGTGACACCTAGAAACTGTTGCAGACAGTGACAATGGAGGTTTGGGTTTGAAACTGTTTGAACTGGAATGGAATTAAACAATGTTTGTCATCCTGAGGTAAGTTACAAGCCAATTTTCAGAACGATTCCCATGAGAGATTAGAGCAGGGGTCGTCAAAGCGTAGATCCCATTGCGTTAAAAAATATGTCTTCTAGCATGGGCCTCAGTATTTTATATAAACATGGCCTATGGTGTTTGCGTGCAAACAAGTGGTATCTAGTCACCAGGGAAGATACCAGTACAAGCAGGTAATATAGGTGCCTGGAAAATGATAATTGATGCTCTTGCTGTCTCAAATTAGGGCACTTCTGAATTAATGACTGACAATCAAAACATGGCCACATTCTTTTTAGCGTATGCGCAATGTGCCTCCAGGGGCAAGTGACCAGGATTCATCACCCAACTTGGTCAGCTGGTTGGGTCATTAGCTTCCTCGGATTGGGCCAGGTACTCACGGGGAATGTGACATGAATGCTGATCTATGCCTCCCATGGCCACAGTCTGACTGGCCGGTTGAGCCAGCTATCAGCACATCTTTGTACTGGAAAATCCAATTAGTGCTTTATACCCTGAGGCAGTATTGCCTAATAAATAGAGCACCGAATTGGGATTCATAAAAGATGGGTTATATTCCTGGTTTGGACTCTGGCCTGCTGGGTGAACTTGGGTGAGCCCCGTCCCCACTCTGTACTTTAGTTTCCCCCTCTATGAAACTGGAATAATAATGTTTGCCTCCTTTCTATAGGGCTTTGAGATCTACTCATAAAAAAAAATGAACTTCATGAAATGTGTGATTTGCACAATGCTATATTTAAACCCAGAAGTGAAATAGTTAGTCATTTTGCATTGTACATATGTGCGCTAAAAGGCCCTCTATGGCTTAAATCCCAACGCTACTAAAGTCAGTGGGAATTTTGCCACTGATTTCAATGAGGTCAGGAGTTTACATAATCTGCAATTTCCCTGTAGGCTTCAAATGCTTGGGAATAGACAGAAGAAGTTGTTTCTAATACTTTTCTAGCTTACAACTGTGCCTAATAAAGTGTGAAGACAGAGCTGCTCGAGAGAGAGACTGGTGCTGACTGAAAATGTAGTTAGAAGCCAGTAACAGAGACTGCTGTTTTGATTTCACTTATTCCTTGCAATATATATAATAGTGCTAATATTTTACTAGAATATATATAGGGCCCTACCAAATTCACAGCCATGAAAAACGTATCATGGACCATTAAAGCTGGTCTTATGTGTGCTTTTCCCCTATATAATACAGATTTCCTGGGGGGACAGTAGGGTTTCTCAAACTGGGGGTTCTGACCCAAAAGAGTTTTTTGGGGGGGTGTCACAAGGTTATTTTAGGACGGTCGCAGTATTGCCACCCTTCTGCGCTGCCTTCATAGCTGGGTGGCCAGAAAGCAGCGGCTATTGGCTGAGCGCCCAGTTCTGAAGGTAGTGCCCCGCCAACAGCAGGACAAAAGTAAGGGTGCGATGCTATACCACGCCATCCTTACTTCTGTGCTGCTACTGGTGGTGGCTTTTTTATTATTCCTTCTTTGTCTATTCCTTTTCTCCATCCTTCTCTCCTGTCTTTGGAGCTTTGAAGTTAGCGCCACTGCCAGCAGCAGTGCAGAAGTAAGGGTAACAGTACCACAATCCCCCTACGATAACCTTGCAACTCCTCCAACTCCTTTTTGGGGCAGGACACCCACAATTATAACACCATGAAATTTCAGATTGAAATAGCTGAAATCATGACATTTACTAGTTTTAAAATCCTATGGTGGTGAAATTTACCAAAATGGATTGTGAATTTGGTAGGGCCCAATATATATAAATGGGTGTTTTGTGATCAATATAGGCTAGAGACATCTGGAAACAGGTAGGCAGCCCTGGATGGAATGATTGTTTGAAAAAGTTTTGCTGCTTTTAATAAATGTTTGTACCCATTGTCATATCCAAATTACTGTCGGTATACTTGTCAAAATGTGTACATGAAGAGAAGGCTTGGATGACTGACTAGCTCAAGTGTTTGCTTTTCGTACAATTTTTTTCAGAAATTCGAAATTTCTACAAAATGTTTTCATATTTTGGCACACCACATTTTTGCATAGTTTTTTTGGTCCAAAATGTTTAGAACATCACATTAGCAACACGGTTACGTTCTCTGTAAAAAGATTTCTCCTTCTTTTGTGTGTGTGTGCACCTAAAATTGCATTTTTTGAACTGAATTTTTTTTTTAAAGTCACTATTTTTTACAGTCTGTGGCAAGCACAAAACAACCAAACTGGTCTCCCTCCAAAGACAGGAGAGAAGGATGAAGAAAAGGAATAGACAAAGAAGGAATAATAAAAAAGGAGATAGAAAGAAGAAAAGAGGACTCAAGGGGGAGTTTTATTCCTCTATTGCCCTAATAAATGCCTGCTCTATTTCATCAGCTGTTCCTTGTACAAACCTTTTTCTTCTCAATGTTGCCAACCTCAAGCATTCAAAACCATGAGGCAGCAATGGAAAAATCATAAGATTGGCTTAGAAATAAGATTGGTTAAAATATATATTGTCTTAGTAGAAAAATGTGGTTTTGAATAAATTTAATATTTAGTAAAAGCTCAATTTTTCCTTGGAGAGGAAGGGGTGAATATTTTTCAACCATCTTCCTTTAAAAAAAACATTTCTAGTTTTTCTCCAAACTGTAGTTTGGTTCTAATATTTATTATGCGATAGGGCATCTAACGGCAGATACTGGTGTCTTTTTTATTTTTATTTAAACTGAGTTAACTACATCATTATCTTGTGACTGTTTGCTAGAACTTGCATAAAACTCCCCTCAAAACCAACCTCCCTATTTGCACTGCATCATGGTGAGTAGATTCAAACCTTATGGTTTTGTTGAACTTACTGGAGTCAGTGATAGAGCAGGATGTAGCTTGGAGCTCAAAGCCAAACTGTGGACTAAATCTTTAGAATTGCCCAGGATTTTAACAGTCAGATTCCATTGTCATTAATTAAAACCACATGCAGTGCTACATAAACGCTCATGTTTGCAGATCAGATTATGCATGTTGTATTTAATGCCTAAACTCACTTTCTGGTCCACCACCATTTACATCATGGTAAAAAAAACTGCCATGACATTTGAATCAAGTAATCTTTGAGGGGTTTAGAGTTTCATCCTGCCCCACTGAAATGAATGGGCTTCAATGGGATCCGGAGAAGGCCGTTAGTCCACTACAGTCAGGAGAATACTTCAAAGATTCAGTATGGAGTCATAGACGTATAATACAATTGTGAATGGCTCTCTCGTTACACTAATTGATTGCATTTCCCCAGTTAATTTAGCTTCAATAGTTCTTATCTCCTGTTAGACAGAGATGCCACTTCAAAAGGTTTTTTTTTCTCCTGCTGATAATGGCCCATCCAAATTAAACAGACTCTTAGAATTGGTATGCTAATGTACAACTTTTTTTTGCTTTCTGTGTATATAAATACATCTTACTTCTGTTCCATTCTATGCATCCGATGGAGTGGGCTATAGCCCACAAAAGCTTCTGCTGAAATAAACTGGTTAGTCTCCAAGGTGCCACAAGTCTTCCTTGTCTTATTTACAGATACAAACTAACACAGCTGCTAAACTTAAACCTGAGAACAAGTAGTCATTTCTTACTGATTTCATGGCTGCCAGTTCTACCCTACCAGAGCTTTATGTTGCTTGAAAGCTGTCTCTCTCACCAACAGAAGCTCGTCCAATAAATGATATTAGCTCACCCACCTTGTCTCTCTAATATCCTGGAGCCAGCAAACCTACTACTACGTAGTTCTACCATATGCATTTGGCACAGTGTCCAAGGTTAAGTATGTTGGCCCTGACCCTGGATCGTATTGAACTCCCGTAGACTTTGGGTGGAACTGTAGCTCCTCAGAACCTGTGAAAACAAGGCCCTGAGCTTCTCAGGTGGGACCCCTCCCCCCCCAAAAAAATCGAGGCATGCAAAGTTGCTGAGTGATTTAAAAAAAAGTTGGCCTTCATAGCTCTGAGTCAGCTCCCCTGTTTGTGTAATAACCAGGATGATACCTCCTTGCTTTGCAGGAGTGTTATGAAGCTTAGTTCATCATTGGTCTATGAGGAGCACATGTACTCCGGTGGTGAATGGCTTATATACTTTGGCTTCCAGCCCTTTAACATTTGGGAGCACACTGTACTCACCCCTCCTTCCCTCCTCCCCCCCCCCCCCCATATAACATATGAGAATGTTGAAAGTAGTAAAAATTAAAGTAAATGGTGTGATATTTTAAAAAAAGGGTTTCAAACAGGATTCATAATTCTGCAATTTGTTATACAAAGTCAATTTTTCCATTTCCAGAGCTAAGTTGCCTGGTGGGGTTTATTGGTTCACTCATTATTGGGTATATATCATTTTTATTGTTTCATATTTTTATGTGTTATATATAAAAGATATCATTCATGAATAAAACATTTTTGCTCCAGGGTACCGTGTACGAAGGTTGGTCTGAAAGCCTAGATCTCCTTTTATTTGAAAAGGAAAGGAAATATATATACTGTAATATCCCAGTCTTTGGCAAGAAGGCCCAATGATATTGAAATAAATTTGCCTTCCTTATAATCTGTACAAAGCCCCACCGCCTTCTATCTAGACTACCCTATTCTAGACAGTATCCTTCGACCTGTCAGTACCCCCCTCCCCTTCTCTTGTCTGTCATGTCTCTTCACTACTCAGATCCACCCCGCAAAATTTTGCTTCCTTTCCTAATCTGTAGCAGAATGGCTCCTATCCAAACATCACCCTACAACACTAGACATGATTGAGCATCCGTGAGGCAGCGAATGTGCTACTACAGATGATGTGAGGAAATGTTAGCGTGATAGATAATAGTTTTATTTTTGGTCTTCTTAATCATGCTGCACCTGGTCGGAGTTTGATATGAACAGATAAGTAGTGTCAAGAGACAGATAGAACTTGATGGGGAACATTTTAATGAATTTATTTATTTTGAATATTTGAGTGAGGTGTTAGGTTTTTCTTCGGCAGTTTATGAAAGTTAATTGGCTGTCAGCACTGGACTTCTAGGGGATGATACAAAACAAACAAACACAAGTAATTTGGGTTGGTTTACCTCAGTTAGCATTTAAGTTTTTTTTTTTTTAAGCTGGTTTCCGTGCCAGGGCTTCTAATGAGAACTCTGCCTCTGCTCTAAAGGCTCTGTCCTCTTTTGGGGATAAAAGGTAAATTACATTTGCTGACTCCTTATGTGACATGGCAAAAATAACTCCATAAATGCTCTATAATTGCATTGTTATTATATGGTTATTGCTGCACATTGTCAACAGAACGATTACCCTGAGGTCCAATAGCTCCGGTGTATGGTACGTAGTAATTAGCTAAGAAAGGATGAGGTACTGAGGAACTCGGGAGAAACTCCTTCAGCGCATACACAAGGCGATTAATGTGCGGAACAGACACTCTCAAAGACAGTGACAACAGCAACTGGAGCAGTGAACAGATTGCAAAAAACAATGAGACAAATAGTTAGGAGACTGAAGAACTTACAAGGGTAGAGAAATGGACAGAGTTAGACAGGTTGTCTGGCCCCATTGTGAAATATTTGTATGCTGTTATGGGCTGCAGTCATTCTGAAGCAAAAATTGCGCTGAAACCAAGAAGGCCTTTACCCAGTTGAGAACTTCAGGATTTGGCAAGATTAAGCTCTGTCCCATCCCTAACGTTAATGGTGTTGCATATGTAAATGAAGGCAGAAGATGGTCCTGATTTAACCCCCAAAATAGCAAGGAAGTTCAGCCATAAGTCTTTAAACTCCTCTGGAAATTCTCCTCTCAGTTATCTCAGGAAATATATAAAGTAACACCACCGAAGATCACACCTAGGTGTAGTGGGGGTCTAATCTTTTTGAACCACATAGTCTGCAATTTCCAGATACAGCATGATGGGGATAGGGTAAAGTATTGATCTTAGCCCTCCCCCACCCCAAGCATATACCTAAATTTCAGCATCTGAGCAGTTTTACTAACTTCACCGGGATTCCTCCCATGCTTTAAATTAGGTTTGTGTTTAAGTACTGTACCTTCACTCTTAGGTTTAACAAAGTGGTGTCAAAGTGCTACATAACCTTAGGGACCTATAAGACCTCTATTACAATTGTTTCTGGATGCCTGACTGTGTTGATCCTCATAACGCTCATGAGGTAAGGAATTACAATGATCCTCATTTTATATATGAGTAACTGAAGCCCAAACAGATTAAGTGATTTGCCCAAAGCCAGAAGCAAAGTCTGTGGGAGCACAGAGAATAGAACCTTAGACTTCCCATGGCTGAGACACAACCCCTAACCATTGGAGGTTCAGAGAAGGGCAACTAAAATGATTAGGGGTTTGGAACGGGTCCCATATGAAGAGAGATTAAGGAGGCTAGGACTTTTTAGCTTGGAAAAGAGGAGACTAAGGGGGGATATGATAGAGGTATATAAAATTATGAGTGGAGTGGAGGAAGTGAATAAGGAAAAGTTACTTACTTGTTCCCAAAATAGAAGAACTAGGGGCCATTCAATGAAATTGGCGTGCAGCAGGTTTAAAACAAATAAAAGGAAGTTCTTCTTCACACAGCGCACAGTCAACCTGTGGAACTCCTTACCTGAGGAGGCTGTGAAGGCTAGGACTATAACAGGGTTTAAAAGAGAGCTGGATAAATTCATGGAGGGTAAGTCCATAAATGGCTATTAGCCGGGATGGGTAATGAATGGTGTCCCTAGCCTCTGTCTGTCAGAGGGGGGTGATGGATGGCAGGAGAGAGATCGCTCGATCATACCTGTTAGGTTCACTCACTCCGGGGCACCTGGCACTGGCCACTGTCGGTAGACAGGATGCTGGGCTAGATGGACCTTTGGTCTGACCCAGTATGGCCGTTCTTATGTTCTTATGTTCTTATGGATAATCCTTCTTCAGTAATAGAAAATGGGGAATGCACTAACTTTGTTTGTGTATATGCAGTGTCACTCTCTCATGATAATAGAAAGAATGAAGGGCCTATTTCTACTACTCCCAGGGAAGATCTTCTTTAGCTGTATCTTTCTAGAGCTGAAAGAAACAGCTAAGATTTCTTGTACCAGCTCTATAGGGCAAGGGCATGTGAGATGCATCTAAGCTGTAGTGGTGTAATGGATCAGAGGAGACTGAATTAGGATAAAATAAAAATCAGCCTAGATCCTCACTCTGAAAATCCCATTGAACCCAGTTTTTAATGTCCAAACAAAAAAGTCCTGCTAATTATTTATAATACTATATTTTGATCATAATTAATCATTAGAGCTGGTCAAAAATTAAAAACAACATTTCGGAACATTTTCAGAAAGTGTTATTGTTTCCGTGTTGTTGTTTTTCTGAAATTCAGTGTTTTACCAAAAAGGCCTTGTTTCCCATTCCAGCCCAACTGTAGCAAATGGATCCCCAAAGGCCCAGCAATTGAAATTTGTTAGCCAGAGTTCTATTGATCTCGGATACGTGGCCATTGACTTCAACAGACTTACATCAGTATAAAAGGGAATCAGAACATGGCCTTTAAAGAATATTGGGCTGCTGTGAGACTAGCTGCACATCAATGCATTGTAAATCTCTGGCCCTCTCTATGGTGGAGCCCCGGGGCTCAACCATCAGCTGTGCTGAACTTGCACTCAGAACAGCTAAGTAGGGAAGAAGGAAGATGAGTTTACATCACCTCCCACACCCTAGCTGGCCTGGGCCAAAATGGCCCTCGGAGTAATTTAGAGCAGCTCCAGGGTTACTCTAAATTATGTCACCCGCTGCATGCTGTGCAAGCGGCATAGCTAGGAGTGGAAATTTGGGTGGGCCCCGACTTTTGGGTCGACAGGCAATGACAGACTGTGCTAGCTCAGCTTCTCCCCTTATGCCATGCCCTCTTTCTAGCCCTGGTGCACCCAGACACAGGGCTTCACTTGCCCAGCTGGGCACACACATAGGGCAGTTCAGAAAATGGCAAGGCGGACCTGCCAGACCATAGCATTCTGAAGGGCGGGTACAGAGCTCCCTCCTGGATTTCAGGTGCCTGAGTAACGCTCCAAGGCTGCTCAGATTTGGCTGGCCCGGGATGCTAAGTGGGCCACAGAGGCCCACCCATGGCCACACCCCTGTGCTGTGTGCGATCTATATGGCCTCCGCTGCCACAGTTCTGTGCACCTCAGGCACTTGCGTGTATTTATCCTCATTTTACAGATGGGGTATTGAGGCAGAGAGAGAGACAGAGAATAAGGCCAGGTCAACACTGGGAGAGGGAGGTTGACCTAAGATACGCAACTTCAGTTACGTGAATAGAGTAGCTAAAGTCAACATATCTTAGGTCGACTTAACTGGGCGTCCTCATGGCGGCAAGTCGACCACAGCCCCTCCCCCGTCGACTCCGCTTCCGCCTCTTGCAGCTGAGGAGTTCTGGAGTCGACGGGGAGAGCGCTTGGGATTAATTTATTGTGTCTAGATGAGACACGATAAATCAATCCCCGATAGATCGATCGGGTAGCGTAGAGATACCCTAGGGTCTTGTGGTGTGGCAATGTGGATTATGGGGCTGTGATTCCTTAAGCACATTAATGTGCTGCATACGAACCAGCCTGTGCAGACCCTACTGGCATGAACTAAAAGCTCCCTCACAGGCCAGTTAGTGTGCAACACATTAGTGTGCTTTAGAAATCACACACCCTGTAGTTTGCATTGTGCGTTACAGAGCAGGAACTGAACTCAACTATCCAGAGTCCCAGATTACTGAACTAAGCATTGGATTTCCTTCCTCCCCTGTGCTCTTACCATGCTCCCTATTGACACTGGCATGTCTCCCTCCCCTCCTCCCCCCATGTGCTTATGCCAAGGGAGGAGGGTGGATATCTTAGAGCAGTGGTCCTCAAAGTGGGGGCATAGAGGAACATCCGGGGGGAAGCAGCGGAGCCCAAGCCAGCCCCCATGGGAGGTGAGGAGGGAGCAGCCCCCAGCCCCACTCTGTCCCCAGCTTCACCCTGCCCCTGCCCCCTGGCTCCACACCCAGCCCCAGGCCCCCAGTCTCCAGCCCCCACTCCTAGCAGTGTCTCAGCTCCCAGCCCCTGCTCCTGGCCACAGCTTTGCTCCCTGTGCTGGCCGCAGATAGGGCCCCCAGCCAGTGGGGTGGGGGGAGCGCATAGATATAATCCATTACCGGTAAGGGAGGGGGATATAAGAGGAAAAATGGGGCACCAATGTCTAAGAGCCAGCTATGTAAATTTTGCATCACTCAAAGCCCCTCCCACAACCGAGGACCATTTTTGCAGCTTCATCAGGGCAGCTTTCTGGTTGCTTTGCACAGACTCATTAGCACAAAGCAGCTGGAGTTAGGGCTTTGGTCTATGCTCAAAGGATGGTCTGTGTGCGACACAGCCAGAGGCGAGCAGTTTGATTGCGTGCTGCAGCGAATGATTACCGGGTGTTTATTTGTAAATGATTTGAAGTTGAACTTAACCTGGGAGCTGTTTGTCCAGTCAATGTAAATTTTCACAACAGAACCCGTCAAACACTGCAAAAGGGAGAATTCCTTATGTAATGCAAAACACTGACAGGATCGGAGTTTGCGCCAGTTTTTCACACGAGGAGCCAAATTTATCCCTGTATTCTCTCTGCTGAGTTCAGTGTGGGATTGCACCAAAGATAGATTTAGCCTGAAATGTATATGTTGAATATTTAATGCAAATGCAACCTTCTGTAAGTGCAGGTCCTGCAGGTGACATGCAATTATTCTAATTGCACTGCAATTACGGTACAGCTACAGAGTAAATTACCTGATTATTTACATTCTGTGCCATAAAGCATTCTTCTCATCCAGTCTCCAAACCTGCAGCAGCTTCTCTTTCCTCCGTGTAATGCACCGAACAGTCCTGGTTTACAGACATTGTCCTGGTGGTAGGCAACTCAAATTGGGGATGTCTGACCCATTTCCAGTTCCTTTCCACTTGTGTTCCATCTCTGCCCCCAGAGCCCTGCCTGACTACCCCTCAGGGTGTGTCTACATTGCAATCGTAGTTATGATTGCAACCTGTGTAGACATACCTGTACAAACTTTAATCTAGCCAGCTCCAATAACTCTAGCAGTGAAGCTGCAGCCCCATGTCTGTACAATCGTGCCTAGAACCCTGGGTATGTATTCAAGTGGCTAGCCCGCCTCTGCCTTCATCCCTAGTGTTACTGGAGCTAGCTTGATCAAACCCCTGTCTACACATACTACAGTCACACCTCTGATTGCAGGGTAGACATACCCTTGGCTGTTCAGCATGGCATGGCATTTGCTCCCTGCTGAACAACAAAGAAGCGCAAAGAACAGCAAATCAGGAACACAACAGAAGTGGTGAAGACTGCTGGCTTTGAAGTAGCCCTGCATAGTCCTGGTGGGAGAACCGTGACCCCAGCAGTATAATCCAAAAACTTGGTTCTGACCCAAGGAAAGGAGAAGAAGACCCAGATGATGGATAATGAAGGAGGAGACTTTTAGGAGGAGAGGAGAAGAGAAAACAGTTGCAAGGGAGACTGCAGAAATGGGGAGCTGGTGGAGAGAACTGGTCAAAACAATTTTGAAGAACGAGTTTTCCATTGGAAAATGCAGTTTTGTCAGATTCAAAACATTTCGTGGAAGCTTCTCAATTGAAATTTTTGATGGGAAAAAAGTAAAAAATATTCATTTAGACAATCTTGTTTCATTTTGATAAGCTAAAAATATGTCCTTTTAAGTGTATTGTTTTGATTAATTTCATTTTGACCTGAATTAAATTATATTATATTACAATTGTATAAATTTTAATATAATATTCATTTATGCTATTTTAATATAATACATTTTATATTTTAAAGTTTTGACCTTATCAGAACAAAACATTTTGGTAGTTTCAAATTGATGTTCTTTTTTGGGGGGGGAGAGGATTTTCAGTTAGTGGAAGACTTCCGTTTTTCATTTCAATTCAGAAAGAGAACACGTTTTGAAAGGTTGGAATTTGCCAAAGAACAGAAATTCTTGTTTCCCTCCAGCTGCACTCGTGGGGAGAAAAAAGAAGGGGAGGTTTTGGGGTGTCAAAAGGAGAGTTAGAGAGCAAAGGAGAGAGAAAGACAGGTAGATTTGGGGAAAAGAAAAAGAAGCAAACCAAGCCAGACACACCATCCATCACTAGGCTGGAGGGAGATGGAAAAGGCTGAGGAAAAAAAGACAGATACTAATTCTTTATGCTTATTGTAAATAGCAACTTCCACTTGAGGGTCTTAAAATACTTCACAAAAGGGGGTAGGTCTTAGTACTCCAATTTTATGTGTGGATAGAGTGGGACACGGGAGGTTACCTGAATCACAATCTCCAATTCCAATCACTAGACATCACTGCATCCCTTACACAAAAAGAAAGAGGAGAAAGTCACAGAGATTGAGTATAGAGTCAGAAAGAGAAGCATAATAAATAAGAGAGAAATAGGAGGGGAGGGAAGGGGAAAGATAAAACACAACTGGAGGTAGGGCTATAGGAAACATTGGGTAAAGAGTAAATTAAAATGATGGGAGTGAGAGAAGACAGTAATAGGGATACGAAGGGGTAAATACATTACCCACATGCACAGTGCCCCAAATGTGCCCCAAATCCTGGGCAGATGCAAATCCTGGGCACGTGTGTAATTGCAGACACACTGTTTGGAAAATGCATTCCTATATGTCAGTGTATGCGTCTTTATTTTCATACTGGAAACATGATCTGAGCAGACATCCTGGATTCCCTTCATCCACCGACCCTCCCTTCCCGGCTTGCTCTCTGTAGTTTTGTTTTCTACTTTCTACAGCAAAGTCAATTCAATTAAGACATCAAGCTAGCCTGGAACTGAGGTCTCTGAGGAGCACTGGAAACAGTCATTTAGGATGGCCAGGCCTGCTGAAATGAATGTCTTTCTCACTAATTTAGGAGTGTGATGGCTCTTCCTGACCCTTCACACCCCCATTTTATTGATCAAAACTAGGCAAGCTTTTTTTTTTCCTTGATGTACTTGAGCGTGAAGGCTGTTTCCTAAGGCAGGCATTGTTTTGTCAGAAGAATGGTAAAACTGTAAAATCATAATCCAAATAATAATTCACCCACCAAAGTCTGAAGAGATGTAGGCAGCTGGGTTTTCAGTTTTGATCTGAGATATATTACCTTCTGGTCACCATTTGAACATGAAATATCTGTTTCAAAGTCAAATATTTGTAAATACTTAAATACCTCCTATGGTAGGGATTCAGTGTCTCTTCTGAGTTTCTGAAGCTTTTGTGAAATCATCCAAATCATGAGAATATGGTTTTAATATCAAATTGTAGGCAGTGCAGTTATCAATGCCTATAGCTAAGGTTTCCCATCCCATTCTATTCTAAGACCCTGTTTTCAGTGTGCATATTGTGTCTTGATCAATGGACTCCCCATTTCAGTTGCCCAACCCTGACCTTCGGGGTCCACCTAAAGTGGTAGGAGGATTGTTTAGTCTGCATAACTATTGTTTGACTCTTCTACTAACACATTCACTGGTTATACCAACTGTGGTCATGGTTTCTGTTATAGAACTTGAAAGAAAATACTGGCATGTTTCACACAGCCCAGCAACCCAACCAGTTATCATTGACTTATGGTCACTCACTGTTACAGCTACATTTGAACCCATGACGAGCAAGCAAAATGCTCAAGTTTCATTACCAGTTTCCAAAACCACCCAGTGCTCTTCTCTATGTTTTAATTCAAAATCTGGCCCAGTCACTGGCTTCAGAAGTGGACCTTAAACATTGAATTTCCTCTTTTCTGAGCATTTGTTTGGGCTAAATACAGCCTTTAGCAAATTATCTGTACTCCCTTCCTGTATCGTGCTATGGATATGAGGAAGTAATGGAGGAAGGGTTATAATGAGTCTTTCAACCACTTCTCCCCAAGTTGCTTCCTAATTTATGCTAATTTGCTTCTAATGAGATGATTAGAGCTGAATCAGATCAAATTTAATCCGCAGTTAAACTGTGAAAATATTCCCCTCCCCCCCCCCAACGAAGCTGTAAAACCAACATCAAGTTTAAACTGCTATGCGTGCATGTTTCCTCTTTCTTGCAGTATTTCACTGCTGCAAAATAAAGCATCTATTTTAGCATGGTAAATACTGACATCTGGTATTTAGCTAGTTCTAAACCTCACCAGTTGAACTTAAAGCTATGTACATATGTTATTCAGCCAGATAGATAGGTGCAAATTATCCTAAAAATAAGAGGTTAGTTTCTTGGAGCTCGGGATCCCATTAACTAGGGTTTTGCAGGATGTGTGGGGTTATTACTAGGACACAGTTCCTTTCACTCTAAGTTGAAAGTTCATCTCAAGTCAGTGGAGACCAAAATGTATTTCCTTCCAATAACTGGTGAGGAGCCAGCATGAAATGCATTTGGTAGCCACTGTCCTTTCCCTGTGTCTCCCCATCAGAACAATACATCATCACGAATGGTATTAATTGGTGTCTATGTTTGCAATCTCATCAGGGAGTCTAAGTTTAAATAAGCATGGAAACTAGAGGTGGTCATAGAATATCAGGGTTGGAAGGGACTTCAGGAGGTCATCTCGTCCAACCCCCTGCTCACAGCAGGACCAATCCCTAACTACATCATCCAACAGATTTTTGCCCCAGATCCTAAATGCCCCCATCAAGCATTAAATTCACAACCCTGGGTTTAGCAGGTCAATGCTCAAACCACTGAGCTATAGCTCCCCCACATTCAAGTGTGGGCTGAAGCAGAGTAGTGCAGTGATGTGGGAAGAACATTTGCACTAGTGCAGCCTGTATTGTGTTAGTTCTTTGGATAAACAGAGAATGTTATCCTCTAGGTTCATCAATCCAACATCTCTAACAAGCTTTGCCAGTCACTTTAAAAACAAAAGCCTAAGAAAAGAGACATTCTCTAGAAGCCAAACATTTTTCAGAACATTTGTGCACCTCTGAGGTGTAGAGCACATATTGCATGAATCTTGACATTTAGTATGTTTCAAGCAACATTACTGGGTGATGATGAAAATAAGAATTAATTATAAAACTCCACAGACAAAATTTGCTGCTGTTTTAATGCCACGTGCTCAAGCGAGATGCACTTCAGGGAACATGCCTCCATGAGTGGACATAGTACTTTAAAACAGACTTTAGGCTCCAATCCTGGGGTTTACTACGTGTGAGTTGGTTCCACACCTAAAGGGTCTACAGTGCCTGGCCAATCAGGTGCCCATTCTTGACCTAGAGGGTCACTTCCAGGAAATGATTGTTGTTGAGTGTCCATAATCATTGTTTGGACTCTCTCTTGAGGGTGTCTACAGAGATTCCAGCTCTGGTATAGTTTCTACTACATGGACCCTAAACTGTTTAGAATTGGACAGACACCACTGAATAATTCTACCCAGAGCATCAAACAGGTATCAGCTGAAATTAACATGACTGGCTTTAAACCTAAGACATGCATGTAAAATCCTCTCATACCATTGGAGTACTATGTTTAAACCAGCTATGGTAGCAGGAACGTCCGAGCACACATGGATTCCCAACAGTGTAACATACCAGTGCATGTATTCATGCTAGCACACTTGACTGTAAGATTAGGACCTTAAAATGAAAAGTCCCTGCAAATGAAGATCTTCTAATCTCAACTAATCCAAATAAATTATGTTTCACATCTTTTCTGCAGTTTATCATACTGCACAAAGAGAGAGAGAGAGAGAGGCCTGGAACTTGCATAGTGTACGTCATCCTTATCTATAGTTTACCCAGTGAAATATTATTAGTTTTCATGTCTATAACTTTTATTGTTTTATCTTTGACAAAGTCTGAAATAGTACACTGGTGACATTTTTAAAAATTAGCCTTCTGCGTTTAAAGACCACTCACCATTTTCATCTATCATCATTCGGGAAATGTCACATTGATTTTATCCTCTTTGCAATAAATGGTAACATCTAAAAAAAAAAAAACCAAACAAATAATGGCCTGACACTTCAAAATCAGCTGCCACCCTTGAGTAGAGCAAAAATAAATAAAAGGACATTTTTTTTGAAGGACAGGGGAAAAAGAGAGAGAGAGAGAGAGAGGAAAAGCTTTATCTCCTTCTGGCAATATTGACAACAGACTAAAGTTATAGGAATTATAACTTCTTCTCTTTTCCATCTAACAGATGTTATATGAATGGTAAATGCAGCATTGAGCGATGGCAACTCTTGCAAACATATCTTAAGAAAATTAGTTGAAATCTTTCCCTGTCTTTATTGGTATTACAGTAAAACATTGATTTAACGGACCTCGATTTAATGGACTTCGGATGCAACGGACAAATTTCGGATCCATATCAGACCGCGACCCCTCCCGGCTGCCGCCCCAGTCCCCTTCGCAGGCGGCTGGCTGCTGGCTCCCGGCTGCCGCCCAGATCCCGGCAGCAGGCGGTCTGTCCCGCCCCGATCCCGGCAGTGGGCGGTCTGGCTGCCGGCTCCCAGCTGCCGCCCCGATCCCGGCAGCGGGCTGGCTGGCTCCCAGCTCCCGGCTGCCGCCCCGGTCCCAGCCGCTGGCGGTCTGGCTGCTGGCTCCCAGCTGCCGCCCTGGTCCTAGCCGCTGGCGGGCTGGCTCCCGGCTCCTACCCCGATCCCAGCAGCGGGCGGTCTAGCTGCCGGCTCCCGGCTGCCGCCCCGGTACCAGCCGCTGGCGGGCTGGCCGCCAGCTCCCACCCTGATCCCGGCAGCGCTGCCGGCTACCAGTTGCCGCCGGGGTCCCAACAGCGGGCGGGCTGGCTGGCTGCTGGCTCCCAGCTGCTCCCTGGGTCCCGGCAGCGGGAGGGCTGGCTCCCGGCTGCCGCCCCGACCCTGTGGCGGGTGGGCTGCTGCTCCGACAGCTCGTTTTTTTTATTATTAAATAACGGACTTTTTGATTTAACGGACACCCCCTCGCCCAAATTAGTCCGTTAAATGGAGGTTTTACTGTACAAGTGAAAAGGGGAGGTTGGGGGACACTGAAGGAAAATAAAGAATGCAGCAGGGAATTTTATCCTTCCAATGCTGGAATACGATGACAGATATTCCCTCGGTGAAATTATGCCCTTTTGAAGTCAGCAAGAGTTTTGCCATTGAGGATTTCACCCATTATGTTTACTTGCTTATGATGGAAAGTCTGATAGACCCTGGCAGAACTAACAGTTATCCTGATCACAGGGTTGATACGATGAATTTGATTTCAATGCACTTTGGATCACACCAAGTGAATATTTATGCAGAGGGGAAAAAAAACACTGTAGGAGAGACGAAGGCCTGGTCTACACTGGGGGGTGGGGGAGGGGTGTCGACATAAAATATACAACTTCTGCTATTCGAATGGAATAACTGAAGTCAGCGTATCTTAGGTCGACTTACCTGGCTGTCCACATGGTGGCGAGTCGATCACTGCCGTTCCCCCTTCAACTCCGTTTCTTCTTCTCACAGAGGTGGAGTACAGGAGTCGATGGGGAGCACGCTCGGGGATCGATTTATCATGTCTACACTGGACGTGATATATCTATCCCCGATAGTTCGATCACTACCCGCCGATCCGGCAGGTAGTATAGACATAACCTAAGTGCTCTGGGGAATTGGTAGTTTGGGTCTGAGACTATCACCATGGGATCTCCTCTTTAAGTTTAATCAGGGTTAGTGGTGAACAAAGTTAATTGACAATTAATGGCTGGTGTGAAATGAGTAATTGGCCTCATACATATGCCTATTGCAAACTGGACTATCATCCACACAATAAAAGGAGCCACCATCACAATAGTTGAGCAACTTATCAGCAACTGGATTCAGGGCCCAATTCAGCATTAGCCAGCACCTTAGTATAGTTATAGGCACTAGTGGAAAGTGAGTGTAGACGGCCTATTGATTCAAAGTGGGAGCAATTTACACCTACAAATGACTGTCGATGGCATTTAGCAGCTCATCCCTATTCAGCAAAGCATTTAAGCACCTGATTCAGTCGCATGACAATGGAACTTAAGCAGGGGCGCAAAGCTGAGCCTCCATGTAAATGCTTTGCTGATTTGAGGCCTAAAGAATACACAACACAAGAGTGAAACCAGACCTGAATGGACAAGAAGAATGTACTTATTAGGGAAGAGCTTTGGGCATTGGCTCGCACTAATGACTGGACTTCACCTGCACTGGGGAAAAAGAGAGGACAGTCCACTCCCTTTTACCTGCACTAAACAAACAAACAAACAAAAAAAAGAATTCCTTTCAAAGGAATTTCCAGCAGTGCAAAATACATCAATAATTATATATAATATTTCATTCTGTAATTGCAATTTATAGAGCCAGTGGAGATGGTAGTGGAAATGTGTTAATCTGTCACGTATGCGAACAATGAGCCCCTGTCATGAACAATGAGCCTGTAAAACCCTATCATAGGATCATAACAAGAAGATAGCTTTAATATACATATTATTCAGATTAGGAGGGAACCCGTCTTGGGTCTTTTTTCCCTCTGTTTTAGCATTGTGGCTGTGATAAAGGAAGGTTTTATCTCTTTCACTGCTGATGGAATGTGCACATCATTTTCGAATGCGTTCAGGTGGGGAAAAAATGTATTTGGCAGGAAAATAAATACTTCCTACATTGTTCACCATTGAAACAGTTATTTGAATATTGTCTCTAAAGTCCATATATGTTTCATGTACACGAGAAAGTGACTGTATAGTACAGTATGTGCCTATGTCTGGAATGCATCCAACTTTGGGTTGGAATCACTTTAATTCATTTGGCGTTTCAAAGCACCTTAAAAACCTGGGTGTTAGCATTAATGATGACAACATCCACAATTGCATTATAAAGGATGAAAACCTCTTTATATGGGAGATAAACGCTCAGACTTCAGGGCATAAGTCAGCCACTTGCTGACAGGGTTGGGGGAAAATTTCCACAGGAGCAGGCCATTCCATAAATGGGACTTGAATGTGAGACCGAAGGACTTGAATGTGGGTCTCCCAAATCTAAGGTGAGTGCCATAACTAATTAATTGTATAATCGGGCACTCCCATCAGTCTCCTACATCCGAGGTTCAAAGTTCTTACACTGCCCCATTCAAAGGCAAGGACTCGAATCTGGATTTTTAAAATACCACACAAGAGCCCTAATCACTTGGCTGTTCTGGAGGAGAGATCTCTCCTGACAGAACTGTTCCACTTTGTATAGTCTAGATTTTGAGAAATCGGCATTTTGGATGAAAACACATTTCACCAAAACATTTCCTACCATCCCTACTAAGCATACAATGAGCAACTACTCTCACACACACTTATTTTATTTGTGACACCATGGCCCAACAGCTATAGTGATAGCACAATAATTATTGACCGAAAAATGCAATGTCCTTGAGATAAGACATTGCTTAATTTAGTTGGGGCATATAGTTCCCAGTACCCCTCAGCACATCCATGACACTGAGACAACTAAATGAATCAGGTAAGAATCTCACTGTACTTTTGAGATCTTGAATGCCTTTTATGAACACACAATTGTTTAGAAAGGATTAGAGTTTCCACCCGCCCCGCCCTCCACCCAAAAATCATCCTGAAACCCAAGTCAGGTGAAACCCATCCAGTTATAAATTCCATTCCAAAACTGAAACTTTGCCCCAACTCACCATGATCTAAGCAAGCCTGCTCCAGGATTTGGGTTTGTCTGACTGTTAAAGCTGAAGGAAAAACTCAAATGGTGCAAAGTCTCAGAAACCGAAGTCACCAAAAAAAATTTCAGGATCTCCTGCAAACTAAAGTGGCTGAGTTTCACACGGCTTTAGTTTTGAACATGCTTGGGCTTCAGTTCTGTGGGAAGAATGTCACCTATTGAATCTTCTATGCCACCTGAGAGCCCTATTCTACAGCTCTCCCATTCAATTACTGACCACGTGTTGTTGTTGTTTAAAGCTTGTGAGACCAGAAAATCTTTCCGTGTTATCTGTGCCTTCAAGGCTATCATTCACTATGATGAACATTCTATAGGAAGAGGGTAAATATTTCAAAGGACCATCCAGACCTGCAAGTAGTTTATATACTCCTCTTTAACATAGTTGTTCAATAGCTATATGGCCCTAAGCTATTGTGTTGCATGTGTAACAAGTGTAATCCAGTCTGAACGTGACAGGAGACAATCATGTCATTTTCATATTGTAAGAAATCCATGTCATGTCGGCCAAGACTACAGGGTGTGGCCAAATAGAACTTCATAATGACACTGGGTACACAAAAGCATAGGCCACTACCACTCAAGGAGAAGGTGAATCTCTATTAGCTGTTAGTAATACACCATAGGATCTATAACACACTCCAACAAGAGAAGTACATATCTGAGGCCACTCAGTAGAGGCACATAAACATGCCACTCTGCTCTTTATAATATTTATCCATTGACAGTGGATGGTTTTGTGGTTAACACAATTATTTGGGACTTAGGCAGTCTATATACATGTCCCAGATCTACCAGAGACTCCTCATGTGGCCTTGAGCAAGTCACACAAGGACAGATTTTTAAAGGTATTTGGTAACTTCAAGAGGAAGATAGGGACCTATGAGGGTTTTCACAGGTGCCTAGGTGCCCAACGCCTATTGAAATCCATGGGAGTTAGGTACCTAGGTGCTGTAGAAAATCTGACCAGGCACCTATCTGCATCTTTAGGCACCTAAATACCCTTACAAGTCTATCCTTATTCTCTCTGGGCCTCAGTTCCCCATCTGGAAAATGGGAATGATGATGTTTCCTTTCTCCTATATGTTGACTGGTCTATTTAGACCATATGGTCTTTGAAGCACAGACTGCCTTTTTCTATATGTTTACATAGCCCCTAGCTCAGTGGGGTCCCCTCTGGTTATGGGACCTCAAGGAACTACCCAGTAAAAACAATTTACTTATAAAAAATTAAAAGTATTAAAATCCATCAGAAAATCTCTATTTTTCCTCCTTCCTCTATTGCTGATATTCAGAGAGGGAAGGCAATGAAGCTTAAGCACTATCGGGTTCCTTCTTGAATATCTCACAGAGCCTCAAACTTTATAAAGGAATTATCTTAATCATATCATCAAAGGAGAGGGCTTGAAATACGATCTCAGAGGAAAACTCCGACAGAGGAAAGTATAGCATAAATTTCTCGGCACTCAAGTCTTGGAAATTACAGCCCTGATTCCATAGCTCAGCCTCTGAAAGGAATAATAATTACTATTTGGCTATTTGTCAAGGTGAGAGTTCCACTGGAGAGGACGTCTTATTCAATTTGGGAGCTGAAATTACCCAACTGGCGGGATATTAAATAACAGCACAAAGCAGGAAGGGTACACAAGGAAAGTGAGAAAATGAATCTGAAGCAAAGGTGAAGAACTCACGAAGAGTTAGCAAGCCAAGTGGGATTTGCTTGCTAGTTTTCTGGCTGGGATGTTTGGAGCCTTCTGCAGAAAAGCCGATCTAGTGTGCTGGCTCCGATGAACAGGCAAAGAATAACAGCTGTGCTCGGAAGGTATGACCTCCAAACGAAGGAGCACCTTGTCCAGACCTCAACGGAGGTTCAATTGATCAGCGCTCAATTCCCAGCTCTCTCACAGAGTTCCTGTGTGACCCTGGGAGAATCCTTCGGCCCCCAACCCAGCAATGGACTTCCCTCATACCAAACTCTAAGCACAAGTAGTGCCAATGAAGCCATATTCAAAATTAATCACATGCTTAAAAAACATTTCTGGAACAGGGATTAAGCCTTTTTATGCTTCAGCACCCATCTGTAAAATGGGCATCCCACTTCTTCCTTCGTCTGTCTTGTCTATTTAGATTGCAATCTCTTTAGGCCAGGATTGTCTCTTACTTTGTACAGCCCTCAACACAATGTGGCCTGAGCTTTATTTGGAACTCTAGGTGCTACCAACATGCAAATGTCAATTATGCTAATAAGGAATTATCAGGATTTGAACTGTACGGGGGGAGCTGTAACAATGGATGAAACGAGTGTCTGGGTGCAATGGAGCCAGCAATGGAGGCCTCAGCTAGAGAAAATAACAATGCGGTGAATTTATCATTGCACTAATGCATTCAGTTCACAAATTTCCTGCATTTTTGGGTAGTCTCAAGGGTATGCAAAGGAAACTCCAGATTGCTCTGTGGATTATTGCAAAAATGTTTAGGCAGTGTCATGCTTTATGAAGCAGGCCCTTGGACCTTTCTCTATGGGTTAAACCAAGGACAGACAGTTTTTCATGGCAGAGATATTAAGGTATCCATTATAAACCCCTGACCATCAAATTACTCACTGTTTGTCATACCAATTTTTAATTTACGTGGTGCAGAGGGCTTAAATGTCAGCATCTCAGTTATAACTTAGACTCCAGTGTCTTTTAATTAATGCTTCATGTTCATGTTATGGTTATTTAGAATTTGCTGTAATCCCAAGAGCCATAAATTTTTTTTACAGGTCTTTGTGGTATGAACTTTAACAAACCAGCTCTAAAGAGATAATAGGAATGAACAGCAGATACCATAAAGCAGAACAAAGAAGGGAGAAAAGTGGGAATATTTTGCAGATTAAAAGATTTTGTCTTTGTCAGTGGTTATTTGTTTGTGTGGACAGAAGAAAACATTGCATAAAAGTCCTGGCAAAGGCTTGATCTCTTGTTTACACTGTGATTACATATATATTTCTTGCAGGTACTTGGCTGGCTAACTTTTAAAAGGAGTAGTTCATTTGCTTACAACACCCGTATCTTTATTGTCCTGATGAGCGTGAAGAATCTATGGAATCTTACTTTGATCAAATACAGAGGCAGAAATGCATTGTACTGCTGACAGGAAAACGTACCCGGTTGGTTTTCATGTCTAGGGACGAGGTGGCAAATCCTCAATTGGTGTAAATCGGTGTAGTTCCATTAAAGTCAATGGAGCAATGTCATTTTACATCAGCTGTGGATCAGGCCCTTGCATTCAAAATGTGGCCCGAGATCACAATTGAAACTGACTTTGGTCTCTTTCTTCTCCCCTAATGAGTCTAAAGCACCAAACTAACTCATGGACTAATAATTCATCCTGACACCGCCACACTCTCTGATCAGTAATGGCTCACGTCTGAAACCACAGTTCCACAGATTCCAAGGTGAGAAGGAACCACTGGGATCATCTAGTCCAGCGGATCTCAAACTGTGGGTCAGGAGCCCAAAGTGGGTCATGATCCCATTTTAATGGGGTCACCAGAGCTGACGCTAAACTTGCTGCGGCCCGGGGCCAAAGCCCCAGATCCGCCACCTGCAGCCTGAGTTCCACCACTTCGGCAGTGGGGCTCAGGCTTTGGTTCCCCCCTCCTGGGGTCGGGTAATAATACCGGTTGTCAGAAGGGGGTCGCAGTGCAGTGAAGTTTGAGAACCGCTGATCTAGTCTGACCTCCCTTTGAGGTCACAGAACTTCCCCCCAGATAATCCCTGTTTGAACTAGACTATCTCTGCTAGAAAAGCACCCCATCTTGATTTTAAAAGTGCCAGTGATGGAGAACTCAACACAATCATTCAGTGCTTTTCAGTGCTGCAAAGGGGCTTGGAAATGGAATAGCAAAAGTGTTGTAGACACCATGTCAGGTGTCTCTGACTCTGCGTTCTAACAACCAAGGTGTTGCAGATCTGGATGCAAATGGATACACCTTGGCAGAGCAGTGATGAACGTCTTAAGAGCAGGTTAGAAGAAAAGTAGCGTGATTTGGCTGAGCCATAATGGAGTCCAGCACCAGAATAGGAAAGAGCTGTCCAGGTGTCCCCTTGCTTCAGAAGATTGGGACAGGAGTGCAGTATATTTGCAGACCTGTACAGAGCCTCTCAGAGTGGAGTAGCATGGATGTTACATATTACCATTCAGAAGTAAATGCACAGGTGTGTGTGTGAGAGAGAACAAAAGACAGAATGCAATAAAGGTAAGGACAGGTCTGAAGTGTATTGGCATAGTTGGTACAGGGCAGTGGTTCTCAATTCATTTCAGTCCATGGACCACCAGGACAATCAAAAGATTTTGGTGGACCACCTCCTTTTTTAAATGTATTTTTAAAAAGTTACGAGTGGTCCATGGACCACTAGCTGAGAACCTCTGGTAGAGGGGCTAGGAGGTGAACAAGAAGTGTCTTGCTGATCAGGATTGGGTGGCATTTGGCAAAGAACAGTAGGTTGTCCGGGGGAGGAATAGCAAAAACATCTGTGCCACGAAGCTGAGATGCACTGGTCTAATTGTGCAGGGACCTATGGTAGAAATTAAATAATATGCTGTGCAGCAGGATTGAGCTGTGCCGGTGGAGATGTTGCACACCACATGCGCAATCTGTGCTTTTGACTTCTACATGCCTTCAAGTCCAACTTAAACCTGTAGGAAATATTTATCAGATTCTCTTGAGGTTTTCATCCCAGTTTTGCAGAATCCCTGCAGAACCTTGTCTTGGCATCTCAAGAGCTAAAGCCCAATCCATAACTTGAGCCTACTTTGCATATTAATCGTGGATACAGCTATGTTTGAAATATTGCAGATCCCTCAATAAGGACTCGTGTGGCTGTTATACTGAAATTAAACAGTTATGGTCTAGCTGAAATGATGTCATCTAGTATTATAAACTACAGGGTATTCAATAAAACTCTCTGAGCTGTTGCATTGCTTCGTGGGAATGTGTCAAACAGCCAAGCTGAAAACTGAAGTGCAACTGCAGTGTGGACCTTCCGCTCCCCTAGAATCTCTGGGACCTTCAGCATATGCTGATGCATTCCAAGGGGTAGAATGCAGGCTTTGTCAATGCAAAGAATCCCCCTGGCTGCATGCATTTGGTAGCAGAGATTCGATGCAGGGGGGTTGTTTCACCATCCTCTATGAACATAAGAAAGGCCATAGTGAGTCAGGCCAATGGTCCTTTTTGTTCAGGTTCCTGTCTTCTAACTGTGTGCCAGATGATTCAGAGGAAATGAACAGAAAAGGGAAATTATTGAGTGATCCTAGGGTGACCAGATTTCCTGATTTTATAGGGATGGTACAGATTTTCAGGTCTTTTTTCTTATATAGGCTCCTATTACCCCTTACTGACAACCCAATTTCTCACTCTTGCTGTCTGGTCACCCTCAGTGATCCATCCCCTGTCATACAGTCTCAGCTGGCAGTCAGAGGCTTAAGGACACCCAGAGGCTGCATCCCTGGCCATCTTGGCTAGTAGCCATTGATGGACCTCTCCTCCATGACCATATGTAATACTTTTTTGACCACAGTTATACTTTTGACCCTGGCAATGAGTTTCATAGGTTGTGTGAAGAAATACTTAGGCTTGTTTTAAACCTGCTGCCTATTAATTTTATTGAGTGACCCTGGTTCTTGTATTATGTGAATGGGTAAATGGCACTTCTTTATTCATTTTCTCCACATCATTCATGATTTTATAGATCTCTATCATATGTCTTCTTAGTCATCTTTTTTCTAAGCTCAATAGTCCCAGGTGTTTTAATCTTCCCTCATATGGAAGCTGTTGGATAACCATAATCATTTTTGTTGCCCTTTTATGTACTTTTCCCCCATTCTGATATACCTTTCCTGAGATGGGATGCCCAGAACTTCAAATACTATTCAAGGCATTCATGTACCATGGGTTTATACAGTGTCATTATTATATTCTCTATCCAATTATCTATCTCTTTCCTCATAGCTCCTACCATTCTGCTGCCACACATTGAACAGAAGTTTTCAGAAAATTATCCTACCATGACTCCAAGACCTTTTTTTTTCTTTTGAGTGGTACAGCTAATTTAGACCCCATCACTCTGTATGTATAGTTGGCATTATGGTATCTTAATACTACTAAGGTACCATAATGCCAGTGCTTAGTATTAAGGTACTAAGGTAAGTAGTTCACTCCCATCCATTGAAGAGTATCAGAGGGATAGACATGTTAGTCTGAATCTGAAAAAGTGATAAAGAGTCTTGTGGCACCTTAGACTAACAGATATTTTGGAGCATAAGCTTTCGTGGGCGAAGACCCACTTCATCAGATGAATGTTGGGTCTTTGCCTATGAAAGCCTATGCTCCGAAATATCTATTAATCTATTAGGTGCTACAAGACTCTTTGTCACTCATCCATTGAAAAGTTTATTAGACTCTACAGCAGCGGTGGGCAAACTATGGCCTGCAGGCCACATGCAGCCCATCAGACCTCTGGCTCTCGAGCGCCGTTGCTCTGCTCTGGCGCTCCATCTGGGGAGCGGGGTCAGGGCTTTGCCCTACTCTGCCTGGCCAGCACTCCCACTAGGGAGCAAGGTTGGGGGCTTGCCCTGCTGTGCCCACCTGGCACTCCCATATGTTCAGGGCCTGCGTGACAGTCATGAGGGCACTCATGTTACTGCAGCTGCACAACCCAAGTGCACCTCACGTGTCATCAGAGGCTGGAACATGCAAGCCCACAAGCCTGCTACTTGTTGGCTTTGGTAACTGATATTTTAGTAGTGTTCATTTCCCATTGTTGAGGATAAAACAAAGAGTAGTTGGCCAGAGAGCACTCAGTGGCAGTGTCCAGAATTATGGGCTGTTGGAACCTATGGAGGAGGAGATTTCTGAGAACAGCGGGTTGGTGAATCATTGTGAGTTCTAGTGACTGGCAGCTGACACCCGACAAATCCAGGCTAGAGAAAAAGGGCATGGAAGGGGGGGAATAAATTTGGTTGAATTATTGTAATAGGTAGTTATGATGGTATACTTATAATTGTAAGTAAGGTTTTAGGTTTATTTCCACTAAAATATATCTTTATTAAAAATCAGTAATATCCCTGAATGGTTAATTTTGTGAACATTCATGGCCTGCCATACAATTTCCATACCCAGAGGTGACCCTCGGGCCAAAACGTTTACCCACCCCTGCTCTACAAAGTAAAATGACACAGGAAAAAAATAAAATAAAATAATAACGTGAAGAATATCCCATCAAAGAAAAGGCCCATTTTTTTCTAGAGTTCAAAAGAATGAGGCCTTAAAACAAATCAGTCCACTCTCCCCACTCACACTGTCTTTCTAGGCATCCACTTTCTAAATAATCATCTCTGTAAGTAAACGAGCTGCTCTGACTGCAAGCGTCAAACGAGCTTAATAACAACGGAGATCAAAATGAGCCCAGCTAGGAGGGGAGAATGGTGAGGGATCATTGGTAAGACTGTTTTCCCCTGAAGGGAGAATTCGTATTATGACCTTGTATCACCGGGCGGGCGTGTGCTCCTTGCTGGATCAAATGTAGGCTTTGGCACAGCTCTGGGCATGGGAACGCTGTTGCAGTATCTAGTTTTTAATGCCACTGGAGGTGTTGCTATGGGTAGTGATGCATAGGAGCCAGATTCAGGGGAAGGAAAATAATGAAAAATGCTGATTAGGAGCTCAGAGAAAGGAATGGGACATTTGTGCTTGACAATAAAATGTAATGCTCTGTTAATCTGTTTCTTGGCTGTCTTTCCTCCATAGGCTTTTTAATATACTTTTGTATATTGCTCTATAGGTTATTTAATATACTTTTACTCTGTGAGTTATTTCATATCCTTTTTTATTCCCAATTTAGCTGCCTCTATCTGCCCCTCCCTGCAAACCCGCGTCTCTCTCAGCTTCTGACAGAGGGGGTCTAGTTTGCATCCTTGCTCTAGGGGAGGAGGTGAAAAACAAACTCAGTGCCGACTTCCTAAGAGAATAGGTGCCAGTTCATAGTCTGAGGGCTACTCTACCCAAGAATCAATATAGCCACATAGCTCCATCAGGGCAGCGGCGGCACTGTAGTGCGTTTGGAGAAGACATTTTATGCCTACATAAGAGAGTTCTCCCATTGACATAATAAAACCACCTCCACAAGAGGTGGTAGCTACATTGGCAGAAGAAGCTCTCCTGCCAACACAGTGCTGTCTACACCGACACTTAGGTCAGTGTAATTTATGTCGTTCAGAAGGGTGTCTTATTCACACCCCTGAGCGACATAAGTTATAATGAGATAAGCGGTAGTGTGTACAAGCCCTTTGATTCAAGACGGACAAAAGAAAATTATTCCTTCTGGGGGTCAGTCATCCACTCCAAAATCTTTTCCCCTTTCCTCTCATCAATGCCAGATTGTTACTTATGCTATATTCTCCAGTATTTTGTTCATCTAGATTTAAGCACTGGTGTTTCCACCACTTCCTACGGGTTCTTGCTGAGCTCTCCTTTCTTCCTGATATTTAGCCTAAATTGTCCATCTCCAAATTTCAGCTATGTGGATTAGCTCTTCAGCTGGTCTAAACTGTTCAATGGTGCTATGCTGCTTTATGCTAGCTGAGAAGTGTCCTATTATTTCTAGTAAGTTCCCCTGGGAACACAAAGCCATGTATCTCCCTTCTTGTTTTTACCAGAACTGCCTCTTACTAAATAATGGCACATCACAAATCTTGACAAACCTTTAATCCACAGCTTTCTCTAGGCCTCCCGGTGTTCTCTCCACAGCTCTCTCCAACCTCACAAATCTGGCCATCCTTCCCATTAGCCTTTCTTTGCTAAATCTCAAAAGCATTTGGGGATGAAAGTGAAGTGTTGGGGAACATTTGCAAATGGCTTCCATTGCATGAGAGACTCTTGGCTGGATCCTCAGCTGGTGTACGTCTCCCCATTGACCGCAATCGCGCTATAGCCATTTATACCAGTTGAGTATCTGGTCTTCGGATTTCGGTAACTTGGGTTGTGGTAATCATCTGATATATGTATAGTGCAAACATGTTTCCCAAGTAAGTGACAAGACTG
The DNA here is from genome assembly GCA_032164245.1 of Sternotherus odoratus. NCBI lineage: Eukaryota > Metazoa > Chordata > Testudines > Kinosternidae > Sternotherus > Sternotherus odoratus. The sequence goes on from JAVMKO010000007.1 coordinate 99,765,744, forward strand.
CAAGTAGCAGAGAAACCCCAACTTTCATAAGTCAATGGGAGAAACAAAGGACTAAAATCTGAAGACTGGTCCTATTGATCCATCAAGAGTTGACGGTATTCAGCTTTGTATGGGTTCAAGCCCTATAGGGTCTAATTTTTCCATTAAACTTGTCTTGCAGCTGAAAATGAAGTGATACTTTGGGGACGCATTCAGGATCTGCCTCTGATCTCTCTCGCTCCAGTGTAAATCAGGAGTAATCCCATTAAAGTCAATGGGGCCCGATCCCCAGTTGGTGTGAAGTGACATATCTCCATTGACTTTCACAGAGCTACACTGATTCACACCAGCCGAGGATCTGAACCAGTGGAGTTTACCACCGTGGTGAATCGGAGCCAGTCAGATCAGACTCAGGTTGATAACACTGCATAAGCGCATGGGCAAACCAGAGAAGGCGGGTGAGGCTGGCAGGGCTTGGAATGGAAAACATAAAAGCATACGCTCTTCAGAGCAGATGCACGCTCACGGAAGCTGAAACAATAACCTGTTTAGCTGATCCAGCCTTGGAAACCTGCAGCATTGTTGATTACGTGCAAAGGCAGAGCCTGACACGTTTCCAAAAGAATGAGTTTATTTCAGTTATTCAGCAGGGCCATAATGAGAACGCTTAAAATCCTATTCTCCTCAAAGGCTTCTGCACCCTCACCCAACACACCCACACGGTGATGGCAAGATGGAAATAGATAAATAAATAAATGAAAGGAGTGTGTGCAGGTGTGTGTGGGGGGGAGGAGAAGCACAGGGATGGCGCGATGCAAAAATGCCATGAGATGCTCCTGTCAGGTGGTGCCGATTCGATCTCTCTGCTCAAAGCTCTTGATTTGATTTAGGACAGCAGTTGGGAAGAGCAGAAGGAGCTGCTGGCACAAATGGCAGCCCGCTCAGCCAGCCCCGCTTTCCAACTGTCCTGAATATTAAAAAAATTAAGGGGCGGGGAGGGAAGAGAAAGAGAGAGAGAGAGAGAGAGTCAAAGCAGCAACCCTACCGAAGAGCAGGGGCTGAAGCTCACCCGGAGGAATTCCATTAAATGAACTCATCCGTCATCTTGCCTTTTATTGATGAGTGGCATTGCTTGGCAGCCAGCGACATGGCAGAACAAATAGCATCGGAGCCCTGGCTTCCTCTTCCACTGCACAGGGAGACGTGCGGGCCCCAAAACAATGAGTCATTACTTATTACATCCATTATTAACTCAGCTCAGGCTCATTAGGCATGGAAATGGAGGAGACAAAAAGGCAGGAGCTGAGTAACACCAAGAACCCACACATTTAGGGAAGGAGGGTTGGAGAGAGGGAAAGAGAAGGGCACTTAAAACCTGCAACTCAGTGTTTGTGACATTTTCAAATCCTAAGGGTCATAGAGAGTTGATTGGATGTTTTCCCTTTTCCGACATCATTGCATTGAGGACTGCATTTTAAAGCAATGGGGCTGAGGCACAGGGAAATATGAAGTACATCATTAGCGACTGAAAGACCTTCAAGATAAAGTTGACCAATAGTGAAATGGTTTTATTCAGGGGAAGGGGAACTTGTGCAGAGGTGACGGGAAATACATCGAGCTAAAGAAAGAACCAAACCATCCAAGCAACTTTTTAGAGAGGGGCTTTCTGGACCCACAGGGGTCTGAGAATGTTCAGTTAACTTTTCTTTGCCAGATTTTCATCAGTGCCTCTGCACTGCCTACAGGTTTTGGATGATACAGAAAGAACTGAGCAATTGTGAGATAAAATAACCTCTGGTACTCCAAAGGCTGCCAATGCGGAAAAAGGACTAGAAATCTCTCAAGAAAGCCTGAGCATACAAAACTTCCAGAGTGAAGAGATATATGATCAGTGGCTCGACGTCTAGTTAGCAGCCAGTATCAAACAGAGTGCCCCACGGGTCTGTCCTGGGGCTGGTTTTGTTCAATATTATCATTAATGATCTGGATGATAGGATGGGTTGCACCCTCATCAAGTTCGTGGATGACACTAAGCTGGGGCGAGAGGTAGATAAGCTGGAGGGTAGGATTAGGGTCCAGAATGACCTAGAAAAATTGGAGGGTTGGGCCAAAAGAAATCTGATGAGGTGCAACAAGGACAAGTGCAGAGTCCTGCACTTAAGATGGAAGAATCCCACGCACTGCTACAGGCTGGGGACCAACTGGACAAGCAGCAATTCCGTAGAAAAGGACTTAGGGGTTACAATGGATGAGAGAATCAGAGAGGTAGCCATGTTAGTCTGGAATAGCAAAGGTAACAGAGAGTCCCGTGGCACCTTAAAGACTAACTAAAGTATTGAAGCATAAGCTTTTGTGGGCTAATACCCACTTCATCAGATGCAAGCCGATGAGAAGCTCAATATGAGTCAATAACGTTCTTTTATTTCCGAGAAGGCTAACAGCATATTGGACTACATTAGTAGCAGTGCCAACAGATCAAGAGAAGTGATTGTTCCCTCTTATTCCGCACTAGTGAGGCCACACCTGGAGTACTATATCCAGATTTGGTCCCCACCACTACAGAAGGGATGTGATCAAATTGGAGAGTCCAGCGGAGGGCAACAAAAATGATCAGGGGGCTAGGGCACATGACTTATGAGGAGAGACTGAGGGAACTGGAGTTATTTAGTTGGTGGAAGAGAAGAGAGAGGGGGGAATTAATAGCAACTTTTAACTACCTGAAGGGGGGTTTAAAGAGGATGGAGCTCAGCTGTTCTCAGCAGTGGCAAATGACTGAATATGGAGCAATGGTCTTAAGCTGAAACGGGGGAGATCTAGGTTGGATAAAAAGAAACATTATTTCACTTGGAGGGTGGTGAAGCACTGGAACGGGTTACCTAGTGAGGTAGTGGAATCTCCTTCCTTAGAGGTTTTTAAGGTCATGCTTGACAAAGCCTTGACTAGGATGATTTAGTTGGGGATTGGTCCTACTTTGACCAAGGGATTGGACTAGATGACCTCCTGAGGTCTCTTTCAACCCTAATCTTCTACCTGAGTTCTACGAAGGGAGGTGGTGGAATCTCCATCCTTAGAGGGTTTTGAGGCCTGGCTTGACAAAGCTCTGGCTGAGATGTTTGCGTTGGGGATTGGTCCTGCTTTGAGCAGGGGGTTGCATTAGATGACCTCCTGAGGTCACTTCCAACCCTAATTGTCTGTGATTCTATGTGGTGAAGCATCTCGTGCCTTATTCTGATCTCACATTGATGTAAATCAGGGGTGGGAGTTCTGAACCCTTTGGAGGTTTTCCTACCATTACTTAGTTAATGTTATAGGTTATAGGTTTCAAAGCATTCATCTGAATGAAGGTATTGGGCCAAATTCAGATCTGCTATAATTGGATGATTTATCCATGAAAATCAACAAAGTGGCATCTACCTAGAAAAGGTCTCTATTCAGCCACTTCCAAACTGGCCTCTTATCTTCTTCTGTTTATTTAGAGACTTGGCATATGCCCAGAACCATCCTAGTGGGATGCAGTGCCCGGGACAAAACAGGCTGTGTGGCCCCCACTTAACATATTTGTAGAGGTAAAATCTGGTGGTGGGGGGCGAAGGATGATGGAAAGTCACAGGGTGGCACCTGTGCTATGGGGGGTGGGCCCCCCTGTGCTGGGGAGATCTGAAAAAGGGAGGGGTCCATGGCGGAAGGGCAATGGATGGGGTCAGCCCGGCACTAGTGTGTTCTGGCATTGCTAGGACACTGGTAGCCGGTGTGGCAGTGGGCAAGGCTGGGAGCTGGTGGGCTGGGCTGAACGGGCCAGGCTGGAGATGCTACTGTTGGAGACTGAGCCCGAGCCCCGAGATGCTGAGCAAGAAAAAGAAATACAACGCGTGCTTCCTGCCAGTGAGGTGGGCCCAACCCGTGATGCCGGCGCCAGGCCCCTCGATAACCTCCCAGGTTGGCCTGGCCCCACAAACCCCAGCCCTATTCCCCAGGATTGCCTGGCCCCTCTGGTACTCCTAACCACACCCCCGAGGCTGGCCTAGCATCCCCTGAATGGCACATGCACAACAAAGCAGGGGGGCCCCAAAGCATCAGGCCCAGAGTGGTTGCCCCAATTTGCCATACCCAATGGACGGCTCTGCGTAAGCCTCTCCTAATTCATACACTAGAGCTTCTAATGGGGGAAGGTGGATGGTTGGAGAGGAGGAACTTCCTTATTTATCTCCTCTAGAGGTTTGCTAGGGAACAGCAGGCAGCAGGGAGAAGCACAGGACTGCTTCCAAGTTCATCTTGGCAACCAAGTGAGTCATCAAGGTTGTACTTCTGCTAATTAATTCTGAAAAGAGGCGCCGAAGAAAGTTGTGTTACTTGACAGCTGCCCTGGTTGATTGTGTGTCAGAGTCAGTTAGAGCACATGCCACTGATCAGATTCCTTCAGCTCATACTCATACGTGTAGCAGCAATGGCTCTGCTATTCTTTTCATGGCCGCAGAGAGACTCAACAGATGACCTTCTTGATACTGAACATTTTGTTGACCTTCACCTGTCTCTGTGCACCTTGGGCATAGACAGTCATTTGATAATGATTGTTAATGGGTTGTTTTAACTAAAATGAAGACATTTCTTGCTTGGTTTCTTCCCCCCCCCCCTTTACTATTATTTCCTTGCGTAAAGAGGGAGACGTTGCTATTGACTCACTGGAGGAGGGTGGATGACACTCCCGGTGAGTAACAGAGATGCCAGTCTGATTTGATCCGGATGCTCTCTCTGTCTGCCTCTGTGCATTTGCCATTCAAGTCTCCAGCTCTGCAGTGAGCTCTGATTTTTCAGGCCCCAGTTCTTGCATATGCAGGATCACCACTGCAAGGCCCAGAGACTCAAAAGCTGTTTCCATAGCAGTTACGCGCCTTTGAGGATCTGGGCCTAAGAATACCCATTTACCAATGATCCCTGCAAAGTGGTCGCCTAGATAGAAATGGTCACAAAGTGTATCCAAGACAGGGAGACCTTCTCCTAGGGTGATCAGATGTCCCAATTTTATAGGGACAGTCCCAATTTTGGGGTCTTTTTTTTAATGCAGGTTCTTATTACCTCCCACCCCCATCCCAATTTTTCACACTTGCTGTCTGATCTCCCTATCTTCTCCGATTCTCTGTCTGGAGAAATACGGTCGTATCTCAAATACTACTGCTTGGGAACCGTTGATCAATGTTCACTTCTTTGCTGTGACTACTGTCACTGTGAGGGATTTGGAGGCATCTTATAGATCTGTCTGAATTGTAAGGTCATCTTCCATCACGGGAGAAATTCTAATTCAGCACAGTTGTGCCAGAAGACACGGCTAGCTCTTCAGCAGCAGCTGCTTGAGGACAGATGTAAAATCAGTGGCTGATTATTTTACTTCAGAGGAATGGATGTAAAATCAATGAGAAGTTTTAAAGGTGGAAGGCAGTCTCAAGTTTAACAAAGGGAATGGAGCCATTGTTTATTTTAGCACATGAACAGCTGCTCCCATTTCTATGGAAGGCCCAGACCGAACAGGGAATTGAGACAAAGGGGAATTTTAGCAGCAGCTTTCTGTAAACCAAAATTCACAGTATCACAGTCAGTAACATGCCCAATTATTGGCACTCTGCATTCTACTGCACTGTCCTTCATTGTCTTTATTAATCTAGACCTTACTTGAGCAAAACACTTCGAGATGATCAAAAAATGAAAAGCATGAAAATGTTTGCAAAACATGCCAATCATTTGGGCTCAATGGCTTCTCTTTTTTTTTTGTTTATTCATTTTTGTGTGCAAAATTTTATCTAAAATATCCAATGTTTGGGTTTTTTTTGTAGTAGTCTTATTTCTGATTTTTTTCTTCTCCCAACCCATTCCCACTCCCTGAAGACAAGGAGAGAAAGGGCGGGGGGGATAAAATATAAAAATATTATGTTTTATTATACTCGAAAAGACAGAGAAAAATAATTTTGGGGGAGACTCTGATTTGGGAATAATGCCATTTTTTTCCAATGGAAATTTTTTCATATGAAAATTTTCAAAAGGCTCCACTCCTGTTCAGCAAAGCTGTAAGCAAATGGAAGCTGAGTACAGCACTGGACTGGGGTGGTTGTTGTGAGGGGTTGCTGGATGAGGAGAACCTGCTATGCCCGGACCTGAAGGGGTACATGAGGGATGAATCCCTCTTCTGCACCTCCTCTATTTTTTAATTACTTGAACCAGTGTTTCTAATCTCGCCAGGGTGTGCTCAGTCCTTCATCCATCAGAGTAGATATTGGAAGTTGAGGGCCATAAAGTTTACCGTGTGTAAGTCTTCTGAAAGAGCCCTCAAATCCCAACAGTCATGAGGGGACATTAAGGGTCTAATTTTTTAAAGAGGGCATTAGGGACTTAGGTTCCCATTTGTCTGTCAATGAGAGTTGGGTGCTTAACTTTGATATGCCTCTTTGAAAATCTCAAAGCTCCTGGATGGCATTACTCTGTTGAAGTAACATGTATCCTGCTGCCTATAGCCTAAAACTTTACCTTCCCTAAGTCTTGTTTGTTATGTATCCCCAGTTACCATCCCCCATCCCAGAGGTGGCTGAAATTTAAGAGGTGGGTGAAGTAACTCCTGTATTTATTACCACCCACCCTTTTACCCAGTGGTATGTGAGTTTCAGGAGTATTTCCCAGGATTTATAAGAGAAAATCTCAGATCACATTACAACAATTTTGGGGAAAATGTTGATTTTTTAATGGTAACCACTGTAATAAATTGAAAGAAAATGTAGAGAATTTGGGGGCTGAGCAAGAAAAAGAAATACAATGCATCCAAATGAAAGGAAGTACTTCCTAGTCCTACAGGTTTGTAATTCCACTGAGAATTTTGTTTTCTATAAGATAAATTCCACTGAGTAATACTGAGCTTCTGCAGGAAATGTGCAATTTTGAGGCAGTTAGGACAATTAATATAAAGCATTTTTAAGATTGCATTTTTCACAGTTGGTGTACTCCCCCCCAAAAAAACCTTAACAACCAAGGGACGTTGAAATATAAACAGAATAGGTCAAATGCAAAGGAAAGCTTATGAACATTAGGCAAATATGGCAGACTTTTGTTTGATTTGACCATTTACAAGTCCTTTAATATTCACCGGTTCATGAGGCATTCAGATTAGTCTGTATGAGTCAGCGGGATGTATATTCAGTACATAATCAAGTATTAGATCATGAACACACATGTGCATCACAGAACACATGTATTTTAGACACTAAAATAGTACCAATTAACTCATCTGATTATCTACGTTTATATCTCCCCCTGGTATAATGATAAATTTTAAAATTAAAATACTATATCTCAGCTTTTAATTATTACAAGCTCATTTTTTACAACGTTCAAAGGTGTGCCATTACTTTATGAGTACTTCATAGTCTACACTTTCTTGTTTGTGATCCTCTTCAATTAGGGTCTGAGCCAAACCCCTTTGAAGTCAACAGAAGTGTTTTTCCATTAACATCAAAGGGTTTTTCGTTATTCTTAAATCCCGAATAGATTATCAAATTATTTTTAAAATACTTTGCAAAACCAAGAGGCAGAGGGCAAGGGTGGGGCAAAATTTGCTGAGCTTTGTACTTGGCAAATACTATTTGACCAGATCTATTAAGGAAATATTTAATGATGCCCATGCAATTTACATGCAGCTGCACCTCAACCTGTTCCAAGAGCTGGTCATGGGAGTATTCACTTATGCACAACCGCGTCGTAGTCAGTTCTTTCCCAGATGTTCAGTCTGACCTGGTGCAACTCAATCAAAGTCTGTAAGGTTTCCAACATTTCTAGTGGGGATTTAGTTGTAAAAAATGTGGCATATGGATTTTTCTGGCAATAATGAAAGATAGCTGTGCACACCCCATTAAATCAAAGGAGACTGTAATCCTTAAAACTATGCAAGTAACTGGAGCTGGAATACTGAGAGGTGGGGCAGGAAGTCAGACCAGGGAGAAGAAGGGGAAGGGACTAAAAGAATGACATTTGAATGGATGAAGAGATCTTTGGAAGAGGTGGGCTCAGGGAGGACACCTAGGTGAAGGGCGGGGAAGCATCAGATACCACGGTGATGGGAGACCTTATAAAAACCTACCTAGATAGATACATTTTAAAATAACCAATCAACCCCTGCTTGTAAAATTCCATGTGTATCTTACCTCAGGTGGGGGGGAGGGAGGGGGCAATGTCAAAGCCCAACCTGATCCTTGCTACCCAGGGCTGAAGTCCTTGGGCTTTAGCCCCAGGCCCCCGCAAGTCTAAACCAGCCCTGGTGACCCCAATAAAATGGAGTCACAATTCACTTTGGTGTCCCGACTCACAGTTTGAGAACTGCTGGTCTAAACCAGAATTCTTCAGATCTTTCGCTCCGCGGCCTCTTTTCCCTGTCCCGCCTCCACTTGTGGCTCCTGGGGTATGTCCGCCAAAATGCCACCGAATAGAAAGTTTCCACATTCTTTCTGCGGCATTTCGGCGGGACAAAAATAGACCGCGACTTTGGCCATTTCCCAGGCAGGATCGGTGGTGGCACCGGGGTCTTGCACACTCCCGGGGGTGGTCTCGCGCACATCACTTTGAAGACCACTGGTCCAAACCACCCAAGACAGGTGCCTACTTTATCTTTATATTTTCTTCTGTGTTGTTCCTAACCTTTGCAATAGTTCCTCTCTCTTCTCATACACCAGTCAAGCTCTCCTCCAAATCCTATTTCAAAGCTCACTTCTAAGACTTCAGCACTGACCTCTGTGAGATTCCTGTGTCTCCCCCCCAAAAAATTTCTCGAGTACCTTGGTGGCTGTATGCATCTTCCTGCTTTGTCTGTATCTGTGCTGCACTGTAATTTGCTTCAGTCCACTTACACATATGAACATCACTAACTGCACTGTTGGCACTCGATAAACAATAAATAATTATAATAATTTAATTCCATATAATGGAATAATTTGCTGCCTAATCACAGTAATAAAGGGAGTCCATTATCGCACCCAAAATGTTTGCTAAAAGGGAGGCTTTCTACAGAGCGAGTAGAGCAGCTGCTGCTGCGGACGCGTCATATTGCAGAAGCTCTCTGCTGGCCAAAAGTTTCTGGTGCAGAGACATCAATCTCTCTCCCTGTTGGCTGCTGAGTGTGCTCTGTAGAAAGCATCCGTCGCAGTCAGCTTTGTGGCTACGACGGACGGCAAAATTCAGTAACACTGGAGTAGCAAACTGCTCTGGGTGAATGGAGTGGGATAATGTTCCCTGGTGAGGGAATTTGTGGCTATAGGGGTGGGGGTGGAGGGCTTATTCTGGATCCATATATGAAAGAAAGGGCAATTAATGACCGTCCTTCATGGACCATGAAGCCCCATGAAATGTCTGTGAACATTTCTTCTTGCCTTTCTGATCCTTTCTTATCAGTGGCATCAGCAGATAATAGAAGAGGATTGGTCATTCCAGTGTTTTGGTTTGGAACACAGTGGTGGAGACACTTAATTCTTTCAAGAAGGCACATTTTTAGAGGTCAGATGAAGTGTAGGCTCTGAAGCCTTTCATTTAAAACTAATTCAACAACCTAACAGAGACGTATCTGGCAGCAGCATCTTGGAGAGGAAAAAAATGGATTAGGAGAAGGGGGCCGATGATTGGCAAGAAGCTGAGTTTGATTATGAGACTCGACACATATGGGATCAGATGCAGATCCCCGCAATAGCCGTGGTGCTCTGCCAGAGCAAAGATGCCAGAAATCTGGCTTTACCAGTCAGCTGAAGTTTCTTCCACTGTAGGAAAGTTGTGGTGAGGTACACAGCTGCCTCTGTACCACCAATGTTCCCTGCAGATCTAAGTATTAGGGATGTTTGAAGTGCCATGCAACGGGCTGAGCAGGAAGGAAGCTAAATGCTACTGGCGACCTTTCCAAGATGCTCTAGAGCAGCTGCTTCCCTTCATGTATCAAGTTCTAGCCACTAGGATACTGGACTGCCTGGGCCACTGATTGGATTCACTATGAAAATGCCGATGGGAGCTACTAGAGGTACCAGAGGAGCTACTAGAGGTAAACACATAAATATAATATAAAAGAATCAACCATCTCAAATCCTGCCAAATAAATGGGAGTAGAAATAAAGAGATGGTAGGACAAGGATAATCAGGATGCAACTGAGGAATGGAAAGTTAAGGCTGGAGATTTAGGGCCAAATTCTGACTTCGGTTTATTTGGTTTTGCACTACTGTAAATTCAATCAGAATTTGACCCTAGGAAAAGAAATTCTCACCAAAACAATTAGCCAATCAAACTGACTCTCCAGGGAAGTGCCTGAAGAAGAGTTGTTCTAGATATTCAAGGTCTGGTTAGGGAAGACACTAACAGGAAAGGCTTGAAGTACCTAGTATACCTACCTAATGAAGATTGTCAACAGGGATATCAAAGGTGTTCCTGGTGATAAATTTGTTTTGTTCACCTCAGGGTCTCTCTTATAACTGATTTAGCCCTGGTCCCCACTAGGGCTTAAAGTCGAATTTAGCAAGCTAAAGTCGATTTAAGCCTGTACCCGTCCTCACATGCATGCCCTTAAAGTTGATTTAAAGAGAGCTTAAAATCGACTTCTGTACTCCTCCCTAACGAGAGGAGTAGCTGAAATCGACCTCTCTCTGGGTCGATTTTCAGCTAGTGAGGATGCAGGTGACATTAAACCTCCGACCTTCCGAGCAGCTCCGCGAACCCCCCCGCCTGCCTGAGCCTGAGCAGCCCCGCGCCGGACCCCCCGCCCGCCCGAGCAGCCCCGAGAACCCCCCCGCCCACCTGAGCAGCCCCGTGCCGGACCCCTCCGCCTGCCCGAGCAGCTCCGCGAACCCCCCCGCCTGCCCGAGCAGCCCCAAGAACCCCCCCGCCCGCCCGAGCAGCCCCGCACCAGACCCCCCCCCCCCCGCCCACCCGAGAACCTGCTCAGGCGGGGGAGGGGTTCGCGGGGCTGCTCAGGAGGGCAGGGGGGTCCGGCGCGGGGCTGCTTAGGCGGGCGGGGGGGGGGCACGGAGCTGCTCGGACTGGGGCTGGTCCCCTGGGGAGCGTGCCTGGCTGCCCCGAAAGGTGGTGACAGCTGGGGACTCCCGGCACTGTGGGATACCTACCCACAGTGCAACACTCCCTATGTCGACCCCTGCAAAAGTTTAAGGACAGACACTGTCGAGTTGCTGTCCTTTGTGGGGATGCACTAAGTCGATTTTCTAAAGTCTACTTTAGAAAATCAACTTAAGGGAAATCGACCTACTGCTGTAGTGAAGACATACCCTAAGAGAAGCTAGAGTTGCAAGGCAGCATGGGCTAAGCGGATAGGGTAGTGGTCTGCGAATCAGGAGATTTAGGGCTTATCTACAGGGTGTGGCAATTCTCACCAGAGGAGTGTGAGGTCTAAAGTGAGCCAATGTGTTGCATACTAACTGGCCCATGTAGACTCTGCTGGCATGTACTAAAAGTTCCCGAGCGAGTGTTAACATAGTCCTGTTTCTCATTAATGCACCCTTGGGAACTTTTAGTTCACACCAGCAGTGTCTACATGGGCCAGTTAATGCGGATCATGTTGGTGCACTTTAGAATTCACACCCCGCTAGTGTGCATTGCTGCACTGTACAGACAAGCCCTCACATATTCTCTTCCCAGCTCTGCCATCGACCTGTAGTGTGACCTTCAACACTGTTCTCTTTTTCTATTTTTCCACATGCACACACCCTTTGTCTGTTTTGTCTTTTTAGCCTGTAAGCTCTTGGGGGGCAGAGACTCTCTTACCGTGGGTGTTTATGGTACCCTGCACAATTGGATCTGCTATTGGTTGGACCTTCTAGGAGTTATATTGCTAATAAATAAATACATTAAATAATATTGTTTTAAAGTAAACAACTATCATCCACTTTCTCTAGAGTATCTAATCCCAGAATATATTGGATTTGGTGTAAATACTGAGTTGGATTCTTTGGGGACTTTGCTTCAGTTAGTCCAAAGCCCCGGTCAAGTGCATGGAATAGTCACTGCATGACCTTCACCAGTGCCTGAGTTCAGTCATTTATGTTAATGTATTTTAGCCCCTCTATTGGGGTGATTCATTTGAATGCCTTAATTCTGTATAATTTAAAGTTCAAAGATTTAAAAACAAAACAAACCTTTTTCTTTTTCTTTCTTTCTTTCTTTCTTTCTTTCTTTCTTTCTTTCTTTCTTTCTTTCTTTCTTTCTTTCTTTCTTTCTTTCTTTCTGCAAAAAAACATAAACTTCACTACAGTAGATTAAAAGATAAGCAAATGAGCCCTTAATAACCCACCCTCTAAACCCTAGGGAGGTGTGGGGTATATTACAAATACATACCAGAGCCTCTGGGGTACATCTGTTGTTAGTCTGGTCACAAGTGACATCCCTAAACACACACACACACACACTCTGATGTCTTGTTTCTGACCCTTTTAAACATTTATTTGCAGATTGCAGCTCTTAAGGGCTTTGAAGTGGCACCTACAACTCAACCACCACCCACACTTTTCTGTATTTAGGTCAGAGTCACTTCAGAATAAAAAGGCTCAGAAAGACTCAAATAACACGGGGCAGCCACCCAAGGCTGGTGTGAAAATCAACATAAGGGGAATTATTGTGAGGGCTGGGCTCAGCTTCAAATGGGCTTGTTTTGCCTGGAACCCCAAGATGAGCTGAAAAGGGCAGAGTGGGTTGCTGTACTAATCACGGTGCTACCTGCAGAGAAACAGGCAACCATCAAAAGAAGCAAAACAATACAGCACCAGATGCAGTGCGAGCCACTGCTGAAGGGGGGAGGATGGGCAGGTGGAACTGAAAAAGCTTTTCCATAGCTAATGGTCCGCCCTGTGTTCTGCAGCAATTGTCACACATGCCAACCTTTGGATTTTATACAATTCTCCAGCATATGGGAACTTGTGTCTGGCTCCTTCTAGCAAAATCGAAAGGATGTGCTCATCTGAGGTTCAATTTCTCTACTTTGCTGTGCCTTCAAGGAGAGACCTGGTACCAAGATTCAGTGCTTTTATGGACCTCTGATGTGGGTATTAGGACAATAGAGAAAGTGGGAACTTGACTACGTAGTTGTTATTATGTATGATTTGCTTTAGTCATGGCTAGCGGCCCCAGAGCAGTTTCAGGACCTCAGTGTGCCGGGCAGTGTGCCGTCCTTCATAGGAGACAGACCCTGACCCACGGAACTTAGAATCCAAATAGATAAAGATGAAAGATGGGCAAAAAGAAGTGACTCCATTCACAGGAAGTCTGTGATAGATCTAGAAACTAAACTTAAGCTCTTAAATTCTAGAACAGCATGATAGCAACAAGACCATCGTTCCTTAAGAGAGAACATGATGTAGACACTTTCACCAACGGAGGAGGTCAGCTGCATCACAGCTTGGTAGTGACTGAAAGTCATTTGATTGCCCATGAGAAATTAACTGGAAGTTTCTAGAGGACACGTTTTCATAGCTCCAAAAAACGCCCCCACTCTATCTGTTGTTAGTTAGCATCCATGTGAGAAGGACGGACTCTGGTGGATAAGGCACTGACCTGTGATCCAGAAGAGCTCTGTTCATTTCCTGGGTCTGACCACTGAACAAGTTGCTTCACTCTCTGTGCTTGATTTTCCTGTCCATCATATGAGAACAATACCCCTTTGCAAAGGTGTTGTGGGGATGAGTTTATTAAAACTTGTGAGGCCCTCAAGCCCAGATCCTCAAAGGTACTTAGGTACCCAAATCCCAATTTTGGCTCCACTGAGATCCATAAAACTCTTGTCAAACCCTGTAGATACCTAAACTCAGTCAACACCCAAGTTTTTCTGTGTAAAAGTTCCCTAGGCATCTTAAGATTCTGCCTCTGTGCATATGCACTCTTTCCATCTAAGTGTCCAGACACCTAACACTTCCTAAGCCCTAAATTCTGCTGGTTTTGTTACAAAAATATTGACCTCACACAAGGTCCCCCAAAGCTCCTTCGTCATGTCGAGCCAATCCTGCAATGTACTGAGTGCAATGCAACCAGAACTGAAGGCACTCAGCATCTCACAGGATTGGACCTGACAAACTTTTGAGAGTCCCCAGTTGGCCCTACTGAAAAAGGTCTTGTTTGTTCTGATTACTGGATTATACAGGAGTTTCCAATTGAGACCAACACTTATTGTGAACTGTGGTGCAGTTCTTTTTTAGATATTGAGCATATCACCTAAAATATCTTTCAGCCTTTGTCTCTGAAATCTTATTTTTCTTACGTGTAGCTTCTGGCTACAGGTTATACCCATATGAGCAAATAAAATATTACAAGATGTCAAAACATTACAGGGCCCTTACTACCTTCTACCCTAGTGAACATTTTCCTTTCTTTGTTCCACTCTAGTTTTATATCCATCTTAAAGCACATTACAGAGTACAGTTCTCATATCCCATAGTAGTAATTAGTTAGCCATGAGTGAGAGAAATCCAACAGAATGTGTATACACAAAATATAATTTTTCATTTTTACTACTGTAATAAAGGGAGAAAGAGAGAGTAAAAGAAGGAGAAAACAAACAAAAAATATACAAACCAAAAACTATGAACATCATTAAAGGAGAAATAAAACAAAAATAACTATGACAGGTCAGGAATCAGATAGGACCTTCATATCATTCAGGAAATATGAAAACCATGCAAATGCCAATACCCTACTAGCAATATAAAGCAAAAGACTATTAATCTTCCAGCGATGCATAGGTAGACTCAGGGTAATTAGAAAAGACAACTACTTATCATGAAAATTGTGCAAAGGATTATTAGACAATACATTGTTCATTCTAGAGGAAACTGTGGTATCAAAACAAAACAAAGCATCCCAGTGCTAGCTATGGGAAGCAGTATCATTTTTTTTTCTCTAGCTTGAGAATGATAGCACTTAGGAACTGCAGAAAAATGCATTGCTACCAGTCCCTTCCCAGAGTATGTACTGAGATGGTTATATTATCCCTATCACTTCAGTGTCTGAGAGTCAGACTATTGTTAAAATTTTCATCACAACCCCCCTGCGAGATGGGGGCATCCTTTTTTTCCCCAATTCGACAGGAAGGCAGCAGAAAGGTTAGGTGGCATGCCCAAGGTTACACAGAAAATCTGTGGCAGAACAGGGACTGGCACCCAAATTGTCCAAGTCCTGGACTAGTGCCTTAGTACGGCAATCCTAACCCAAATAATTTACCAGCTAAAACGAGGAAATATTATCATCCCAGTTTTACTCAGTGGGAAACTGAGGCCCAGAGCGATTTAGAGTGTGTTTACAGCACAACTGTGTACATGTAGGAATAGCCAACCCACCTTTGCTCAAACTAGCTCATAAAAATATCTGCGAAGCTAGGCCAGCACAGCTCCTGGGCTTGTACTTTGGTGGCTAGTCCATACCACTACCCCTGTTGCTGTGACTTCAGAGCTATTTTTAGCGAGCTTGCTCAGGAATGCCTACTTGTGCTGCAGTCACACTTCCGGAGTGCACCGTAGACATACCCTAAGTGACTTGACCACTTCAGAAGCTGACGTTTGCTACAGTTTTGTGCGTTGGGGGGTGGAATTGGAGTAAGGGCTGGTTTCACTAGAGCCAGGCAAATAATTTGCAGTGAACAATATTTGTGGCAACATTAGGGTATTAGCCTGAAACGTGAGAAACCTGGGTTCACATCCCTGCTCTGTCAAAAGTGATTCAAGATGCCGAGCTCTGATTGGAGCACAAGCCACATTTTAGGCTACACGTTTGCAGGGAGTGTGTTTTGAAATAGGCGAATGGGTGGTTTGGGCTCTGTTTTCCAAACCTCCAACTCTCTTGCTTTCCTGGAACCTGATTCTGTAATGCAGTTAGGCAAGTACTTCCCTTTAAGCCTCACCTGATTACAGGTAAGCATGTGCAGGGGTCTAGTGCTCAGTACTTAGGTTGTATAAGAGATGGGGTGGAAGGCACCTTGTACTCTTTAGGCTCTGTTCAAACTATTACATGGCCAGCCACAATCCGACCCTGTATATTAGGAGCATATTTTCAGTAGACTGGTATGTAGCACATACTAACCACAGAGCTTTCCATTTAATAGTAGTTAATTTGATTCTCCATTTAACTGAATCTGGAAGCAAATCATTTGCATCATACAAATAACACAGCTTCCACTCTTTAATTTAAAATGCTTTGGTGGGAATTATTGACTAATTTGCTCTCTGGTTATAGAAAGTAGCCAGTAAGCAAGGTCGTAACTCTGAATGAGGCAAAGAAAAAGAAGCCCAGACAAGACTTTTGTGGTGATAAGACTATAGTGTCTAGAATAGATGGCTGAATTATTCAGATGTTGTTGATACCAAAACATAGGTCTGGACAAGCTGTGATGTGACCTCCAAGGTGTATATAGATAAGATCATCTGTTTATTTCAATCAAAAACATAGCAGGGGACTTGAATTAAATAATAGGAAGGCCTCATACTTTTCTTTTTTTTTAATCATTTGCAAAGTGAAATCCATGGCAAAATCTTGCCATTTCCACTGACAAACAGTTTTTTTTCCTCTGAAGATGTTCCACATTTTTGCATTGTTATACATGTATTGCAGGCCTCTATTTTTTGGAGAAGTTCTGCCACTTTTAGGAGTAAGGGTTTGTCTACAGGGAAAACAATGCAGCTGCACCACTATAGCGCTTCAGTGAAGACACTACTTACATCAACGGGAGAGGTTCTCCTCTCAGCATAGGTAATCAACCTCCCCGAGAGACCGTAGCTAGGCCGACAGGAGCATTCTCCTGTCAACCTAGTGCTGTCTACACTGGCGGTTAGATTAGTTCAACTGCATTGCTGAGAGGTGTGTATTTTTTCACGCTCCTGAGAGATGTAGTTAGACTAGTCTAATTTCCTAGTGTGGACAAGGCCTAAGACTTTAGACATTCATAATGGTTAGGCCATGGTGTGCTGTGACTGCTTTCCATCATGCTAATCAATAGTCTTAATGTTTTCCAGTGCTCCCTCTGTCTCAGTGTAGTGTTCACCTGTTATCCCTTACATTGTAAACTCTCCAGACCTGTTTTATTATTCTGTTTGTGTAGCACTCAACATAATGGGGCCCCTGATCCATGATTGTGGCCCATAGGCACTACAGTAGTATAAATAATAATAAGTAGAGCTGGTCAGGAATTTTTAAAAATGTTTTTTTTTAAATTGGAAAATGGTGATTTATTGAAATCAAAACTTTTTTTTCAAGAAATGGTGGTTTTTAATGCATTTCTCAACGTAATAACTTTGGGAAAATGTTTTCAAAAGTTTTGGTGCTCCCCATTTTGATATTTTTGAAATAAAAAGGTTCCGTTTTTCAGTTTGAAATGACTTTCTTTCAATATTTAAGTTCATTTATACTCATTATTTTCAATAAGGTCAAAATTGAAATGAAATAAACATCCTAATACCTAAGTTCTGAGGCCAGACAGGACTACTTTGGTTGTCTCATCTGACCTTTTGTATAACACAGGCCATAGAACTTCCTCAAAATAATTCCTTGAAGAGATCTTTTAGAGAAATATCCAATCTTGATTTAGAAATTCTGTGATGGAGAATCCACAGTGACTACTGGTAATGGTGGTAAGGCCAATGCCATTGCTTGGGCAACCTTACCTCAATTTGGCTTCCTTCTCATTGATGTGAATTCCATTTTGGGGGGATGATGTGGGGGCAGATTTTTGGTTCACAAAAATCTTTGAGATTTTGACTTTTTCTCTCAGTTTGGGATGGGAATGTTTTCCAAAATCTCAAATTTCCTTCCCAGCTACTATTACTATTACTACTACTACTAGTAGTAGTAGTAGTAGTAATCAGTTTTCACTCCCACCACCGTCTCATCTACCACACTCTTGAATATCTCTGCAGTGAAGGTGCCTTGGCCATCTCCTTGGGTGATCCATTTCATTGCCTTATTGGTTTGCCTTGTAAGAGAACATTTACAAATGTGTGAAGAAGTGGATGGAACAGAAGAGTTCAGGTCATACATATTTAAAAGTGAAGTTGTATGAGGCTTCAGCTTAGAAGATAACACTGTATATTTATTTATCTTTTTTAAGCATTGTTGTAGTTCCTGGAGCTCTCCTTGACACCTTATCTATCATGGTGCTTCCACTGAATATTCTAACACTGTGCCTCTTTTAATCTTCAGAGGTAAACAAAAGCTTTTTTTTTTTTCTTACCACCATCACAACCTGACAAAAGTGGAGGCTGAATATTGATTTATCTGCTAAAAGAAACTATCCAAAGATAATTCAAAATACCCCCCAATCCACTAAATATCAATTACATGACAGATTCTTTTTTTCTTTTCTTATTTGGCTTCTTACAAACCATATTTGCAGTGAACCTACCATAGGTTCTGCAACCTGAAACTTTACTTCATGATTGTAACTTTTTGATTTGTGGGAGACTATAAAGGGAGGAATGATAAATCAACAGTATTGTGCATTCTTGCCTTAAATACTGTGTTTAGTTTGGTCAAGGTGGACTGCAATGAAAATGACAGAGGTGCCAGAGGAGGAGAAATTAAAAACACTTAGGATTATTTAGGTCTGAGGCCTGGGCTACACTAGCGGGAGAGCGGGAACTTTGAAATAAGGTACGCAACTTCAGCTACACTATTTGTGTAGCTGAAGTTGAGGTACCTTAGTTCAACTTACCTGGCCATCCCCATGGCAGAAGGTCAACCGCAGCAACTCCTCCGTCGACTCCGCTTACTCTTTTTGCAGATCTGGAGTTCCGGAGTCGACGGGAGCGCTTTTGGGATTGATTTATCGCGTCTAAGCGAGACGCAATAAGTCGATCCCAGATACATCCAACACTACCCGCCAATCCGGCGGGTAGTGGAGCCCTACCCTGAGTCTACAAGCCCTTACTTCCAGGAGTAGTCCAATTGCAATCAAGAGACTAACTGGAATTGGCTGAGATACTGACCACCGAAACCCTCTGTCTACAGAATTATTTATATATGCTTTATCAGTGAGGTATCTTAACATCCACCCTTTGATTAGGTGAATGGGCCTAGTCGTGGGTCCAGTCATGTGTATAAGGGCAGCAGGATTAAGTCCTAACATGGAAAGGAGAATAGTAACAGTCAATCTTGTCTTTTAGATTGCAACTTTTATGGGAAGAAACATTTGTTTACTATATGTGTGTGTACCTTCTAGCACAATGGGGCTCCAGTCTGGTTAGCCCATTACCCTCTCGTTGCATTTGCAATATAAGTGTTAATATTAAGAAGAAGCAAAAGACGACAGTGATACGTAAATAATAAGTGACATAGAAAAGACTCTTTTAATTAGATGCTTCCATTCTATCCTCACTTTCACTGTTTCATAATGTCCACTGAGAGTTTTATCTTCAAACTACGTAGAGTTTAAATTCACAAGCTTTTAAAGCGGTATAGAATTACTGATTTCCCCCTCTCATTCAGGAATGGATTTTCCAGTTGTCCTCTTTAGAGAATCAGACACGTTAGCATGTCAATTAGCTAGTTTACTTAACTGAGAAGCAAATATTCCTGTGATCACTCAGGCTAACAGAGAGCTCAAGCAAAAACTAATCCTCACTCTAATGACTGCAGATGGCAATACTATTCTACATATCATCAGTTCCTGGATGGAAATTCTTATTAATGCCCGTCTATGTTATTTTAGACTGGAGGGGCTATTTTATGTTTCCCCACACTTCCCATTGGGGTTAATAATTAAAAACTCTCCAAAGCAGACTATAGATAATCTGAGTTTCTTTTCTGCCTTTTGAGCTTTATAAATATAAATTGCTACACAGGTGGCTTTATGTAAAGACTCCATGCTTTATGCATTGCCAGAATAACAGTGCTGCAGTTCTTCCAGACTGTGAGTATAAGAGCAGAAGGGCATCTCATTCATATTCGGAGAACTAACTAGATACCAGGTAGAGTTAGAGATCAGCAACCCAGAGCAGAGAAGCTGCAGATGCAGAATGGAACAAGTCTCTGGGCTTTCCATTGCAGGGTCAATTACAATAGCAATTACACTGGAGCATTTGCCCAAATCCTCCTTTTGGCTTTGGAACAAATTCACCTGCTGGTGTCCACTACTGTCAGCTAGTTTTTAGCTCAAGAAAACCAAGTGCAATATGTGCAGGCATTGAAACCAAGCTCAAAACATCATAAAAATCATTCTACCCGAACTCTATCATGGGCACATTTGCTGCCTGTTTTGATCTTCTCAGGAGACGACCTTCTCCTTCTAGTTTGATGCATTCAGTGAGCACACGGAGAGTACTTTGGTCCTGGTTTCTGGAAACGAATTTATCGGTCTGTGAGAAGAATTACTGGTAAAAGCTAGGGCTGTCCCTAGATATTCTGGGGCCCTAAGCAGCTGCCATTTGCAGGCCCCCGCGGAGGGGATGGGGGGGAAACAGGCCTCCATGGGAGGCGGGGTTGTCTTGGGAGGCAGGGGGAACCACCCCCAGCACTCCCCGGTGGCACGGCTTTGGCTGGGTTGCTGCACTTCCGACCGCTGGTGAGTGCAAGCCCGGCCCGGCTGCAGAGCTCTGGGGCATTAAGAGGTGGGGCTGGGGCGGGAAGGGGGTGGAACAGAAGCGGGGCCTTTGGGGAAGGAGTGGGAGTGGCAGAACAGGGGCAGGAGCCATGGGGAAGCAGTGGGACATGGGCTGCAGCAGTAAGCAGCAAGCAGGGCACCAGGAAATCGGCCTTGTACTCTGCATCTGGGGAAGGACGGCCCTGGCAAAAGGAAACCCGTGCCTGGAGTGAAACCCGGCCAGCCAGATTACACGTGGCTCTGGATAAAGAGACAGCAGCTCTGCCCTTCCCCGAGGCAGTCTCGGGAAAGAGGGCTGAGAGCGAAGGCACTCTCCACCGGGTTGGGCCTGCATGCGACACCATCACCAAGGCCCCAGCCCCAGCTCCTTGAGGGTGGATTTGCACAGCAGGACTAAGGTTGCCAACTGTGTAATATTTAAAAACTGGACAGGAGAGTCAGAACCTCCCCCACCCCACCTCTACCTCAGCCACCCTGACTCTGCCCCACCTCTTTCCCCAAGGACCCATCTACCCATTCGCTCATCTTCCTCCTTCCTCCCAGCACTCGCTGCTTTTCCTTCTTCCCTGGCCACTCTGCCCAGGTTGCAAGGGACTCACCTGCAGAGCCAGGGCTGGGGGCTGCAGGCACCTGATCCAGGTAGGAGGTGTCCCCAGCTGAGTTGGGGCTCTGGGGGCTCTGGCGTAGGTGATTAACCTGTGTGTCCCTGCCTCTCCCACCTGCAGTAACTGGACTTTGAGTGTCCAGTCAGTAGATTTGACTGGACACTGTCAGGTCCCCTTTTCGACCGGACTTTCCGATCCCAAATGGGACACTTCTCAACCCTCAGAGGGACAAGTGAACGTGCTGGGACTGCCCGTTTCTAGCCACTGCGGATCCACAGGGTCAACGGGCTCTTCATACCATCCCTTTCCCCTGAATATTTTTTCAAGACTGTGCAGCGCTGGCTCCAGGCACCAGCTGAGGAAGCACGTGCCTGGGGTGGCACATTGTAAGGGGCGGCATTTCCGGTCAATCTGGGGGTGGCACAATTCGGTGGCCCTTTTTTTTTTTTTTTGCTTTGGGGCGGCAAAATAGGTAGAGCCGGCCCTGTTGCTGTGGGCCGGATTCAAAGCCCATAGAAAGGATATTTGAGGTGGGAAGAAGAGGTATTTTTTTAATGCAACTGACTTTCTTTTTTCATTTTGCAAGACATCAGGGAGACTGCACCATTGCTATGAAATTCCCTCCATCTGGATAGCTGTGAAAGTGTGTGTTTCCAAGGAGACATCAGGATCAACTGAGCACAGAGCTGGGAGCCTGTAGTGCCTCAGCTTCACTCCCACCGCTGCCAGGACATCTTCTCAGTAGCACTCCTCCTAAGCAATTTGCAGTCCCACTTAAGGCTTGTAATCACTGGAACAGTTGGCTGGAGTTAGTACAACTGAGTATACAGAGTGATTGGATTAGCAGCACAGAGTGACTGGATTAGCAGCTGATGATTTTTTGTAACTCCAGCGGCTGTACTCTCACTGCATTTCTAGGGGGAGCAGCAACAGCCCCCTCCAACGGGCCAGCTAGCTTGACCACCACTTGACTCCCACTAGCCACTTTTGGGATATGGGATTTGGGAGTCAGGCAAGGAGCCAAAATGGAGTTATACCTCGAGCAAACCGTGCAGTGAAAATGTGATGCTTATAAGAAGCACATGGAATCTTTTAAAAGGGATCAGGAAAAGTGCCACATTTATTGAGAGTACAATTTAAGCATTAAAATCACCATATGCTTCCAGTCACACACACACACACACACACACACACACACACACACACACACACACACACACACACACACACGTTCGGCAGCTGGATTTCATAGTTACCAGTCCAAAGTATTGTTCGGTCACTTCCAGCGGCCAGCTGAAACCGCTCATTAGGGAGGGGAGCTGAGCCTCTGTCGAACATGTTTGAGGTTTGTTCTGCATCAACATTGTAGCTTCAAAATCCCATGGCAATACACCCTTCTTTTATAGTGATAAATTCCCGTACAAGTCTCTGGACCTCACTGTGTCACACTGGAACTGTTATTCATAAGGTAGTCCAGGTTGCTTCAATTAGCCATTATTGTGGTTGTTACTGGGAGTTATCTGCAGCTGTTTCTTATCTCATCCCTCTGGCTCCACTCGTTATCTCATTCTCATCCAGATCACAGAACCAAAATATCGGGACACACTGGGGCCCCACCCACAGTCCGCCCCCACCCTGCCCCAGGTACCGCTCCCCCCTTCCCCGGCTCTGGGGCACATCCCCCCCCCCCCGCCCTTCTGCACCGGGCACAGCCTCCTCCCCCCCCCCGGCTCCGGGCACAGCCCCACTGCGGGTCAGGGCCACCGCCCCCCCTCCGGTTGCCCCCCCCCCCAGCTCCAAAGCCGGGCACAGCCCTGCTGCAGGTCAGGGACACCGAGACTCCTCCCCCGCTCCCGGGGCCAGGCATAGGCAGCCGCGCTGCAGGTCAGGGGCACTGGGCCCTCCCTGCTCCGGGTGGTGCATCCCCGCCGCAGGTCAGGGGCACCTCCTTCCCCCAAACTCCGGGTGCAGCCCCACTGCGGGCTGGGGACCCAGGACCCCGGCTCCCACCTGCAGCCCCCACTGCTTAGCTGGCAGTTCCAGCCTGGCTCCCAGGGTCAGGAGCCGCAGGGTGGGGGTCTGCACGCCACCTGCTGCCCAGGCCAGAAGTACTGGCTCCAGCTGCCATTGGCTGAAAGCTGGTTGGGGGAGGGAGGGGGTCCCTGCCTGCAGCTCCCATTGGCCACAATGGAGCCAGTGCTCCTGGTAAGTGCAGCAGGGATGCAGAGACCCTCCTGCCGCTCCTGTGCCTAGGGGGCTGCAGGGTCCTAGTGTCCGCCTTTTCCTGGAGCAGCCCCAAGCTAGAATATCGGGACAAATGGCATCCCGACCGTGCTTTGGTCGGGACGTGGGACAAACATCTAAATATCGGGACAGTCCTGATTTTATCGGGACGTCTGGTCACCCTAAGCTGACCTGGCCAGCTGAGCAGAGGAGCTTCTCTCCTCTCAGACGTGGCAGGTCTGCAGAAAGTGAAGAGGCAGGGGAGCTGCCAATGTAACCAGAGAGAGATGACTCTGTGAAAAAGGACGCTGCATGTGGAAGACCTGCATTTCTTTGATCTCCGAGCAGCTATGTGGATTGGGGGAATTCAGTGGGTCTGTGGGCGCTCTGTGGCTATAGCCCATGAAAGCTTATGCTGAAATAAACTAGTTAGTCTCTAAGGTGCTAAAAAGTCTTCCTCAAATTCATTTCAGATCACATTGGTTCAGGAGCCAAATCAGCAATACTGCAAACTCATTGTTTCATTTACTATAATACTGGTCATATTTAACCAGGATGATGGGGAAATATGTAGTTTACATAATAAATATCATAAAATATAATTATAATTCTCACAACAAATAAATTAATAATGTAGTGCAAGTGGATAACTTAACTGGTTAACATAGTAAAAGCATCCTGATTGGTTAATAACTTAGACTGATTAATAATTAAATCACACCGTGTTTTCATATCATGTGCTTCAAAGAGTCTCAGGAGACATATTAAAGAGCCAATTGCAACTTGCAAGCCACAGTCTGAGCATCACTCATCTTTAGTATAACTTCAGTGCAGGTGCCCCAAAGGTGGTTAGATTATTTAACATGCTTATTACAGTAATGCTGAACAGCTAGCCAAGAGTAGGGCTTCATTGTGCTCGGAGCTGTACAAACATAGACTAGGAGACCGTCAGATAGTTTACAGTCTAAATACACCCACAGATGTACATCCAAAGTTCCAGAGGGCTCTGCTTTAACTGCTTCTGCACCTAGCACTCGGAGTCTCTGGCTGGCTTCTCTCTGCAGCCCCCATGGCAATAGGGACAGGAGGCATCAACATGATAGCAAGTGTTACGCTAGATGAGATGAGATGAGATTAGACAGAGATATATGCAGCTGTGTTTTTCGGGATACAACTGTTAAAATGATACATTCCAGGCCGATTATATTGTACATTGAGCCAGTTTAGACTTCATTAAATTAGATGCACTGATTTCAATGTGACATCTTTAAATTCCAGGATGTAAGGGACCATATTCTCTGCCTCACACATAGGTGATGTGGAGTGCGGCTGAAAACGCACAAAGGGTATGTCTACATGGCAATGTAAACCCAGAGTTAGAACTCAAGTTAGGAGACCCTGGGTTTGTTAATTTAAGGCTTGAGCATCTACACTCACTTATAACCCCAGGTTAGGAATTGTTGACCTCTGGGTCCCAACCTGTGGTTCTAGCTTCTGTGCGGTATTATGAATCCAACCATCCTTATCCCAGCCTGGCTAGCTCCCTCCCAGAATGTGTCCATGGTTCATGGTGCAGTGTGGGAAAACTTGACTCTCCACCAAGCTTTGTCCAGAAGACAAAGAAAGTCGGCCCGTGGGATTGTGGAATACTTTTGGGGGACTCCCAGAGCACAAGTCCAGTGGGACAGCGTCTACACTGCAGAGCAATAAGGCTTTAACCTTGGATCTCAGCTTGACTCAGGCTTGAGCCTGTCCCCCATAGGGGTCTCAGGAATAGGGTGACCAGATGTCCCAATTTTATAGGGACAGTCCCGATTTTTGGGTCTTTTTTTCTTATATAGGCACCTATTGTCCCCCACCCCTTGTCCTGATTTTTCCACAATTACTGTCTGGTCACCCTACCCAGGAAACTGAGCAGTGGATTAGCACCATTTGTGTGTAGATGGAAGGGGCCTTAGGGTTGAGCCTGAGTTTGAATCATGGGCTTAGATTGCAATGTAGACATACCCAAAGTGTCTTCTCCTTTGCTGAAGGCTAAAAACATGTGTCACCCAGTGCTTAGAGTTGCTTTCTCCAAGTTTTTGTGTTGTCTTTGTGTTAAGAGGGTGCATTTATTTTACCTTCTCTGGCTTTGTGTATTTATCTATGTGAGAACTAGTTGCAGTAGCAAGCCCTGCATTTCCAGTTCTTCTTCATTACTGCTAGGCTGATAAAACAGGTTTTCTTTCTGCTTCCAAGGCCAAGGTGAAATGAAGCAGCGCTGAGCATGCAGAAATGGAGGGGGAAAAAATGAAAACCATGTAAACAATATTTTTCAAGTGTTTAAAAAGGTTCATTTTGATCCTAGGGTGAAGGTTTGAGTAGTTTCTTATTTGATCCGAACCTGTTTATCTATCCCTCACTTTAGTCCTGTGGGAAATTTCCGTGGAGTGGGCAGGTAAAATAGCAGGCAGGTAAAATGAAAATGACAGAGCACACAGCTCATTCTGGGTCTGCTCAGGCTGTAAATATCTAGCTCACACTGGGAACGCTCTAGTCTAAAGATTAACTCCGGTATTAGCATAGCCACTGATACGTCTTCCTACAGCTTTTTAAAGAGCTGCCAACTGAACACCCAACAACTGAAACAGCTATGCTGCTTTTGAAAAGTTTGGCTCCTTGAGAAGAAGGAAGGTGTAGTAGGACACTCATTATATATTAATTCAATCCACTCTTCTGCTACTCACTGCATGTGTAACCTGGGCAGGGCCAGCGACAGGGGGGTACTACGGATACAGCTGTACCGGGCCCCCCGACTTTAGGGGGGCCCCGGTACACAGCTGTACCCGTTGTGTCCCCCCTTGTCGCCGGACCTGGAGAGCGGGGAAGGGGCGGGGAGGCGGCGCGGCTCTCCCCCGGACAAGCGAGCCTGGCTCCAGCAGGAGCTGTGAGCCCGGCCGGCAGCAGCAGCGCTGTCCGGGGGGGGGGGGGGGAGAGGGAGGGAAGGGCAGCTCACGCAGCTCTCGCTGCCCGGGGGAGGGGAGGGGAGTGCCGGCTGGGCTGGGGGGGGGGGCGTCTGGGCTGGGGGGGGGGCAAACTATCAAAGTAGGGGGCCCCCAAATTTCTGTCGCCAGCCCTGAACCTGGGGCAAGTCACATAGCCTTTCTGTGCCTCAGTTAACCATTTGTAAACGGGGGTTACTAGCACTGTCCCACCACTCCTGGGAGTTGTGAGGGATAGCTCAGTGGTTTGAGCACCAGCCTGTTAAAACCAGCGTTGTGAGCTCCATCCTTGAGAGGGCCATTTAGGGATCAGGGCAAAAATTTATTGGATGATTTAATTTAATTGGGGATTGGTCCTGCTTTGAGCACGGGGTTGGACTAGATGATCTCCTGAGGTCTCTTCCAACCCTGATATTCTATGGAAGAGTCTCTGGTGCTCTCCTATTCCAGTAATGAAGATCACATATGTACTTAAGATTGACATCTATCAATCACCTGTGTTTCTAAGGACACAGCTGTTAAGATAACTCATTTCAGAATCAATTCATTCCTTAAAAGAGAGAAGAATGATGGTGATAATTGTGGAGTACTTGTGGCACCTTAGAGCAGGGGTTCTCAAACTGGGGGTTGGGACCCCTGAGGGGTTGCAAGGTTATGACATGGGGGGTCAGCCTCCACCCCAATCTCTGCTTCACCTCCAGCATTTATAATAGTGTTAAATATAAAAAAAAGTGCTTTTAAGTTATAAGGGAGAAGGGGGACCACACTCAGAAGCTTGCTGTGTGAAAGGGGTCACCAGTACAAAAGTTTGAGAACCACTGAAGACTAACAAATTTGCTTGGGCATAAGTTTTTGTGGGCTAGAACCCACTTCATCAAATGCATAGAGTGAAACCTACAGTAGGAAGATGAATATATATACAGAGAACATGAAAAGGTGGAAGTTGCCATACCAACTCTAAGAGGCTAAGTAATTAAGGTAAGCTATTAGCAGAAGAAGAAAAAAAAATGTAGTCATAATCAGGATGGCCCATTTCGAACAGTTGGCCAGAAAGTGTAAGTAACAGTAGGAGGATACTTAGCATGGGGAAATAGATTGCAGTTTGTGTAATGACCCAGCCATTCCCAGTCTTTATCCGAAGCCTAATTTGATGGTGTCCAGTTTTCAAATTAATTCCAGATCAGCAGTTTCTCATTGGAGTCTGTTTTTGAAGGGTTTTTTTTGTTGAAGAATTGCCACTTTTAGGTCAGCTACTGAGTGACCAGAGAGACTGAAGTGTTCTCCTACTGTTTTTGAATGTTATGATTCCTGGTGTCAGATTTGTGTCCATTTTTTATTTTGCATAGAGACTGTCCGGTTTGGCCAATGTACATGGCAGGGGGGCATTGCTGGCACATGATGGCATATATCACATTGGTAGATGTGGAGACGAATGAGCCCTGATGGTGATTAGGTCCTATGATGGTGTCACTTGAATAGATATGTGGACAGAGTTGGTACCGGTGATAATTGTGTCAATCTGTGAATTGAGGTCGGTGCTTTTGGGATTTAGCAACCTTGGCACAGCTGGCAACTCTTAAGCTTCTGCATTCAAAGACTTTGTTGAGCCCAATCCCTGCAATCATTCTGCAGGCACTTATACAGATTCCCTCATTCTTTGACCTGGCTTCTCTGAGCTTTCATTATTGTTGGTCTCTATAAAAACAGCCACCCAGTCTCAGCTATCTAAAGTAAATTATTGACTATATTGCTGAGATGGACAGATGCCCCCAATGAGTGAAGGGTGCTAGCTGCTGCATAAATACATATCGAGAGATAGTCTAAGTAGTCAAGACAGACGAACGGTCATAGGGGAAACTGAGGCACAGACTGGTGTAGTCACGTGGTTCAAGGTCGCAGAAAAGTGGCGGAGCTGAGTTAAATCTTCAGGATTTCGCTGGTACCGCCGACTGTCCATTTCCACGGTATCTGATCATGTCTCTGATGTGGTGTAATAACTCTTGTTGGCTCCTGGTGAATATTGCCTTAACTCTAAAGAAAATGGGTGGGGGGGGTAATAAACTCTTTGCCCCTGAGTGAAAGGGAAATCACTCTCCATTCTTCAACCATGAAGAGACAAATGTCCCCTCTCCCATGTCCTAAGGAGTACCTGATTGGCTCAGGATGCCTGGTTCACTCAGTGTGAGGGTGCCACATCAGATTCAGCCAAGAGTCTCTCCCCAAAGGTAGGTTTAAGATTAGCAGCCATGTTAGTCTGTATCTGTAAATAAGACGAGGAAGACTTTGTAGCACCTTAGAGACTTGTATCTGATGAAGTGGGCTATAGCCCACGAAAACTTATGCTGAAATAAACTGGTTAGTCTCTAAGGTGCTACAAAGTCTTCCTCGTCTTATCCCCAAAGGTACTGAGTTCAGAGTACTTACCAATGGAACTGAGGCAGGCTGCAGAGGTTTCATGGGTTCTTCACTGTTGGGGTGCTAAGAAGAGCTAGTATTTGTCCCTAAAGGTGTTATACCTGATTCCATGAGTGCCTAGTTACACATCAGATTGATTGTAAAGCTTTACTGTTTGATAAGTCTCTGCTTGGTCTGCTACCAAGTCACATTAACAATCTGTTAATGCTTTTTATTATTCCCAAAGCATTCGAAATAGGTATCTACGACCTGGAAACATTCCTGAGAGGAGGGAAGAATAATGGTGATGACTGTGTAGATGTGTTCCTCTGGTGACATTTCTGATGTACCGTTGCTGAGATTTCCAAGGTTGGCTTCCATTCCTGGAACAATGGCTCATGCCCGAACAAAGGGACGGGAAGAAAACGTGTTGTCATGCAGTAACAAGATGGGACAGTGAGATTCAGATTCACTCTTGTCAATGTTTTAGCTTTAAAAAGAAAAAGGATAAAAATTTAAAAAAATGCAAGCCAAGTATTGTGAACAACTTCCTAACCAGTCATTTAAATGGTGGAAATCAATTAAGTTGCCTGGGTCATCTAAACGTAAATGGGACAAGACACTGCAAAATTCACAGTAAGGAAAAAATCCTATGGTAACAGCAGGATGGGCTAGAGAGGACCTTGCAAGTACTGTCTGTCTTGTATTGGAACGACAAGGAGGGCAGTGGTGTCCAGTGGGTGAGGTACTGGATAATAACTCAGGAGACTCAAATCTCATTTTCACCTCTTCCACTGACCTGCTGTCTGACCTTGGACAAGTCACTGCACTTCTCTGTGCATCTGTTTTCTCTCCCATCATTTGTCTGATTTGAGAGTATAAGCTCTTTGCGGCATGTACAGTGTCTGTACAGTACACAATGGGGTTTCAATCTTAGTTGGGACTATAGATGTAACCCTAATAAAAATAATATTTCTGTGATTATAAGGTCAGTGAGCATCCAATCTCGCTCATTCATAGTATAGAAGGTGACTTTTTCTCCTGCCTCTTGGACTTTGTTGGAGCAACTTTGTTGTAACTTGGGCCTTATACTCCTCAGGGGTGAGTGCATTTTTTTTTAAAAAAAATAAACTTTACAGTGGAACTGAACCAAAACTGACCATTCTCAGGTTCTAAAAATGTGGTGTGTGGGGTTTTTAAAATTATTAATTATTTGGATTTATATCCCAGAACCTCTACCCTTGCTGTCCTTGAGTGGGACTTGCTATAGACATACCAGTAATATAAACCTATTCTTATGGGAGTCTCCGTTCAGGCAAATAAACCCAAGGCATTAGGATAGTTCAAATAAGCTTGAGATGAGCATTTTAATCTTTGGGTGATTACCTAATCTGAAACCCTTTATCTTCACCGTGCTATTTGCAATTAGCTAATGCAGGGTTGTACTTGCCCTGAGAAACTCTCTCCTGCTCCTCACCTTCAGTTTAATAGAATTACCTAGTGCCAACTGAAGTCAATAGGAGGGTTTCCAGAGATGGGCTTTGGTTCAGGATCCTTAGTGTTAAACCATTTTAGAAAATGGCTTTCAGCATGATTTTGACTCATCCATATTGGGAAATTGTGTTTACCTTAGGTTAGCTGACCCTGTAGGGTTAGCTAACACAGACATGTTCTAAGGCCTTAGTTACAAGTACTGAGCCTGAGTCTCCCTGATAAATATAGGTGCTCATTTGCCAGTGTGCAAAATGGCTGCAAAAAGAATTACTACACCAAAATGGTAGCATTTCCTACCCACACTGCACTTGTGTAAAGAGGGTTGCCAACTTTCCAATTGCCAGGACAATCAGGACACAACAGAAGCAAAAGCATGAGCAAGTTTACTCTTTTACAGTATGAGATGGTAGCTTGGGATCTTTCATTTTTGCTATTCATAAAACATTTAAATTACGCTGTATATATTTATTCCACGGCTGTTATGAAAACAGCACAAAATAAAGAAATCTTGCAACATAAAAAAAAGGAAACAAAACATAATCTTTTTACTTTGAATTTGTTTGGCAGTAGTTTATAAAATCCCTGGGTTATATAAAACTTTTAATCCATCATCTAGAGCCTAAGTTTCTCACTGAAAGTACATTTGATTAAATTGAATTTAAATTATTTAGCCATTTTTATGGGTATATGGTGATCAGATACAGTATATATCTTGATGTGCCCCCCTATCCCTCTTATGTGTGCTAGCTTTTTAAATTCAGTCCACTCTTAGTGAAGACGGGAAAGAAAGAAAGAAAGAAAGAAAGAAAGAAAGAAAGAAAGAAAGAAAGAAAGAAAGAAAGAAAATTATTTTTCAGGAAAAATAAAGGTCAGCTGTTAATTAGTAACTTTCTTAAAGTGTCCATTAATTTTACGTAAATTACTGCCTCAAAATCCAATTAAAATCCTGAACTGTATTGGAACTAAATAGATCATTTAATTTTCAAGGCACAATATGAAATGAGGTCTATGGAAGAAATCAATACAGATGCAGTAAGGAAACCTGAAGTGTGTGTGCTCAGATAATATAATAATGTCTGCCAAATAAGAACCTAGATAGATCAGACAGACAGATATTTAAATAGACCGGAGGACTAGCCTATTGTTTAACCGGTAAAATAGTAAAATGCTGTCTGCTTCTTTTGCTCTTTGTCTGTCTGTCTGTCTCTTTGCCTCCCCAATGTCCCCTTGATATAATGTCCACTTCCAAATTTTTCCTTTTATATTGGAGGCTTTTAAGAAGAAGATAAGCAGAACCAGCAAATGAGGGCTTTGGAGAGTATAGCTGTGGATCCTATGCTGAAGGCAGAAGGACATAGAGAGTAGTGTGTCTGATCCGTCTCTTCGTTCTCTGTACAGTTTGGTTAGACAGTGGACCCCTAAGTAGGCCAGGTGAGGCTGATTTATTTGTTTTTGTCTTGGTATGGGGTGTGTGTGGCTGTCACCCTGGGGTCTTTGATCAGCGGCAGTGTTTAAATTCTCTTGAGTGGTTAGATGCTCTGTGTTAACAAGGGGTTGGAGTTGAGCAGTAAGACTTAATAGATAAGTCAGTTGCCTGGTGAACTCTTGTTCAGTGAGCAGGGAAACTTGGAGAAAGAGAATAGGAGGCTCTCTTTCTAGGTGTAATTTTACATTTAGTATTTTGATGGCCAGCAATGGATTGGCGGTTGTGACTTGAAATGGATGCGGCATGCTAAATAAGGAAGTGTTATTTACTCCTTCTCATAACACAAGAACCAGGGGTGAG
Source organism: Sternotherus odoratus (assembly GCA_032164245.1). Taxonomy (NCBI): domain Eukaryota; kingdom Metazoa; phylum Chordata; order Testudines; family Kinosternidae; genus Sternotherus; species Sternotherus odoratus. The sequence goes on from JAVMKO010000007.1 coordinate 99,797,791, forward strand.
CATAAGAAATTAATAGGCAGCAGGTTTAAAACAAAGAAAAGGAAGTATTTCTTCACACAGCGCATAGTGAACCTGTGGAACTCTTTGCCAGAGGATGTTGTGAAGGCCAAAAATATAACAGGGTTCAAAAAAGACCTAGATAAATTCATGGAGGATAGATTCATCAATGGCTATTAGTCAGGATGGGGAGGGATGGTGTCCCTTGGCTCTGTTTACCAGATGCTGGGAATGGGCAACAGGGGATGGATCACTTGATGATTACCTGTTCTGTTCATTCCTTCTGAAGCACCTGGCATTGGCCACTGTCGGAAGACAGGATACTGGACTAGATGGATCTTTGTTCTGACCCAGGATGGCCATTCTTATGTTCTTATGCTTTCTTTCCTTCCTCTAAAGCAAGTTGGTGGCAGTGCTGGAAGAAAAAAAATTTTTTTTTTGATTGGAAGGACAAGTAGAGACACCAAGAAACCTTAGAAAAGCTGTAGAGTTTTTGAACAACTAAAATCGGAAAGTATCAACTCCAGATTTTAGGAAGAAAGGAATCAACCACTAATGAATCAGAGAAAGAGAAATCACACAGGCTTGGGAATTCATAAGCACCCAAAACGAGGAGGAAGCAGCATTTTACATGTCAGGAAGCATCTGAGGATGTGCAGGTTGAGACCACCAGAGAGAAGAGGACCAAATGGAATTTCACACAGCAACAAGTTTCCATTCATTTCCAAGTTTTCAACATGGAACTGAAGAAGCTATCTCTGAAGATTCAGCTGGCCAAATGGAATGTAGGATGGAATAAGATGGAATAAGGGACATATCTATGAATGGTTGCTGGGTCCAACTTTCAAGAAAATCAAGGCTGTCCCCAAAGATCTCCACCCATCCATATAAAAAGAATGGAAAGAATGTTCTGCAAGGAACAGTCAGATACCAGGACAGTGTGCTGTCTTCCTGGACCTAAGACATAAGCTGTGACTAAGAATGGATATGCTTCTGAAATCAGTGGGCAAGGATTGATTATGATGGTGTATATCAGCACTAATGGCACTGTGTCATGGGATATCTCACAGATTGCAGATGATTTCAGGGAATTCAGAAGGCTGAGTGTGCAAAAGGGGAGGGGGAGTGGCAGTGTGTGTCCAAAATGGCATTACCTATTTGTGAGGCACTGATAACTTGGAAGCAAATGTTCCTAAATGCTCATGGATCAATATTCTGTCAGAAAAAGTACAAAATAATATGCTACAGACCACCAGATGACACTAGAGAACTGGATGACTGGCTTCTTAAGCACCTATCTATAATGTCAAGAATCAGAGAGGTAGCCATGTTAGTCTGGAATTGCAGAAGTGACAAGGAGTCCTGTGGCACCTTGAAGACTAACTAAAGCATTGAAGCATAAGCTTTCGTGGGCTAATACCCACTTCGTCGGATGCAAGCTATAATGTGTAGGAGTGGAAAAAAGATGAATTATCTTGCGGGTCTTCAATCTGAATAACATATGGTGGTCTCAGACGGCCAGTACTAAAATGTCCTCAGACTTTCTGTAACCCTTCTGCCAGGTGGATCCAGCAGCAACAGGGGCTGGGTTCAATATCTAGGGCTTCCTTTTGAACAATGCAACACAGAACCAGCTTGAGCCTTCACTCCATCACCTAGGAAAATTACACACCACCCCTTGGAGCCTCTGAGAGGCAAAACTTCCCCTCTCGTAAGCACAGAACCTCTAAGGGGAGAAAATAAACTGTTAATGAAAGGAGGGAAGTCAACCGACATTAATTAGGGAAAATTCCACAAGCAGGATTCATAAACAGAAAACTCTGAGCAGAACTCCCACCCCCGACTGCCTGGGGCAGTGTCTTCTGCCTCATGTTTTTGAGTTCTACAACCCAAAGTTCCTTTACGGTGCCCCCTTCTGCTCCTTCACCACACCCCACTTCAGTCCTTGGTCAGTGAGGACCCAGGGTTCAGTGGTGCATCTGTGTGAGTTGACCTCACATTGTCTGGCCGCCCCGCCAGCCTCCGTTTGTTCTGCTGGTCGCCTCACCGGTGTCTCATTGCTCTGGCAGCCGCTGCGCTGTACACAGTCACTTTCTTGCTTCTCTACTGTCATTTCAGCAAGTCAGTCTCCTGAGGTGGTTTCTTGAGGTGGTCTCCCCCTGCCCCTTGCTCTTAGTGATTCTCAACTCTCAGCAATTGTCAGCTCAAAATGGGGGAACTTCATTGCTGAAGCCTGTAGACAAGCTGTCCCACAGTGAGTGATTTCAGCTCTAGTGAGCACTTAACAAAACAAACGACTACTAATGGAGCCTACTTAGCTCTGTCTTTGAACAATGGGGAGAGGCAGGTTAAACTGTGCCTGGGCCTCTGAGGTAAAAGTCCTACCTACTGGCAGGGACACCTGGCTCCCCCCCCCCCCTTTTCTTTCACAGTGATTTGTATCCAAACCCCTGACTTAGAAAGTTCATTTCAGTTGAGGGTGACCCCATCAATCAGGACAGGCTAAGCACAGTTCTGCTCCCTTTTATTCATACATAAACAGATAATAAGCAATAAAAAGATACCATTTTATGACCCCTGCATCCGGTACTAAAGTGACTTGTAACCCAGCACCAGCCAAAGTTGATCTCTTTGGGCAACACCACTCTGCTGGATACCTAGGTGAGTTCATATGAATACAGTCTGCTCCTAAAATATTTCTCCCTTTCCTTCCCCGCGCAACCCTGCTTACACATAGATAGCAATTTTCTAACTCAAAAGCTTACACATAGATAGCAATTTTCTAACTCAAAAGTGTTGCATCCATTCTATTTAGACCTCTTCTTGACAGATAAAGAGGAATTGATTGCATAACTAAGTATTAGTGGTAGCTTTAGGTACAAGTGATCATGACTTCATTACATTTATAATTTGCCAACAGATAAAGTCTAAACCAGTAGTATATATTGTGGCAGAGCTCCGACCTTGTCCTCATCTGTCCCACACTTCCAGGTGGTTTATGCTAGCCTTAGAGGCTCACTGTAACCCTCCACATGGCCCTTCTCTCCCTAGGGCCAGGGTTACAGTCTACTGAGCCCTTTTCATCATAAGTCAGCAAGGAGGTTGGTGAGAGAACTTCCCACAGTCTATGTTCTCCCTATGGAATTATTCTAGAACAGTTTAGCTTCCTGTCCTGACAGGGGCCTGTCTTCCCCTCCCAGGAGATGTTTCTGTAGTGGCGGGTTGGGGGGAACCCGGGCTCACCCTCTACTCCGGGTTCTGGCCCAGAGACCCTAATGGCAGCAGCTGTTGGCAGCCGACCTTCCACTGCCAGAGTTGCTACACTTCCCTGGGCCACTTCCCCAGTGCTCTCCTGCTTCTCTCTTCTTCACCCTTACCTTATGGCTCCCTTTCCAATGGCTTGAGGATGTTTTCATTACCCAGCCCTTCAGCCGCACTTCCTCTCCTCTGGCTCCCTGGCTTCCCTCGGCCTGACCAAAGTGAGCCCATTTATAGTATCAGAGGGGTCTTAATTAGAGTTGGGTGTTCATATTAGTGTAACTGCCTCACCTGACTCTTTGCAGGTTAATTGGAGTCAGGTGTCCACCCTAGCCTGGAGCAGCCCTTGCTCTGGTCAGTCAGGGAACAGAAAACTGCTTATCCAGTGGCCAGTATATCTGCCTTTGACTACTCTGTTGTACCCAGCTGGCTGGGTCTATCAGTATATTTTATATATATATATATCACAAAGCTGAAAAAAATTATGTCCCAGATCAGATGGGAGAAAAAAAAATGAATGAAAATTGGTAATGGTTTAAGAATAGTTTATCAGATACCCAAGAAGCCAACACTGGTTTAAAAATAAATAAAAACAACCTGGGCTAGAGAGGAAGTGAAAATAGTTATTAAAAATGACGACTGGAAGAAAGGGGAAATTTTCTGTAATGAATATACATCTGAAGCTATGAATTGTAGAAAATTGATATGGGAAGCAAAAGGACACAAGGAAACCTCTATAGGCAGCAGAGTTCAGTACAGTAAAAAGGAGTACATTAGGAACAAAGGGAATCCTAAAAATGGTATTGGTACATTATTAGATGGAAATGGGTTTGACTGTCAATAATGCAGAAAAAGCAGAAGAGTTCAACAAATATTTCTGGTCTGTAGTTAGGAAAAAGCTAGATGCTGTAGTCATATCATATAATGACAATGAAATACTTTCCATTTCAATAATAACTAAGAAGGACTTCAAACAGCAGCTGCTTAAGCTAGACTTATTTAAATTTGGAGGTCTATATAACTTGCCTCCAGGAACTAGCTGAGACGTTCTCTGGCCTGTCAATGTTGATTTTCAATAAATCTTAGAACAGTGGGAAAGTTCCAGAGGACTGGAAGAAAGCTAATGTTGTGCCGATATTTTTACAAGGGTGAATGGGACAACCCAAGTAATTATAGTTCTGTCAGTCTGACATCGATCCAGGGCAAAATAATGAAATGGCTGATATGGGGCTAATAAAGAATTAAAAGAGGGTAATATAATGAATGCCAGCCTGCCTGGGTTTATGGAAAATAGATCCCGTCAAAGTAACTTCATATCTTTTTTTAAAATATAAGATTACAGGTTGGTAGAGAAAGGTAATAGTGCTGACACAATATACTTAGACTTTTGAAAAGCATTCAAGTTGGTACTGGACGACATTCTGATTATGAACAGTACAAAGTCAACAAAGCAGCCGTTACATGGATTAAAAACTAGCAAAATGAAAGGTCCTCAAATGGGGAATTATCGAGTGCTGTCCTGTGGGGATTTCCCCTGCGCTATTTAACAGTTTTATCTATGATCTGACAGAAAACATAAAAGCATTTGTCATGTTTGTAGATGACCCAAAGGTTGGAGGCAGGGTAAATAATGAAGAGGATAGGTCACGGATACAGAGCAATCTGGATGACTTGTCAATCTGGGTGTAAGCAAAGAACACACATTTTAATATGGACAAATGTAAAGTGTAGGAACAAAGAATGCAGGCAACATTTTCAGGATGGGGGACACTATCCCAGAAACCAGTGACTCTGAAAAGGACTTGGGGCTTATGGTAGATATTCAGCTGAACATGAGCTCCCAATGGGATGCTGTGGCCAACAGGGCTAACGTGAGCCTCGGATGTATAAAAAGGGGAATCCCGAGGAGGTGTAGGGAAGTTTCACTACCTCTGTATTTGGCAGTCGTGAGGCTGCTGTTAGACTCTTGTGTCCACAATCCAAGAAGGACATTGATAAATTAGAGAGACTTCAGAGAAGAGCCATGAGAATGACTGAAGGTGGAAACTGTGTCTTATAGTGAGAGAGCTCAATCTATTTAGCTTAACAAAAGGAAGGGTAAGTGGTTATTTGATCAGTCTGTGCGTCTATACATGGAGAAAAAAATAATAATAGTGGGCTCTTCAGTCTAGCAAAAGTTGAACAAATTCCAGTGGGTGGAAACTGGAGCTGGGCAAATTCATATTAGAATTAGGTGCACATTTTTAACAATTGAGATAATTAATCATTGTAACAACTTATCAAATGGACAGTGGTGGATGCTCCATCACTGGCAATTGTAAAATCAAGATTGAATGTTTTTTTTTTTCTCTAAGATATGCTCTATTTCAACAGCAATTAATTCAGGGAAGTCCTCTGGCCTGTATTGGTCAGACTAAATTATGAGGCCAGAAGGGACGATTGTTATCATCTGTGAAGACAGGGCTCAGAGGCCTAACCTTCTGCCACTGAACTCAATGGTAAAACCGGTGTCGTCAACTTTTCAAGTTGATTGCAGGGATCTCATAATTTGATGATTTTTCTTCCAGACCCAGCTCCTGGAGTCACGTGATTATACAAGAATCTCAGTGTAGGGGTTTTGTTTTATTTTAATGGTTTATCCCTCACAGTTTCAGAGAAAATATTGAAGATGTGACCCAAGAGCACCCTAAAGGCTTAGAAGCCAATGAAACTGAACATTTAGAAAGCCACTAAACTAAAAATACTCATGAATTTAAAGCCAGTCTCATGATTTCTGGAGGCCTGTCTCATTTTTTTTTAAATATTCGGGGTTTAGAAATATGGGCAAAACTTCCACTGACGTAAGTGGTACAGGATCAGAGCTTAAGGCCCCCGAATTTCCCTTCTGTGTAAAAACATGCAAAGGGGAGAACTTGATGAATCGAAAGCATAGATGAGAGAGAAAAGTTGCCTGCTACAAACTGCAGAAGGGACAGGGCCTCAGCCAAGCATCCAAGATCAGCGGCTGCTGACTGTGGACACCTGACCCCTTCGGCACCATAACATGAGCTGAAATGATACCATTGGCATGGATGGCTCCCTTGAAACCCTCCAACATGGTTCTGAAAAAAAACCCATGCAGGGATGGTCTCTTTGTTGTCTTTAACGGTGCCTAGCCCAATGAGGCCCTAGTCCATGACTGGCACACACAGCTGCTCTATTAATAATAACATGGAGAGTTAATATTGCCTCTTGCAGCTTGGAAGAGTGCTGGGTTTTCCCATGGTTCATAAGGGGCCGTGTAGCTGTATTAGACTCTGACCACGCAAGTGAGAGCACGCGGTCTGACTGCCCAAAGTAAATGGAGTTCCATGAAGGCCAGAGCTGGGCACCTCCACACTGTCAATTGCAGCCGCCAGAGCTTTGCCAGGGTGATGCTGCCCATTAACCACACCCCCTGAACTACTGCATAGTTCTTATGTTTTCACTTCGGGGTAGAGGGAGGGGCACTTGCAGATACAACTGGCACTTTATACTGCAATAAAGCCTCCCAGAGCTCTCTACCTTACTACCCGTCCACAATGGCAAGGCACGTAGCGCGCTCTGACTCCCTGGCCGGAGCGCTCCTGGTACTCCTCCTTGCAAGAGGATTAACAGCTGTTGTATATTGGGTGAGAGCTTGCAGCCCCAGTGTAAATGGATACTGCGCTCCGAGTGACCTCCCGGAACACCTCCTAATCTCCCTAGTCAAGTGGCCTCTCTTCCCTTTGTTTTGAACTCGGCTGGAGGAATGCGGAAGTACCTTTTCGGACCTTATCTGCAGAGTGGAAAATCAACAAAGCTAAAGTTTACTGAGTGAGTGAGAATCAGGGGGGCTACTGGGGACTGAATTTACAAGACAGCATGCTGACTCACTCTCAGCACTCCAAAAATCCGCTCGCTCTCCCCCCCCCCCCACATACACACAACACACTCCATCCCATCCCCCTCATTTGAAAAGCACGTTGCAGACACTTGACTGCTGGGATAGCTTCCCATAATGCACCGCTCCCAGTGCCACTGAAAGTGCCGGAAATGTGGCCACGCCAGTGCGGTTGCGGCTGTCAGTGTGGACACACTGGAGTGCTTTCCCTGGAGCACGCTCCAAAGGCGGGTTTAACCCAAAGTTCTGTACAGCTGCAAGTGTAGCCAAGCCCTAAGAGGCTGTCACTCTATGTATGGGGTTCTCCCTCTTTATTCAGGGCTATTTGACACCTCATTTCCTTCCTACGCCTAGTAGGGTAGCATATGGTTCCACATGTTTTATATCAGGCATAGTCTATTTAATCTTTTTAGTAACAATTAAGTTTCCATCTTAGCTGGTGTCATAAGTATGAAGTAGCTTAGAATTACTGTTTTACCTGTGAAGGGTTAACCTGAAGGAACCTGAGAGGGAATGACATAACGGAAATGCTAATCAACCTCAAGAACAAAGGGGGTGGGTTTTAGTTTCATTTTCTCTCCCGCTCCTCTCTCTGTCTGTGCCGTTCGTCTGGGTATGGACGAACTAATCTTCTGGCTCTATTCTACTTTTCTATAATCTTCTAAGAAAGCCAAGTCCAGCAGTAAGTGATTTGTAAGCTTGAACGGTATCACTTGATAATTGATCCATGGTGTTGCTTTGCTGTTAGTTTTAGCAGTGGAAGAATTCCCAGAAAGTGGGGGGGTCAGTTATACTATGTGATGCCAGTGAGTTGTTCTTCTATTGATTTCTGTACAAAGGGGTTATGCTCCTTCTTTTCCTTTTATTAAAATCTTCCTTTTAAGATTCTGTCTGTTTCCATTGGCGTGATCCTGATTTGGATCAGGCACGTCTCACGGAAAGTGAGGGTTTGTGGTCTTTGTTCTTGAATCTCTCCCAGGTAAAGGGAGGAGATTTGAGGGGTGTTACAATAGGGGTTCCAATTTACCCTAACCCATGTTTTTGGGGGTTCAGATAGGTGGTGGCAGCGTTTTCCAAGCCCAGGCATAATGGAAGTTTATGTTCTGGGGGGAAAGTTTTAACCTAAGCTGGTAAAATAAGCTTAGGGGGTGATTTCTTCTTTCATGCGGAGTCCCCACATCTTTACCCTAGAGTTCAAAGTGGGGAGACACACCTTGACAGCTGGTTCAAAGATTATTATATCAGAAACATTAAGCTAGTGGGGGGTTTTCCACCCCCGTTTAGCTATTTTTTTGTTATTGTTGTTTAAAATAAACACTGGTCTCTCTGGTACAGCACATCCCAATATAGAGCAGAATTACAATGTACTTCAGCCAAATTCCATTTATTGTCTATTTCAGTCGTATTCTTATGGTAGCAATTATTCTCCATAAGCCTGCGAGCAAGCAACAGAAATCTGAAATCAAAGAGTTTTTATCTACAGCAATTTCAAAAATGGCAGGTAGCTGATTGTTTAAACTTTAGTTTTGTGCAGCAGAGCAGTGTGCGAACTGGAGAATACCATCTGCCTTCTCCTATGAGTTTTTAAAATTCAGTTCTCAGAGCTTGTGGGTGCCATTGTGTGACATGGAAGCAGTAACTTTTGTTTACTTCAAGCTAGCACAGCATAGTTTGTAAGCAGGTGATGTCCTTTTGTCCGTGCTTTATATGAAGATACCTAGTGTTACGTGAACCTCAAAAGCTCTGAGATCAGGTTTGGGTTAGACAGGCAGCTAAAAGTTAGGTCTCGACTCAGACTTTTTACATTGTCCGCACACTGCGTTCTGTCTTGGAGAAGAAAAATACAGTCCCATTAGAGAGACACAACCTGCCATTAGAGAGACACAACTTTGATGTTGTTTTACTAGCAGAGCTTCTGCAGCTGGTAGCCTGCTCCTTCTAAAAGATGCTTGCATTAAACTTCCATAAGAAGAACACTAAGGGTATGTCTACACTACCCGCCGGATCAGCGGGTAGCGATCGCTCCATCGGGGGGTCGATTTATCTCATCTAGTCTAGACACGATAAATTGATCCACAAGCGCTCTCGCATTGACTCCTGTACTCCACCACTGCAAGAGGCGCAAGTGGCGTCAATGGGGGAGTGGCAGCAGTCAACTCTCTGCCATGAAAACACCGTGGCAAGTGGATCTAAGTATGTCAACTTCAGCTATGTTATTCTCATATATCTTAGGCCTGGTCTACACTAGGAGGCGGGATCCATCTAAGTTTTTTAGTGTACATCAGGATAGTGACCTTGAATAGACCCAGCATTACACATTCCCATTTTAAACTGGCGTGAGTCCATTGACGATGATGGAGTTTAATAAAATGGTTTAAGTTGTACTCATACTCCTAGTGGGAGAACGTCCAGTGCTCTGATAAGAGTGAGCATGGGTGTAATTTGAGCCCAGGAGGGGCAGAAGACCTTTTATTTATTTTCATTGGGGTCTATTGTCAAAGTTGGTGTTTATTTTGGACCTGGAAGACCTTGAAAGGGGATTGAACTGTGAGAGTGACCCAGCTGGAGAGCTCCATCATGTGAATCATCAGGAGAGACAGGAAAGCCCAAGGCAAGGATTCAGTAGGGCCACCCTCTGTCATGAATCAATACTCTGGAGGTGACCAACCATCTACAAAGACAATGGAAAAATATAGACAACCCAGGTAGTGAAGTCTCTAGTTAAGGTTGAACAGCTCTTTCCTGTTTTCAGTTGGCTATAATTGTGTCAAATTTAAACTGTTTGGACTGAATTTTTTCATGCCGAGTGCCCATCTGAGGCAGAATTTATCTGGAAAGTTTCAGCCAAAATAGCTTAGCTCTTTTCGGAGAATAAGGGGTTTTTTTTTGGGGGGGGGGCATTGTGTTACCTGGTATAAATATTCTTACAATGGTTTCTGTGAGACGCTGTAGCACCTCTTTGCTTTGAAGAGAGGACTTGAAAATTAGCAGCAGGTTCGCCGTGGGGCCGGTGATGTGCTTCTGGTCATCCTTGTGAAACCTGCTCCACATGTAGCCAACTTCTGAGCCTCAGAAAGACTGCAGTTTGCACATCCTCCGGAGAGACTTGCTAGAGCGTGGCACCTAAAGATTCGTTGGCTCTGGACATTCTCCACCCCCCCCCCCACAGTGTCAGATTCGACCGCACATGCGCCAGCCCCACAAAGCGACTGAGCATGCTCCACCTTGACATTTACTTGACTTCACATTTCTCCTCGTGGCTGCCAGGCGCCGTTGTGGCTGCAGACACTGGAATGAGAGCAAGGACGCTGCTCTTCACGCTCCTGCTTCTAGGCAGTACGGAACCGAAGGAAGAACCGGCCTCACTGAAATGGAGAGGGTGACCCATAGCAGGGAAGAGAGAAGAGATGCAGAACAGATGAGAAACTAAACTCAGGCTTAACTATGAGGGCTGCCATAACATATATGAACAATACTACACTGCATTAATGTTATCTAGCAATCTATACACTTGAGAGCTCTGGGCTCTCTCCCTGTATACACACATATATGTAAGGTTGCCAATTTTGGTCGGATGAATGCCTGAGGTTTAGCATATGACATAATCTTTAATTAAACTTTAAATTCCTGGAGACTCCAGGACAATCCTGGTGGGTTGGCAACCCTATATATATGACAACCTTTGCATCCTCTCCATATGTGTGTGTGTGTGTGTAAAGGATGTATCTATTGATGCCTTGTGTGTGTGTATGTAAATTATGTATATATTGATGCCTTATATGTGTGTGTGTGTGTGTGTGTAAGTATGTACACAGTGTCATGTACAGGCATAAGGCACCCAAGCCTGTAGACTAATAGTTTCTGTAAAGTAATTTCTGTTGTGTTAATGTTGTTTAAATCTGACTGTTCTGGTATTTGTTCAAATGTTTTAAAACCAACAGATGTGGGTTTGTTTTCTTTTTCTTTTATCATTTGCAGGAACTGAAGGGAATAAATGTAGACTGTTTAATAAGATTTTATTCCTTGTTCTTCAAATACTATGGACTGAGGAAATGAAATCAGAAAAATAAATATTTAAAGGGATTGGTAGGAATTCAGAGCCTTTTGCTTCTAGATCACTTAGAGGCATGGCCCTGTCTGTTGCAATAGTGTTTGTTACCCGAAATTGGACCAGCTAGTAAGCTTGGGGAGAACTAATAACCCACTAGAGTTTGGCAGAAAGCAGCACATTTATTATATCGATAGCTAAGTTCCAAAGAAGCGGGGAGGAGTCACACTCACACCCACATACTCATGCTCCTAGGACAGGCACAGCACTGGAGATATCAGGATCCTTCAAGGTAAGTGTCCCTCAGCGCAGTGATGGATGATGTGATGAAGGTAAGTCTTCCTGAGGCACGATCGAATGCAATGCGGTGAACCACTGGCCAGGCAGTCTGGGCAAAGGGCCTTCACAGGAGTCCCGTACAATCTTGTGAGTGCACTTCTGAGCACATGGCTCCTTCCCCTTTTAAGGACCTGCTCCTCATGGCCTGCAACTAGAGATGACTTGGCCGCATCTGGTTGGTCATGCTCCACCTCCACTCCATGCAGTGTCTGTGCATTGGGCGTGTGAGCGCTGCCTAATTAGAGTCCCAGATATCTTGTCTACTTTGGAGCTCTTCTGATCTTCCAGCTGTTTAAGCAGCCCATTCATCCCATTAGCATTCCAGGAGGGAGGAGTGGGGAAAAGCCACTTCACAGGTATTCAGAGAGGGAGAGGAGATAAAAGCAAGGGTGTGTGTGTGTGTAACAGACATTTTGAGCAACAAATTATACATAGCATATAGATCACTGCTGCTGCTACAACAGTGTTAACCTCTGACAGTTTCATGGTCAATATGAAAAAAAAGACTGGTGACCTCAGAACAGTTCATAGGTGTCCACACGACATGGTAAGCCTCCCACATCCCCTCCATTCTCTAGACTGGGGAAGGGGGAGGGGGGGAGCTCAGGACTTTAGCCCTGTATGGAGGAAATTCAGCTGAAGCCTCGACCCACGGCAGGCATGCTCTGCAGGGATGAAGCCCTGAGTCCCAGCAGGCATGTCTGGCTCTCAAACTTCTCAAGATTATATGCGGCACAGAGGGTCAATATGTTTGGCCATCCCTGATCCAGCACTTTTCACCAGGTCTAAATCTGCATTAGGCCACGGGAAGGAGAGCACGAATTATAACAGTCCTGAGGTAATTCATTTATACCAGGGCAAGCCCAAGCTGTCCCAAAATGTGGGGAGTGAAAAGGTGGCTTAAAGCTGCCTTTGCCTCCCTCTTCTCTCCGGCCTCGGGTTCAGGAACAGCGTAAGAAAGGATGAGGCCCTTGCTCTTTCCTCTCTCTTTCGGGCTCTACCTCAGATTTGTGTGTGTTGTCAGACATCATTGAGCTGTTCTTTCTCTTACATTGGTCATCACAGTAGAAGCCTGGAGGTATTGCACAGGGGGCCAATATGCCTTTGCCTATATAAGCACTTTTGTTGGCAAAGCTTTTGTCGGTCGGGGAGGGGGTGAAAAAACACCCATGACCGACATAAGTTTCACTGACAAAAGCGCCGGTGTGGACAGCGCATTTTCCTTTAATCGACATCTTAATGCATTCACGTTCGGTATTTATTAACACCTTGAAGAAGAAAAGAGTGAAAGGCACCACTACCCTAATTATAATCAGTCAACGCAGACATAGTGACATTATTTTGTTGTTCTTTTCCATGCATTACGGATATATAGAATCATAGAATGTCAGGGTTGGAAGGGATCTCAGGAAGTCAACCCCCTGTTCACAGCAGGACCAATCCCCAAGTAAATCATGCAAAAAGTAATGTTAAAGAAAGTATTGAAGAGACACTTGATGGAGACTTGTCCACTCTCTGGGGTGAATGTACCTCACCAAGCATATGTGGTGAAACCAACACAGTGCTGTCAAAACACTCGGGATTATTAGTCATCTGGAACATAGCATAGGAAGTCCTTAGGATAGTCTATAGAAATTAAGACTAAAGCATAGTCCATTCAGGTTAGCTCAGAGCCAAACCAAACTGTAGTAAATCCCTGTGTTCAAATCCTGTGGGTCCCTCCATCTAACCTCCTTCATCAGACTCCAGTGAGAGCCCTGACCGCCTTCAACAGCCAACGCTTATCCCTCATCTCACACCTCTCCAGTCCTTTGTTCTCGAGCTGGGGAAGTATTGCTCAGGGAAGTCCCTCTTCCTCTGGGTCATTGCTTGCTAGGTGTCAATGTCTGGGAAATTGGATCTGCCATTGTATTCTCAAGAATTCCATTGATATGGGTCCTAAGGCCCAGACAGCTAGGCAATACCCATATCTATATCACTTTACCTGCCCTGAGTGTAAACAGCCCGTTTCTGCCCCATAGATAACAACACAGTACACAGGCATCGTACAAATATTACAAAAACAGTCTCATTTCATCACACTTGCTACAGTGCTAGCCAGATAGGCGGGACACAGAGTATGAAGAAGTCAGGTTTTCTTACAATTAGCCTCTACAATGTCTCTCTCACATAATAAATAAAATGAGCGACAATGGCATTTCCCCCCACTATCCTAATGAGGAGTGAGAATGTGTGTGTTCCCTAGGCTAGATTTTTAGCCAGCAGCTGTTGCAATACGTCTATAAGGGGAGACTCAAAGGGGCAGGAGAGAGATTTAAAGAGACAAAGATACATAGAGAGGTTCTGTTGGCTGTCTGCTTTCAGGGAAAAGCTTCAAGATAACTAGCTTGTAAGTGATTGAGGTTGTATTGGTTTTAACTACAGCTACCTGTTTCCAAGGGAGAACGGATGGACTTGTGGTTAAAGCACAGGACTAGATCATTAGAAGGCTGGGGCCTGTTCCTAGGTTTGCGGTAGGCTTCCTGTGTGACATTGGGAAACTCATATAGTCTCTCTGAGACTCAGTTTCTCCATCTGTACAATATGGATGATGGTGTTTACTAAGTTCAGAGGCTGAAAATTCATTAAGGTTGAGATCTTCTGATGTAAGGTGATATATAAGGGCAAAGTGATGTCCGTCATTAACATGAGAGATGTGCCAGATCTTAGAAGACTCCTTTGAGCCAATGAGATATGACATCTTTAACGATGACTTCATCATATTCTCCCAGTTAAATAACACTCCCTTTAACTTTCTGGACTGGCTTCTGATCCAATATGCTCATGGACATATGCTACTGAATCACTCTATTAGTGTTGCTGTCGGTGTCCCTGTCACTAAGGATATGTTTGTGCTGGAGCTGGAAGGTGTAATTTCAAGCTGGAGGAGACATGCCCATTCTAGCTCTCACAGGGGTAGGTCACCAGAAACAGAAGTGTTACTATGGCAGCTGAAGCAGCAGGAGGGGCTAGCTGTCCTGAGTATGTACCTGTCCAAACTGCTACGTAGATGAGGTGTATTTTTCTGTGCCACTGAAGCTAGACTTCTATTTTCAGTGTTGTAGCTCGAAAAGAGCCTATATGGCTAAGTCTACCCATGCTGGAAATGACAACATCAACCCAAAATGTAAATGTACTTCATGTGTAAAAATGCTGTCTGGATAAGAGAGGATTGATGAAGTGGTCTGAGTTCCATTAACTCAATAGTGACTTGTTATGCTCCTGGTTGGCTTTTTATTTATTTGGCACTAAATCTGGGGAAACTACGTGTACAGTAAACCAAAAGAAAGGCTATTCCTATAGCCTGTATATTCCTGATACATGGAACCATAGAGCACAGGACACATTAGAAGGAAGTCTAATGTCATGCGATTTCCAATCTAGTTTCAAGACCAGTGAGATTCTGAAAGACTTCAACTACACATCAATATTTGCTGGTTAGCTCACCCTATGAATCTTCTGAGGCTGCAAGGCTTGGCAATCTCCTTCGTATGAACCTTTTTGTCAGTTTCAGTTTCCATAATCCCATAAATTCACGCCATACTATAAAGTTTGGAAGGGTTTCTGAGCTGTTTTTTGGCAGTAAATCCAAGCATGCATCTGTATGTACAGGTTTAATACTCTCTTACTGAGAAGAGGCATTGTTTAATGATAAGATGTTAGGCTGGGAATCAGTTCTGTTCTGGGTTCTGCTACTGAACTATTGGGTGACTCACTTCACTTCTCTGTGCCTGTTTCCCTCTTCTGCTCTTTGTAGATTGTAAGCTGTTTGGGGCAAGGACTGTCTCTTACTTTGTGTGTACACATCACCTAGCACAATGGAACCCCCATCTAAGGTTGGATGTGCATGTACTATGCAATAATAATAATCTATATATATAAAAGTCAAATGGTGTATGTATGCGTGCGTGTATGTATGCGTGGATGTATGATTACTCCTTCCACACCGTTTGAGCTAGAGACTTGAAATTTGGTACAATTAGAGGTCTTGGGGTCCTAATGACCGTAAGAGTCGAAATTTTTTTCAAATCTCACCTCTGATGCCCCCCAGGGGTGAAATTCTTTAAAGGCCAATCACATCAGCTGGGCAGCTGCTGTTCTCTGTGGCATAGTTCTGATGTCATAATACCCCCTCCAACAGACACCGCACTCACTCAGCTCTCTGCCCCCTGCCCACCTCCGACGGACCCGAGTTGGGTTTGCTCGGAGGGTAAGTGAGGTAGGGGTGTCAGGTTTGGTCGGGGGGTGAGGTG
Organism: Sternotherus odoratus; assembly: GCA_032164245.1. NCBI lineage: Eukaryota > Metazoa > Chordata > Testudines > Kinosternidae > Sternotherus > Sternotherus odoratus. The sequence continues at coordinate 99,813,626 of JAVMKO010000007.1, forward strand.
GGGGTATCGGGTTTGGTCGGGGGGGTGAGGTGGGGGTGTCGGGTTTGGTCGGGGGGTAAGTGAGCCGGGGGTGTTGGGTTTGGTCTGGGGGGGGGGGGTGGGAAGGTGTCTGGGTGGGTGAGGGGTGAGGTGTGGGGGTTGGGGTTGGTCAGGGGGTGTTGGGTTTGGTGGAGGGGTTAAGGTGGGGGTGTTGGGTTTGGTTGGGGGGGTGAGGAGGGGGGTCGGGGTTGGTCGAGGGGTAAGTGAGGTGTGGGTGTCGGGTTTGTTTGTGGTGGTAGGTAGGGGTGTCAGGTTTGGTTGGGGGGGGGAAAGTGAGGTGGGTGTGTCAGGTTTGGTCTACGGGGGGTGAGGTGTGGGTGTTGGTCAGGGGGTGTTGGGGTTGGTAGGGGGGAGACGTGGGGATGTTGGGTTTGGGTGGGGGGGTGAAAATGTGAGTCAGGGTTGGTCGAGGGGTAAGTGAGGTGGGGGTGTCGGGTTTGCTCTCTGCCCCCATCCCACGGACCACACACTCGCTCAGCTGTCTGCCCCCTCCCCACCTCCGACTGACCCGAGCAATGCTGTGTATTTTTGCTAGTAAATAAATAATGTCTCACTCTTATATAACACCCTTCATCCATAGCATCCAAAGCATTTCACAAATGGGGCAACTGAGGCATGGGGATGTGACATGACTTGCCCAAGCAAAGTAGTGGCATGAATAGACCCCAGTGCTCAAATCACAGTCCAATGCTCTATCCACTAGTCAACATTTCCTCTGCTATTTATTATACACATATAATACATTCACAAGTTTATTCATGTGCATAAATATTCGGGCAGATGAGTAAGGGTTCCATAATGTTCCATATGTTACTCTGACAGTAGACAAAGCCTACATTAGTGTAACATAATATTTGGTGGGCCAGAAGAATGTATATACTACACAAATTTACACTTCTAAACTTTTAATCTTACCCCTTCATTTGGAGAGTTGGCAAACTGAGGACACTGAACTGAGTAACAGCTGAGTAACAGCTCCACTTTTTACAAGACTAGAACAATTTTGTCTACAGATTCCATAGGGGAAGGATGGTGGAGGGAATCATAATTGTATGCACTTATTTATTCATTCTTTCATTTACTCTCAGATATTATTGACTGGTTTCAGTCTATACCCTGGAGTTACAACACATGTTCTGTAACAGATGTTTTATTTTCTGATCTTTTGTGGTGTTCAGTCATCCAAACTACCATAACACTCACCCCTTTTGTTTCTTCCTACCCCAAACAAAATAACAAGAAAGCAAACAGTAATAATAATTCTATATACTGTTGAACTCCTGTGGCCCAAAAATCACTCCCTGTAACTAATAATTATTTTAACAAAACTAGCGCTATGAATGTGATGATCTGAGACTACTTGTTTCCTGTCTTCCAGAATCTGAGTTGAATCATGGATTTATGGGAACAATGGAATTTCCAGTTGTAATGGACCCAAGGTTTGTCTATACCGGTGTCCTGACAATGGCCAGCAACAGATGCTTCAGGGGACAATGAAAGAAACCCTGCAGGAAGCAGATGTGGGGTAATATGCCCTTACATTACATCTTTGAAGCATGAGGTGTAATATCCCTTTCAGCATGAATATGAATAGAGCTGCATCGGCAAGTGAGCTACAGATGCTCAGCAATCCTGCGCATTGGGCTGATTTTATTTAGCTGTCTTGGTTTGGACAGAAATGCCTATGTTTATTCACCCAGGTTTGAAAACGTTGGCCTAAGTGATTTGCCCATGGTCATGCACCAACTCAGTGACAGAACATAGTCATCATATTTACTTGGCTTATATATATATATATATATATATATATATATATAATGAACCATCTTTAATTATAGTACTTAATGATGAGAGAATCTTAAAGGAGTGCAGAGGTTCAGATAACCTTCCCCCTTCTTTTCCATTTGAATGTTTGTCTCATTTTCATCCAAACTATCTGAGCCGCTTTGTACTGGAAATTTGCAAGTGCGAGCACTTCTTGCTTTAGGTCAACCTAAGAATACCATAAGAATAACCTTCCTTGTGGCATTCTTCGTCTCAGCTTCCATGCTTCAACCAGAACGAGAATGTGCAGAGACTGTCAGGACAAGGTTTGTTTGTGTGGAGGGAAATTAACTTTATGAAACCTGAGAAACAGTTTGTGTCCAGGAAAGGAAGAATAATGAGGAGTGCAGGCTGATTACAAATTTATTTCCAAAACTATAATTTGGGTGTCTCATGCTCCTCTGTGGGCTGGGTTCCTCATCCAGACATCATCTCCCATAGTGCACTGCTTCCCCTTACCAAAAAGGGACACAGTGTTGCTTCATGGGAGACGGTGTCTAACCAGGGAGTCTGAGCTATCAAAAAGAATGGGAGCGTAAGATATCTGAATTACAACTCCCACAATGCACTGCAGCGGCTTTTCAGAATTGGAATGTTTCTGTTCAGCCAAAATAGAATATATGTATTTCAGAATTTTGTTTTTTTTCACCAAAAAATAAATTTTAAAAAAATCAATTTCCTGGGGAGTGTGTGTGTGTGTGTGTTTAGGGATGGGGGGAATTTTATGATAAGCTCTAATAATGAGTTCAATTTATATTTCAACTTAGTGGGTACAGTCTCCTAATAAGAATCATGTGTTTATTTCTCATGAGGGATCTGAATTGCAACATTTGTAGCTAGAGCTAAACTTTTCAGAAGTCAGGGTTATTATGTGTCATGTGTAAGTATGGCTGCATGTGTGAAGACATCACGGTCATCAGAGGAGACAACCCAGCAACTCCACCCCCAGCCCACGTTTCCACAACTCCTAAAGGTGTAAGACCCAAAGTGCTCACTGATTTCTGGGGACCTGAATTTAAAACACCTGGGACCTGACTTTCAGAGTAGTGAATATTCAGCAGCCCTGAAACCAGGGCCTCACCAGCCCTAACCCAGAAAATGGAGGCATTCAGAATCAGTAGTCAGTTGGCTTTACATTGTTAGCTCTGAGTAGGCAGCAAGCTCCTCTTGATGTGCACTCCCCTTATTAGATATTGCTTATCCTAGACAAACTAAGATCCACATTGCATTTGACCATGGTTTTGTCAAGCTAATACCACAGATCACCAGTGAGTACATCTCAGACCTTCTATACCACAGACTTTGGCCCATTGAAGTCAGCAGGAGTCTTTCCAATGACTTCAGTGGGCTTTGACTCAGGGCCTTTGAGTGTATTATATACAGGTATCAGGTTTTGGATATGGACCCACTGTGTCCCGGGTTGTGTCCGGTTATGAACTTTTGGACAATATTGTTCTTGTTGGGCTCTGTGGTTTAGGTTTAGGAGCCTCTCTATTTAAACTGCTGCAAAAGCCAGCCCTCAGCAAGCCATGGTGCATTTTGATATAGAAGGACCGAGGTCAGAGTAAATTCTACAACTATTAAGTCATTGTTACAACACAATCCTGGAAAAAAAATAAAATCGCAACAACCTTAAAAGGAAATGTGAATTTACCATTCCCAGGGGAGATTACACCAGGTGTGACTGGGAACGAGAGTGCAGCAATTGCAGCATAACAAACAGATTCGACTTTCAGTCCCCATCTTAAAACTCTCGTTTTTCTTGTTATAATGCTGTAGGAAAAGGTGGTGGTATTAACCATCATTTCATATTTAGTCCTGTACTCCTCCCTACCCTTAGCAGTCATTGTGCTGTGATATACTGTCGCCTTCTCACAATTGCTGAGAGATTGCTCTGTATCATGTTCCATTATAATAGTATTTTCCAGAGGCATTAATTCCTACCTGGACTGAAGTGGTAATGCACAGATGACAAAAGCTTCTGTCATTATGCACTCAGGAACATCTCCAGTACAAGCCTGAACATTTGTACTACGGGGGAAATTATGTGGTGCTTATATTTTGAAGAATGCATATTAAACAAGACACCTAAGATAGCTCCTCTTCTCAGCCTATATTTTCATGAACAATTCCAGTCACCTGGGTAATTGAAATTTTAAGTGTCTTAAAGCATTTCCCAGTGGTGTTTCAGCTCATTCCCCTTCTTCAAACTGGACTAGACTTACCTAATGATGCATCCAGAGATAAGGATGCTAAGTAACCTTGCTCTATGCCACACAAGTTGCTACAAGCCAGATGCTGATCTCAATTACACCAGTGTATGCCAAGAATAGAGACTTGTCTCCACTTACCGAGGGCTCGACGTGCGGCCATTGATCCACCAGGGTCAATTTAGCGGGTCAACCGCTGTTGTTCTCCCGTTGACACCGGAACTCCACCGGAACGAGAAGCATAAGGTAAGTCGATGGGAGAATTTCTCCCATCAACTCAGCACGATGTAGACACCACAAAAGGTTGACCTAAGCTACGTCGACTTTAGCTACGTTATTCACATAGCTGGAGTTGTGCAACTTAGGTTGACGCATCCCCGTAGTGTACACTTGACCTTTGTCCGCTAAACTCCATGGAGTCTCCTGGTTTATCATGCATCTGAGATTAGAGTCTGGAACTATACGTTCTGATAGCTCCCATGACCTCAACTTCTTATTTACATGTAGAAAACACCTATCCCAGGGTCTGGTGCTATTAAACACAAACCTTCCAGCAACATATCTTCAGGCAATCTCAACCCCCTATAAACACAGCCAACAGAACATATCCAGCCCCCACAAACGGCTAAGCCCTCTTTAAAATCCCAAGCAAGTAGATGGGATTTGTGGTATGCTTTTAAGATGAATGGATTCTGATTATTTTTAGATCAAGGGTGGGAAGGAAGCACATTCCTACCACAGTCTGCTAGTCCTTTTCTTTTACACTGAGGGCACCTCCAGCTCAGGAACCTTCAGAGAGCCTATGTCCAGCAGAATCCCGCAGCGGGAGATGGCACCTCTCAAGTAGGCCTCTCAAGGCTTCTAGGAATTTGAAAGTCAAAACCAACATCTCAACAGCATAGGTTGACCTAATGTCCTGATTTTATAGGGTCAGTCCCAATTGTTGAGTCTTTTTCTTATATAGGCTCCTAATACTCCCCACCCCCTGTCCTGATTTTCATACTTGCTGCCTGGTCACCCTACAACAGTGATGGTTTATCTGTATAGAATTTACAGGGAACATATGATGTACAAGAGGATCTGAGGTACGGGATCCATGCACGGTACTGCATTAATGCAGGGACCTCGTTGCTGTGGATCCCAATTTAAATAATTAAATTTGGGATCCATCGCCATGCCCACGCAATAGGTGAATCTGCATTATAGCGAAGCGGGCTATAGCGAGGGTCCAGTGTATTCCATCATACTACCTCATTCTACACTGAGATCAGTGCCCGTTTCAGGAGAATGGTATTAAACGACAAATAATTTATTTGTCTTTTTTTTCCATTCATTGAATTTATTGATTACAAATGACGCCACCTTAAGGTGTAGACACGAAAATGGAAACTCTACCAAAGGTTCAGACAAGCATTCAACTTCCGTAGGAAAATACTAGTTATTAACCTAATGAAATTTAACACACATGCTGATATTCATAAGAGTTCAACAATCCCTTATCTCTAAAGTTATCCAGAAAAGAAGACGGAAATGTCTGGGATATATGTTCAGAAGGAAGCCAAAGCATCTGCCAGGCAGGCATGCCGTGGACAGCTGGAGGCAGGCATTCTGTGGACAGCTGGAGAAACTGGAAAAAGAGGCCAAGTGAAAAAATCTTCCTTTGACCATTTCTCAGAGAGAAATAATGTCCTTCATACTATATAATAATTCATATATCCTATCCACCCAAGCATCAAGCACTAGTAACCCCAGAATCCCAAACCATACCAAAGGGGAAGAGAATCAATGAGAGAAGAAAGTCCAAATGCAGAAGCCGATTGAATCCTTTCCTGCCATATTTTCCACTTTGTCAGGAGAGACTCACATGGTGTATCATCACATAGCCACCGAATCAGGACAATGGGTCTGTGAGAACCCAAACCATTCCTGCAAAATATGTGGGGCACCAGGCAAGAAATGCTACGAGCCATGTTAGACCTGGGGATATGGAGGCATCTCAGAGTGGTTGAAGAAGTCCCAGTTCCATTGGTATAAAAATCAGATGGGACATCCTGCTTCTGTATTGATTTCAGAAAGGTAAATTCAATTTTAAGGTTTGATGCCTACCCTCTTCCCGGGTGAATGACTTACATGTGAGGCTGGAAGCTGTCAAATACATCTCCACCCTAGGCCGTATGAAGAGGTACTGGCAGACCCCTTTAACCTCAGAGTCTCAGGAAAAGACAGTTTTCTCCACCCCATTAGGTCTCTACCATTTCTAAACTGTGCTATTCAGACTTCATGGGGCGGCAGCCACTTTCCAATGGTTCCTGGACTAAATGCTACAACCATGTGGTCAACATGCCAAAGCATAGATAGATGGCATCATGATTTACAGCTGTAATGGGAATGGCCACAAATGTTATGTTACCTTCACACTACAGGCCCTAGAGAGGGCAGGACTCGCTGCAAATCTGTACAAATGTAAGATGGCTAACTTGGAAATTATATACCGAGGTAATATCATAGGGAGGGGCAAGTTACGACTGCTAATTGGCAAAGTAAAGGCTTAGCAACCTGCCTCACCCTACAAAAAAGACCCTGCCTCATCCCAACACTTTTTTGGGCCTAGCAGGTTATTACAGGCATTTGTACCAGACTTTGCCTACTTCAGCACTGCACACAGCCCTCATGAAGGATACTAGTCCTAAAAAAAAAAAAATCATGTCACCTGGAGTCTGCAACAGGGAATTTAGGACTCTAAAAGATTGTATGTGTCAGGAGCAGGTACTTTTTCACCCAGATATTACCAAAAGTTCGTGCTACAAACAGATGCCACCCATGTAGGACTTGCAGCAGTCCTTTCCCAAGAATTTGAGATAGAGGAATACCCGGTTCTCTATATCAAAATACCTGGTCCTCTATATAAATACATTAAAAAATGGTTCCCCCTATTATAGAAAAATAAACCATAGCTTTGAAATGGGTTTTGGATTCCCTAGGGTACTATTTGTTCAGAAATCTCTTCTTGCTAGTAAAGGACCACACCTCTCTTTGCTGGTTGAACACCATGGAGTTTGCCAACCCAAGAGTTATGACGTGGTACTTCTGCTTACAACCATATAGGTTTTAGATACTCCACAGAGCTAGAAAGGCCCACCAAAATGCAGCTTTATTTTTTCCTGAGAGGAAGGGGACATGCATGTGGAGGACAAGCCCCTGTGTCCTGTTTTGGGAGGGAAGGTATGGGATGTTCTCTACAAACATCACACTGGAGAAGAAGAAGGTAAGGAATAGCTCTGGGCCCACACGGCTCTACCCCGCTGCACCAGCAAAGCCTGCACAAGCTGGAGGCGGAGCTTAAAAAGACTCAGCTTAGAAGGAGGTAGACAGAGGAAGGGAGCAGAGGTGCTCTTGGGAAGGAGAAGCCCAGGAGTTTCTGCTGCCTGAGGCTTGGAGAAACTGACCTGATCAACCCTGAAAAAGAAGGACTAGGGACTTTTGAAAGTCTGGAACTTTAGTTTTGTGTTCAGTTTGGTATTTTTCCCTGCAGGAAGAGGGGAGACTGGTCAGCAGTGATTCAGGGAGGCAGGTGCAAAGCACCCCAAGCTGCAGGTCTTAGCTGCCTACCCTTGGGCCTTGGATCAGAGCCTGAGGGGGAGGTCGGGCTCCCCAACTACCGCTAAGGAAGGGATAAAGCCAGAAGACAATTCCTCAGTGGGGAAGCTAGCTGAGGAGGATCCTGAAGGTGCAAGGGGATCCCAAGATCCCAATCCAAGGGAGGAAGCCCTAAAGCCCCTTGCTGACTGCTGAAGGTTTCCATGGTTTTGGACTCTTGATGTGTACCCCAAAAGGGGGGGCTTGAAGGTCTGACCTGGACGAAGGGCTGAGTGACTAAAAGAACAGACTCCACACAAAGGATATGGGGTGAGAAAGAGGAACACCCAATAGGAAGACAGCCTGCCACACCCCAACCTAACCCCTTGGCAACACTGCCAGGGAGTGTTTCCCTTTACACTTCCCAACAACTGTCAGATGTTGATTAAATTTGGTTCCTGTGGAGCCAGGATAGAATCAAACCAGTGACCTAAAGAGGGAGGGCACTGTGTCCACTGGAGTGTCTGGTTTCCTAAGCAAAAAGACTGCAATGTTTAAACATTCCAGATTTCTCTGGACAGCTTCCTAATTTAACACGTAACAACCGTTTTATTTATTAATTTATTTTAATTACTGTTCTCTTGTCCCCATAAAATGCTTGTTCTTTTGTGCTCCATGCAAGAGCCTCTCTACCCTCCTCCTTTTAATTTTAATTACTGCCAGTTTGATTGACAGGAAAACAGGGTAGAAGGATTATTTTGGTATACCAAGCTTCTTCTACCTCATCTGCAGTGACACAATGTAGCCAGCTATTAACACGTCTTTGTGTGCGTGTGAGAGAGAACCAATTTAAACATTTGATGATAAAATGTGGAGCTTGAGAGAATAAGGGGGGGCAGGAGGGAAGGAGAATATGAAAGGGGGGATTTAATTGGTCTGCAAAACTAAATTCAGTATTCACTTGTGGACGGGCTTAATGGTTTAATAACTGCCAATTTGGTACGCGGGCTCTGTGTAGTTGTAATAAGAATTTCATCTGCAGCTCTTACAGAGAAAAGATAAGCAAGCAAATATACTGTGGCCACCGAATGCCCTAGCACTGCGTTTTATTATGTTTACTTTATAATCCCATCATCCCCGTGCCACCAGCATGCTTGAGGGGTAGTGAAGGCTGCAGTCGACGCTCCCTGTTGACTCCCTGTCTTTCACTGCTACCCTAAGGTACTTAAGAATGACAGTATAAAGAATTTCTGTGCAGATGAGCCTGTAGATTCGGGGAATTGGCTGCTTATAGACAGGGTTTCTTTTGGTAGACTTAATTCCTTGAGCAAGGGTGAAGAACCATCTGTGGGGATTCTTGTCATGTATAAGGAAGTTAGTCATGCTCTCTGTGGAGTTGAGTTGCTTGAATTTTAATGAAACCCATGTCAATCTCTCGCTGCTATGCCCCGGTGTTAAAGTCAGTGGTCAGTGAGTCAACAATCACAGCAGTAAATCAGAGTAGATAAACCGAGCAGGACAGTGTTGAAGAATTTAGGTTGTTTTGTTTTTATTTGTTTGTTTATTTGTCTGGTTGGTTTTTACCAGGAAAACATGGAGAGAATACATAACAAACCAATGGCATTTTTGCCTTAAAGTGACAGGCATATAGACCATATTGTAGGGGGTTTTATTCTTGAGGGGAGTGGGGATGACAAGATGCATGAACTAATAGCAAATTTTATTTTTTTCTCCATCCCTTTTTTATCATTTATTTAAATAAATTATGGCTTTCAATGCCCTTGATTTTCCTCCAGGAAAACATATAAAAAACATTTTTATCGGAAATCTGGGGGCCGAGACGGCATCTGTAGGAAACAGTTAAATTGATAGTGCATGGCCTTTTGTATTAAATTGTATTATTGAGTCTTGATGAAACCACACACCACAGGATGGTTTCTTTTCCCTCTTTCCAATTGCTCTTATCTTGCATGAATAGAGGTGAGGCTTGTTGTTGAGTATTTTTGCCCTTGGGTCATGGATTGGTGGAGTTTTCTTTGGCTCCTCTAGTAGCCTCAGTTGTCATTTCTGTCTCTGAGATTCCAGTCTGGGAGTTCACTTCTGTCAAGTGTCTACTGGGGTCTTGAGGGGCTCATTCCAAATATGGAGGGGGGGGCTGGAAATATCTCATGTAGCATGGAGAGCTGGACTTGAGGAATGGGGTCAGGTTTCAGGAAGCATCTAGTTTGGAATGACACCAATGTTTCAGGGATGCAAATTGGGCCAGGTTGCTACTAGACAAACACATATCCCTACCCCCCAGCCTCTCCATATATTTCAAACGAATCAGCTCAGGGAATTACTGAGAACTGCCCGCACCAAATGGTCCAAAATCACGAGTCAAACATCCCAAAATCATGGGACTGGCTTAAAAAATCGTGAGATTTTTTTTTAAAAAAAATAATAATTTGGAATTATTTTTCTTTACCTTTTGCTTTTTGAGCCTTTACATACATTTGCTTCAAGTTCGCAGGGTTTTCTGTGGAAGCACAAAGGGTAATATTAAATGAAAGCTGAGATTTTCATGCAATTCCATGACTTTAAGAGCTGAGAACATAAGAACATAAAAATGGCCATACTGGGTCAGACCAAGGTCCATCTAGCCCAGTATCCTGTCTTTTGCCAGTGGTGAAAGCCAGGTGCCCCACAGGGAATTAACAGAACACATAATAATCAATTTCTTGTCTTTGTGGCCCATTCCCAGCTTCTGGTGAACAGAGACTAGGGACATAACCCCTGCCCATCCTGGCTAATAGCCATGGATGGACCTATCCTCCATGAATTTTTGTAGTTCTTTTTTGAAGCCTGTTATAGTTAAGGCTATAGCTGAGGTTTTAATAAAAAAATACCATACATCTTGAGACTCATAATATAGTCACAAGCTCTGGCAACTGTTTGACTGTTTATTTCACCCTGGGAGTTTGGCATTTCTCAACTGCAGACTCCAGTTTGGGAAGTTTAGCCTAGCTCAGGTGCTGGTTCTGTTGTACTCTGCTTATTCTTGCTCTTAAGAGCCTATCTGACTTCTAGGAAGTTATTTGGGGCTGGCAGTTCAGCCCAGACTAGGGCGCAAATTTGAGAGTTATATGTAAGGGTCTTAGTTAGAAGCCACAACAGTGAAGCCTAAATTCTGAGATACCAAAATGTAAACAGGCATGTGGATGACCATGTAATCTCTGTGGAATTTTGCTCATTGAAAGAAAGTTCCCCTGCTGTGCAATCACTCCAAGAGATGCAGCCTGTTTTCTTTCAGTGCTTGAACATCCTGGATTTATACAGTCCCACAATGCCTGCATAAATACCTTTAGCCTGGTTGCATCCTATATTTGCAGGTTTACTTCTTGTAGTGAGAGTAATATGTCTAGTTATCTGCAGTCAAATGTGATCAAGATTTTCTCCCCATCTATAGTGTAATTAACAGGGAGACTTCGTTCTTATTTCATTTCAGTAATCTCCATTAAAAGTAATCAAGCATGTTTTGCTAGACCAAAGCCATTCAGCTTTACAGCTGAGATGTATGTTACCTCGATTTCAAAAGACTTGTAAGCAAAGGACAGGAAAAAAATGCATAGATGTTCCTTCCCATTAACTACAAAAATGACATATAAAATTGCAACTATTTCTATCTAGTTTATTTTAAAGACATACATATTTAATCATGTGATGAAGACTATATGTGTTATTGGTCAATGGAGACCTATGCATACAGTTCTTTATGTAAAGTACGTTAGGCTTTCACTTCTGACCTTTTTCAACATTCATTTAACTTGCATCCAGGAGAGATTATGGTAAGAGTTCAGTCTGAGTTAGCAAGGGCACTAAATAAACATGATCCAAACGTGGCTTTATTAAGAGCAAGTGCACTACAAATGCCATTATACTGATTATGGTACTTACAAAAGATTATGTCATATTTACATATGTGAACAGTAAGGAATGTGGGGATAAAGATGAGGAATGTTTAATTGAGAAATCTTTTATAGCCTGCACCTTTGTGTACCTTCTACCATTTAATTAACAGGTTTGTATCTCTGGCATATAAATCCTGAGACAACTTTATATCTATTTAACATTCTGGTCTCTGACAGTTGTTGCCCTACTAAATTAATCTGACTGGCAGAGTAGTAAAATGTCAGCCACTTAGGGTTAATTCGCTTACCCATCCTGCCTTAAAAGTGGCTTTCAGTATGGGCTAGTGCTTCACGTGGGAAGACAACAATGGGAGAACTTGCAGTGTGCCAGCCATGGAAATGAATGTCGCTACTTGCTGAGTAAGGCCATGTCTACACTGCAACCCTTATGGTGGCATGGCTGTGCCGCTGCAGCCGTGCCATTATAGGGTATCCTGTGTGATCACGCTTTATCACCAAGAGCGAGCTGTCCTGGCGACAAAATAAAACCACCTCCAACGAGGGGCAGTAGCATCATCATCAGGTGCTCTGTCCACACCGATGCTTTTTGTCACTACATTTTTCGGCGTTCAGGGTGTGTTTTTTCACATCCCTGAGCAACAAAAGTTTTAGCAATGAAAGTGCCAGTGTAGACAAAGCCTCAGGTTTCACTAAGCCTCACCAGGAGTGGCAAAATCTGCCCTGAAATCTTCAACGCTTAGCCAAACAGTTGGCTGTAACAATCATTGGCCATTTGGTCCATTCCTGTGCAGCCATAAAGGCTTGATGGCCCAAGAGTCCAACATCGGAACAGACTTGATAAATCCATGTAATGGGGGTTTGCCTCTGGGCTGCCTCCACTCCCCCAGGGTGGAATTTTATCCCAGGTGTTACAAGCCACCTGGGGAACTGCATTCGCTGGAATGTCTTGTGACATTCTCACGACATGTCCAAAAAGTGGAAGGAGCTGTCTGCAGACAACGACCAATAGTCTGTAGCCCAGAGTGACCATGAACATCTGTATACAGATTAAGTCATTCCACTTGATGCCCAATATACAGCGTTGGAATTTTGTGTGGAAAGCCTCCAACTTTGCCTCGTCTGAGCATCGTAGTGTCCGTGATTCACAGCTGTACAAGAGCTGGAATAGATCCTGACTGGGTTGGTGTGTTGCGGTGATGTTGGTTCCACATTTATTCTAAACAACCCATGACAGATGTTGTGATGTCAATCTGAGGGAAAACCTCCCTGTGAGCGTTGGATGAACTGCTGGGTATAGAACCCAAGTAGCAAAAACAGGATACTGTTTCAACAGTTTTGTTATCCAAAGAGACTGGAGTCGTGAGTGGTTCTGGTCCTAGATTTGGCTGCTTTGTCACTGACCACGAAACATGGAAGCCAGTCTTAGCTGACTCCTCCTCCATTTGGCCTGACATGAAAAACCAACAATACAGAAACAAAATAAACCTGCAGCACCTGTGAGCTCTGAGGTCTTTAGATAAGTGGACTGTTTTTTGGAAGGGCTGAGCCATTAAGCTTTTGAAAGCACTGTGGTTGCTTTGTCTCTCTGAATATCAAGCTGCTTACATTGAGGTGCCTAGCTTGGGATTTATGAACCTAAATTTAGCCACCCTATTTGAAGATATTGGCCTTTGAGCTGAGGTGCTGACTGGGGCCACAGAATGGATTGTCACTCAGGGAAATCCCAAATGGACACTGGAGTTTTGCTAATTCCACAGAGCAGCTAGAATGAATAGCTTGGCTCAGTCAATTCAATACTCAAACATCCGTATAGCGTCACCAACATATTCTTGCAGTGTCTTTATATTCTTATTTTTGGATTGCTGACCTTGAACTACTCTTGTGTAGATGTCCCAGATACCAATGGGTTATGCATTGGTTTCACAGAGTGGGAAGGGACCTCAGGAGATCATCTAGTTCCCTGCTCAAAGCAGAAGCAGTCCCACTTTTCCCCATATCCCTAAACAGCCCCCTCAACGTTTGAATTTACAACCCTGCGCTTAGGAGGCCAATAGTCAAACCACTGAGCTATCCCTCCCTCAATACACATATCTGATGCTTTCAGACTAAAGACAGTGGAGCTGACTAGATAATCATAGAATCTCAGGGTTGGAAGGGACCTCGGGAGGTCATCTAGTCCAACCCCCTTGCTCAAAGCAGGACCAATCCCTGTTTTTGCACCATATCCCTAAATGGCTTCCTCAAAGATTGATCTCACCACTTTGGGTTTAGCAGGCCAATGCCCAAGCCACTGAGCTATCCTGCTGCCCAAAAGATAGCAGCAGTAGGGGCTTATCGGGGATTTGAACCCGGGACCACTCGCACCCTAAGTGAGAATCATACGCCTAGACCAGGGGTGGGGAGCCTCCGGCCCCCGGGCCGTATACGGCCTGCAAAATCATTTGGTCCGGCCTGCAGGCGGGTCTCGTGTGGCGGTGGGAGTGCGCAGGCGCGGCGCTGCCGCAGAGCGTCTCCCTGAGGGCAGGGGGCGCGTCGCTCCACGGCTGCCGTCTCCATCTCCGCGCTCCGCTCAGGCCCCCTGGCTGTGGCGTGTCCATGCTGCGGCGCAGGGCCGGGTGGCTCGGAGGGCGGGGCGCTGCTCTCAGGGCAGAGACGCCGCGGGGAGAGGAACCTGCCGCCCACCAGGGGGTTAGGCATGCACGGCGGCGGCTGCCCCCTCGACCCCGAGCCGCAGCGAGCACCCTCCCGCCCCACACCCCAAGCCTGGCACAGAGCGCCCGGCCAGGATGCCCGGCCGGGGCACCCAGCAAGCCCCCGGCCCTCGACTGGAATCACCGCGGCGGCAGCGGGGACAGGGCTGCTCCTCTCCTCAGATCCACGGCCAGGGCCGGCGACAGAAATTTTGGGGCCCCCTACTCTGATCATTGGGGGCCCCCTACTCTGATAGCGGACCCACGGTGGGGGGCCGCCCCGGGGGCAGCTTCCCCACGGCCCATCCAGCCCCGCCATGGCCCCCCCACCAGCAGACCAGCCGCTCACCACGTGTCCGCCCCACGGCAGCAGCTGGGCAGGCAGCGCTCCACACTCCCTGGGAGGCTCCTGCCAGCGGCCGGCCGCCCCACCTGCTGCAGGCGGGGCGGGCGTGGGGTCGGTCTCCCGCCGGGAATACCCCGGGACGCGCTAGGGCCACCCCGCTGCACCCCGGCCGGGCCCCTGACCCTGCCGGCCGCGGTGGGAGGGACCCAGCCCGGCTCCCACCCCAGCGCGCTGGGGGAGGGGTTTTCCCAGGCTCTGGCAAGGCAGCTGCTCCTGGCTCCCCCCCGCGCCCCTAATCTCAGCCACGGGCAGCGGCAATAAACCATCCCGGCACGAGCACCGCCCGCGCCCAGCCCGCAGAGACGGGCCCGGTGACAAGGGGGGGGACTATGGGCCCCGGACTTAAGGGGCCCCTCTTAAGTCCGGGGCCTGGTACAGCTCTACCCGTAGTACCCCCCTGTCGCCGGCCCTGTCCGCGGCTCCGCGCCGTGACCTTGGCCGGAGACGCTGCGCCTTGGGAGCCCTCCTGCGCCGTGTGCCCTCCCCCGAGCGCCACGGAGCCGCTCCCAGGCGGGGAGCTGGGTGGGAAAGGGAAAGGGTGGTGGCACAGCCAGCGGTGCCCGGGGAGGGGGAGGGGGGCGATGTCGATGGGCGGCCCTGAGCGGATACTAAAGAGCTGCAGGGCCAAGTAAAGCTCCAGCCCGGATCCGGGGCCACCCCTTCCCCCGCCACACCTCTGCCCTGCGGAGAAAGCAAGAAGGAGGGGAGAGCTCTCCCTAAAGCACGGCACTCAGCCCGGGAGCTGCTGGACAGAAGGCAGGTCCCCTTGGGAGAGGGCCCACTTTATGGGGGAGTGCCTAGTTGAGGTTGGTGCTGCTTGGAACAGGGGGTTGGACTAGATGACCTCCTCCTCCACCTTCCCCTCAGGAGTCACGTCCGGAGCAGCGGGACCCAGCGGGCGCCCCACGTAGGCCCGGGTGGGGCAGGGCGCGGGCGGCGGGAGACGGTGTTCAGATAGGTTTGGAGGGGTCAAGGGGGTGTGGGGGGGGAGGCTGGGCTGGGGGGAAGGCAAGGGGGCAGTAGGGGGGGAGGCCAGGCTGGGCGGGCGGGGAGGGGGGCAGGAGACTAGGCTGAATGGGGTGGGTGAGGCGTGGGTGTGGGAGGGAAGGAGGTTTGGTGGGGGGAAGGCTGGGCTGGGTGGGTCAGGCATGGGGGGCAGGAGGCTGGGTTGGGAGTGGGAGGGGGGAGGAGCTGAGACCCCCCCGCTGGCAGGAGCCTGCAGGGGAAACTAAAGCCGCAGCGGGCTGAGCGCTTAGCCCGCTGCCGCTTCTCCGCCTGCTGCCACTTTAGTTTCCCCGAGGCTCCTGCCAGCTGGGGTCTCAGCTCCCGTTGCTAGCCTGGGCTTCCGGGCGGGGGGGGGGGGGGGGAGCGGCCCGCGAATGACATTATAAATATCCAAATGGCCCTTGGCAGAAAAAAGGTTCCCCACCCCTGGCCTAGACCAACAAGCCGTTATGCCTAGAAAACTAACTTGATGCCTTTGCCAGACAAGGAGAAAGAGGGCCGAGAGCGCCAAGCAGCAGTGTTTATAAGTTTACAAATAGAAACTGAGAAACACCAATAAAGTTTGGATTCTGCTCAAGTGCACCATCAACCTCGGGCAGCCTCCTGGTTGTGTGTGTGTGTATGTGTTTTATGATCCATTTATCTAGTCCTAGTGAAAGATCTATAGAGAAAATTACTGGGGCAGAATGTAGATCCAATTGCACTTTGTGCAGTAGGAGCAAATGATTCCTGTTCTCATCATTTGGGTCGATAATTTGCTAAAGCAGTATTAGCAAGAGCAACAACTCCGGCAGGTTAAGGGGATTTTACACTGAATAATGACAGCCTGGAGAAGGGAAGAGCAGAAGGAGTAAATCGTAGCAGCCTTTTACTATTGTGGTAGCACATGCGAGTGAATCAATACTGGCTGTAGTAAGGCAGGGCTGTAAAGATGCTTTATTGGTTTGACTAAGTAGGTTGGCAGGGCAGCTGCTGTGAGCATCGGTACAAAGAAGCAAGTCTGGTCCAAATACCGAGCTGAAAACCAAGGGCCTTCTCTTGCTCAGAAGAGCTAAAAAGTAGTGTTGGCTCACAGCTCCCAACCCAACCTAGCTTCACGGGTTTGGATCAGCATCCCCATTTCACCCAGACGCAGTAGACCGCACGTGTTCACAAAGGAGAGCATGCCTCGTTAATGTCAGGAGGAACAATATTCACAGGGGCAACCCATTCATCGTTCAGAGCAAGACAATCCTCATGATTATCCTTGCATTTGTTCACTCAGGTCAGAAAGACATGGAGCTAGAAGCTAACCCCTCGCAATGCCAAATTCTGGCCCTGACAGGGCAGCACAGCTTGGGAAGGGCTGGGCAGTTATCACCTTTGCACCGAATTTCATTCTTGGAGGAGCTGTGAACTCGAGTGGTCCCTCAGTCTGATGTTTAGAGCAAGTGTAACTCCATCGGACTGTGGTCGTCGGCAGGCGGGAGCCCCCACACCTCCTGAGGCCTCTAGAACTTAGTGCATGTGCCACTACTGCATGAGCTAAACGCCAACTGGCTATTAGCTAAGGCTGTAGAGCAAACTCATTAATCTCTCTCTCTACGTGGTCTCGGTGCCACTAGACTCCTAATAATTTATACCCAGCATTTCTCTTGGCCTGTTGTGAGTGGCGCAAACCTCCTTCCTACAAGTTCAACATGCTACTGATACTGATTTACATTTTTGTACCATGTTCCGTTCGAGAGGCCCAGCTCTATAGCCGGAGGGAATATGTGGTAGTGCTCATAATGTCCAAAGTCTTTCAAACCACAAGAAAGGCACAGTTCCTACCCAAATGAGCATTTAATCAGTAGACATAAGGTAGAGAAATGGCCGTAGCATATAAGTGATCCAGATGGTGACTGACTGCAATACAGTACAGTATAATTTGTCAATTCAATCTATTGCCAGCATATTTTCCTTGAAAACATATTAACTACTAACTAACTAATGCCTAGTGCCTCTAAATTTTGTATCTTCAGTCAGCTTCAGTGAGTGCACTTAACCAAAGTTTTCATTCCAGTTGTGGAGAGATTACTGGTGCCAGAAACACACCCTATACTTTAAATGGAGAGACTTGCTCCAGATGGTAATATCATTAGAACTGGAAGAAATTTTTAAGGGCTTCCACTTTTGCATTGAGATCACAGCAGAAGTTGGTATGTAGGAGGAACGTGAATACAGACAGGGTAGTAGTTTTGCAAATCAGCTCAGGAAGGCTGTGTCATGCATGGCGTAAGGCCATTACTTCGCTAACCACTGAAATGCACTCACCTCTGGGGTGGAACACAGCAATTGTCTGATAATATGTAGTAACTTCCCAGGACAGTTTTGGACAGAGAACCAGAGCATAACTTATCTGACTGAATAGGGGAGAGTTTAGTAGCTGAAACCATCCGGGGTTTGTGCTGATCTTTACCTGAGTCTTTTTGCTCATTTTCTCTTTCAGAGAGCATAGAAAGAGGTGATTCAGTAAAGGATCAAAAGCAGCAGGATTGGAGACAGCTGATCAAATGTACCTGCATTATTTGTTTCAGATTGGGTGAACCACAACCAGCTAACATGTCTTCTAATCACTCCTCTCCTTGTCCACACAAATAGCACAGTCAAGTTTAACATTTTGTAAGTTAACACTTTTGCTTGCATTTTCCCCAGTCTGTTGTTATTTATTATTTGCATTGCAGTTGCACCGAGGATACCTAGTCATGAACCAGGACTTCATTGTACT
The DNA here is from genome assembly GCA_032164245.1 of Sternotherus odoratus. Lineage (NCBI taxonomy): Eukaryota > Metazoa > Chordata > Testudines > Kinosternidae > Sternotherus > Sternotherus odoratus. The sequence goes on from JAVMKO010000007.1 coordinate 99,832,036, forward strand.
AGATGCTGTACAAATTCTGGCCAAACAAATAGTCTCTGTCCCAAATAACATACACTCCAGATATAGACAAGATCCAAAGGATAAAGAGGGCACACAGGGAAACAATGAAACACTACTCATCAGCATGATAGCAGTGATCACAGTTCACTGGCTGCCTAACCGAAGGAGACATACCCTGAGTTTGGGAGTTTGTCCTAACCTAGATCTTACAGAAAAACTAGGGTGTTGAGGCTGAGGGCTGGTCTTCACCGCTGGAAGATCGATGCTGAAGCAATCGATGCAGCTGGAGTCGATTTAGTGGGTCTAGCCAAGACTTGCTAAATCGATGGCAGAGCGCTCTCCAGTTGACAACCCAATACTCCGCCTCCCGTAAGGGAAGTCAACCGGAGAGCATCTCCCATTGATGGAGGGCAGTAAAGACACCACAGTAAGTTGACCTAAGATAGGTCCATAGTAGCATAATTTAGGTCAATTTACCCCAGTAGTGAAAACAGGCCCTGAGTGAGCCATGCCTGCCAGAAAGATTCCCTGAAACTCATGTGAACCGAATCCAATGGGACTCATGCAGATTCCCTTGGCATTGAGAGAGATTCATTTTCTTCTGTAACCAGAATGAGCACAGGACGGACCATCTTTAAATCCACACGTAAGATGAATGCCTCTGCACAAGCCCTCTCCTGAAAACAGCATCAGAAAAATATGCCGACAACTCTCCCCTTGAACAAAACAATTGCACCAAGTCATATGAGAGGTGGGGTGGAGAACACCTTCCCCCTTTAAGAATTGTACTTCTGATCAGATGTCACAGTGGTGGGCGGATAGATAGATATTCTATTTATAGCACTGGTACTTAACTCATTCGAAAAATAAAAATAACCCCATCCTGTTCCAAATAGACCTAATTAGAAAAGGAGGAACATAAAAGCAATGAATTGATACTTTATTTAGTTTGTCTATCTTTCAAGGCCAAAGAAGGGGAACATTAATCCAGAAGAAAGCACTATTTGTAGAGTAAAAACTGCTCCCAACCACTTTGATCACCTTCACCTAGCCCCTGTTTCTTCGGTACTCTTGGTCTACAGTCATGCCTGTGATCTTTGATTGTGATTGAAGAGGTGCCATGTGCCTCAATCATTTATAACCTAATGCAGGGCCTGAATGGAGGTGGACTTCCCCTCTTCTGGGGTGGCCAGGTTGTGTTTAGGATAGCCCCAACAGGATTACTTTATAAAGTACTTAACTACATCTGACTTCTGATGTCCCTTATGGGTCTTGTGGAAAGCCATCAATACACAAGACCACCTCCGGCCACACTAGCTCACTTCTGGAATGCCATCTCTCCACTCCTAGTCCATCCATCACTTGCACCCAGAGCTCTTGAGGTCAGGAAGATGGTACATAGCCAGACGAGCAGGCTCTGAATCACCGGCAGAGGGTTTGTTGTGCTGGAGAATTTCCAAGGGCCCCTTCTGGTTGCAAAGGGGCCACAGAGCAGTTATGAACGGGGCCTTCTGTATCTCTGTGGGGATTGTTCTAGTGAGGACTCCATGGGTTAAAGATCAGGCAACATCAACGTCTCAGTTATATACATAAAATATAGCATTGGCTGTGGATTACAGCACAGCATTCAAAAACCTGGCAATATTGATTTTACACTTTTTCCCTGTGATTCTACATCATGTTCTTTCAGTTTCTGGCAATCTCTATAACTTTTATGCTGACATAAATTGTAATAAAATAGGAATCAAATAATCCCCCGCTTTTCCCTTCCCGAAATGGTTAGGGAAGCTCTATTGCACCATTAACATGTTTTTTTTAATGTAACAGATCTTTAGGCGGATGAAGCAGGCAGGAGTTAAATCTAAACCCACAATGCAATTTGCACTGGCGTGGGGGCTTGGTTTGGCTCTCCGAATGGGAAGCATGGGAAATCATTTAAACAATTATTTAGCTTGAGAACCTATAATATTATTAATTATAATTTTCTTACTGGTCTTTTATTTATTAACTTTGGTTTCTTAGAGTGAACTTAGTTGTGCAAAGCTGATAGCAACCCCAAACTGAACTTCTCAGTTTCTCAACAAAATAGGTGCAAGCTGGACATATCTTTGTACTGCTGATACTCCAAACTATACTGACCCACCAGCTCTCCCAATGCTGCCTTTTAAGTGATTATAAGTGACAGGAAAAAGTCAGAGTTAATTACCAAAAATAAAATAAAATAAAATAAAATCTAAGCATGCAGTCTAAACTTTCAACCTTATTAGTCTGGGCAACATCTAGATTAAGCAGTTTTTCTCACCCCACTGGATACTGCAGTCCTTAATATACAGGTTTGTCCCTTACACCTGGGCCAGTCTACTCTGTTGGAGTATTCAGTCTTCTGAGTGTCTTTGTTGCATGAGCATAGGTGGGGACTGGAGAAAGGCCAAATCTGAGACCATGTGTTCTGTTTTATACCCTCAGTCCCATGTGTTTGGAGAACACAAGTCCAGGCATGTCTGGTGGGCATTACTGAGTCCCCTGGCAAGGTTAATAATAGAATCATAACAGGTTTAAGATTAGCAGCGTGTTAATCTGTATCCATAATTAAGATGAGGAAAACTTTGTAGCACCTTAGAGACTAACCAGTTTATTTCAACATAAGCTTTCGTGGGCTATAGCTCACTTCATCGGATGCATACAATGGAGCAGAAGTAAGATGCATTTATACACATGGAAAGCAAAAATAAAAGTTGTACATTAGCATATCAATTCTAAGAGGCTGTTACATTTGGATGGGCCATTATCAGTAGGAGAAAAAAATACCTTTTGAAATGGATCTCTGTGTCTGCACGAGATAACAACTATTGAAGGTAAATTAAGTAGGTAAATGCAATCAATTAGTGTGATGAGAGAAGTCTGATTTAGCCCTTGGTTAATTGTGTCCAATTTGAAAATTAATTCCAGTTCCTCAGTTTCTCGTTGGAGTCTGTTTTGGAAGTCTTTCTGTTTCAAAACTGAAACCATCAAATCTTTAATGGAATGGCCAGTAAGATTGAAGTGTTCTCCTACTGGTTTTTGAATGTTATGATTCCTGATCTCAGATTTGTGTCCATTTATTCTTTTGCGTAGAGACTGGCCGGTTTGGCCAATGTACATAGCAGAGGTGCATTGCTGGCACATGATGGCATATATCACATTGGTTGATGGGCAGGTGAATGAGCCTCTGATGGTGTGGCTGATATGATTAGGTCCTATGATGGTGTTAGTTGAATGGATATGAGGACAGAGTTGGCATGGGGCTTTGTTACAAGGATAGGTACCTGGATTAGTGTTTTTGGTGTGTGGTGTGCGGTTGCTGGTGAGTATTTGTTTCAGGTTGGGGGGCTGTCTGTAAGTGAGGACTGGTCTGTCTCCCAAGATCTGTGAGAGTGAGGGATCATCTTTCAGGATAGATTGTAGGTCTTTGATGATGCGTTGGAGAGGCTTAAGTTGGGGGCTGAAGGTGATGGCTAATGGTGTTCTGTTTTTGTCTTTGTTGGGCCTGTCCTGTAGTAGGTGGCTTCTGGGTACTCTTCTTGCTCTGTCAATCTGTTTTTTTCACTTTCCCCCCCCCTCTGGATACTCTTCTTGCTCTAACAGGTGCTACAAAGTCTTCCCCGTCTTATTAATAGACTCATAGAATATCAGGTTTGGAAGGGATCTCAGGAGGTCATCTAGTCCAACCCCCTGCTCACAGCAGGACCAATCCCCAACTAACTTGGGCTTGAGCAATTCCCCTGGTGTGGCCTTATGTAGGTGAGTCATCAAATTGTAGCTCCCTTGCTGGACAATGGTTGTTGATGGTTGTTAGACCCCCCCACCCTGGGGTGGTGACTTTCCTCGTTGTTGTCTCTGGGGAGCAAACATCTGGCTGATTCCCCATCTTACGGCATGTTTTAGTGACAACCATGCAACACAACTCTCATAACTTCTCATGCGTTAATGATAGACATATATGGATAGAAAAATGACTTTCAGGAGATCATAACTTTTCCCCTGATACCACACACGGCCTGCTTCATATGCAAGATCACGATTTTATCTAAATGAGGAATATGGGGTTACAGGATGCTCCCCCCAAGGTATCGTATATCACAATTTGATCTTCTTGGATTTTGTTTTTTAATGATTCCAAGCATAAAGAGTTAAAAAATATCCCAGATGTGACTGCTATGCAGTCAACAAAATGACATGAGGGTGATCTTAGCAAATAAGAAACAAAGGAGAAGACAGGATACATTAGTGAGTGGGAATAATGTAGAGTCCAGATGTCCTACAAACTGCAGACAGGTCAAACAGGATGACCCAAGTGGTCCTGCCGTTTATGAATCAGAGATGACTTAATTGAAAAATTAACAGAGTCTCCAAGTACAATAAGTGCATGTCTGGGCTCTCCAACTACTCTGCCTTCAGTCTGCTGTGTTGCAAGGATCAGAGACTTGTTCAGGGCAAATTAGTGTTGTTTATTTGAGCAAATCGTTTTGCTGCTCCCAGGGGGATGGCTACATCTTCAACTCCAGCACCCAAGAACCAGACAGATCGTCACACATCAGCTCCAGGGGCTGAGAGGAATTTTAATGCCAATAATGCTTTCCTTTGGATTCTTGAACACACACAAATGAATCACCCAGCTGCAAATCATATGGCGAGGCAGGGAGAGGTGGCAGCTTTGAATTTCAAAGGGTTTAAGTTTCCAAGAATACACTTTTGTTAAGGATGATGTTAATAGTTTAGGTAAGGCTGGCTTGGCATCGGGGAGAGACTTTGTGGTGGAATTTGTGACATCTTCTAGCAAGTAACTGAGAGATTGTTACTGTATTTTTTTCCCTTAGGGCTCAGTGAATTTCCTCTGCATTTTCTGCTGACCAAATTGGTGTCTTGCCTGCCGCTGGCCCCGATGTCCCTCCCGAATCCTGGTGCCCTTTTCTTTGGGGTTCTGCCACAGCAGTACGCCCCACACTCCAGGTCTCCCCTCCCAGGGGAACCCCCAACCCTCTAAACCCACCTTGCCTCAGTGGCTACTGCCAGTCATCATCTAGCCCCCTTTCCCTGGGGCAGACTGCAGTGTAGTGTCCACTCATCATTGGCAAGGAGGTTAGGACCAGCTGACTCTGCCAAATCCTGGGCTGCACTTCTGCAACCCCAGTACCTGTATAGGCCTTCACCAAGGCCTGCAGCCTGGGGGTTTACCAGGCTGGAAATCCCCAGCTCCCTTGCCCTATTACCCATCACTGCTCTGCTCTGCTTCAGGTACCTTATTCTCTCAGGCAACTAGGTCCTTCTCCCTCCAAAGCCAGAGCGAGACTCCTCCTAGCTCCTGGCTCACAGCCCTTTTATAGGGCCAGCTGTAGCCTGATTGGGGCGTGGCCCCAACTGCGGCTGCTTCCCCAATCAGCTTTTCCCAGCCACAACCCTCTCCAGGGCTGCTTTTAACCCCTTCAGGGCCGGAGCAGGATGATCACCCCACTACCGGGGGGGGGGGGGGGGGAGGAAGGAGAGCAGAAAGGCAGCTGGGGGGATTGTTAGTTATAGATTGTTGTAAAATAATCCAGAAATCCAGTGTCTCTGAGTCTATGATTTTTAGTGTCTAGCAAAGTTATAAATTTGATCTCCCAGCCTTGTCTTTGGAAAGCATTGCCCAGGTTCCCTTTGAGGATGAGAACTGATTGGTCAGACACAGAGTGATTGCTTTGTGAAAACTGTTTCACCCAAAGGGGACAGGGTGTTTTGTCTTTTCCTGCGTGCGTTCATTCAAGAGCATAGCGATTGTCTGGTTTCACTCACGTTGGTGCAGCACTGAATGCCCAGCTACAACACCACTGAAGCATTGTGTGTCGTTCACAAAGGGAGGGGGGAAAGGAAACACAGGTCGGTGACCTGAGCTAATAGAGTTGCAAGTGGGCGGACATGAATTGTCCTGAGTACAAATATAGGCCTTTGAGAGGGTGCAGAATTTGAGAATTGTACCACCTGTGTTGGCTGCACAGATTGAAGGAGAGAAAAACTTCCTCTTTCCAGCAGGAAGCCTTACATTTGTGCTCTGATCCTGGGAACTCTTGGCCAAGGCCCACTTGATAGGAGGCATAGATGGTAAACAGAGCTGCCAAGTAAGAATAAGAATAAAATGGAGCTCTACAGTCAAAAAGGACTTGAATCTTGGTGTTGCTAGATATCCCAGGCCACCTCCTCAGCTGTGTAGTAGTTCAGTTGACTTCAGTGGAGCTATGCCAGTTTACACCAGCCAAGGTCTTTGAAAAAGTAATGGCTTTTGTCACGCTCTTGGAAAAAGGAGCCACAAAGCACTAGAGGTCCACTTCACCTGTGTTTTCACAACACAATATTCCTTATGGCTATGTCTACACTAGGAGCTAGGGGTGTGGTTCCCCTGGCTGTTGTAGCTCTCATCAAGTTCACTTGAGTATAAATAGCAAGGGTGGTGGGAGAGTAGACACGTCTTAGGGCTGGTCTTCACTACGGGGGCAGATCGGCTGTAGATATGGCAAATTCAGCTACATTAATAATGTAGCTGAATTTGGCGTATCTACAGCCGACTTACCTGCCGTCCTCACGGTGGTGGCAGTCAGCAGCGCAGTCCCCCGTCGACTCCAGCTTGCGCCTTTTGGCGAGCTGGAGTTCTGGAGTCAACGGGGGCGCCGCTGGCGATCAATTTATCGTGTCTTGACTAGACGCGATAAATCGATCACCAAAAGATCGATCCCTCCCCAGGGTAGTGAAGACAAGCCCTTAGCCATGCCAATTACGGACCCACCAGTTTTAGGTAGGTTCAAACCTGGCATCTCTCAGCTATGGCTGGGTTGCAACTACCAGAGTTACAGTGTCTGCCCTACTATTTTTACTCATGCTAGCTCAATGGGAGAGAGCACAAGTACGTTTCTACAGCCAGGGGAATCACACAGCTAGCTCATATTGTAGATGTAACCTATGTTAGAGGTCTAAGAGACTTAGTGTAATGAATTTGCCGTTGCGGGGAATAGTTTTTAATCAGAAGAAAGAAAACAGCCCATCTTCTCGCTGTATTCAGTAATGCTTCTGTAGCACAGAAAGAAAGAAGCTTCCTGTCTCCATATGGCATCCTTCAATTTCTTTCTTTCTTCGGCATAACAGATTCACAGCCGTTTTAGACAGACCTTGCTCCATTAGACTCTATAGGTCTTGATATGTGAAGCCTGCCTGTGAACCTGCTCTGCCAAATGAGAGAGCAGAAGATATAAAGAGGGAGACCTGCACTGTGCCCGTGTCTTATTAGAGATTTGAGGCCAGATTCTTGCTCAGTGACACCGGTGTAAATCAGGAGTAATTGCTTTGATTTCCGTAGAATTGCACGGGCCTGAATCTAGATCAGAATCTGCTCCCCCGTGTCCTGCTGCCCTTAACCTAAAGGAATTAGAAAGATTGAGGGGTTAAAGTAATGAGCACCTCAACCTTGCACCTTTCACTGCCAAATATTCATTAGGCGAGTAGTGGATGTCTTAGACAGTCACCTCTAAAGTCTCTGACTTTCTGGTAAGGATACAGTCAATCTTCTCTGTAATGTCCTCAAAACTTGTATCTCCAAAATGGGCTTTCATTAGATTGCTCTACAAATCACCCCTCAAAGACCCATTCAAAATATGCTTCCTGAACTGTATAGTGATTAGTGCTGAATGCAGTACTTTGGGTGAGGTCCTAACAAAATACACTGTATTTCCTTAACAATAATTGAGTTGAAAGCTTTAATATAGGGGTTTGTATTATTAAAATAACTCTCATATCTCTCTGCAGGTCAATATGCTGTAGTACCTTCCCATTAAGCAGATATTATGTCTTTTTATTACATTCTCCGAGACTCATTATTCTGCATTGAATTTGCTATCTATTAGCTCAAGTACTTAAATGATCTAAATCCTTCCCTACCTGACTGTATTGTTTCTCATGGATGACCTTTCCTCCCAATTTAGCATCATCTGCACACCAGAATTTTTGTAGTTTAAATAATGTGCTCTGAGTCATTTCAGGCACTGAAAAGCTGCAGATCCAACATTGATCCCTCTGGTGGCCCTGACACAAGTAACTTTTTTTCGGTTTAAAAGCACAGCTCACAAGCTGCTATTCTCACCAGCTGCAGTTTTGCTATGCGGTAAGCTCACCGGGGGTGAAAGACAAAACTTGGCTAAACTTTCCTTCTTGCTTAGGCCCTGTCTAACTTGGGGTGGCATTTGGGATATGTACATTTAGGAGGAGGGATAGCTCAGTGGTTTGAGTGTTGGCCTGCTAAACCTAGGGTTGTGAGTTCAATCTTTGAGGGGGGGCATTTAGGGATCTGGGGCAAAAAATCTGCCAGGGGACAGTACTTGGTCCCGCTAGTGTAGGCTAAGGGGCTGGACTAGATGACCTTTCAAGGTCCTTTCATTTCTATGAAATAGGCATATATATATATATATGTAGCTACCTGCCACAGTGAAAGGAAAGCTGTGTCCACACTCACTGTGGTGTGTAGCTACATAGGGTGGGGAAAGCTAAGCTGTGAGGTCCCAATGCCTCCCTGCTGTCAGACCTTGTCCCCATTGCTGGAGGCTTTCACTGCAGTGGAGAAAGGGCCCAGCGGTAGGGAAGCAGTAGGCAACTACATGACTAAAAACAGCAGTGTAACCTTAGGAGTGCAGAGAGTCATGTAGGGTAGAGAACCCAGGGTTCTGGTGTGTCTGTACTCTACTCACTTCACAGTGCCTCGCTGTCTACATTGCTACATACACCCATGCTAGCTAGGTGGCCAGTGTCTTTTACCCTACACCCCACCCCGAGTGTAGACCTACACTTAGCAACAAAGGGTGGTAGCTTGCCAAAATGCCAAAGTGACTTAAGAGCCTATCTCCCATTTTCAAAAGTGGCTTGGACACTTTGGCAAACTTTACCCAAACTGTGTTTGAACTTTTATAACAAAAAGTTCCCTTTTCTGTTTGTGCTACAGTTAGATTTTCATGTTGATGGACTATTCAGATTTCATGTTATTCATATTACAAGAGACCCACTGACCAGGCACGGCTAAACCACCCTGAATAGGCCGAATCCCGTCTGATCTCAGAAGCTAAGCAGGGTTGGGCCTGGCTAGTACTTGGATGGGAGACCTCCTGGGAATACCAGGTGCTGTAGGCTTAACATGGGTGTGGGGCTAGCAACTCCACCCTGTAAGGCAGGGGTCTCAAACTCAAATGACCACGAGGGCCGCATGAGGACTAGTGCACTGGCCCAAGGGCCGCACCACTGACACACACCCCGCCCTTGCTGCCCCGGCTCCGCCCCCACTCCACCCCTTCCAAGAGTTCCCACCCCTGCCCCACCTCCTCCTCTGAGCACGCAGCTCCCCATTCCCTCCTGGAAAGCACTAGGCACCACCAACAGCTGTTTGGCAAACAAAGCAAAAGCAATCTAGGAAGTCCAGAGCTAGAAACACACGCGGCCCAGCCAGGCAGCAGCGAAGCGTCCACTTCTGGCCCCTCCGTCCTGCAAACTGCTATGGGGGGACCGGGGGGGGGGCGCCAGGAAGCTTGGGGGGCCACAGGGAAGGGCTTTGGGGGCCGCATGTGGCCCCCGGGCCGCATGTTTGAGACCCCTGCTGTAAGGGAACCAATTGCTACTGAAACACCAACACCAGTTGGTGGCCCATACCCCGGCTGGGGGGTGATGGGCAAAGAGAGAGAGATTGTTCAGACCCATCCATCCTAAGACACAGTCCCTACCACAAAGAGCTCACAATCTAAATAGACAAGTCAGGCAAAGAGTGGGAGAGAAGAACTCCTAATGTCCCAGGTTATGAATGGCTAACTGAGGCATAGGGAGTCTGTGACAGCATTGGGAAAAGAACCCAGATATCCTCAGTTCCAGTTCACTGCCTTAGCCCTAATAACATCTTGCCTCCTGACAAATACAGTAAACCCTCGATTTAATGGACTTTGGATGCAACGGACAAAATTTCGAAGCAAGTCTGATGCATCCGAAATCCATTTGTCGCGGGCTGGCTGCCGGCTCCCCGCTGCCGCCCGCGTCCCAGCAGCCAGGACCGGGGCGGGCTGGCTGACGGCTCCCGGCTGCCACCCGGGTCCCAGCAGCGGATGGGCTGCGGAGCTGCCACCCCAACCCTGCGGCGGTCGGGCTGTTGCTCCGACAGCTCGGTTTTTAAAAATTATTAAATAACGGACTTTTTCATTTAACGGACACCCCCTCGCCCGAATTAGTCCGTTAAATGGAGGTTTTACTGTAGTTCAACCAGGAACTCTGTTCCTGTATGCTAGGTGACCTCAGTCTCCTGTTAAGCTCTCCTCAAAGCTATCTGCTTTTGACCAAGTTTCTGAGGCTCTCTTCTGCCTGAGGTTATCTACTCAGGTTATATTCCAAGGGGCCAAAATTTGCTCACAGCCTGCTTCCTCCTAAGTCTGGGTATGTGTGCAGGTCTGAATGTGGTGGCGAGGACGAGGTTATTTCCCTTTATGCCTTTGCATGGACACAAGCTCCAATGTAAAAATACATTTCAGGATCCTTCCTGTTTATGTTCTCTTTTATTTTTGAATGGTTAAATGATGTCTTAACTCCAGCTCTTGTGCTAATTCTATATTTTCTGCCTGCTGTAAGTTTTCCTCTTGCAGAAGAATAACTTGCAAGAACTGGGTAGATTTTCTTTCTCTTAAAAGCAGAAAAGAAGCCGATTCTGTATGCACAATTTTAAATTATTTACATTCCGTCACCCTAAAAAGTGATTATTTTCTTTTCCGATGAGGTCTTCCAACAAATTTCATGCAGTCAAGACAGCCTAAACTACTTCTTTCTTTGTTTTTTTTTTCACTTTGCTGTTCCCCCAGGACATCCTTCAATGATTATTTCTTTCTGTCTTTATTTTCTCTCATTTTTTTTTAAACAACTCTAGTTCCCCCGAGGAAGTCTGAAGCGGTAATGCAGAAGCACCACTAAATTCAGTAAGGGAAAATCATCACTACTTGATGGCGTCACAGTAGCAGTGCTTTGGATAATATATTGTTGTACTCGGCTGGTATGAGTGAGCAAAAAATATATACCCAAACTCTGTGGATCTGACTTTATGAATTAATTTGTGTGTGTGAGAGAGGGTGTCTCTCATTCAGTCATGAGTAAAACTGGTTTTGACCCAAGGAGGCCATCAGTGCTAAGTGGCAGATGGCATGGCATAACACAACTCATTTCAGGACATCACACACATTGCCCCAACACACTGTTGACATAAGCTGTTTCTAAAAGGTGTCATGTGGTTTCATATGCAAACTGGTAACATGCTGGTCACTAATATTTGTGTTATTTAGGGTGGTGGATACAGAATTATAGATATGAGCTGGAAATATGTTCCTAAAAGATGTTTTTCTGGCAGTGCATGACCCCAATCTATCTATTTTCCTGCGTTTCTAAAGTAAATTGAGTTGGGTAAATGATTAGGGGGTATGGAACGGCTTCCAAAGGAGGAGAAATTAATAAGACTGGAACTTTTCAGCTTGGAAAAGAGATGGCTAATGGAGAGATATGATTAAGGTCTATAAAATCATGACTGGTGTAAAGAAATTCAATACGGAAATGTTGTTTACTACTTCTCATAACAGAAGAACTAGAGGTCACCAAATGAAATTAATAGGCAGCAGGTTTAAAACAAATAAAAGGAAATATTTCTTCATACAATTCAGAGTCAACCTATGGAACGCCTTACCAAAGCATGTTGTGAAGGCCAAGACCATAACAGGGTTAAAAAATGAAATAGATAAATTCATGGAGGATAGGTCCATCAATGGCTATTAGCCAGCATGGCAGGAAAGGTGTCCCTAGCCTCTGTTTGCCAGAAACTGGGAATGAGTGACAGGGTATGAATCATTTGGTGATTACATGTTCTGTTCATTCCTTCTGGGGCACCTGGAACTGGCCACTATCGGAGGACAGGACACTGGGCTAGATGGACCTTTGGTCTCACCAGTAGGGCCATTCTTATGTTCTTGATTTGAATACATCAATTGATTGAGAATCCACCATTTCCATTGGTAGTTTGTTCCATTGGTTAATCAACCTCACTGTTAATTGTGTGCCCTATTTCTGATTTGAATTTGTCTTGTTTCAGCTCACTGAAGGATAGGGACCTAAATTTTCATGTTATAGCACCTAGTTTTCAGACTTGGTTGCCTATGAAAAGACTGTGGTTAAAATATCAAATAATAACACAAATAAACATTGCTGTTGCTGCATGAAAAAACAAAATACAACGTTTGCAAAACTATTTTGCCAATACTTCGCCTTGTCTTTTATCTGAATTTGATTTTTTTTCAAAAGAAATTGGATGATTTTGTGTCACAAGCACTGTCCCTTTTGTCTTCAAAATGTTGATGAAAAGTTTCACTGAAATCTCAATTTCAGAAATGTCTATCCTCTGTAATAAGAATGGGACCAGTGTTCAAATGCAGATATCTACCATAAGTTGTACATATTTTGGGCCCTGATCCAAAGCCCATTGAAGTCAATGGGAGTCTTTCCATTGACTTCAGTGGGCTTTGGATCAGCCCCCTTAGCAATTCCCATAAATGCTGTTTAGGAAGCTAAACATAAAGATATAGGCTTTTTCCCCCAGGGAGCTGAGGGTGCTAACTTGATTTAGTTGGGGATTGGTCCTGCTTTAAGCAGGGGGTTGGACTAGATGACCTCCAGAGGTCCCTTCCAACCCTAATATTCTATGATTCTATTAATTCCTCTGAAAGTCTAACCAGTTAATGTTTAGGTTCCTAAATATGGATATAAATGCCTAACTATAGACACCCCACTTAGGACAAAATTATCCAAGTAGGTATTTATGTGCCCAGATACATATGCAGTCGTCTGAAGACACTGACATTGAAAAACCGTGTTATGATTATTGTTATTTAGGGGGGCGACCTAGTCATACAACTCCCATTCACTCTGACATAGACACTCTTAGAAATTATCCCCTTGCACGCTTCTCCTTTTGTTGTTGTGGGTTTTGTTTTGTGTTTTATCTTAAATGGAAGAGCGAGTCCTGCAGCCTATAAACAGGTTTGCTGAATGTTAGTTTCCCACCAACTTTATTTACTGGGTCTCATTCAAATCCAGATTTAAGGCTGATTTGTTCGCCCCAGCATGCTCTTCATTAGGCGGTGTGCTGATTTGATTTTTTTTGGTGAAGAGTCTTTGGGCTGGGGGAGGGGAACTTGCACAGGGCATCAACCAGGCAGCAGCCCTGCATTTTCTTTCTTTATTGATTTCTATGTAATGGATACAAAGGAGGGTTTTGTTTCAGAAGTTATTCATCGAGAGAGAAAAATTCTCTCTCATGTCTCTTTCCAGCATGCATTATTTACACTCCACGTGGGCTGGACTTCGGAGCCACCGCATAATCTGCCTTGCAGTGGGAATCTGTGATTAGCACCCTCCCCTCCCTGTGCCTTCTCCTCTCCTCACAGGGCAGTAATGCTTTGGGCGTCTGCCAGTTTTGCTGGCCACTTGCAGCCATGAGGTGCAAAAAGGAAAAAAAAAAGAAAAAGAGAGTTCAGGAATGAAATGAAAACAAATATGCCCATCCACTTATCTCGCCAGCAAACTCTCTGAAGCTGAGTGAACAGCTTTTAGGGAGCATATGGCTTTTTCGTATCAGGCCATGTTGTCGCCGCAGCATCTGTTAAGTTGCCATTCGTGTGTGTAAGGAAGAATTAGCTTTGAAAGAAAGGAAGTAGCCAGCTCAGCACAGGATCCAATGTGATTTTGTGGCTGTTGATGGAGCAGCAGATTGGAGCATTATTCCAATCACCAAAGGGTCCTTTTAATGGTCAAATAGTCTGTGCGTGTACAGAATGCAACAGTCACAAACCCTAACTTCTTTCAGTGCTGCATGGGGATACTGTGTAATGGTCACACACAGAGGCTGAACTCCTATCACATATTTTAGGGGAGCAGTCCAGCTTCAATAGGGCCGAGCCAAGTTCTGCCAACAGGGCCAATAAATGGTCCCCCAAACAATGGGCAGTGCAGTTTGCTAGGGCATGCTGAGGGGTGACTGTGATGGAAACGCCTGGTGTTTAAGAGGATGTTGCATTGTTGCATTGTTGCATTGCATAGGGGGGGGGAGGGATAGCTCAGTGGTTTGAGCATTGGCCTCCTAAACCCAGGGTTGTGAGTTCAATCCTTGAGGGGGCCATTTAGGGATCTGGGGAAAAAAAAAATCTGTCAGGGGACAGTACTCGATCCTGATAGTGTAGGCAGGGGACTGGACTTGATGACCTTCAAGGTCTTTCCAGTTCTAGGAGATTGGTATATCTCCATTTATTTATTGTGATGTCATGAACCAGTTTCATGGTGCTGTAACAAAAGCATGGTGCTATTGTGGAGCGACTTGTCCCTACATGCCAAAAAGTGCACCTGTAGGTACGTTTATTTGCTATGGATTAGTGTCAAAGCAGCACCTGGAATAAATTGATGTCAGACTATTTTTTATTTCCTGAACTAGGTCTACCTCCTCACCGTGCCACTGTGAAGCTTCTGTAGCTTCACCTGCTTCCAGGCCTCTTTGTGCCATTGTAGTGCTGCAAAGCAGCATCAATACAGCTTGGGACCCGAATCTTTCTTTCTCTCCCCTCCCCCACGCCCATTGTAATTTACTTGTGCCTTTGCTGTTCAGTCTTAATCGGGAGTAAATGTTTCTCTGTCTCACAGAAATATGGACCCGATCCTATGCCTATCCAAAACAATGGAAAGTATCTCAGTGGGTTTGGATCAGGACCTATACAGTGACTCTGTGTGTAAAACACCCAATGGTGAGAATTCTGAGCCAATCAATATCACAGTATTAAGACAGCCCTGACCACTTTCCCTCAAGGAGTTAACCCAGTCCAAAGCAATGCAGGAAAAATGTAAAATACAATGCATAGAAACCAAACTCATCAGAATTATTTATAGAGATTCCCTGGGCATTCTGGCAGGCAATACGTCCATTGTTCATTTAAGTAAAATAACTAATTTGTCTCTTTAATAAAAGCATTGTAGGTATCCTGTGAATGTGTACATCAGCAGGATATTGGAAAGATCCTGTATGCGTAGATGGGTTAGCCAAGAATAAGCTACCAAGAGTTCCACTCTCTGGCTGGAAAGATGAACCTGAGGGTAAAAGATTTCAGAACCCTTCTGACATCACTGCAAGTATGTGGCTCTTGTGTTACACTAATAATGTGCACGCAGGTCACACTCTTCACTTGGGGATCCTAAAGAATTTTTCAGACCTCAAGCCTCCCTCCTGGAAGATGCTGTGTTTTTTCTGCCCTCTTTACAGAGGCATGAACTGAGACACAAGGAAATTATGCACCTTTCATGCTGATGTCATGGAGAATTTTCCCTGGATTTCTCTGAGGGCAAGAGAAGAACCCGAGTGCTAGGCCGTGGCAACAATTTTCAAAATTTAAACAGTTTCAGTGAGATTTCCAAACTGGAAAAAAATGTGGATGAAATTGTAGTGAAAATTCTTTCCCCCTTTGAATATCATGTTATAGAGCTAGCTAACATTTTTAAATTTTAAAACTTGAAACTTAGATTTTTTTTAAAAAAACAGGGATTTGTTAAAAAAAAATGTGTATTTCCTCACCCCTCTCTTTTGTTTGGACCATCTCTACTAAATGACTTTTCCAAGGTCACACACGGAAATTCAGGGGCAAAGCCAGGAACAGAGCTTCTGATATCTAACGCAACGTCCTCTTCTCTAACCACAGTGTAATGAGCATCTTACCGGGTCTGCAGCTTCTTGAGTGTGATGATATTGTCAATGGAACCTTTATGAGCCTCACTTTGTACAAGACTTTCTCTCTGAAAAACCTTAGGTCAGTTCTGTTGTTCCTCCAGATTAAGTCAAGTACATTCATGGAACCTTTGCCATTTCAAAGGGATATAACTAGAAGCTATGAGAGTAGATTAAACAATGACACTGAGGTCAATTAGATACTGAAATATTTTCCATAGGAAATTCTGGATGTCCCATTACTTACGACATTTAAAATCGACTGGTCAACACATGCATTACACAGTAGTACTAATTGGAACCTTGTTAGCAACCTCACAAGAAAAGACAAAGGGTTGAATAACTCTGAGGGAATGTTCTACCTTTTTATCCTAGAAAGAATCTCTTCATAGAAGTCTGAAGCATATTGGCAGGGCAGTATCAGGAATCTTGCACTGCCATTGTCCAGTCTACAGGGTGAAGTATGGACTTATAGCTAAAGTACAGGGGAATGAGGAGATCCAGGATTCTATATTCTTGGATATATCAGTGATTTACTTTACAGGTGTGCTGTGAGACCTACTTCATTAATGCTTGTGAAATGCTCTGAGGCCCTTGGAGGATAAGTGTTGTAAAACTGTTCTGTAATTCAAAAAAGGAGTTCAAACTATACTGTTGTCAGTGTGGTTTCTCCCCCCTCTGCCCCAAATATGAGAATCACAACAACATCAAAAACACCAAAATGTGTACCACCAAGTATAAGGAAACCATCAAAAGTAACTGAGTCATCTTTACTGGACATTTAACATTAAGGGTAGAAGAGGATAAAGTCAATCTGTCTTAACCATGTACAAATTAAATACTGTGATGCACTAAATTGAACCTTCTTTCCAGATATCAGGGTAAAGCCAATTTGATTTTTTAATGGAGCGTAGGTTTGTTTGAGTGATGACACTTCTAAGAACTGAAATATTTCCCATCACCTCTGATAGGATTTTTGTGGCGTAGTCTACAAACCATAATAGAGCTGGTGGCTTTTTAACTCTAAATGAAGTCCCAGCCTGACTTTATGGGGGGATTCTCCCAGAAGTTGGACGTTTATAGGCTGCAATTTCCAAGGGGGCTTAACGGCACTGGATGTCTACGTCCTATTGAAAGTCAATCTAAGTTGGGCATCTAATGCCACTTGGCTCTCTCTGTAAAACTCAACTTTTGTGGTGCTCATGTTTAGTTATGAGGAATATTCCTGAGCTTTGATAATTCTGACAAAGGGGAAAATGAGATACAAAAGAAAGTGAGAGAGTACCAGACAACATATACTAATATAAAATCATTATTTGCATGAGGATTTACTTTGATTCATTTTGTTCATTTTTATGCCAGTTAGGGAGATCAAGAGTCATTCCATCCTCTTGTCTCCCTGAAATTGAGGCAGTAAATTTAGAACCAGTAAGAGAAAAAATATATTTATTTTTTTTAAAATGTGGCAGATAGTCAACCTGAGCATTTTGCTGTTGCAGGAAGTTGGAGGCTATTGCAGTAGCTGGATTTTTAGAAAAGGTCTGAGTAATTTTATGACCATTAATAACAGATTTGCAGTTATGGATGCTAAGAAAATGTTGGAAGGGTTATCCAATTTGATGCTTCAAGGGCAAGATGATTGGCTCAAGGGGTCAGAAGAGGCTCAGTCACACCACACACTCACTCACCCACATTCCTCTTCAGAGCTCACTAGGGATAATGTGAGTGGCTTTTGAATTAGTTAACATGTGAGGCAATAAATTCATTGCCTCCTAGCTGGGCTACAGCACCAGAAACCATCTGTGCATGAAGCCGTGTGGCCTCAGGAAACTACAAATTGTATAGAATATGTCAGTTTGTCTCCTCAACATCTCAGGCAACTGAGAACATCAAATCTGTCCTCCACTCTTTACACTAGATTCCCATAGAATACTTTACAAAGTTCAAGATCATACTCATTATATAACAAGGTTCTCAATGTTCCTGGGACCGGGGTACCTAAATGATTTCTTAGAGGTCTTGGGGTGAGGGCCACAATCATCAGTCCCACTCTTTTGGCACATTATTACTGTCTATTGCAATGCGGAAGTTCTGTTTGATGTTTGGCAAGGGGTCAGTCCAAGACTGTGTAATGAACTCCCATGGGACCTAGGAACTACCACAAACCTCACCATCGTGCATTGATCAAGTGCAGGGCACACACTTCTTTGAACTATAAACACACAACACATCAATATTTAAAGAAAAATCCACACACAGTCTTCCTAATGGGGAAAGGAAAAGAAAAAAGAAGAAAACAACCACACACAATAGTTGCTAAACTTCAAGCACTGTTGGAAGGTGCTCAGATACCAAGGTGATGAGCGTGGCATAAGAACATGGGTAGAAGATTAAGGAATAGAAATGTAATCATTGTTGCAGAGTTAGGGGTTCTCTGGAGGTCATAAATGACCCAATAAGACCCTATTCTGCTTCCATTAATTTGATAGCAAGACTTGGTTGTTAGATTAATAGATGAGCAATATGTCACACTATTTTGTATTTCCTGAACTGGGTCTACAAGTCTGTTGGAATTTTTTTTCCTCTTCTTTTTCTATGATCTCTGTGTCAGTAAGATCAGCTAAAGAAGCATGCTATCACATCAGGTTTCCAGAATGCCAAGATGTCTTCCAATAAAAAACAGAAGTATGGTCAGACATGTTGGATCAAAGTGTCATTGTCATTCATCTAAAACAGGTAGTTTTCAAAAGTGGCCACTGAGTTTTCACGTCTCATTATTTGGGTGGCCAACTGCAGACACAGTAAGTGTCTCAAGAAGCACACTTAAATACATGTGCATAGTCACACCCCTACCTTTGTACATTTTGGACATAGTATCTGAAAGTTGTTCCCACCTGAAAGCTTTTTCTCTTTCTTTTAGATGACTTGGTTATCTCAGTCCAGTTGACACTGGAGAGTTATCCATATCAAATTGAACAAAATTTACTGAAAATTGAAAGAATGGGCTCTTTCACTGAAGTGTCAAGGGCCATCGGCACCTGGAGATACTGAATTGGCCTTTGAAATTTTGATGGAGATCACTGTTAGACAGGTCTGAGCACAAATTGGCAGGGTTTCAGGTGGAAAGCTTGTATGACCATTACCTATCATGCATCTATTCTACATATGGGAGAACGTTATTCCCCCTGGCTGGCTATCTGATACATTTCATTATTACATTTCTTTCAAGAGGAAGCACAATATAGAACTTTTCACTTAAAGAAATTAAATTTCCTTTTTTGTAAACCTGAAGTACAGTGTTTCCTATGCTCGCTTCCGTGATCCTATTAAAAGGAATCACAACAGAAGAAAAACCCCTTTGTTGCACATTCCTGGATGGACCAGCAATGGCTTTACTATCTTGCTGCACAAACAGTGCCTGAGAGATTAAAGAACACATCCCCAAAGTTACGTCACAAAATTGATTACGCCAAAATGATGATCAGGCTTTAAAGGACACAATGGTTTTTAAGCTTGTTCAAGGAAAATACTCTAGTCTAAGTTGCAATCAAATCTCTCGGAGGGATTAGACAGACACCATTTTAATTTATCCATTCCACAGTTCGGTGCCAAGAGTGCCGCAAAAATGAAAATAAAGAAACTGCCGACTGTGCATTTTTGTTGTGGGAGCTGCTGCAGTAGCAGCTCTCTTGGAAGAAAAAGAACGGCTGTGCTTCCTCTATCCCATACATATTGAAAACCCATAAGAAGCCAGTTTCTCACATCCTTTTCCAAATAGCTGGATAGCAGCTGAAATCCACCAAGGATGGCTTTGTATAAAGAAAGAAGAGAAGGGGGCGGCGGGAAATAGCTGATGTTGTGAATAGTGACTGTGCTGCAGATTATTCTAGCATGGGGTCGAAAGAATGGACTTGGCTATTTTGGGAGCACCTTGCAGAAGTAAATAATGGGGATACTGCTGGCAGTGCTTTATATGAGGATATCATATTTGTAAATGCTTCCTTCTTATTTGTAAAGGCTGTTCTATTTTTGCAAATAGGGTGTAAAAAATCAAGTGGCAAAATCCATTTGTAACCTATTCTGCTGTGCTGAGCAGTCATAAAGTGGCAATAGAATATAATGGAGGTTGTTAAGAGTGTGGGCTGATCTCTGTCCTTAGTTACATCTGTGAAATCACCATTGGCTCTGATCCACTGCTTTGCACTGTATGTTGCCATTTGCACTTGAGCAAAATGAATGTAAAATGCTACATTATGATTAAACCGTATATCACCCCACACATGGGTGTAAGTGACAATACTGTTCAGTAGAGATCCAAGTCCATGACTTCAGTTCAAAAGGTTAATAGAATCTATGATGGGTGCTAACGAGGTGTTTGAAAGCTAGTTAGACAGACGGTTTGTTCTCTTCTCTCTTTGGAATATGTTTACCTCCTTTAATAAATGTTAAGCATGTTGTTAAGGAAATTCAAAATTAGATCACCGGATTTTTCAGTGCACAAGTGTAGCATGTCTCCACCCAGGGAGACATACAGTTGCAACAAAACCAATCACAATTAGTCCCTGTAAGTGGGAAACGTGTTTGCATTCAATATGCATTTTTCCTGGGTCAATGCAGTTTTAATGTCCAGAATCCAGCCAAGCATTTGAGCACATGTGTAACTGTAAGCACATAAGTCATCACACTGACTTCATTGTGTCTATTTGCATGCTTAACGTTGTGGATTTAGTCAAGTGCTTTTCTGGGTCCGGATCTCAATCTGAGGCTGATCAACAGGACATTGAAGTCAGTGGGGCTTTTTCCACTGACATAGGTGGAGTTCAAAATAAGCATTTTGTTAGGCTGAATAATGGATAATTTTATTTTACTATCTCTGACTGAACTTTCACCAACACAGACACTAGGTACATAAGTAAGATTCCATTAGCCTGTAAATCTGCTGATCTTTTAGAAGGACTAACTAACCACGGTGTATCAATATTTCCAGGCGTTCTATCATTCCTACAATAAAAGTTACACATCCAACCACTTAAAATTCCTCCTCTTCTATGGAGGATTTATTATTCTACAGGATGAATTCCCATAAATAATACCCAGTTCCCATAAAATAGTTACCAGCCACTTCCCTGAAATATGCACAGCTAGCACCCCAAATGAACTAAATAAAAAAAGAATCACATTTTTAAAAATGCTGAGAGATGAAAATGACTAAATAAAAGAAACTTGTAGAAGTGAGAGCAGCTGTCATGAGTTCTCTGCTATAATTCATACATTTTATTGTTCTTTTTTGTTTTTTAGATAATTACTTGGTGGCAAAGGAATAATCATGTTGTACAGAAAACGCTGAATTTAATTTAGCAATGAAAACCATGCAATGTATCTACTGTCAGCAGGAAGGAAAAGAAAAATCCTTTAAAGGGCCATTCTCAGGAAATTTTAGCTCCTAAATGTAGGGGTTTATTTAATATTTAGAAGGTGGTTTATAAAAGCAAATATATTATTTTGTGTATTTGTTTTAAATGTAGTGAAACTCTATTTTAATTTCAACAATAGAGGTTAAGACCCAGCTCCTACACTTACACATATGCTTAGCTTTACTTATGTGAGTAATCTCATTGACTTGCGTGCCAGTTGCGTAGTTTGGGGAAGGAAGTGTTATTTTCACAGGAGCTCATTTTTGTTCAATAGAATTCACTGTCAGGGCAATAAATCCTCTGCATTGCTTTCAATGGGCCTATTCATCTGAGTATTTACACTTAAGCATAAGAATGGTCATGGTAGGTCAGACCAATGGTCCATCTAGCTCAGTATCCTTCCTTCTGACAGTGGCCAGTTCCAAATGATTCTGATGGAGCAGTTTACTAAGTGAGCTAACCCCTATTTTCCAGTCCTAGCTTCTGGCGGTCAGAGGCTTAGGAACAGAGTTTGGGATTGAATCCCTGACCGTCTTGGCTAATAGCCAGTGATGGACCTACCCTCCATGAACGTATCTAATTCTTTTTTGAACCCAGTTATGATTTTATAAACAGCTGTGTAAGTTTCCAGGCTTGGGGCCTGTATTGGTGGAAACCAAACAGCATCCTGCTAGTACAGAGAATCCGACTAGAAGAAGAAAGCAAAACTTCCTGCTCTGTTTTCACTGCCTGAGTTCTAATGAAAAAACAAAAACAAAAAACAATTAAAAACAAAAAACAGTATGAAGGATGTGAACTGAATTGGATTTTTAACTTCTTTTCAGCCTCCAGCTGTGGTTTCGACACTAATAAGGATCAACATTTTTCTTTAATCACATCATTATTATCTTGCTGTTGCCAATGTTCTATTGGCATCTGCAGCATCTGCAGCATGGGCTACTGTCCCACTCTGAGTACCCTATCTCAGGCTCCCAGCTGTCTCTCCCTGCTCCCAGAGGAGACTGTGCTATTCCTAGCCCTGGGTGAGGCCTTTTACCAGGTCTTGCCACCTGGGGCTCCCAGGCTAGAGCTCCCTAGCTCCCGGTGCCTAGCCCCAGTCCTGCACTCCCCTGGTAACTCCCTCAGTCCCAGCCACTACGCCTGTCTCCCTCTGAGTGCCAGAGGAGACTTCCCTCTCTCTCTCTCTCTCTCCCTTCTCTGTCTCTCTGGGCCCCTGTCTCTCAGGCTTTTATACAGGCCTGTGTTTGGGGCGTGGCCACTCAGCTGATCCTGCTTCCCAATCAATCTGGGAGTTTGCAGGCTCCCAGCCACAGACCCCTTTCCCAGGGCTATCCCAGCCCTGGCCGGCAGGGAGCGGGGAGCACCCCGCTACAGTGACCTTTGCATGCAGTTCCCCAGTGGTCTCTCCTGCTTCTTGGCTGCTCCCATTTTGGCCTTTGCTACTTCAGAAAAAGATTAGCTCTTAAGTTTGGGTCTCCTGTAGTAGTTCTACCTCCTCCGTGTTCCGGCCAGGAGAAAGGAATGTGTCTCCATTTCCATGGGGAGAGTTCTGGGTCATTGGGGAATGTGTGATAGGAATGGTAGTTTCCTATTGATCTGATTCATCACACTTTTTTCAGGAATGTCACATCCCATGCAAGTGGCAGATCTGCCCTGTCCTTTTCTGTAAGGGGGTCCAAGAGGGAATGAAATGACTTATTGGCAAACTGCTCCCCTCCCCCTCCGTAGCAGGACAAGAGGCAGAAAACAACCTGTAGCTGGATTCTTCCTGGGATCCATTAATTCTAGGATGTGGCCTAGACAAAGCTTTCTCACCATTACAAAAAAAGTTCCCTGGTCATGTCTGTGGTAAGGATACCACGAATTGTTGCTTTCCAGACTAGAATTGATTTGTCTTTTGCAGCCCTCTTTTGGGGGCTTTTGTGTTCTCTATGATCCTGGACCAGGCACTAAAAATTACTGAGCTTCTAAATAATCTGCTGTGACTGGAAAGATCCTAAATGAATGGAAAGAGAAAGAGAGAGAGAGAGAGATTTTTAACCACATTCTGGGGTCTGTCTACTAGTATTCAATGGACAATAAACCCCCAAAACCCAACAACAAAAAAACAACTATTAATTCAGAGTTAAGGCTGCTTACTGGTATGCGGTCTCCTTGCAGAATATTGAATTGAGCAAAATACAAACTTCTGAAAACCAGGAAATTCACAGTGAATGTTGTATGGGGCTTCTGAAGAGAAAGAAGAAACTTAGAAACTTTTTAAATTATAGTTTGTGGGGCATATATCTCTGGAACTCCTAGATTCAATGATGCCAACTTTGGTTCACTAACCCTACCTGGCACCCTCCTGATACACACCAACTTTCAAATAAATCTAACTAAGCATGTCATTTTTAGAGGATTTAGAAAGGTCAAGCTTCAAACAGAAGTCGTGACACAACCTTATATATAGTGGTGTTCCCCTGCCATTCTAATGGGCAGCATGGACCAGGAGCTATGCACTCTTATGATTTTGTTTTTGTGTACACTGTATTTAAATTTCTAAAGACTCTGATATCTGCAGGAGCTGGCAGCCGTTTTGTGTTGAGAAGAGTGTAGACTGTTACAGAGGACACACTTATAACGTGGAGACATTAATTTTATTCATTCTTGTGCTGATTTTTTGTTCTGAATCTAAAATAAAACTAGTTCACAGAGAAAGTATTTATTTTAGCTTTGTGTATGGGGGAAAATATAGGGTACAGAATATGCACTAGGACTAAATACTCTCTCTCTCTCTGTCTCTCTCTCTTTCACACACACACACACACAAACACACTAATTATACAGGGAGATGTTGAAACTCCTATATTTAGGTTATCTTACACTTTCTAGTAAAACATTCTTCCAACTATTTCTCTAAAGAGCATTACAGTCTCCATGATTTGTAGCAGAAACCTGAAAATTGTCAGAGCAGTAGCCTAAGGGTCTGGGTCAGAAATTTGCTGTCCCAATGAAAATCCATTCAGATTTGGATGAGTCATTAACTGTTTTAAAATCACCATTTCTCCACTGCACATGCTCCCCAGACTCTTTCTTCAGTAACAGGTCCTCGGGCTCTGAAGTTGATTTTCCAATCACTGAGATACCCAACATTAGTGGAGACTTGTAAATTTTGGCCTTCATCTCCCTGTGACTTAGTGATGGTTGTTACAGATGGTGAACTACCTCAAAGGGATGCTGCAAAGATAAATTCAGTGATTTTTGGAGACTTAGATATTACAGTGATGACCACCAGAGGAAAGCTTGTGAGCAAATTAGTAAGTGTTCAGGGCAGGGTTTTGATTTTGGGAAACAACTACAACCTGGGCCCTTGCATAGATTGGTGATGACGGAAAGAAATATTGAATAGCTGTTCCCACAATGAGCAATGCTTTTTGTGTGTGTAGTGCGTAAGCTGTTGGTCCTGTGGAAATATCCTAAGTGATGATGTAATTAAAGTTTGAATTATTATGTATGTGTACAGGGAAGAAGGATTATAGTTTCATGGATAACGTTAATTGTGGCATTTCCTAACTTTTGAGTGTTGGACTTTGCAACATAAACATTATTTTCACATATTTTTAAAAGCAGCATAAAATATGTTAAATAAATCACCAATGGCCCAAACTTGGTCACATAAAGTAAGTGATTAAATCTCCCGTTCACTTAAATTGGAAGAGAAAGGGGTGCAAGATCTTAAGCAACTGAGATTTTTATTATTAATATTACTGGTGACAATAGGCACTACAGAATATGATCATTGCAGTTTGCATCCAATGTCTTGAGTCTTTACTGCTGGGACTTCCCTGTGGCAGGTGGGTATTTTTCTTGAGGGCGAGATAAAGACTGAAGGCTATTTCCCTTCCCTATTTTCTCTCTGGTGTATATTTGTCAGAGAAAGAAGGGATGGGAAGAGGCCATCGGTCAGAAGAACACAACACGGAGTGATCTGTAAACTGAGAGGAGAAATAAGGTGGCACTGGAATGTAGGAAACGTAGCTTCTGGAATCCCATCATACAAGAGATTTCAAAGATAATGGTACTTGTGTACTTTGTAAAGTGCTTTGATATATACTGATAAAAATCACTTGATAAGAAATACAGATTATATTATTATTTATTTTATTATGACATCCCCCTTCAAATGCAGGATTCTTTCCTATATTTCTTTTCCACTGTTCTTTCTGACCTAATGTTAAAAGCCCTAAACAATGAGGCTTCCATCTGTCCTTTTGGGACACCATACTGTAGCCTAATATACCTCATTGGCAATACATTTTTTCCTAAAATTCAGCTTCAGTTTTTCCTTTCATTCCACCCCATCCATCCTTACTAATTCCTCTCTTGTTTACATTCTGACCATGTTTATAGTCTAGGTTTTTCCCACCTTCCCCTTTCGTTCTTGCTTATCTGAGCTATACACATTTAGTTATTTTAATCCTGAAAAAATCACTGCAATTACTGTTTTTGTTGTTCTTCTCTGAACTCCATCCACCGTCAAAACAGGTTTCTGGTAATGAGGAACTTTCAACTGATATCAGTTCTATTACAGTACAATAGTATATTTCCAGTGCACAAAAGCTGAAACAATAACTCTCAAGTGTGTCTGTCTTTAAAGCAAACTTTATCTCAGTCCCACGTACATTTGGGGTAATCTGACTTTTAGTCTGTGAATGATTTGCATTTGAATGCAGAGTAATGGCTAAAACTGTTTGAAAAACAAAACAAAAATTGGTGGGCATTTTTCAAACTTTATTTGTAATTGAAAAAGGTTGACATTTCCATACTTTTTTTTTTCAAAATGTCAACCAGCTACAAAGCAAACCAAAACAAACTAAAAAATCAGTAATCAGAGAGGTAGCCGTGTTAGTCTGGAATAGCAGAGGTAACAAAGTCCTGTGGCACCTTAAAGAATAACTATAAAGTTTTGAAGCATAAGCTTTCGTGGGCTAATACCCACTTCGTCGGATGCAAGCAGTGGAAGTGTCCAGAGGCAGGTATAGAAAAGTAGGCAAGAACCAGGTGGGAGGTAAAAAGGTTAGTCCAATTAGGCTGAACCAGCTTGTTATCTCCGATCAGGGAGGGTGGGTTATTCTTCTAGCATTTGAATGGGGGGGGGGCATGGAGAGAGGAGAAACTATTTCTGTAATTAGCAAGCCATTTTAGGTCTTTGTTCAATCCGAGATTGTTTGTGTTGAATTTGCAAATGAATTGTAGCTCTGCAGTTTCCCTTTGCAGTCTGGACTTGAAGTTTTTTTGCTGCAGTATGGTGACTTTTAAATCTGTAATTGTGTGTCCAGGCAGGTTGAAGTGTTCCCCTACAGGTTTTTGTATATTGCCATTCCTAATATCTGATTTGTGTGCATTTATTCTTTTTCGTAGGGACTGTCCAGTTTGGCCGATGTACATAGCAGAGGGACACTGGTGGCATATAATGGCATATATATGACATTGGTTGATGTGCAGGTGAATGAACCAGTGATGGTATGGTTGATCTGGTTAGGTCCTGTGATGGTGTTGCTGGTGTAGATATGTGGGCAGAGTTGGCATCGAGGTTTGTTGCATGGATTGGTTCCTGAGTTGGAGTTATTGTGGTGCAGTGTGCTGTTGCTGGTGAGAATTTGTTTAAGGTTGGCAGGTTGTCTGTGTAAAAATTTTGTCAGAATATTTTTCTCTTCAAAATCACATTTTATATAAAAAATAATCAACATTTAAAATACATAAAACTTCCACTGGAACTAATCATAGCAAAGACTGATATTTAATGGTGACATGGTATCTTCCATGGTAGAATCCAATGAATCGCCTAGCTTGCATGGATGGACTGAAGAATTGAATTGTATGACATGAACTCTCTCTATGAAATCTTTCTTCTTTAGTCCAAGTGGTAGGGGCCTGTCCTTTTGAAGCATAAGTATTTGGCTTCTAGTCTCACTGCAGCCATGAAGTTCAGAGTGAACATGGTATGCAACGTAGTGACAACTGATAAGTCTTTGGCATCCAGGAAATTATTATTTTACATTTTGAAAATACTTTCAAATATTTTTCCCAATTCTGCTTCCATAGAAATCAATGGGAGTTTTGCAATGGGCACATTGACTAGGCCTTAGAATTCCCTTGAATGACAGGTAAGTGTTATCCTCAGCTGAAGCAAGATTAAAATGACACCGAGGTAGTTATTACAAAACTGGGTGACTGGGCAAAAAAAAGAAAGATGAAATTTCATGTTGATAAATTCAATATTATGCCCTCTGGGAAAGATAATCCCAACTATACATACAAAATTTGCTGTTAACCTTCAAGATAGAGATTTTGGAATCATTGTGGATAGTTCTCTGAAAACATATGTTCAATGTTCAGCAATAGTCAAAAAAGCAAACGGAATGTTAGGAATTATTAGAAAAGGGATAGAAAAGATAGAAAACACCACTATATAAAGCCAAGGTGCACCCACATCTTACTGTGTGAAGTTCTGATCATTCTATCTCAAAGAAGATATATTAGAACTGGAAAAAGTACAGAGAAGAGGAACAAAAATGATTAGGGGTATGGAACAACCTCCCTCTGAGGGAGGAGAATTTAAATACACTGCAGACTGTTCAGTTTAGAAAAGAGTCGACTAAGCAGATATCTGATCGAGGTGTATAAAATCATGACTGGTGTGGAGAACGTGAATCTCCTATTATTTACTCCTTCATATCAATCATGAGCCACAGGTCAATGGAATTAATGGGCAGCAGGTTTAAAACAAACAAAAGGAAGTACTTCTTCACACAGCACATAGTCAACTTTGTGGAACTTGTTGTCGGTGGATGTTGTGAAAGTCAAAAGTATAACTGTGTACAAAAAAGAATTAGATAACTTCATGGAGGAGAGTCATCAATGACTATTAACCAGGGTGATCAGGGCTGCAACCCCAGGCTCCAGCTGTCCCTAAATCTCTAACTGCCACCGCTGGATGGCCTCATTTCATCATGATACCCACCTCAGAGACAAAGTCCTCGCACATATCTCATTGAAGATTGGATTCAAGATCAGGACTGTGGTCATGGACTGGCAGTGGTCACGTGGTCATCCATGATTCACCTGGCTGCACCAGATCAGTAATAATTTAGTGTGGTTCTTAGACACCTGGAATAAATCTGTATAGTGTGATGATGGACACTACAGACTTCCACCATCCAAGTGTGTTGTTATTGTTGTTGTTAGGTGTCCATCTGCATCTTTAGGTACCTAAATGCCTTTGGAAAAACTGGCCATAGGTTCTCATCTAGTGTATATTAATGTAGCTCTATTAAAGTCAACACAACTCTGCCAGTTTATGATAGCTAAGAACTTGTCTCTCTTATCTAGTGTGACAGATCACCTTCTCGCCCCCACTCCACACACAGGCAGGAGACTCTTCTTTGACTCACCAGTGCTCTTTATTCACAGTGCAGCTTGTGCAAACCCCACCACCTACTATACACCACTCTATACACAGCTCTACAGCTTAGCTCAATATCCCGTAGCTCAGGGAGACAGGCCACAGTTCAGGAAGGTAACTCCCTTCTTCCTGGCTCACAGGGATCCAAAGTCTAAATACTTCTCCCTCCTGCTTCCCTAGCTTCCTTCTCTCTCTATCTCCTTCACCACTCCTCTACCACACCACCACACTGGGCTTCCTTCCTGGCAGGCTTTTTTTCCCCTGAGGGAGGCTGCCAGGTGCAACTCATCAGGCCTGAGCCCTCTGCAGCCCAGGTGGCTAATTAGCCTCCTCTGCAGAGAGGTTTGCAGAGGGTTTTTTCTCCCTCTTAAAGGGCCCGCAGGGCTGGCTCAGGCACTCCTGTTCAGCACCCTGTCACACTAGTAGTAGGAGCACAAATACTTTTCAGTAAGAGTTTCTAACTCTGGGATAATATCCCTTCCTTGATTCTTATATAGCGCTTTCTGGAAAACAAATAATTGATACATCTAAATGGCTTCAGCAGGGGAGAAAGAAGTAGGTGGTCTCATTATGCACCTTTATTCTGCAGGAAAGGAATTTCTCATTGCACTCAGGGATATAAATTACCTTTGTCACGGGATTGATAAACGTGTAAAACTTTCATAATATATTTTAATGTCCTACTAATCTTTGTTAAATATAAACATTTACAAACAAGAAAATCTACTCTTTAAAACAATATGATCCTTTTACTTCTATGAAATTGGAATTTAAAAGATTTTTATGGTTCTATGTAGCCTTGACAATAGTAAAGACTTTTGTTCCTCCATTATAAAAAAAAAATATCCAAGCAGCAGGAGATCAATACACTGGATCAGAGCTGAACTTTTACCATCTTGAACTTGCCTGACAGATGGGAAAGATTGCAAGACATTGGAATGAAGAGACTTCCCACAGTACACTCGTTCTTTCCTCACCACAGATCGCTCCTCTCCACATTTTGGGCAGCTGAAAACATTTATTTAGGGAAAGAATGGTGCTGGATTTTAAAGACTCCGTCTTTACAGCTCATGGCTTTTCTTTGGAGGTGACACCAGTTCTTACTATCTTTGCTTCCCAGGGGAAGGATCCGCTGAAGAAGAATGATTTTTAATTTATCTCAGACCTAGACTGCGCTTAGGCTCTGCATATGCACAAGGGCGTCAGAACCCACCTGTTGCAACATTCCTGAATCCTGAGTCCAGGAGTATAGGATTAAAGTGTGTTACTCACCTGTTTACTCCCTCCCAGAAGCATACACTCAAAGAGTAGGGGGGGGGGCAGTGAATGGATGGTGAACGGGTGCAGCTTTGTTTGGCTCTGCTCCCATTACTCTCTGGCCAGGTTAGCTCCCAGGAGTAAGGAGGAATTGGGAAGGAATTGTCTCTGAAGTGCAATCCTTCCTCATGCTACTCCTGGAGTATCTCTTGCTCTGAGCTGTGCCTGAAGTCACACTATAGTTTAATAGTATCTGAAGGTGTGTTCCAATGCCCATTTACACCAATGAGATCATTCCCATTGGCTTCAATGGGTGTTAAGTTCATGGCATGAACACTGGATTTAATGGGAACTGTCATTTACATTGATGGCAGCAGGATTTGGCTCAAAACTCCATGAAGTACCAACATTAAAAACGAAGAAGAAAGGGCCACGAGACACCCTGCCCAGCCTGGCAGGTGTTTACTCACTCCGAATAAAAGCAGTGATCACAGAAATGGATGGAGAGCTTTATTAAAGGTCAGTCGGTTGCTTTTACTTGGAGGTTTTGTTTGGTGGTATTAAGTTTGGGTACCTCGCAGGTCAGGCGTTTCAGGCCCAACCATCTCCAGAGAACGCACTCCTCTATCGTAAAGCATTTCCTCTAGAAATCTGTCATTGCTTAAAATGTACTTTCCAGTTCTAAATCCAGTGAAGAAAAAAAAATCTGTGACTTCCATTTTAATATAATTCCCTTTATTTTCTATTTTCAGGCTCAAGTTATTTTCTTCCACGTGCTCCTGGGCAGCCTGTACAATTTCCCAAGGGTGAAAGCCTTCTCTTCGCAGTGAATATTACCCCTGGCTCTTGAGAAATGCCAATAAGAGAACAAATAATATTTGTTCATAATAATGTTCACTGCAAACCATGACTGATTAGTGGTATATGGGACATCAACAGCGACAGTAATCAAGGTTATTTTAGCATTGATTTTGTACAGAGGTGAAGCTTCTTTGATGTATTACTCCATCAACACCTGCAGAGCCAAACTTTACACATGAAATTAATCCCAATTAATTAGGCTATTTGTGGATAGTGCTGGGCTCTTTTATGTTGCAAAATAAATATTAATTCAGTGACATTTTTTCACCTTGTGCAGCTTATATGGGTTAGGAGGGGGAGGTAAAAAAAATCTATTGACCAGTGTACAGTCATATTGAGAGTTTAGACAACTGAGAGGGCCTGAGAGTGGTTGCTTGATTAAACCCTTTAAATCCTACAGCAGACATTCAAAAACTTGGGGCCCAGTTCTGCCATCTTTACTTGTGTGACGGTGCTGTTCCTGGTGGGATCCAACTGTGAGTGTCAGATCAGGACAGATTGCTTCCAAAGGAGCAACTACAGCCCAAAGCTGGGGTTTCTTCACACTAAGGCAAACCAAACCAGCTAAACAGAAAAGACTTTGGTTTCACCCCACTGGCTAACCACAAGTCACACAAGCAATCCCCTTAAGACACTCCAGATTCCCAGTATCACCACCAGCAGCCACCTGTCCTGGGGACCAATGGTTATGAAAACCAATCCCCCAAATAAAGAAAACGGTTCTCCCCAATTCCAAGGAATCAGGCCCCAGACCCAGGTCAATATACAAATTAGATCTTCCCACAAATCACGCTATTGCCAATCCTTTAGAATCTAAAATCTAAAGGTTTATTGTATAAGGAAAAAGGTATAGGTGAGGATTAGGAAAGGTTAAAAGAAATCAATTACATGCAGTAATGGCACATCTCTTGGTTCAGTCTTGCAGCTGTAGAATAAACTGCAGGTTTCAATCAAAGTCTTTGGAAAGCATCCCCTGCAGAGATGGCTCAGCACCTTTGTCCAGAGTTCCCTGTGAAGCAAAGTTCCATCCAAAGCTGGAAACAAGGCAGGCTGAAGGCTGGAGGTAGAAGACCAAATGGGGAACGTTCTTCCAGGCTTTATAGACTTCCTCCTGTGGGCGAAGACCCTCCTCCTCTTTATGCAGAGTCTGGTTGCAAACTGAAGGTTCACAGCCACATGGTCCAATTACCAGACTCTCAATGATTCAGTTTTTGCCCAGGCATGTCCCATTCCTGGGGAGGCTCCTCTCCTCGGGTGTGGACACAGTTCATTGTGCAATTGATGGCCCTTTAATGGGCTCGAGTTAGCACCAGCGTGTCTGAGATTTCACAGGAGCAAAGCCTAAGTTTGAAGTACAGGCACCTTTTATCCAATATCCATAACTTCAGTTCCCAAATAGATACCCTGTTTCCCCGAAAGTAGGACATCCCCCGAAAATAAGACGTACTTCCAGTTTTGCCTCTCGCTGTAATATAATGTAATGTAATTTTGGGAGCAAAAATTAATATAAGACACTGTCTTATTTTCGGGGAAACACGGTACACACATATGGTCATAGACACCTGTTATGACCCCCTTCACATAATATTTGGTACCCCAATGATCTATATGGTACCAAATTATTCCAATAACGTGACAACTTGTGAGGCTCCTTATGGAGCAAATACTGAACAAGAGGAGTTAGATGGGCTAGAATTAGATACTTTATCTTCCCCTGCAACCTACTTAGGACTTTAGCTTGTGACTTTAGCCCCAGTCCTGAACAAGGGTGGGGTGTGTATTGAACAACCTCAAGATCTAAGAGTTGTCAAGACTTGGGCCTGGTCTACAATATGATGTTGGGTTGATATAAGCCGCCTTGCATCAACCTCATTGTGCATGTTGTTAAAATTAAATTTGTCTCCGGCTGGCATAAGCTCTCCATTACACCAACACAGTAACACAACTTCCCTCAGTGACATTGAGCCATGGTCAATGTATTGAGTTCAACTTAGTGCAAATATAAACATCACATTACCTATGTCGACCTAACAATACTCCAGCAGTTGTCCCATAATGCCCGGTGCCTGATTGTCCAGTGTTGACCACACGTAGCAGCTCTCCATTGCAGAGTGCAACTGCCCTGCTGACGATGCTGCCTATACACTCCAGATCTGCTCTGGCTTGGAATAGATGGGAGATATTGGATCTTCTGGGCATGTGGGGAGAAGCGGTTGTGCAAATACAGCAATAGACCAGCTGTAGAAATGTGGACATCTATGATCATATTGGACAGGGGATTCTAGTCCACCGACACGACCAGAGACAGCAACAGGCATAAGGACACTACGCTCTTGCTTAGGTTCCCAAGCAGCTTGAGGACTTCTGTTTGCTTATTTATTATAAGAACATGCCTGCTTTAGTATTGGGTGCTTGTGTGTGGGAGGGAATTTTCTTGCTTAGGGCCCCCAGTGGGTTAGCATCAGCTCTGGATAAGACAGTGAACAGCAGTAGTACAGTGTAAAAGCAAGAAATTGACATGGATACAGGCTGCTCCCACCTCCAACTTTAAATGTCCAAGTGATTCTTTGTACAGCCCCAGGTCTGTGCATGGCTGAGAGCAACTCTAACATGTGCCACCTCCCCCCCCCCTTCCTTTCATAGAATATCAGGGTCATAAGGGACCTCTGGAGATCATCTAGTCTAACCCTCTGCTTGAAGCAGGACCACTCCCACTGTTCCTGACAGATTTCTGCCCCAGATCTGGAAATGGCTCCCTCAAGGATTGAACTTACAAGCTGTGGTTTAAGCAGGCCAACACTCAAAGCACTGAGCTGCCCCTGAGTGGAGGTACTGCAGGCATGGTGTCATAGGAACCAACTCAACCAGCTGTATGGTTGTTGCGGATGCCCCAATGTCGGAGGAATCCCCAGAAGGTGACATGCTGCCAGTCTCTATTCCCATTCTACTGCAGAAAAGGAGAAAAGCAATGCAGAGAAACTACCACATGGTTTCGGGGCCTGGTTCAACACTCATTTACACCAGTGTAAATCAAGAGAAATGCCGCTGAAATCAATGGAGTCACACTGTTGTAAAACCAGTGTGAGATGTTAAGCAGGATGGAGCGAGGGGGCCCTATTATCCTCTCATTCACACTTCATTGTGGACTTCAGTGGATTTACTCCAGATTTACAGAAGTGCAAGCAAAAGGAGAACTCACACTCTATAGCGACACACATGTATAATATTAGTATTTTGAGTGTCTCCATCCCTTTGGATTTGCATGTGAATATGAAATAATTGTATGCGAATCTGAGATGAGCTTTAATTGTTTTTTTAAACAATATACCCTTATCTTTCTGGAAGCAGTTCAGGCCATCAAAGAGTTGTCACTGATGAACTAGCTAATTGGTTTCCAATACTTAACCTTGTATTTCACTTCATTACTGGGCTCTCTGTTCCCTCTAGTTTTACATTAGTTTCAGAACGTTCATTTAGAATCCAGTCAATCTTCCCTGTGCCAGCTCTGCACTTTCAATTTTTCATTCAGTGCGGACACAATGGGAATAATGTTTGCATCTGTCAAGGAGACACATGAAAACTTTTGAGTTCCATTGTCTAGAGCAAAAATTTTCTGCGAAGATGGGACTCAAGAAAGAAAAGAATAGAATAAAGACACGAAGGACTGTTTGTTATAGTGAATAAGTCATCGGCAGCCAGGAGGTCTATAAAAAGAGAGAGCCGCATCCTTAGATTAATATTTTGTTGAAAAATGAATGTCAAATAATTGCCTTTTTCCCTCTTCCTTGTTTGCAATATCATCTTAGAAGCTAGAGGATGTGTCTTTAGGGCACTGGTACCCTAGGGCATTGGTACAGTAGTTAAGGGTATGTCTACACTACCCGCTGGATCAGCAGGTAGCGATCAATCTATCGGGGATCGATTTATCTCATCTAGTGTAGTGGCGATAAATTAATCCCCGAGTGCTCTCCCTGTCGACTCTGGAACTCCACCTCCACGAGAGGCAGAAGCGGAGTCGACGAGGGAGTGGCAGTGGTTGACTCGCCACTGTGAGGACAGCCAGGTAAGTTGACCTAAGATACGTCAACTTCAGCTACGCTATTCACATAACTTAGGTCGACCCCCCCTAGCCCCAGCGTAGACCAGGCCTTAATGGTATTAAAACCACACTGAGGTCTAGCCGATGTAAATCCATTACTTAAATGAGGCCACACCACTTTACATCAGTGAGGGATCTGGTTCTACATGATTGCGCATCAGAATCTGTCTCTTGGTTCTGAGCTTCATTCCGGATCTCTCCATTCAGAAGGACCTGGGAACATTGACGCTTGCCCTTCTCCACTGTATGAGGGGGATGCAGAGAGGTGGAGAGGGAATGAATGCAATTTCATACTGGAGCGATCTTCCACTATCTGTTTTGGGCTCCTTTAAGGCTCAAAGACAAATTCCGACTAGAAATAAAGTATGCATTTTTAACTGGGTGGTACCATTTTACAGAGGGTTGAGTTGGATTCTCCATCACTGGAAATCTTTAAATGAAGGTCAGTTGTTTTAGAAAAAAGTATGCTGTAGTTCAATCACAGCTGTTGGATTTAAAGCAGGAATTAATTCATGGAAGTCTATGGCCTGTGTTCTGCAAGAGATCAGACTGAAAGATCACAATGGTTCCCTCAGGCCTTAAAATTTAGGAATGCCTCTGTGATACATTGCAGAAACTCCACATGTGGCTAGAAAGGGCTAAAGGGAATCTGAAAGCTCTGTTCACCTCACCTGATACTTTTGGGGATGGTATGGTCACATTGAGGGAGGAACTCTAAAGAACAAGTTCAGGGAAGTGAAAGGAGGAAGCACAGGGGAGAGAATAGGTGGAATTCCTCTTGTGGAAGGAGAGGCTGGATAAGGATCTAGGTAAAGGAGAAGAAAAGAACTGCAAGAGCCCAGCCAAACCCCCTGTGGGGGGATCCCTCTGAAAGCACCGAATTTGAGAGACTTGACCCCACAAGTTAATGGTCTGAGGAAAGGATAGGGAGCAGGATGGAAGAGGAAGAGGCAAACCTAGCAGGAGCCAAAGGTACAGAGGTATTTATGGTTTTGACTCTATTTTTATTGGAAAGATGGACTGAATGGAAGTTCCAGCAGAGGAAGATGATTGTTTGGGGTTTTCTGTACTGGCCTTTACACAGGTGGAGGGTTTATCTGGCAGGTTATGTGACTGTCAGGACAGATCTCAACCATAGCAGGCCATCTAAAACAGTGAGAAAAGGGGCACGCCAAGATGGTAAGGCTTGGTACAGCTAGTGTAGGAAAAGGGACCTTAGCATAGGCCAGAATATAGCCCTGCCCCTATTGTCATTCCTCACCCCCTCTCTCCCTAATGATTTAAACACTCCGGGCTATTAAGTCCATTGGTATCCCGCCTTCCTACACCAACCATGCATTTGGTCCAAGTAAGTGTATATGGTATGTCACGGGGGGGAGGGGGAGGGAGTGGGTGTTCTGTGGCACCCCTGCAGAACCCAGAATAGATCTGTGTGAGGATTCCTTTCTTGTTCCATGAGTTGTAGAAACCTGTTCAGAGCAGGGCAGCCTGTGCTGTAAGCTTAGTGGCAATGTCTAGCTAGATACATAAAAAGAATCAACTCAGAATCCTGCTCTCCACATTTTTGACCAAGCAGACTTCAAAGGCAAGCCCTTTGCGGCAGCACCTGAATCCACACCACTGACTTGGCCCCGGGCTTGCACTGAGGAGCTCCTACTCTATCCTAGTCTCACTTCACACTTTCCCTAAGAAGAAGCAGGCAAGCCTCCTTAACTGGTCTGATGGCTCCTGATTGGTCAATGACAACTGCTGGCCCATCTAGGCTTTTGGAGGACTTGTTGGTAGCCCAGCCAGGGTGCATTTTCCTTTTGGTAGGGTGGTGGAGTGCCAAAACCTCCAGTAGGAGGCAAAAAAGTCCTTACAGACCCTGTCACAAGGTAGAATCATTTCTCCAATCTTCATCCCTAAGCTCCTTGTTCAGCTCTGTCTGCACTCACTAGTTATTCTCTTTTCTTCTGTTCCAGGAAAGAGAAAGCTTCACATCACACAAACCCTATTGTTCTGGGATGTGTACACCTACTAAGAGATTGTCAGAGCCAAAGAATTTACATCACAGATGCAGACAAATACTGTGACAAATATGACAGAAAGAATGGAGGAGAAAGGAAAACAGAGATAGGTGCTATGGGCCTGACCCGTGGCCTATACAGTCAGTGAACTTCTGTAAGCTTTGAGTAAGACTCTATATGTTCAACCTCCAGGTCTCCAGTCAATATTTGTTTTAATATACATAGGTTTAGCAAAAAATATATATTTAATTTTTATGGATAATATTGATCACCATTTAAAGCATTTTTTAGATTTTTGATTTAAATTGTAATTTCCCACAACTGTGAACATGTAATGAAAGTAGAAGCTGAGATTCAAAAAGTTAAAGCTTTATAACTGTTAAAACACAAATTATTAACATCACATGTCAAAATATAGAAAGTAAATATCCTTGAATGAAATTAATATAGTCTTAAGCAGCAGTTTTCTTACTTTGCCGATCTGTAAACTTTGATTATTGATGGAAGTGTGGTTTGTGTGTGTACAGTGAAATAGACCTTAACCGACACTTCCAAATAAATCTAATTCTTCCAAACCTAAATATACAGATATAACAGATTGTAATGACATCGCCAATCCCTACTTGCCACCTTCTCATGCAAGATAAACATCCATCACTGTTCTGTTAACTTCCAATTATCTATTGTGGGAATTTTCAGTATTTGCTAAAACTGCTAGTTGGACTTGACTTCCTTTGGGACTTTATTAGTTGCTGATGCATCCATGATTTCATGAAGTTTTGTACTGGACTTTATTCAACTTTCTCAGCTGAGTCTAGAGTGCATTGGTTTGCCTGAATTGTTTGTCTCAATATTGGTATGATCCCAGAAACAAAGTGGCATCTGACCATATTTATAAAATGGTGACTTGTTGATACAATCATATCTTTCATACAGATTGTTCATTTTTAAAAATTCTCTATTGCAAACACTGAAGGATTCTTCGATAGTCCAGCCAGCCAAACATTTGGTGACACATGGTTCCAATCAGTAAAGAAGGCAAATAAGTCTTAGCTATAGAGAACACAGTGTTTCTGTTGGGCATGAAAATAGCACCATCCAATTTGTATCATTAAGGGCCTAATTGTAAGCCAATAGGACACAGATCTGGAGGTATGCCCGGGGTAACTGGAACTCCATGTGATAACAAGGGACTGGATCCATCATATAATCCTGTTCATAAAAGTATGAATCTCCATCTTTAAACTAGTTAGGTTGTTAACCCCACCCACTGGACTCGACAGCAAAATTCCTATTGACTTCAGTGGTGCAAGATAGTTCATCAAAAAACATTTTCTGTGAAAAATTTCCAATGAAACAAACACTTTAATTCTATTGAAAAAAATCCAGGAATTATTAAAACAAAAAAGTCCCAATATGATTCAGAACAGAAACTTCCAATTCACTTCAATTCAAATGAAAAATTGTCATTTTGTTTCCTGTTGTAAACTGGAACATTTTTTTTCTTCAAATTTGAAACAAAGGGGAAATTTTCCATTCAAGATGAAGCAATTTTTTTCATTTTGATTAATTAAAAAATAAAATAAAAGATGGGAACACATTTTCTGTCTTTAAAACTTGGTTTCTTTGAAAAGCTATGTATTCATTATTTTTTTAAACCAGCTCTAGGCATAATCCCTTTTTGAAAAATAGAACAGATGAGCAAACATGGAAGAGATCCTGCACAATATTCATTCAAAGCAGAAAGATAATTGTGGTTAATT
Organism: Sternotherus odoratus; assembly: GCA_032164245.1. NCBI lineage: Eukaryota > Metazoa > Chordata > Testudines > Kinosternidae > Sternotherus > Sternotherus odoratus. The sequence goes on from JAVMKO010000007.1 coordinate 99,870,703, forward strand.
TTGCATCTTACTTCTGTGTGTTCCATTCTCTGCATCTGATAAAGTGGGCCATAGCCCACCAAAGATTATGCTGAAATAAACTGGCTAATCTCTAAGGTGCCTCCTCGTTTTATTTATGGATACAGACTAACATGGCTGCTAATCTTAAACCTTTGGTTAGACTGTGTCCTCTACCCTTTTGTGCACAGTTTCTTTAATATTCAAGCATTTGAGATTTACTAGTATAAGTGTAAAGACACATTTTAAGCTTGGGTGCCCTAATATTTGCCAAAGGAACTTCAAATTTGTGCCATATTAGTTACTTCCATAATCCATGCAATCAGGGAACAGAGACAATATCATGTGATTGGCATAACTAACCAAAGAAGCATATCTTGTGAAGTTCAGGTAAATAAAATTTGCAATGAACTGTTTGCAAGATCTTAATGTATGAACATGAGCACCACAAGGAAGTTTCCCAACAGTTTTGAATAATAAATACAAGAGACACAATCCAGCAAATAACTTGTTGGCTGTGAATTATTCATTCCTGTCTTTGTTGTCTTCAAATTAACAGACACACAGTGGTATCAGCTACAGCTCCCTGCCAAGGGCTGTCTATTGAGTCTGAGAAAAAGAGGTCTGAGGAAGCTGGCCATTGTGGCTATAAGAGGAACAACTGAGTGTCAACACAAAGATTTATGAATTTACCCTCTCAACATCCCTGGGAGAAAAGGAATCTCTCGCTCTGTCTCAGTTCATAGACTCATAGACTTTAAGGTCAGAAGGGACCACTATGAGAATCTAATCTGACCTCCTGCACAATGCAGGCCACAGAATCCATCCCACCCTTTCATGTAATAAACTCCTACCTTATGACTGAGCTATTGAAGCCCCCAAATCATGGTTTAAAGACTCCAAGGTGCAGAGAATCCTCCAGAAAGTGACCAGGGCCCCACTCTGCAGAGGAAGGTGAAAAACTCCCCAGGGTCCCTGCCAATCTGTCCTGGATGAAAATTCCTTCCCAGCCCCAAATCAGCTAAACCCTGAGCATGTGGGCAAGACTCACCAGCCAGAAACCCAGGCGAGAATTCTCTGTAGCAACTCAGATCCCACCCCATCTAACATCCCATCACAGGCCATTGGGCATATATACCACCAATAGTCAAAGATCAATTAATTGCCAAAATTAGTCTATCCCATCACATCATCTCCTCCATAAACTTATCAAGCTTTATCTCAAAGCCAGATCGGTCTTTTGGCCCCACAGCTCTCCTTGGAAGGTTGTTCCAGAATTTCACTCTCTTATGGTTAGAAACCTTCGTCTAAGTCTAAACTTCCTGATGACCAGTTTATATCCATTTATTCTTGTGTCCACATTGGTATTGATCTTAAATAATTCCTCTCCCTCCATGGTATTTCCCTTTGATATATTTATGGTGAGCAATAATATCTCCCCTCAGCCTTCTTTTGGGTAGGCTAAACAAGCCAAGCTCTTCAAGTCTCCTTTCATAAGACAGATTTTCCATTCCTTGGGTCATCCTAGTAGCCCTTCTCTCTACCTGTTCCAGTTTGAATTAACCCTTGTTAAACATGGGAGACCAGAACTGCACACAGTATTCCAGATGAGGTCTCACCAGTGCTTTGTATAATGGAAATAACACCTCCTTATCTCTACCGGAAATACATCGCTTCATGCATCCCAAGACCGCTTTCATTTTTTTCATGGCCATATCGCATTGGCAGCTCATTGTCATCCTGCAATCAACCAACACTCTGATGTCTTTCTCTGTTATTTCCAACTGCTGCGTCCCCAGTTTATAACAAAAATTCTTCTTATGAATTCCTTGCATTTTTCACTATTAAATTTCATCCTATTACTTCAGTTTAGAAGTTCATCCAGATCTTCCTGTATGATATCCTGGTCCATCTCTGTATTGGCAATACCGCCCAGCTTTGTGTCATCTGCAAACTTTATCCTCATTTTATAGGAGATTAAGGTAAATTGGAGAGAGATTAAGGGATTGAGCCTGCCCAACCACCGTGAATTGTAAATCTCCCGTTCACTTCAGTGGGGGTAGGATCAGGCATTAAAGACTAGATCCGCAAAGCTAACGAGGTGATGAACCCTCCCCAGGCACTGCACGGAGAGGTCGGGCACCTAATTTGGGACTATGGATTCCACAAGTTAGCAGGGTGCCTAGGAGCTGCTACATGAGCATTGCAATGCCTAAATCCCTTTGTGGATCGAACCCTAAGTAATTTGCCAAGCTCGCACACCATGGCTATAACAAAGGTAAAAATTGAATCCCATGTTCCTGAATCCTAGTGCAATGCTCCTAACCATGGTCCCATCTTTCCTCACCCCAGTAGGCTCTGAAGGTTGAGGCAAGGATCTGGCCTTTTGCAATTATGTGAAGAAAACCAATACAAATTCTAGGACACAGAAGATCAGAGAGAATCCCTTTCTATTTAGTCACACTTTCCAGGCCAAATAAAAATAAAATATCTCCAAGAGCTTATTTCTTAGGCAGGACTTTCCCAAAGCTCCCACAGCTGCACATTCCAGCCCCTGTATTAAATAGTACGGATGCAGCTGTGTGTTTCCATAATTCAAGTATTCAATCAAGGTTCTCTACAGGTTTAACTGTGGCGGTTGTAAATATGAAAGAAAAAAAATGCAATATCTTCTGACTGAATTAAATGTCTTAACAAAACTTTCCACGTCAAAGATTTGGCAGGGAAGGTGCTAACAATTAAAGCAGTCAGAGACAGATTAAATTTGCTGATGACAGCTCATTTCCAAGATGGTTACAGCAAGAGTCTGATAAAAGCTTATCTGAAATTCACAGTTTTGATGAGGCTTCTGCTTGTACCAGGCAGTAAATGAAACACTTTAAATAGCAGGTGATACTAAGGAAATGTCTGCCTGGAATTAGAGGGAAGATACTGGCTCCTGCTATACTTCAAGTTGCAAAATATCATAACCCCTTATGATTCTTTGAGAAAGAAAAATTCTTCCTAGGAAAACTAGGCTTTTCATTAAATGGAAATGTCTATTTTCATTAAAAAAAAAGTATTTAGGTTGGTTGGAAAAATGGGTGGTGTGGGGGGAGGAACCAATGAAAAATATTGACAGAAATGAAAAGTTGGCCCTTAGCTGGGATACTGTGTGAAGAAGATTCCAGAAGATTGCAGAAGATTCTGAGAAAGGTGACAAGAATAACCAGGGACATTAGCAAAATTCTTATATGAAGAGGGATTAGAAAGGGATCTTAGAAAAGAGATAAATAAGAAGGGATATGATAAAAGCATATCAAATATTAATGGTCTAGAGAAGGAAGGACAGAAGCCTTGTTCTCTCTATCTTGTAAGAACAAGGGGATGTTCAGTGAAACTGAATAGTGGCAAATTAAAAACTGATCAAGAAAATATATTTACACACTGCGTAATTAGACTGTGGAACTCATCGCTGTGGGATATTGATGCCAAGGACTTAGCACATTTCTAAGAGGGATTGGACACATATAGATAATAAGTATTTCCACTGCTATACTATCTACAAGAAATTTTTTGGAAGACAGAAAAAATCATGATTCAGGGTTAAACCAGGTTAAACCAGTTTAACCACTAGACTTCAGGCTGAGAATATGACAGGGGGAAAAGATGATTCTGCATCTACCAACTCAGGTGTTCATTGAGCCCTTCTCAGGAGCATTTGATGCTGTCCATGGTCAGAGACAGGACACTGGACTAGATGGACCAGTGGTCTGATCCAGTCTGGGAATTCTGATATTTCTTTGTTACGTTCCATGTGAATGGATCTCAAAAATAAAAAAAGGCATAAGATTCCTTGTGAACTGAAAGAAACAAGTTTTGACAAAGCTCTTGTGTACAGACTCATTCACCACTTTCTTGTGCTGCATTTTCTATATTAGCTCACCCAGGTATTTAACTCAAAACATATCTTTTATTAAAATCATATAAATATAAACATGTCCTTCTGGCCTTCAGCCTGTTTATTTAGTTTACAATATTCTACTTAATGAAAGATTCTTTGTTAGAGTAAAAGGTTAAAACCTTTTATGATATTTATCCTGGCAAGGCTAAATTTCCCTCTCAGATTGGGTAATTTTACACCAGCATTACTGAGAGAAGAATCAAGAGCACAGGTTGTTGAAGGCATTCACAGAACAGATTGTTGGGAGGTCGTATTATGAAATGATTGGCTAAACAGTCATTTAAATTTAATGATACCAATGCTATTGATAAGAGTCCTGGCTCTTTAAATATCCACCATCCAACGACTGTAAAAGGAAGAGATTATAGTTCAACTAAAAGGGAAAGAGCAAAGTTCCGATTTGGATGTGAACTTCTATAGAGTTTGGATCCAGGATTTTGGTTTGGCCTATGCCAGGGAAAGTATCAGGGGCAAAGTCTGGATCCCAAGCCAAACTTCGCCCAGGTTCAGGGGTTTCAAATATGTGCTTTTCTCTGCCCCGGTCTCCAGTTCTTGCATTAGCCAGCCAGTACCAAACAGAACTTTCACCAGCACATAAGTTTAAGGATTCTTCAGCCTTAGTTCATAAGAGTTTATAATCTACCAACTGGAGACGAGGATACTTTCCTAGTACGTGAAAAACATCACATTCTCTGTACCAGTAATATTGTGATTTATTTCCCACTGGTGACTGTGTAGCCATGAATGACTTTCCTTTTTGCTCTTATATTTGAAACTAGACCTCTGATATAACTCTTAAATCTAAAGCCAGGAAGGGGGTCCAAGCTGGAAGTTTCAGAACTAAATCTGTGTCTTGAAGCCATTACTTGGGGTTGTTTGATTGGGGACCCTTTCTAGTTAAATTTCTATAAGATACATGGGCTCCTGGCATATTTTTGTAAAGTAAAACCTGGCGTCCATTGCAGCCAGTCATAATGCCATATCTACCCACATCTCTCTGTGTAGATGAGATTTTCAAAGCGGACTGAGGTTTATACACAGTGGTCCCAATAACTGTAGTGGAAGCTGTCTCTCCATCTGGAGCTGCGGGGGAGGGGTTTGATTCCCAGCTCACACAGACATACCTTAGGTCTGATCAAGCTAGCCCACTAAAAAGAGAGTAACACACCCCTAGCTCAAAGTACAGGTATACTCTGATTCCCATGTTCGGATTTGAAATTCTCATTATATATAACACACAAAAATATAAACAAAAATCTGCATTAAAGAGCTTAAGGTCACAAGTCGAGTACTCCAAAAGGCTGGAAATAGCAAAATTAAGATGTCTATACACCCTTAATTTGGCCCTCTTCTGCATACACTCAGATACATTAAGATACATGATCAAATTCCATTTTTTTCCTCAAAGGACTCTGTGGGAATTATAGGCAGAATAATATCTTTTGTTCTCAAACAGGTGAGCCATCTTTTGCTTAGAACTCCTTCCTCCCATAAAAAACAACAACAACTATCCCCCTGCTGCAGATGCTCAGCATAAAACATTTCAGCACCCTAAAATTTGCTTAAGTGTATTAAAGCCAAAGAAAATCAGATTAAAAACAAAATGGAAGCTTTTTTGTTGGTGAACAGTGAGAGTGAACAGGTAACCCTTAGAACAAACTACCAAGGGACATGGTGGATTCTCCAACACTTGGGGTTTTCAACTCCAGACTGAATGAATGTAGCACAGACAGCTGCTGCCTGATCGCCCTCTCCTGGCCACAGGAGGCTCTGCAGCATCCATTCTTTGATTCTCCCTTTTCAGGGTCCTTAAGAACTCACCCAGTCCTAAAGAAATTCAACACAATCCCGAGGAGGGGTCTCATTCTTTTTACAGGCTCCAACCACAATATTGTCACATCCTCATAGTTCAAAATAACATAAAGTCTTTGAGAACCAAAACAATTTCACTGTTTCAGTTAGTACAGCTCCCTCCTTCCCGATCTCTGTCTGTTAGTTTCAGCACTGCTTCTTAGTTAAGGTCTTCATTAGGGTTACCAATCGGGCGCTCTTTCTCCGGTATTTTTGTCCAGCATCCTACCTCTAGCACTCTGTTACTTTATCCACCCCCTATACCTCTGCTGCATTTTAGAGTAGAGCAGCCGATGCAACCCAGATGTAGCTCAGCCTTTAATCATGGCTGGCCTAGGAATTGGTTCTCAATCTTATGGGGAATGTCACCCTGTTACAGTACCTTTTTGCAAGATATAATTTAGTCAAACATAAGTTATTGAATTCTATGTGAAGGCCACTCAATGGGATTCTCTAGCATGTGATATACAGGAGGTCAGACTAGATGATCTAGTATCTGTCTGATCTTATACTCTGTGTATCTATGAAGTTATAAGCACCTGAAAACAGGGTCTTATAACAAAAAAAAAAAACCTGTGATGGAGCAAGCTATGGTTGACTAAAATACTAAACATTTTCCATTACATTTTTTCAAAACTAACAAACTAAACCCTTTTAGTTTAGTTTTCCTCAAACATTTTCAATTTTCAATGGAAAAAAATGAAAAAAAACCCAAAACTTTTAAATGTCACTGAAATTGAATTGAATTTTTTTTCTTTCTCTCCCCATTTCTCCATGTTTTTCACTGGAACAGTAGGAAAAATAGAAAAGAAAAGAATGACAAGAAAGGGAAAAATATCCCAACATGTTCTGGTCTTATATGACAATATAGCAACAATACACATATGACAGTATGACAATAAATACATATTTAAAAATACAAAAATGTGCACATCATTAGAAAAGTCATTTTTGCCATTACCACTTCTTAATATTTTTGACCAGCTCTGTTAAGAGCGTATGTGTACAGCTATATGTCTACAAACATATAAGTAGGCAGAAGATATGGTTACAGATTCAGAATATCATGCTCTGAACACCAAGGGTGTGCTCCTGGTCTTTCCCTAGTTCATGCATGAGCAGTAGCCTGCTTTTACAAGCAGTGGAATAATGCAAATCCATCTGTCTGAGAACAGACTCAAGAGCTAAATATTTTAAAAGATTAATTGACTTTGCAGCAGCAAGAAGTTTTCAAAGGCCCATTAATTGCTCTTATTTATGGCAGGACTGATAGAGAAATATCCCAGTGATCAAATGAATACACCATAATTAAATAATAGATTAAGTAACATTCGTTGTTAATATACACATTGCATCACACTGCTGAGAATCAAGTTTTATACAAAGTAAATTAAATCCTTATAATTTATTTTCATCTCAGTTTCTCATATTATGTATTGATACCACAATAGTATCAATACCCTTATGTGATGGACTTGAAAGGAGTAATAATAAGAGTCTGAGGGTTCAAACAGATCCATCCCACTACACCTGCAGTAGGTGTCAAGTCCAGAGGGAGAAGTTAAAAGGGCTGGACCTGAGGAAGGAGGACAGATATCTGGCTGGTGCTCACTGAGTGAAGAAAACCTGGATGGAATCAAGGAGCTGAGTGGGGTTGTTGACAGACAGAGCTTCCCTGAAGTTTTTTGTTGGATACAATATTTTTTTAACTAGCTTTGCCCGGAGCCAACTGGACAGATGAAAGTGCACTACATTGTAAAAGTGGGAAACTTCCTCTCTAGCTTTATGACAGCTGTACTTACACAGACCTTATATGCATTTACTCTATTTATTTATTTATTTATTCATTCATTCATTCCATTATTTATCTATTTATTCATTCATTCATTCATTCATTCATTCATTCATGCAGTTACTTATTTATTTATTTGCTACCACATTGTATTGGAAATTCATGGTTCATTCGCTTTCCACTTTTACCTGTAGGTCTCTTTCATCATTAATGCTTATCAGGTATTTCTCTCCCATTAAATATACATGTTTGGGATTTGTTTTGTCCCCAGATACACTAGCTTGCATTTTCCAAGTTGAACCTCATGTTGTTGTTTTTCTGCTCATATTTCTAATCTCTCTCTGTTGCTTTATATAGTTTCTCTGTTTACTGGTTTTCAAAACTGTGGAATGGAAAACTACATTATAAATATGTCTATAACATTTATCTACATATGGTGTAGATAAAAAATATTGGCTGTCAGCAATATATCTGCATAGTAAACAACATATAGTACACTGAAACTCTGAATCTTTGATCTGCTAGTGCATTGTACCTCATTTTATTGACTGACAGCACATTTTAACCTCATGATGTTCACATCAGATACAATGGCAGACTGGAGATGATATAATACATGATAAAATTCTTTCTCCCCTTATGGATAATTGTTGTATACAAGGGAAGTTTCTTCCTAATTTACAGAAGCTAGTGGCTGATATATACCACAACAGTCCCAATCTGTTCTATAGTAATATCAGAAATTGTTAATTGGAGGAGCAGAGTTAAAGTACAGCTGACAATTTTATGGTCTGTCAACTGTATGTTCATAGTTTAGTGAAATTTGCTAAAAAATAAGTAGGATTTCTACAACTGATATTTAACCTCTCTGAATTAAAGTAATACTGGGATTAATAAGAGCACAAGATCTTATCAAAATGATTCTGATATCCCCAGAAGCTTCTCTCTCAACTCTGGTCATCTCAATGGTTAGGATCAATAGAAAGGTGCGAACATCATTTCCTTTTTTGTTGGAATAACAACTATGAAAAGGAGGATCATACATGGTAGTGTTAGGACCAAATGATTAGCCGTTGCAATTCTGAGATTGACCACATCCGTGATTGTTACTGAAACGTTGTGGTGGAAAAATATATTCAATTTTGATTAGTAATATTTATGAGCAAGACATAAACTTTCTTTTGTATCACCAGCAGCTTTTTCATTAGTATACCAGTGATTCTGGTCTAGTGATCAAATTAGACCTCTGCAGATATTGGGTGGAATTCCTGTGTCAGGAGATCACATGCAAATCACACGGAGTGGGGCAAGTTCTGTTACTCTTAATCACAATATGTACTGTCTTACTATATGAACAGTGCCATATTCTCATTGATATCAATGGTCATAGTGGTTTGTGGAGTAAGATGCTACTTATCATAACTATTGGAATCTGGCCTTTGATGAATAAAATGCTTATGGGTTTAACATCTCTATTATTGTCTTCTTTTATTGATAGCAAATTCCACTCTATTCCTGTTCTAATATTGCAGGCATCACCAGGCTATCTGGGCACACATTTTAATTCCTGGATGGCAAGGGGGAGACTTGATAGGAAAGAGAGACTACCATAGAGACCTTTGTGATCTTGCTGTGTCACTAGATTACACTGATTTCTTAGTGTGGGGTGGCAGGTAGAATAGGTTGCCAAGTAGGATCTAAGGTGGCACAAGGTTGAGAGAAGTTAAACTCTCTATTTGGGCAAAGACCTGGTTCTGTTAGCTCAGGTCCCTTGTAGCTGAGAAGAGGAAGCTCAGATGTAAGGTTGCCTTTAACAATATCTAATCTATTTGTATATAGCAGTGTATCTTTTATTACACATTTCAAACTATGACCATACAAGGCCCCTGACCACATATAGGCTAGTAATAATGTCGAAATCACTTCCAACTTTAATAGCATAGCACATTTAATAACATAGCACATAAAAGAGAGCTGGATAAATTCATGGAGGCTAAGTCCATAAATGGCTATTAGCCGGGATGGGTAATGAATGGTGTCCCTAGCCTCTGTCTGTCAGAGGGGGGGTGATGGATGGCAGGAGAGAGATCGCTCGATCATACCTGTTAGGTTCACTCACTCCGGGGCACCTGGCATTGGCCACTGTCGGTAGACAGGATGCTGGGCTAGATGGACCTTTGGTCTGACCCAGTATGGCCGTTCTTATGTTCTTATGTTCTTATTTAAGAATCATCAAATAGCTTCTATGCCTTATGCAAGCACCGCACAGAGTGGTGATAGGAAGAGCGTCATATTGGGTGGTGATAAGTCTGCCATGTGATAAATGCAATTTATCATGCACCTTTGACTGTTTCTCCTGAACTGTGACCACTAATGCATCAATGCCAGGGATTAACCCAATATCCCAAACACCTGAACAGCTGTTAAGAACTGTCATTTGTTCTTCGACCCATCACAAAAATGCTTGCTGGCTCTTTTCCTGGACCAATTTAGAACTTTCCCCCCAAAAAATTACTTTTCTGAAACCCAGGATGAGCAGTATTGAATCTTGGACCCATGACATATTTATATATCTTACAGTGCTGTAGCGCTAGGAATGAGATATTTATATCTTTGCAAAGGAAGATTTCCATCTCTCAACTGGGACACAGAAGAATTGGGTCTGTTCTTGGATTCAGAGTTATCAGATCATAAAGGTCAAACATTTTGCAAACTGGTTTATGATCATTTTCTGGAGGTTTACACTTTCTCAGTCATGTTTCCATGTTGCACAGTGAGACCCAAGAGAATAAGGTTACTAGGATTTCTGTGGGGAAGAATATGAAAAAATGCAAAGAACATACTGTCCCTCTACACAATTGCAGTGGTAGTGCTTTCCTGGGGCCTCCTGTCCATTTTTTTGCCACCAATCTGATGAACAAGTCAGCTTCCCTTAAGGAATCTGTCCTTCAGTGAAAGAGTCTGTATTCCAGAGAACTGTTTTTTCCCATTAATAATATCCCATATCCCCATCTAAATCTGTATTCAAACACCACATGCATGAAGGTATTTTTCTGTCTTGGCAATATTTTTTTCAGAAAAAATTGATCGGGGCTTGATTGTCACCTGTGGGGCTATCCAAAGGAGTTTGGTTTGGCCTCACTGTTAAGCATTTGAGGCTCCAAATTCATTTTCCCGTATCATACAAATCCTTATGTTATCTCCTTTTTAACTTCTCTGTCTCCTTTCCTTGCAGCTAATAAGGAAACTGAAGGAAACTTCAGAACTGATGGCTACCACTAAGCCGGCTACAAAGATGAGCTTTCACAGGTAATTTTTCCACTGCGTTTTCTAATATATTGTGCCCTTGGGATTGTACTTAATTTTTTTAAATGATTTTAGTTGCATTAAAGCAGTGTCTAGAGGTTTCATTGCAGACCAGGCCCCCAGGTGAACAGTATATACATAACTGACAAACAGCCCCTGCCCTAAAAAGCTTACAATCTAAATGGACAAGACAAAGAAAATATTATTATCCTCATTTTACAGACAGGGGTAAATAAAGTGACTGCTTCACACAGTATAAACTGTTCAGGAAGGACAGGCAGGGGAGAAACGTTGCAGGAATTGCACTTTATGTAAGAGAACAATATGATTACCCAGAGCTCCAGTATGAAACTGGAGAAAAGCCTATTGAAGCAAGAGCAACAATGGTGTTGTCATGGTGGACATCTGCTATAGAGGATGACATAAAAGGATGGGGTAGATGAGGCCTTCTTCGGACAACAAACAGAAGTTTCGATATCACAGGTCCTGGTCCTCATGTGGGACTTCAATCACCCTAACATCTGCTGGGAGAACAAAACAGCAGTGCACGAACAATCCAGGATGCTTTTGGAGAGTGTTGGGGAGGTGGAAGTGCTGGAGGAACCAACTAGGGGCCATATTCCTCTTGGACTGCTGCTCACAAACAGGGAAGAATTAGTAGGGTAAGTGGAAGTCATATCTGACCGACCTGATTGCCTTCTATGATGAGATAACTGGCTCTTTGGATATGGGGAAAGCAGCGGATGTGATATATCTTGACTTTAGCCAAACTTTTGATATGGTCTCCCACAGTATCCTTGCCAGCAACTTAAAGAAGTATGGATTCGATGAATGGACTATAAGGTGGATAGAAAGCTGGCTAGATTGTCAGGCTGAACAGGTAGTAATCAACGACTCAATGTCTAGTTGGCAGCCAGTATCAAGCAAAGTGCCCAAAGGGTCAGTCCTGGGGCTGTTTTTTTCAGTATCTTAATTAATGATCTAGATGATGGGATGGATTGAACCCTCAGCATTTTGTGGATGGCACTAAGCTGGGGGAAGAGGTAGATATGCTGGTGGGTAGGGATAGGGTCCATAGTGACCTAGACAAATTGGAGGATTGGGCCAAAATAAATCTGATGAGATTCAGCAAGGACAAGTGCAGAGTCCGTCACTTAGGACAGAAGAATCCCATCTACTGCTACAGGTTGGGGACCAACTGGCTAAGTGGAAGTTCTTCAGAAAAGGACCTGAGAATTATAGAGGAGAAGCTGGATATTTGTCAATGGTGTGCCCTTCTTGTTGCCAAGAAGGCTAACGCATATTGGGCTCAATTAGTAGAAGCATTTCCAGCATATTGAGGGAAGTGATTATTACCCTCTATTCAGCACTGGTGAGTCCACATGTGGAGTATTGCATACAGTTTTGGGTCCCCCACAACATAAGGGATGTGGAAAAAATTAGAGAGAGTCCAGCGGAGGGCAACAAAAATGATTAGGGGGCTGGAGCACATGACTTATGAGGAGAGGCTGGGGGAACTGGGCTTGTTTAGTCTGCAGAAGAGAAGAATGAGGGGGATTTTGATAGCAGCCTTCAACTATACTGAAGTGGGGTTCTAATGAGGATGGAGCTAGGCTATTCTCAGTGATGGCAGATGACAGAATCAAGAGCAATGGTCTCAAGTTGCAGTGGGGGAGGTCTGGGTTGGATATAAATCCATTTCACTAGGAGGGTGATGAAAAACTGAAGCGGGTTACCTGTGGAGGTGGTGGAATCTCCATCCTTGAGGCCCCGCTTGACAAAGCGCTGGCTGGTATGATTTAGTTGGGGTTGGTCCATCTTTGAACAGGGAGTTGGACTAGTTGACCTCCTGAGGTCTCTTCCAACCCTAATCTCCTATGATTCTGTGCTATAGCAAGGAACTGAACTCAGGTTTTCTAGATGCTGCCCTAGAAATCTAATTATAGGATTTAACCACTGCACCATCCTTCCTACTATTTCCTTAGTCTCATGCTTATAAATCTGAATCCAGCTAGTTTAACAACACACCCAATCCTACTTTGAGCTTTATTGGTAGCTGAACATACCCAGAGTGCTGCATAAAACTAATGGAGACACAGTCTTAAGTGGGGAGGTGCTGTCCACTCTGAACACCCACTGAGTCATTTGACCCTGGGGGAAAGGGAACAATTAAGGGAGAAGCAGAAAATGTTAAAGTTTTCACTGTCCAGGTTGCACAGACCTTGCCTGAAGAAAATCCACTGAAGCTCTGCCGTGGGGCATGTGGTAGCCCTGTGAGGGGCATTGAAAACAGCCCATGCTTATCCCAGAGTGATTTGAACTGAGAATTGGCATGCTTGCAGACTTTTGTTCCTCTCATGTGACTGTGGAGAGAGAGATAAAATGGGCAAAAGGGAAGAACATAGCAGAGAGAGGGCAGCTCAGGGAATACTTCTGAGAGAGGGAATGTGCTTTGCAGCAATTTGTGCTGCCTTCCAGCCAATATGCTACCTCCAGGGTGGGGATCAGAAGGGACTGCTTAAAGGTCCCCTTAGTGAAAACCCCTTGTTATGCCTTGGTATAATCCATTCCACTCTACAGAGGCTCTGCCCAGCCTTTTCAGAGAGAAGGAATGACTCTGTTGGGGAGCTGGCATGTTCTGATCGGTGCGCTGTTGTCCAGAGAAACCTGCCTTTTCTGAGACAACCTCTTCTATGATCAGAACTGGTGAATTATCAGATTGGTGCAGTGTACCTGACAAGGCCAGAAGACACACAGAGCTCTGGGAGCCGCTAGACGTGAATGAATGGTCTATCAAGTTGGTTGGGTCATTCGTGAAGCTGGAGGAAGAGCCAACCAGGAATGTGGGAGGGGGAGCTAGGTAGAAAGTAGCTGAGAGAGATTTAAGAAGTTCGGCCTGTTTAGATTATCCAAGAAAATGTTAAAGGGTGACTTAGCCACAGTCTGTAAGTACCTACACGGGAAAGAGATTTCTGATAGTAGACAGTTCTTTAATGTAGCAGAAAAAAAGAAATAATGAGATCCAGTGGTTGGAAGCTGGAACTAGAGAAATTCAGACTAGCAATAAGGCACATCTGTTTAACCTATACCGGAGAAAAGTCCACTATAGAAACAATGAGATTCTCCATCGCTTGAAGTCCTTTTAAATCAAGACTGGTTCTATTTATAAATGATATGCTATAGCTCAAACAGAAGTTATGGGTTTGATGTGGAAATTATTGGTGGAGTTTCTCTGGCCTGTGTTATACCGGAGGAGATCAGATTTGGTGAGCCGAATGGTTCCATCCATCCTTAAACTCCCCAGTTCTATGAAAATGATTGATAACTCGTGTAGACAATGAACAGAACTCTTTCTTCCCCTTGTCCTTCTCCCCGCTGCATTTCTGCCAGAAGTGCCTTGCACTAGGAGTTTCTACTGGTTATTTCTTGGCTGCTTCATTGTCTTCTAAGGGTACTCTACACTGAACACTCCTTTTGATAGTGTATACACTACATATTCTGCACGCCCCCCCTAGCATGGGTACAAATAGCAGTGTAGATTGTGATGCATGGCTGAGGTGTGTAGAATAAAGACACTCTTGAACCCTGTGGCTATGCAACTGAGTAATATGCCCTACTGGACTCTGGACTCACTCGGGCAGCACCTCCCTGTCTATAATACTATTTTTAGCAGTGCTGTGTCCTGCTGCCTGTCCTACCATAGGGAATGACTCCAGCAGCCCCTTGCTACTGGCAGGCAGTTCCCTGTTGCCAGAGCTTTCCCCCGCGGTGGGGAAAGGTTCTGGAGGTAGGGAGGTGCGAGAGCCATTCCCAACGGCAGGCCAAGACTCTGACAGTGGGGAAATGCCGTGGTGGGGGAGCAGTGGAGATGATGGAGACAGGTACCACCAGCTCCCCGCTCCAGAGCTCGTCCCTGCTTCCTTGCCACTGCCAGAGCCTTTCACTGACACATGTAGCTGCACATTGATGTGTATAACAACACATGTTTTTCCCTGCGGCGTGTAGTTACACCTACCCTACAGGCCACCACAAGTGGTGTGCAGTGTAGCTGTAGCCAAAGAGTCCTGGGTGACTGAAACCGGGCACTGAAAAGCCGGGGGACACCCATTGCTTTACTTGTCCCCTGAGAGCTGGAGTCGCCCTGTTTTGCTATCATTAACTGATGACATAAGATCCTGTTGCCAATAAACATACGTCATCTGCTATTCCATTGCCATTCTGACCCTGGAACGGATGCCTCTTGTTACACCAGCTAGTGTTGGCTGCTGAAATTGTTTTCTGTATGCAGTTTGATTGGGTCTCACTCACACATAGTTGGGGCCCTACCAAATTCACAGTCCATTTCGGTCCATTTCGTGGTCATGGGATTTTAAAAATGATTAGTTTAATGATTTCCGATATTTATATTTGAAATTTCACAGTGGTATAACCATAGGGAACCTGACCCAAAAGAGGATTGTGAGGAAGGAGAGGGGTCACAAGACTATTGGGTAGGGGTCACAGTATAGCCACCCTTACTTCTGCGCTGCTGCTGACTGGGGCGTTGGAGAAGAGTGGGCAGAGCAGCCGTGAAGGTCACATGGTATGGGGGTGTCATCACATTTTGGCGGAGGAGGCAGAGCTAGCATTGAGTGGGTGACCACCCAGGGCCCCATCGTCCGGGGGATGCTGCGGTCCCCCCCCACAGCCAGTCTAAGGCCCCTTTAACCTCTGAATGCTGGGTCCAGAGCCAGAAAGGGGCAGGGCTGGGACAATGTTTGTAGCAGTGGGGGGGATGCACCGGTGCCAGAAGGAGGGGGGACTGGCATCCATGCCCCCCACTTTTTAATGTGCGGAATATTTTGGGCAGCAGGGGGTCGACACGGGCTGCGCTTTGCAGTGGGGGTGCGGATAGTGCCTGTCATGAAGGGCAGCCCCTGTCAGCACCACTGCATGCTTGCCTGAAGCGTACAGTTGGGAGGTGTGTGTGCGGATACAATGCTGCCCCCGCCCCCTACTCTACAACCATGTTAAAAAAGGGGCAGCAAGGCCCCTATCTCCCCTACACCCACTTCTCCTACCATGTGCTGAGCTCCAACTGCTAGTCCTGAGGAGAGGACTTCCTCTGCACGGGCCACTCCCGGGGCCACGTCGTGCCCATCTCTGAGAACTTCCTCCGGCTACAAGAAGCTCCACAGCTGCTCGCTATATACTGCCCTCCTCTGCTCCCCATGACTGGTATATATATAAAGTAAAAATTACCTCAGAAATGGCTGGCTTTCCTAATTCTTCCATTTCTTGTTTTACAGGACAGTCACTTTCCTTGAGAGGTCAGCAATGCAGCTAACAGATGGTGCAGCAGGACCAGCAGCCAGGAGGGATACTTTGCTAACGAAAGAGGAAACAATTTTCAGGATTTCCCTTGCATATTGCAGGCTTTGGTTTGTTTGCTTGTTTGCTTGGACAGCCTGTATCTCCTTGGCATCAGCTTCATAGAATTTTGCCTGTGGTTGAGGATACGTCCAATACTGGTAACAAATCTCTTTTATTTTCTCCCCTTGGACTGTATTAGGGTTATAGCTTTGGAAACAAGTAGCACCAGCTGGGTTATCTCTGTTGCTGATACCTCCAGTGGCTCAGGGCGTTGCTATGGGAAGGCATTTATGGATCTCTGAACTGTTGTCAATGTTAGCATCCGAGCAAATAGCATCTTGCAGGTCGGGGACTGGAACTGGCAATAACTCTCCAAAAAAAGGGGCAGCGTTCATGACCTCAAGATTTAATATGCTAAACTAGAAGATGACTTTCAATTGCAAAGTACCTCCAAGAGCTCTCAAAAGCAATGAGACTGATAGCACAATGGCAATGTTTACAAGAGACGGAATAGCATTGCAAAGAAAGCTCACACACTGCTTTGGATATAAGTAGCTGTTTGACTCAATGGTGACCAGGTGCTCTGTTTTGTTAATGCTATAACTTCCACTTTCATAACAGCTAAAGTTGCTTTTCCAGACCTAGAACTGGTAGTCCGTTGCTAAGCAGCCACAAATCTAAGCACATGCTTAAGCACAAGTATCAGGGGGTGTTAGGCTGTATCCACAAAAACAACAAGGAGTCTGGGGGCACCTTAAAGACTAACAGATTTATTTGGGAACAAGCTTTCATGGGTAAAACCCACTTCTTCAGATGCATGGACTGAAAATGACAGATGCAGGTGATATTATACTGATACATGAAGAGAAGGGAGTTACCTGACAAGTCTGGCGGGTCAAGTGGCAGCAAACAGCTGGTAGGTGCATGCGGGTGCATTTTTTCCTCAAATGAAAAGTCTCGGTATCCTTTTTGGAGCCAGATTTGGAGGCAGAATGGGCCACACAGAGCAATTCTGTCATCTGGTACCATTGAGAACAGTCTAGATCCATCCTCTTTAGAACCCCCTTTCAGGTAGTTGAAAGCAGCTATCAAATCTCCCCTCAGTCTTCTCTTCTATAGACTAAACAATCCCAGTTCTCTCAGCCTCTCCTCATAAGTCATGTGCCCCAGCCCCCTAATCATTTTTGTTGCCCTCCTCTGGACTCTTTCCAATTTTTCCACATCCTTCTTGTAGTGTGGGGCCCAAAACTGGACACAGTACTCCAGATGAGGCCTCACCAATGCCCAATAGAGGGGCATAATCACATCCCTTGATCTGCTGGCAATGCCGCTTCTTATACAACCCAAAATGCCATTAGCCTTCTTGGCAACAAGGGCACACTGTTGACTCATATCCAGCTTCTCATCCACTCTAACCCCTAGGTCCTTTTCTGCAGAATTACATCCTTCAGGAGACTAAATCATGGTGCCACAGACAGAGAACTTGGTGGACTAAGATTTTGTTCAAGGTCATTCAGTAAGTCAGTGATGGGCTGAGAACAGAACAAAGGAGTCTATTTTATTCTATACAAGTTCTTATACCATGCTCATCACTGTAGAAACTGAGCACCTTGTGCTCATGTCTCATGCAACGGGACTAGCACCTATGGTGTGATGTTCTTTTATCCTCTCTAGTCTTTCCTCTCACTCCCCTAGACCATGCTCCTTTCTGATTGTTTCAGCTTTTGTTACAGTTTACATTTGTTTTTGTCAAACAATATCAAGGAATGCCTGGAAAATCAATGTTTAATAAGTTACAGTAATGTTTTCAACTTCCCGTCATCTGCTTTAATGTACACATGTACACTGCCATCTCTCATCCCTTTCTACATCCATCTTGTTATCAGCAAGGTATAACTTAATGTACAGCTAACTCTTTCCTGGGTGACCTCCCAGTACACAGGACGGGGGATGCATCTTAGAAGAGTTGTTCTTTCTTGGCAGCAAAGGTGACACATAACGGTATGGAAGCGACAGCACAGAACTTCAAGAGGAACTTTCACACTTGGGCAAACTTTCTGAGAGAGACTATTTGGCCAAAAGGGAATTCATCAGACCTGCCAAACTGTTTCTTCTTGCAGGGATCGCTGTTTGAATCAGAGCGGTCTTCCTTGCTTCCTAGAAGCTCTCCCTCCTTAAACATGCCGTGGAATCAGAATCATTGGCTGGATTCTCAGCTGCTGTGAATCAGTGCAGTGTTGATGCTAATGGCACTACGCCCACTTACATCAGATGAGGATATGGCCTCTTGTGTTTATAAGTGTTAGTTTCTTAGGTGCAGACCCTTACAAGTATTGAGGCACCTATCTCCCATTAACTTCATTAGAAGTAAGGTGCCTAAATGCCTTTTGCAAAGCCGGGACTTTTACATCTGTGGTTTTAGGAGAATTGCTGCCTTACATCTGTGGCCACAAAGGATCAACTCTCAGAGTCACAACCGAATTCCTAATGATACCCATTTCCCCCAGCCATCTGCCCCTACCACTTTGAGAAAATGAGGCTTTTGCCCTTCAGTGGAACAGGGCTATCCAATGGCCATCTAAAAAGTGCAGATACAACTGCACCCTGTTACCTACCCATCCTTCCCCCATTGAGATGAAGTAGCTTCCCTGGAGAAGTTTCACAGCCATTGCCTGGCCTGATACTGAGAATGCCTCCTTCCACCCTCTTATGTGTCTGCTCAGTGCTTGACCCAGATCTGCGGGCTGGTTGCTGGGCTCTAGGGTTTGGCCCATTTTGAAGGCAATAGAAAGAAGTGTAGCTTTGATCAGGGTTGTTTTTTTTTTAAGGGGGAGGAGAATGTAGCCTTCTGTTTTATTTTAAGACTATAAATGCCGCTGAGAAAAATTCACATTGTGCCCACACTAGTTATTAAACTGATTTTAGTTATTCCATTGCACACCCCTTTGTTTGGTTGATGAGTGCCTTATTTGGGTGCATCTTAAACCTCTTCCCAGTGCACTTCAGCTAAGTAAACAAGCAAGCAAAAATCTCCACTCTGAAAGAGAAATGAGGGTTCACACAGGATTTAAATAAACTGGTTTAAAATTCAGTTAAACCAATGCAATGTGACATGCATACGGGCCCTGAACCAGAGCAAGAAATCAGCTGAATGCAAAATTCATGGGGGGGGGGGACCTCTTGAACGGATCCCCCGACATCAGCCCTCCACCATCTCTTTTAGTGCTTCATGTAACCAATGCAGCTGATTTCAAACTTGCCAGGCCAGACTGGAACAGTAAAAGGGGTAACACCTGAACAGCTGTGTTAGCATTCCCCCACCATCCCCTCATTTTCACTGAAGCGGCAGCAACTTTATATGCTCAGCTGTGCCTTGCTTTTTCTTCTCCTTTTTAATAGCTTTAAATAGTCATTGCTGGAGCATGCAAAGTTTCTCTTTTCCCAGCTGTGGTAAAGTCTTAGATCAGCCTTTTTGAATTCATAAAACTCTTCAGACTCAGATTTAGTGCGGACTTGGGGGATGAAAAAGGCAGGCAAGTAGTGAATTGGGGAATGAGGACCAGCCCGCTCATCCGGATCCCAAAGACGCTGAAATGACTCGGAACTCCCACATAGATTTCTTCATTCAATTCATTACCAGTTGGCATTTAGAGATAACATTAAGGAACTTTTTGTTTCTCCACTTGGCTTTAATTGCATGCCTTATTAGGATTATCTTTCTGATAATGGCAAATATTTCAATAGATGCTTCAGTGTTGTGCAAAAGCGGAAGAAATTTATTTATTGTAGAATGTTATTAATGAATGTTTACAAGTCTCAATGCTGGCAATTTAAAGGTTTGGGGAGATACCTTTTTTGAGAGCTCAACTGAGCAAGAGAGACATTCTTTTTAAAATAAGCGAGGCTTCCTTTTATTTTATTTTTCCTGTGGAAAATGTGAAATTGTTCTTCAAATGCTAACTATTCTAACCAGTTTTGTATTGAATCATGAATGCATTTTAATTCACCATTCAAAACATCATAGCATTTAATATTTTGTCTCCCTATATGCTACAAGAGGCTTTTTTTAACCTTCTGCAATTTCTTTTATACAGTCTGATTAAAATCCAATTAATTGCAAACACAATTAAATCTAGAGTACTTTGCAGAGGAAGGCCGACAAAAGTAAAGTTGTCAATCAAAAATCCAACAGCGAGCAGCAATTGGTAACTAATGTAACTTTCAGCCAATAAAAACATGAAGAAAAAAAACCTCCTACATTAAGGGCTTATTGCAATATGAAAGTTTATTAGGAAATATCTTACTTCTTTGATTGTTGTTCCACTTATCATCAGATCAATACAATTTTGTTTATATAGCACCTTTCATGAAAAGCCATCCCAAGGCACTTCACAATAATAAATATACATACAATAAAAAGGCAATTAAAAATACAATAAAAGCCAAATTAAACATTAATGTACAATCCAATCTTATTGCAAAATCAGTGCTGCCAAGGAACACTTTGATGGCATCCAAACTTTCCTCAAATTTTGTTTTTATTGGTATTTTGAAATTTACAAAACCAATAAAATCACAGCCCTAATAAATACCAAATGGAGTGTATGCATGATACATTGGAATTTCCTGCTGTTTTTCTTGCAGAGGGTGAGGAGGCATTAAGCCAATAAATAGAAGGGCAGATCTTCAGCAAGTGTAAATCAATATTGCCTTTAACTTCAATGAGAGTATACTGATTTATAGTGGCACCTTGCAAATTTGATATACAAGTGATAGGCCAGTTGCTCCCCACATTTTTTGGGGAGGATTTGGGTTGTGGTTTTTTTTGGGGGGGTGCATTTTTTGGTGCCAGTGTCTTTCCATTCACTTCAGTAGAGTTACACAAGTATATGATTGGTACAACCCAGTGGAGAATCAGTCGACATGTATATACATCATTTCACTTGTCAATGCTGTCCACAAATTTCAATACACAGGGCTCAGGTCTGCCTTTGGGTGACTCATGTTAAAAACTGTACTCTTAAGAACATAAGAACATAACATAAGAAAGGCTATACTAGGTCAGACCAAAGGTCCATCCAGGCCCGTATCCTGCCTACCAACAGTGGCCAATGCCAGGTGCCCCAGAGTGAGTGAACCTAACAGGTGATGATCAAGTGATCTCTCTCCTGCCATCCATCACCTCCCTCTGCCAAACAGAGGGTAGGGACAGCATTCCTTACCCATCCTGGCTAATAGCCATTCATGGACTTAAACTCCATGAATTTATCCAGTTCTTTTAAAAACCCTGCTATAGTCTAGTTTAAGGGACACTTGTATTCAATTGGACCTCAAGAGACATCCAGTTGTCCCAAGAGTACTGTCTTGTATAACAGCTGCCGTATGATAACTGAGGTGGGTTAAGCAAACTCCTGCTGACTTGGCTAGGGATCTGAAAGAGCTGCTGCCTATGAAACCCAGAGGGCTCTCCTCACTAGATTTCTGGCAGCGATAACACACAAGGTCCATCTGCAGTAGCGCTACTCCAGTTGATAACGTGCCACTGCTTTGCAAAGGTAGTGACCCTTCAAGGGGACTTTTTTCTTTCTTTCCTTACGCAGTCTAATGTGATTTGGCCATTCTGATGAAACTGGGTTTCAAAGATGTTTATCATGCCGAGTGAGATCTGTTTCTCCTCTTCTCCCTCAGCTCATTTTCAGGAGAAACAGATGAGGTTTATGAGATCACCTCCCCACTACTTCTTTAGGATTTGAATTGGCTGCTTCCTAAACACCTCAACTGCTCTTGCAGCACCCCAAGGCTGCATTTCACAACACTATATTAGTAGTGTGAGCATGGGACTGAGAGCCAAGAGATAGCAGCAAATTAGCAGGAACGAATTCATCCAGTCTCCCAGTTTTCTTGAATAGCCACTTGCCCGTCCTACCTCCTACTGTATCTATCTCTCTGAGAGACCTGGGGCCTGAAGTCCTTGAGATGGGGGAGCTCACTATCGAAACCTTTGGGGAAATAGAAGAGTGGTACAGAGCTGCTTGAAAATTCAGCGGAGGTAGAGGGGCTCCATTGGGGAGGGAGCTCTCTCTTGACATCTGTTGCTGAGCAGGAGGGAAAGAACTCAATGGGTGGGGCCTCATCTGCATTTCAGTTTCATGACCGTTTGGGGGCATTTTGGTTTAAACCTAGTGATGTTTTGAGTTTGGGGCAATAAAAAGCAATTGTCCCTGCTGGGAAATGAAGGGAAAAGAGAACTGCACCCAATCTGTCTGTTCTGAGAGCTCATCCTGACCGAAACCACAGGCAGACCATGCTGGGTCAGACCATAGGTCCATCTAGCCCAGTATCCTGTCTTCCAACAGTGGCCAATGCCAGGTGCCCTAGAGGGAATGAACAAACAGAATAGGTAATCATCAAGTGATCTATCGCCTATTTCTAGCTTCTGACAGACAGAGGCTAGGGACACCATCCATGCCCATCCTGATTAATAGCTATTGATGAACCTACACTCCATGAATTTATCTAGGTTTTTTTTTAACCCTGTTATAGGCTTGGCCCTCACAACATCCTTTGGCAAAGAGTTTCACAGCTGGACTGTGCTTTGTGTGAAGAAATACTTCCTTTTGTTTGTTTTAAACCTGCTGCCTAATAATTTCATTGGGTGACCCCTAGGTCATGTGTTATGAGAAAGTGTAAATAACACTTCCTTATTTTACTTTCTCCACACCAGTCATGATTTTATAGACCTCTATCATATTCCCCCTTAGTCCTTTTTCATGTTTAGTTTCACTTTCAAATTATAGTAACTCTGTCTCGAGGTGATGAATGCATGGATTGCTGTGGCTAGTTCCTTGTGTAGGAGGAAGGGTTTAATAGGAAGCTGGAGGTAAAAGAAGGCACTTTTGTAGTCACGGATGCTACCAGGCCATCTGGTTTCCGTGATCCAGTCTCAGGTTTTTGTGTTAATTTGCTGACTTTGGACTGTGCATCTTCAAAAGAAGGGAGGAACAGGAATCCAGGTTCTTCAGTGCATTTTCCTCTCCTATCCAGCATCTCTTCAGTGTTGGTTGGCTTGAGTTTGAAACAGCTGCTCAAATTGATGGCTCACACTCAACTTATTCCCTGTTTGCCTCTGTTTCTCCAACCATAATAGAGAAATAGTAATATTTAATTCATGTATGTAACAGCAGTGTTGTGAGTAGTCAGTGGGCCTCTCTCTGGTCTTTTACACCAGATTTACACCAGTGTAACTCAATTGATTTAGTCCCAATTTACACTGGTGTTAGCTAAGAATCCAGGCCAGTATCTGTAAAGTGTTTGAAAGACGTGAAGTTCTTTGTGGTCAATATTATAATTTGTTACACAATATAAATAAAAGACAGAGATGATCTTCTGAACCTAAAATCACTTTGCAGTTACATAGCTCTCCTCATAGCAGGAGCTCACAAAGCTGATTATGGACTTGGGTGCTGGTTCAGCAGATAACTTAAAGACATGTTTAACTTTAAGCACTTGAGTAATTCCATCCATAGTCAGAAAAGCACTAACACGTGCTTAAATGTTTTGTTGAATAGGGGTCTGAATTAGTTAAGCCTCCTGAAACTCCTTGATAGATTTTAAAAATAAATGATAAGTGAACAGCTTTGAAAATCTCAGCCTAAGGGCAGGGCCACACTAGTCGCTGGATCGGCGGGTAGCGATCAATCTCTCAAGGGTCGATTTACCGTGCCTGGTTTCTCCCATCAACTCCAATACTCCAGCGCCAGAAGAGGCGCAGGCGGAGTCAATGGTGGAGCAGCAGCAGTCGACTCAGCACCATGAAGATATAGGTACCTCGACATCAGCTACGTTATTCTTGTAGCTGAAGTTGCCTATTTTAGGTCAATCCCTTCCTCCCTGCCCAGTGTAGACCAGGGCTAAGACTGATCCAGGAAATCATCCCGATTCAGGAATGGTGTTTAAGCACAGGTTTAGCTCCCATTAACATCAAATGGGACTTAAATTTATCACATGCATAGATGTTTTCCCAAATAGTGATTGTCTTAATCACGTGTTTAAATGCTTTCCTGGAATGAGGCCTAAATGACTTACTCAAGGTCACATAATGTCTGAATTAATGCTTGCTGAAGTCAATAGGAGCTGTCCATTGATTTCAATGGGCTTTGGATCAGTCCTGAATGAATGAATCAGCATTCATGGCAATAGTAAAATGTTCTCATCTTGAAAGTCCCCTGCCCTACCCCTTAGACACACTTCCTCCCTGTGCTGTTTAAACAAAATGATGCCACTTTTCACTAGTGGCAGATGCAGTTGTGAAGCAAAGGGAATGACTGGGAAGGGTGTAATAATTACCACACAATACAGAAATCCTCCAGTGCATTCCCTGCAGGACTATGATCTCAGAGAATTTCTGTGAGGCCCCCTTCAAGTAATTACTGTCACTTCATGCTTATCTGCCGGCTCTCTCACTAGGTTTTCTCTTTCTTCCCTTCCTTGGCGAAGATACCGACGCTGACAAAAGGAGCCATTTGTCAAGGAGCCAGTGTGCCACCTTTTCTTTCCTCTTTCTTTGCTGAAATTATGTGAGAGATTACAGTCCAGCCTGGGACAATATGTACCTTATCATCTAAATAATAGACCACATAATAATCAATGACAAATGGCCATTAGCAGGAGCTGATACAGCTGTGTCATTGAATACGGTGCCGCTTGACACAGCCAGTTCGGACATCTTTATTTCAAATATATATAATCACAGCAGAATTTTACACAGATCACCAGGGCTGATTACATAAGTACAAAGCCTTCTGCATTGCTATACTTGAAACACTTAGTGCTAGAGGCTTTAGGAGAGGCAATGCAGGTGGTCTTTTATTTTTTCTTTCTTAAGGGAACTGAGTGGAGGTGAATGGTGCCATGTGGCTAAATCCAGAGAAACATCTACCCTATCCAGAGGATAGGCATTGTAACACAAATATATGGAGGTACACCTATCTCATAGAGCTGGAAGGACCTTGAAAGGTCATCAAGTCAGTCCCCTGCCTACACTAGCAGGACCAAGTACTGTCCCCTGAGAGATTTTTTGCCCCAGATCGTTAAATGGCCCTCTAAAGGATTGAACTCACAACACTGGTTTTAGCAGGCCAATGCTCAAACCACTGAGCTAGCCCTCCCTCCAAGTTTAGACAAGCTTCCACAGCAATGTCAAGGCCTCCCATCTTGACCTGGGCTGGAGCAATTGTAATAGTTGCCATCTTGGTGATACACTAGCTATTGAACCAGTGACTTCCAGAACTAAAAGCACAAGCTACACTAGCTTGAGCTAAGGCTTCCTAGCTAGGGCACCAACAAACTCATCTCCTCTGTATGTTGTCACAGAGAGAACCCTGTAACATGTGTTGACCAGTGGGTTGCCCAGTCACCTCCCAAGGCGAGACTAGAGTTGAGACTCCAGTGCTTATTGGCTGGGATGGCCAATAAGGGTAACAAACAGTGCCAATCCTAATGGTGTTTTTGGCATGGGCAGCTAAGGTGTCAAATCCAGCCCCCTTCTCTATAGAGATAAGAGCTCTCCAGATTGTGTGGGCAAGTTGAACAAGGAGGCAGCTGGAATCCAGGGGGATTCAGACTGGAGGTGTGCCACTCTAGTGAGGTTCCTAGCTCTGTTCCACATTCACACACACAGGCTGTGGGGAGCAAGAGAAAGGTGGATTAGAGCATCACAAATCATAGAAGATTAGGTAGGAAGAGACCTCAGAAGGTCATCTAGTACAACTCCCATCTCAAAGCAGGACCCATCCCAACTAAATCATCCTAGCCAGGGCTTTGTCAAGTCTGACCTTAAAAACCTCTAAGGATGGAGATTCCACCACCTCCCTAGGTAACCCATTCCAGTGCTTTACCACCCTCCTAGTGAAATAGTGTTTCCTAATATCCAACCTAAACCTCCCCCACTGCAACTTGAGACCATTGGTCCTTGTTCTGTCATCTGCCACCACTGAGAAGAGCTGAGCTCCATCCTCTTAGGAATGCTCAAATAGACTATTTCAGTCTTCTCAGTGTGGTTCCGCAGAGCGGCCACAGGACTGGGGCCTATTACCAACTTTTTTTCCATTAGCATCTTGCCAAGTTTTGATGCAGAGGTGAAGGACTCTGTGTCCTGCCCTTAACAAATCCTCTGAGACATGCTGTACCTCTGGAGGAGAGGTGCTTTATTTTGAATGCTGCTAATGGCTTGTCCAGCGGCTTAATTTGCTACCCCATTTAATTATTCCCTTTAGAACTTATACAAACATGTCAAGTCTCTGTAGAGCCTCCCCTGATTTTGCTGGTTGCATGAACTAATGTTGGTGAAACTCCAGTGCTTTGGCAGAAATTCCAGGGGCACCTTGAGATTTTATTTATTATTTTTTTTGTAAAGTTCAACATGATTAATTATATGGGACTCCAGATATGTAAAAGTTATCCAAGTTTTCACCATTAATCACATAAATGAACAGAAAATAATTAGTTTGTAGTGACTTTCTGGCTTATTATAATCAGCCCCAACTCAAATCGACTTAGCCCAGACAGCCAAATATAGCAAGGAAAAAAACCTTGAGGCATTTTTTTTCCCCTGTGTGTTGTCTGTTACCACACTGAGAGGTTTCTATTCAAATGATGTGCCTTATTAAGGCAGACAAAACCCATTTAAACAATGTATCAGAAATGCAGACAAGCATCTGAAAAAACATATTTAGGGTATGGGTTTTTTTCTTTCACTTTATTAATGGCAAAGCATGCTAAAACTCGTGTGTGTGTGTGTGTGCGTGTGTGTGTGTGTGTGCGTGTGTGTGTGATTTAAAGCATTAACACTAGGTTTTTCTAGTATTACAATCTGCTTTTTAAAGATATTTGTTTTTGTGTAGCAACACCACCCCACTTGTAATCAATGTGAAGAATGGCAATTAATTCTTTTTTATTTTACTGGCTTAAACAATGTGCTTATTAGAATAAATGTTATCATTACTCCCTTTTATTTTATGATGATTAATTTTTAATTTGATTGCCAATACTTTGCTTTTTACTGTATATTTAAAGAGGCTTAAATATTACATGTGGTGGAATAATAATAAAATGGAAGAGGTTGCAAATTCTTTCTCACTAGCTCAGTATAAAATCAGTCTAAAATAGAACACCCTAATTTTCAAAGCCAGTTGGTTAAAGTAAGGCATGCAATCCATATTGAAATTACTAAGTGGTCTGATTATTAAATCAGTTGAAGTATGAGTGCTCAGTAGTTGTGAGGATCAGACCATTTTCACATAGGTGCCTACATATGAATGTAGAGGGTTGAATTCAAGTGCTCATGTTTGAAGTTTTGGCCAACATTTCAAAGTCGTCCTAAACTTTTCCATTAAGCTGTTGTGTGTTGTTCAACAGCTGCTGCATCCACCCCTGAAGCAGCTGCACTTTAATGGTGTCAAAGTGATTTCCCATGCTTATATAGAACTACATTGTGCTCTTTCCAATTTCCCCTGTCTGATCCCCACCACTACCTCCTTTTTCTGACTCTCTTTCCCCAGATATCTACCAATTCCTCTGCTTATCTCTATTTCTTTATCTAATCCTCTGACAGGTGAAGCCAGCAGCAACCAGGGCCAGGTTCAATATCTAGAGGTTCCATGTCAACAATACAATGGAGAATCGGCTCCAGACCCCAAGCAGTAACCTGGGAACATTACACACCACCCCTGGGCACTTCTGAGAGGCAATACTCCCCCACTCGCAAGCACAGAGTCTGAGGGTAGAAAATAAACTTTTAATGAAAGGAGGGAAGTCACCCGACATTACTTAGGGAAAATGCCACCAGCAGGATTCACAATTATAAAACTCTGAGCAGGATGCCCACCCCAGAGTGCATGGAGCAGTGTCTTCACTCTCATGTTCTTGAGTTCTACATCCAAGAAGTTGCACAGAGTCCTGTGGCACTTTAAAGACTAACAAAAGTATTGAAGCATAAGCTTCTGTGGGCTAATACCCACTAATACCCATGGAAGCTTATGCTTCCAGACTTTAGTTAGTCTTTAAGGTGCCACAGGACTCTTTGTCACTTATGCAAATACGGTCTAACACGGCTACCTCTCTGATTCTCTACAATCAAGAGTTTATTTTCTGTGCCCCTCTCTGCTTCCTCACCCCACCCCACTCACAGGGGTTGTCCTTGGTCAGGGAGGACTCAGGCTTCAGAGGTGCATTTGTGTGAGTTCACCTCCCACCCGGGGAAGAAGGCACCTGGCTTGCTCTACCATCTGAACATTACTCTGGCTCACTGCCCGCCAGTCACAGTTCCTCTCCGCTGGCCATCCTGCCAGCTGCAGTTCCCCTCCAGTGGCCACCATGCAAGCTGCTCATTCTGCTCCACTCACTACTTGTTCCACTTGCCAGCCCCCGTTCCACTTGCTGGCCACCACCTGCCTCTCTGCTGTGACCTCTGCAGATTAGTCTCTGGAGGTTTCACACAGCTCTTAAGTGATTTTCAGCTCATAGGCTGGGCACAAGCAATATCCTACCACAAGATTGCCAGCTCTATTGAGTACTTAAAATAACAAAAGGCTCCCCATGAAGCTATTTAGCTCTATCTTTGAACAGTGGGAAGGAAAAGGTTAAATCAGATCAGGGCTCCTTAGGAAAAGTCACATCTCCTAGTTGGGATATCTGTCCCCAGCCCTTTTACTGTCACAGGGGTCTGGCATTTAAGCCCCTGACTTAACAAGGTCCTTTCAGCTGAGGGTGACCCCCTCATTTGGGACAGGTTAAGCATAGTTCTGTTCCCCTTTATTCACACAATATTGACAACATCAACCGCAACATTTCAGTACCCCTGAATTCAATACTAAAGTGATTTGTAATCCAACATGAACCAAAGTTGATCACTTTGAGTAACACCGCCCCATCTGCTGGACATCTAGGCAGAGTAGCTGTGTTCATGTAAATACAGCATGCTCTTGAAGTCTCTCCCCCACCCAGCTGGCTGTCAGGGGAGAACTCAGTCAGACGTTGCTTACATCTAACTGCTTATTTTTAGTCCCTGTTGATTTTTTCCTCAGTGTCTCTGATTACTCTTCATCTGATGGCAACTTGGGTCCCTGAGGCAATTGCATGTCGAAGCCTGGAATAACCTCACCCAGACAGCAGTTCCACTTGATAGTCTTTTCTGAAGCGCTAGATCATGTGTGTTAGGTGTGCTGCAGAGGCACACAATCCCAACAGAGGACAGGGTGCATTCTGCCTCTAAAGGTGCCTGATGAATGAGACTACACCTGCTTTGATTCCTCCTTATGGGCTGTGGCCTATTTGCCATGTTCCACCCATCTTATTATTCTGCCCTGACCAGAAGTGAGTGGCCCCATTCTCTCTTCTTCTCTGCTGCTTTTCAGGGCACCTTGCACGGCCAGACATGGAACACTTCCAACACTGTCCAAATGCTTCCAACACTGCCCAAATGCTGCCTCATCTGTACCACAGCCGCACAGGGATGGGGAAAGAAAGTTCCGGGCACCTTCCCCTCTGCAATCCTCAGGGGGGGCAGCCAGAGTCAAACTAAGCTTACCTGTAATGTGAACTCTCATCTAGGACAATGCCCAGTGTTTTCCTGGAAATATCAGAGACACCCAGGATGAGAGCTGTCATCCAGTTCATTCTCTGTGGATCGGGCCCTAGATGGGGATTCAAGAGTTGGGTTTTGTTTTCAGCTCTGACACTCACCAATGAGTGACCCGGGTTTAGTCACTTTTCCTCTCTCTTTCCTCTCCCATCTTTTGCCTAATTAGGCTGCAGGGCAGCAGCTGTCTTTTACTACATGTTTGTACAATCTCTAGCACAACAAGAGCCAGCTCTCAGAGGGAGCAAATGAAGTCATATAAACAATGATAGATTATTTTTTTTCCCTAAACAAACAAAAATAAATAAATAAACCTCACAAACTTGCACCAAAAGAGGATATGATATAAAGGTTTAACACTGGCACTAAAGTACTAACAACAATAATCACTGAAATGCCATTACAAATCAAACATATTTTCAAGTCTTCTCTCGTGCAGTGTGTGTGTCCCCCCAAACATCACAGAGTCAAATTAAATTTTGCTTGTGAGATCAAATCAAGTGCAATCACAATAACTATTTATTTCTCTGCATTTTCGTTTTGTAATGAACTTTCCTCGAGGACATTCTCACAATTGAGCATTTATTTATTATGAGCAACAAAAGAAATTTTTGTTCATTCCAGCTGGGACAAAGAAACACATTTTGATAAGCATAGAGTACTGTATATTAAATTAATAATAAGTGGATAATTCAAAGCTTTGGAATTTAAGGGTGAAATTCTCTGTTGACATAACTCCACGGAAGCCTGTGCAGTTACACTAGCAGAGAATTTGGCCTTACGGATGGGAAGGAGATCACAAGTGTTTGACCTGCCTTGTTATGTTTCTCTTCTTTGGGGAGATTTTAGTTCTTCCATTCGAGGTGAACTGAGATTTTATTTGAAGAAGTATAGACCGGACATTACTGATATCTTTTAAAGCATTTTAAATGAACATAGTGCTAATGAAAGGACAGATTACCAGGTTCAGAGAGAGAAGTCTGTCTCCAGGAAGAGCTACAAGAATCTACCTATCTTGGGTACTTATATCACACGCCTTCGCTGTGGTATCAATCTTTTATGTGTTTATCCTTACAACACCCCAGCAAGGTAAGGAAGTGTCATTAATGACATTTTATACAGGGAAAAGTGAGGCACAGATAGCCTAATGGATTTGCCAAAGATCACACAAGTTCATGGCAGAGATGGGACTGAATCCAGGTCTAGTGCTCTAACCACCAAACCAGCCATCTTCTCTGAGAGGGAAAACTTCCTCCATGTAAATGGCCTTCACTTCTAATCTGGAGGGATCACTAGTGGAGGAAGAGATTTGTTCTGTGTCCATGTCCTGTTCAGTGCTTTGTTTTCTGGAACACAAGGCTAATTTGTGTACCAATTGTGGTGGAGGACTTGAGTTCAAAGAGGCCACTCGGCTGCAGGTACCACCAACTTTTAACCAGTATCCATCTATGTAGCATGCAGATGCTCACATATACACTGCATGGGCAGGATATAAAAACCTAGATAGGTGAACAACTACTTGCACCAGAAGACTGGGGGAGAAAAGCTATGTAACAACCTACTCCTCCCCTCCAAGTTTTACAGTAGATGGTCATTGTACCACTGGAACCAAACACATTTGCTTGTTATGGATAATATTTTTTAGCTATAAACAAAATTAATACACCACATTTTAAAAATATGGTGCTCATATTTTCTATTAAGGGTACATATATACAAAGTTTATAAAGGTTTAATACATGTATAACAGATGTTTTAATACATTTGCATCCCCCTGATTTCAATGTGGCTTGGATTTAAATCCAGATCAAAAAGAGTATTAAACTGAAAATGAGTTTCCAAGGTGATGCTAATTTCCTCTTGCTTTGATCAGCTGCTCCAACAATACACCATTCAGCTGAGATTGTTTTCCAATGTGAAAAATGAGTTTTTCTCTAAATGAAGATTTTTTTTCCACAAAAAAATTTGACTTTCACAAGACATTTAGATTTTTTATTAAAAAATGAACACCTGAAAACTGAAAAAAATTGATTGGAATATGCTCCCATGGTACCTCATGGGATTTGTAGTTCACTTACATCCTGTTCCAATTCGCCTGTATATGTTGGTCTCCCTGGCTGGACTATAACTCCCATGATGCACCATAGCCAGGGGTTTGTATGATGTAATGCCTTCGCTCAGCACAAAGGGTGACTAGTTGCATCATGAGAGATGTAGTCTAATCCGGCAGCCCAGCCTATTGTGCAGAATAGGAGCATAAAGCCCAGTATCAGCATTACAGAATTTTTTTTAAAAAAAATCCATTTTAATGAAAAGTTTAATGTCTCTGCGCAAATGGAAAACAAAATTTCTAATCACCTCGAATTGAGATTCATTGACATCATAATATTATCATCCCAAAGAACTGCTTGCAAAATTGCTCTGCAAACTACATCTAAGAGTCACATCCACCACTGAAATGTGGCACGCACTGGAATGCACTGCACAGCCGCTCTTTGTGGGGTAACAAAAATATTACAGACTTTTACCATGCATTAGTGTGCGCACAAATTTACAGTCAATCTATAGCAATAACCTGACCTGCCATTTGTCTCACTGCAATCTGGTCATTTTCTGTATGCATTGCAGCAGAGGTGAGTTTTAAGCATAGACTTGTAGGCGGACAAAGCAGTAGCTTTACAGAATTTGAAGATTTTTTCCCCGGTGGGAAGACATGAGACAAAGGCGCTTGTATGGGAAGTAGATAAGAAAGTGAACAATGCTGGCATCTCCTGCAAAACAAAGGTGGAGATAAAATAATAAGATGCATCAGCAGAATGTAGTAAATTGTAGAGGGTTTTGATCTTTAGGTCAAGACGTTTGTGTTTGAGGCAGTGAGTGCAAAAGCATTAGCGCTAAGTAAAGCTCATTTGCCAGACTATTTGTGGAAAGCAAGTGCAAACAGAGCAGGTGAAACTGTATGAACATGTACGGGAATGTCTTCAGAACATTCTTTGGGGTATTTGCCCATCTCCCGGCACAGCTGAAAATTGCTCCATTTGCCTTATTGGTTTAAGTCTGTGATGGAGACTCAAAGTGACAGTACTGTCAACACACGAAGAAACAGAGTCTCAGTGCATTGTGACTTCCAGGCCAGCAAACCAAACATCAGTTTTCAAATGAAAAGGCATTGGAAGAGGTGAAAAAGCAAACCAGCCTACATAGCATCCCTATGTAATGCAATAAAAATACATTTACCTCCAAATGCATGGGAATAAGGTCTTCCTGTGCAATAATTCCTGGGGGAAGTGAGGGAGAAACATTTCTGATAGGGTTATAAGCACGGGCATAATCCATTTATTTCTATAACTTTGACTGATTTCATTGGGGTGTAGAGAAGTGGCAATAACCTATTATTAGTCTGAAGATTTGATTTGGAAAAAAAAATCAACTAACAACTCTATGATACCAAGGGGGAAAAATGTAAAGAAGAGATCGAGTGAACTATAAATATAGTCTCTACTCACGAAAGAAAACAAATCAGAACCGGAAAGATAAAAAGGCTCTGAAACTCCATTTGATCCCGCAACATATTCCCTCCATAAGAATAATGCAACCTTGTAATGAGTATAGCAGGAAGAACTGTTTAAATCATCTCTTTCTTTCTCATTCTGAATCGTAGCTCACTCACACATTCTGTGTGCCGCTGTACTGGGTGTGTATGCGTGCGTGAAAGCAGCCCGGCTGTTGGCTGGGTCACTCATCCTGAGGGCTCAGCAGAAGCTGCAGAGGGATGACAGTTCCCAGCTGTATTAGTTCCTGCTGGAATTCCTGGGTTTAACTCCGGTGAACTTTGGGTTAAGAGTAAACCCAAAGCTTTTGAAGCAAAATCCAACAGCCCCTCACCCTTTGGGTCCTGTGGCAGGTTTGACTAAGTAAGGATCACTGGGCTTGGGTCCTTATTGAATACTGACAATCTGTGTTTCTGCAGTTGGCAGGGGTGGGAAGACAAGCCTCTAACGTGGGATGCTGCACAAGCTGCCTTGACAACATGTCCAAAGGGCTCAAACTCTCTATGGGGGTGTGAGGATGAGAGGGATAATCTAGTCTCTGTTCCATCAGATCAAACCTGGAGGACAGCAAGAGAAAGGCCAGCTGAAATAGAGCGAGGGAACCTGTGGCAAAGCATGATGGATTCCTAAAGCAAACTTCATTTTAATGAATGTAATTCTGGCCAGAGAAATTTCTTTTTTAAATATCACACAGGCACATACTAACCCTTAACATATGTATTGCAGCATCCTCCCCAAAGCACTTTGCTAACATTTCCTTAAAGGTTCTGACACTGTGCAAAGGACGGAAGGATTGCTATCCTCATGTAAAGCACAGGGGGAAAGGAAACAGAGAGCTAATATGTTTAAGGGACTTATGGCTACACAATAAGTTGGAGATGGAAATAGCCTTCCACATCTCTGGTTTAAGGCATAGACCAGTGACTTGCAATCTTTTTTTATTTGCACGCCCCTAAAAAATATTGAATGGAGGTGCAGATCCCTTTGGAAATCTTAGACATCGTCTGCGGACCATCGGGGGTCTGCAGACCAGAAGCTGAAAACCACTGCCCTAGATTATGATCTGTAAGTGACAACAGAACAAGCAATGGGTCTGATTCCTGACTAGCAGTTTGTGCTTTCATGACTCTTCGGATCGGCATAACCTGCAAGAACTGGATTGGAGCCACAAGTCCTCTTCTGATGGAGGGGGATGCAAAGGGGCATTGCAGAAAAGTGGGCAGCCTGGGGGAGTGGATGAGGCCACACAGACAACATTGATTTAGCTCTTATGGAGATACACTGAAAGTGAAAGCTGCCTCTCCGACTAGGCCCCCCAGGCTTTGGGGGGGTATCAGTGATATAATTTGCCTTTTGAAGGATGAATTTCTCCTCTAGTACAGAGGGCTCTTCTGGTGGAAGTGAGGGGTACCTTTGACCTCTTTCTGAGCCAGCTTTGTTCAGTGTATCCTAATTAGGGTGACCAGATGTCCCAATTTTATAGGAACAGTCCTGATG
The DNA here is from genome assembly GCA_032164245.1 of Sternotherus odoratus. Classification (NCBI taxonomy): domain Eukaryota; kingdom Metazoa; phylum Chordata; order Testudines; family Kinosternidae; genus Sternotherus; species Sternotherus odoratus. Next base: position 99,905,628 of record JAVMKO010000007.1, read on the forward strand.
TTGGGGTCTTTTTCTTATATAGGCTCCTATTACCCCTCACCCCTGTCCCAATTTTTCACACTTGCTGTCTGGTCACCTTAATCCCAATGCATCTGCACTAGTGGGCTTGTACCCCCATCAAGCTGCATAAAGACCCATAATGAGGATTAAGCAAGGAACCTAAAAGGACTCTAATGTTGTTTACAGCATTTTCCGTGAGCATAAGCAGAAGTGCTGCATTTAAAGCTTGAGTTCTACAACTGTGTAATCCTGAAGGCAGAATACAGCTGGCACTTGCAACTCAATCTTCCGTTTGGGAAGTTTCCCTCCCTGCATTCCATACAATTTTTATTATTTTTCATCCTAATATTACCACCTAATGCACAACATGGCAGAGTCATTACATGAGCTACAAGTACAAATTTCATCCATCAGAACACCCAGCCACGGACTAAAAGTCTTATCACCATAAATTACATTTGAAAACCTAACATAGATGTTATTCATCCTTATTATTATGAAACAACAGGGGATGTGTATGCTTTTCAAAATCAAAAATACGCGTTTCTATCTGCAGTAAAGCCTCCCCAATATGGGCTGTGATATTCACATTGAAAATTATTAATGAAGTCTTTCTAAAAGCAACCTTTTTTTGTTTGTTTTTCATTTCTGCTGCAACTGTTTCCCTGGGCAAATATCTCAGCGGCTTTCAGTCCATCCACTCCCGGTTGGAAAATCTCTATCTGTCTATAGACTCTAATAACTATATATGCCTTTGCCCCATGCATCTTTATGTACTGCTTCATTGCTGAATTTGTCCTTTGTGGCTCAGAAAAAAAGGATAATCGGGTGAACCTGGGCTGTAGAAGAGTTCCAGGTCACTCAGGTGGCTTTGCCGAAAGAAACATTCTCTAAAGCGGGAATTATCATTCTGTGAGTGGGGGCCTAGTTTGGAGTGAGTGTAGAGCTTAGCTTGGAATGAGCCAAGGACCAAGTTACAATTTGGGGTGGAAATCGTTAAGAATGTGGAGGCCTTGCAATCTGCATTGTTTTCATTAGAGAGAGTCCAGAGCCAGAAACGTCAGAGCCACATCCGAATCTGATACCAGAGTCCCCAGAGTTTGGAGATCACAGACATGCCCCTTAAATGCCTGATTCCATATGGTACTTAGTGGGATAGGAGATGGTCCAAAACCTGCCCCTCCCCTCTTGTTTCTTATTGGGCCATTGGGGAGAAGCAAATGCTTATTCAGAGTGTAACTATTCTATTCCTGAGATGAAACGATGGTGAAACTATTCCTGAGATTATTCTGATGGCCTGAACTGCTTCCATTGTGATACTCAGAACGAGTCAGCCAACGCAATGGCCAGATGGATGTGCAGCTGGGACAGTGCCTGTGAGGCATTTGGGAAAAGTCAATATTTCTGTATATAAAAACTCAACAAGAGAATCTCTATAACAAACGTGGAGCTGTGTATAGAAACTGTGTATATTTGATTGTCTTCCTCTTCACCGTCCTTTGGGTACTGCTTGCTTTCTTTGATTGTAAACTCTTCAGGGCAGAAACCCTTTCCCCATCTGTGTTTGAGCAACCCCTGGCATAACAGGGGCTAAATCCACACTGGATTAATAATAATAATCAGAGTTGTGGTGGATTCCCCATGGGAGTGACAATTTCCCCCCCTAAAAATCTTCTCTAGGAATTATTTATGGAAGTTCTATGCTCTGTGTTATACTACCTGGTCAGAATGGTCCCTTTTCTCTTTGAAATCTATGAATAGTTTGCATTAATCCTACAGTCCCACGTAGGCAAAACTTCCATTGCAGTCAGTATATTGAGCCACATTATTTCCTCCTGTTCTGGCCACTTTGGTAGGATTCTGATCCCGATTACTCAGATGGAAATGTCTTTGGTTCCAGGAGAGATCTCAGCTAGCACCAGGCTGAAAGAGCAGGTATATCAGAGGTGTATGGAGCACACCAATACTTCATCCGTTCCCCAAGGGCGATCCATAGACAACTGGTGAAAGTTAGAGCAGCCTCTAAGCTCCTCTAACATATTCTGGGGCTGAGGTTACCTGATATCCGTGCAGGAGAGAATCAGGGCCCTTGTCATTTAAATAAGCCCTTGGGGTTTTTGTCTCAATGTGGAATGCAGGACTGGTTGATAAGAACAGGATTTCAACGTGACTTGGAGACTTTTATATACATAGTGCTCATGAATACAAAGACAGACCCCGTGGGATCCTCCACTAAGGAAAGTCTATTCTGCACCTGCTGGCTTCCCCAGACCTTAGTTTAAAAACTGCTCTATGACATTTTTAATTTTAAGTGCCAGCAATCTAGTTCCACTTTGGTTTAAGTGGAGCCCATCCTTCACGTATAAGGCTCCCCTTTCCCAAAAGTTTCCCCAGTTCCTAATAAATCGAAACCCCCTATTCCTCACCATCCCTCCATAGCCAACAGTAAGATATTTTTCATCAGCTCCAGTTAATTTGTAGCAGTTGAGAAATAATGTGATGGGGATCTCTATCATTATTCTAGTGAGGGTTTCTAGCACTCTCTTTAGCTGGAGATCTTAGAGATGAGCCAACAGATTGGAGCTTTTTTAAACTGTCACTTAGGAACTTGGAAAACTGGGTCCCTGTATAACAAGATTTATGGGATTTGGGAAAGCTTGAGTTTTTCAGTTGGGACTTGAAGGTGTGACCTCCTGATTTAGAAGACAGAGTGCTACTTCTGGAGTTTTACCAGTTCCACCATCATTGCCATCTGCTTTTGTCAAGCTCAGGAATTGTGCTGCTCTTGGAAAAGGCTGAAGTTCTTAATAAAATCAGAAATGCTGGGAATTAAATCTGGAGCAAGGCTATTGAAGCTGATGCACCAAATCCTCAGCTGAATAAACCGGCATAGTTCCATAGTGGAGTTACACCAATTTGCACAAGCTGAGGATCTGGTCAAATGGATTCTGGATTTGCAGTGATGCAACAGAGATGAGTTCTGTCCCATGTTTTCTGGCCTTAGGAAATTCAGTATAGGAAGGGTCAAAGCCTCATCCGCTGTAAATTTGCATGGGGCTATCCTGATATAGACTACCTGAGGATCTGATCCAAATAACTTATTCTTCAAAGTAGATTAATAAAATACTTCCTAAAGGCATTGGGCCCTTGGTTAATTTAGTGCACACATTGCACTATGTTACTTCCTTATACCAAGACAGTGCAGGGGATAACAATTATATTTTGGGCCTCATTAAATGTTGAGGTGTTAAATATGTCCATGGAAGACACCAAGTTTGAGCATGTAACACTGTGATCCTGGCACCACTGTTTTGCTAAGAAAAACTAATATAAAAGATCCTCTTGCAATTAACCAGCTGCTAGGTAGAAATGAGAGTATGAAACCATCTCAAATGCTTCCCAAACACCCAGTGTCTTCAAACACACTAAGCCAAACTCTGCTCTCAGTTACATCAATGAAAATCTGAAAAAAAGCCCTGCTGAAGTCATTTCAGACCTACAGTGATATAACCCAAATCCGAATTTGGCCCCCGGGGCTTAAACTAAAAATGGCTAAAGAATCCCCTGTGCTAAGGTGCTGCACCGAGAATTAAAAATAAAAACTACAAAAAGACACACACACACCCTTCATTAAAACAGCAAATACGACTTGGTCGTTAGATGAAATAACACTGCTGGAAAGCCAGTGAGCAGAGAACTCCAATGCAAAATGCTCATCAATTAAGTTTCTCGAACAAATCTTGTGGATTCGGCTCCTCTGCATCTCCTGACACGATGGGGTGAGATGATCCTTTTTGAGTGAGCTGTGGCAACAGAGAGGTGTGCAAATGGGAATGGCACAATCAGAAAATGCTTCCGAGCCTTTTCTTGCATGAGGAGGGAAGCCAGAGAGAATTTAAAGATCAGCAACAGGGCTCTTGAAAAATAACAAAAACAAGCAAAACCATTTCAGCCTCGCTTCTTGCTGCTCAAGACAAGATCTCTTGTGGCTGCTATTCCTGCAATAGCTGCTGTGTGGCATTGCTCCCCTTCAGATGAACAGCAGCGACTTGGAATGCTAGTGACTCACCAGCTCTGTATGTAGAATATTCCTTGATGATAGTTCTATTCCCCAGCCCTGTAACAAACTGTTCTAATTGTTATGTGGACTGTTATTGTTCAAATTGCAGCACTCTGCTGTTCAAGAATTTTGTCTATATTTCTGTAAAACTACAGGGAGCCAAAAGTGGCTTTTAAAAATTATTATTATTTCAGAAAAAAAAATGAATGCCTTGAAAAATAATAATCTGCCGGCTACAAAAACTATTATGAAATATATTTCAATTAAAAGGCTAAATAATTTATATGTGTAAGCATTTGGTCTGTCAAGTTTATTTTTTTTTTGTCTTGTCGTAAGGCCCTGCAGTAAGCACTTCTGAATTTCAAACTTTGGCATTTATCTCAGCAATCATGCTGGGAAGATAAATATCCCTTGAGGAAGCCACACAAGTGCAGCGTGTATACTAGTAAGTTAGGCTTTTTACAGGTTATTGCTGCATTGGAAAGACTGGGGGTTCAGTCCGAACAATTAGCATTTTGAGATGCACTTTGCATATCCCATTCACTGTACAGGCAATAACTACTTAGGGCCTTGCAAAGGGTTTTGTTTCTCATGCCTGGTTTCAGGACCCTTTGCACCACTCAGGGAGTGTCAACGGGTGATAATCCAGACGCAAATTGCCAGCAAAGAATTCCCTGTTTTAGGGGAACTTCCTGATGCAGTCTCCAACTCTACTCTCTCCCAGCACTGGGGGCACATCACGGGTAACGGTGTAGCTCTGCTTTGCTGGCAGAGGGTTAGAGACTCTCCATGAGCAGCAGCACTTAGGGCTGGTCTTCACTGGGGGGGGGGGGGGAAATCATCTGCAGATACACGTGATAAATCGATTGCCAAAAGATCGACCCCTCCCCAGCGTAGTGAAGACAAGCCTTTAGAGCTGCCCAGCAGAAACAGCAAGTAGCATCGGGCCCAGTCCACAGAATCATAGAACCAGTTCTGGTTCCCAGCATGTTCCCCCAAGTGTACCTCTAGCATAGGAAAGATTTGTCCCAGTGTTTTCATGATCTAGGCAGGTATTATTTCCCCCATTTTATGGATGGGGTAATGTCTTTTATTGGACCACCTTCTGTTGGTGAGAGAAACAAGCTTTCAAACCATAGAGAGGCTCTTATTCAGGCCCATGTGGCTCAAAAGCTTGTCTCTCCATAAATGTATGGAGGTTAAGTCCATTAATGGCTATTAGCCAGGATGGGTAAGGAATGGCGTCCCTAGACTCTGTTTGTCAGAGGGGGGTGATGAATGGCAGGAGAAAGATCACTTGATCATTACCTGTTAGGTTCACTCACTCCGGGGCATCTGACATTGGCCACTGTCAGTAGACAGGATACTGGGCTGGATGGACTTTGGTCTGACCCGGTACGGCCATTCTTATGTTCTTATGTTCTCTCGCCAACAGAAGTTGGTCCAATAACAGATATTACTCAGCCATTTTATCTCTGAATTGTTACCTGCAGCTTCCTCATTAAGCAGGCAACAGAAAATAAAAAGCAAAACACTGCATAACCATTGCTTCTTTACAACTGGCTGCTCATTTTAAGTAGGCAAAAATCTCTACAATTCAAAAGCTAATGGGACAGATTACTATCTGCCTACTCTAAAGCAGTTGGATATGCCTCTTTGAAAATAACACTACCCCCCCATAAACTAGCTGTGATGGGCACCTGAAATAATGAACATACTGCAGCACAGGTGGGAACACATTTATTTTGGACTGGCTCTGAACATCCATGTATTTTGGTCATCGCGGGACATTAAACAAGATTCTGACTCACAGATGCAAAGAAAGAGGCTGATTTTATCCTGGAACCTACTCTGATCCAATTCTCTGTAGGTTCTAAGGTCTATTGGCAAACTGAAGCCATGTTCAAGAAGCAACATGAAATGTCTCCAAGTCCCCCGTCACTGGGAGGATTAGTCTTTTCCAAACAGGAGGGAATGGATTTGGCAAATGCTGCAGCCAGCCTGTATGAAAGGGTGACCTCAGAATGCCGTACAATCTGGATTTATTTTCCAACGCACAGAGAGTGACACAGGAATTACTGGGTGTTCTTGGCCTGTTTGTGCCCCCTTCACCCACCTGTAAAATGCAAATCATAATCCCCGTGCCATTTTGTGAAGTGCTTTGAGTCTGTGAAAATTCCTAGAGTTTGAGAGAGTGGTAAGCTGGCAAAAGAATTTTAAACCGATCTAGACAATTCTAAATGCAGGGATATTATTATCTATTCACAGCTGTAGGGTGGTGTGGAAGAATAGCATTCCCTAGTCAATTATATAGATTTTATAGACATTTCTATAGAATCCAATATAATTCCTATAGTACCTTATAGCTTTCAACCCTATTACGTTCTATAGGACTTCTCCATATGACCAATATTAGATGCTGAAGGATTTGATTCACAGAGAAGTTGACTGGGATGGTGGGAAGAGACATGACTTCACAATAAGGGATTCAGCATCTGTTTTTTCCAGTCTGTTACAACAGTTTTACTCGGGTGTAACAGCTTAGAATTATACCAGCACAACGCTGCTATAACTAAACACTGATCTATACTGCAGGGTAGGAGGGATTGATCTAAGATACGCAATTTCAGCTACGAGAATAGCATAGCTGAAGTCGTTGTACTTAGATTGACTTACCGTGGTGTCTTCACGGTGGCGAGTCGACTGCTGCCACTCCCATCGACTCCACCTGCGCCTCTCGTGGCGGTGGAGTACAGGACAGTGCTCAGGGATCGATTTATCACATCTAGACTAGGTACTAGGCCAATACTTGCCAAAGGCCTGTTTCTGGTTGCCTTCTCAGCATACTTTGATCCTTTGAATCAATAGCAACTGGCAGTAGCCTAGGCCTGGGTTTCATTTTCCCAGTAGCATTATGAGTGTGCTGGTCATACACACACGTTAGGTTTCGATGGTTGCCATGGTGACTAAAGGAAGCATTACAAAATGCAAAAGCTGTTACACATTGCTGGAGCTGAGAGGAAGAGCTATGAATAAACTTTTGGCGAATTCTCAATAGCGCTTTGCTCCAGGCAGCTGCCGCTGGGCGGGCTTCGCCGCCCAGTCAAGCAGCTCACTAAAACTAGGTGGATTGAAGCTCTGGGGTGTAGCCCGGCTGATTGCTCTGAGGGCCTGTTACCAAGCAAGCACATCTCGGCTTTGTGACTTGCAGCTGAATGGAGGTTTCTAAAGGAAGAAAAGGAAGGTTTGTCACAGGGGGAAAGCTGGCAACCATTGGAGGGAGGAAACTTGTAAATGGTTCAAGAGCAGCAGTCAGCAGCCTCAGTTGCAAACTGAGATAAATCTCACACACGAACCTGGAAAGCTGGGCTTAAAATCCAGGTGATGCTTCTCCTCTCCAGATTTGTGCCTCTGCTCGCCCTCAACTAAAGGAGAACTCTGGTAGCTGCTACAACTATAAGGCTTGTTTTCCTTTCTGGCCCCATCAATGTCTACAGCTCAGTGGTTTGAGCATTGGCCTGTTAAACCCAGGATTGAGAGTTCAATCCTTGAGGGGGCCATTTAGGGATATGGGATTGGTCCTGTTTTGAGCAGGGGGCTGGACTAGATGATCTCCTGAGGTCCCTCCCAACTCTGAGATTCTATGGTTCCCTCACTCTTAGAGTATGTCTAACCTGCAGTGGAACCCCAGAGTTAGTAGAACTCGAGTTACTGGGGCTTGAGCTCCTTTGTAATCCCAATTTAGGAATTGTTGAATCCCAGATGCCAACTTCAGGCAGCAGTGTCTACACTGCATTATGTGGGCTGGAGCTCTACCACCCTTACATGTGGCCAGGGGCTCGTGTCAAATCTCATACAAGCATCATCCATGAGCACAGCAACCTCCAGACAGTCACCATGGTCTAGTGCTCACTTCAGAGGTATGTGGAGCTTTAGGCCAGAAGGGACCATCAGCTCATCCTCCATTGTGTGTCTTGGTGCTCTCCCATTCCAGGGCTGATCAAGCACCTCCCTACTTAGCATTTAAAGATCTGTACAATGGCAGGTGTTATAAATCACTTCGGATACAGGCCAGTTTGGCAACTCACTGTGGTTATTTTCCTCCAGCTATATATGAATGGTCACTTAGGACATGTGTGCATTGAATAGCTGGGGAAATTAGCACTGTCACATGCCAGTTAACCGCACCTATTCCTGCAACAAACACGATTCCAATTAAAAACGAGAAAGTCAATTGCTGAAGTTGCTCTGGCAGTGAGAGCTCTCCAGCTGCCTCTAGACTCCCAAGTAAGTGAAATGTTTGACAGAGAAGCATATGGTTTTTTGGCTACATTGTTTAATCCACATTTTAAAGAGAAAATTGAAATTCTACAAGGTGTGAAAAAACTCACAGGAACGCTTTCTAGTTAGACCAACAGAGACCATGTTGTCTTCCCCATCCTGTTCTCAGAAGACTTTCAGTCTGGGAATGACTAAAACTGAAAACAAAAGCATATAGCAAAATCAGCAGCACAAAACAAGCTATTCTGCCAAAAGTATGGAAAAGATCCCTACAAGATTGCTGAGAATCTGAGCAATACAGATGCATACATTTGATTCTGAATTAAAAGAGTAGTGGAGCCATTTGCCAAGCCAAATAAGCACCTTTGAGAAATGCGTGCCCTATAGTTGTTAATAGAACTGTTCACAACCTTTTTCAGAGTGTGTTAAGAATTATAACACACAAATTTATTTTGTATAGGTATTTCTGTGAATCAAAACTGTAGGATCCCGTTCATTAAACCTTTAATATGCTAAACTCTGTACTTTGCAATGAGCTCTAGTAGCAACAAGGGATCAATCAGTATTATCAGAGGGGAATAATCTTCAAAACTTCCAAAATGTTTGTCTAAATTGTGTGTGTGTGTAATTTGTCAAGCTTCCATCTGAAAACTATTAATGTTTCAGTTTTCAACAACCAACGCCTGTTTTATTTTTAATTCATTTTTATTATCCATTGTCAAAAACTTGGTGGGTGGGGAAGATCTGGTTTCAAGTTTTTAACAAAACCACTACAATTTTGATAAAAAACAGACATTTAAAGAAAAATTTACATTTCACTCGAAAGCAAATGTTCATCCAGCTTTGCCAGGCCATTTTAAAAATTGATCATTTACTCCTGTCTTAGCTTACTGTTTCTTAGCCAGTTTCCACTCCACTGTACTATGTTGCCTGTTAGTCCTAAACTACTTCATTTCCTTAACAACCTCTCATGAGCGAATTTCCCAAAAGCCTTTTCAAAGTCCCAAAAGATTGACAACTAGTTCTTCTTTAGTCAGTATTGAATTGGCACTGCCAAAGAATTCTAGTAAATGAAAGAGGCACAGTTTCCTTTACATAATCCTCACTGGCTTGTTTTTAACATTTTATGATCATCCAGGTGTTTTATAATCCTATTTTCAATTATCATAGATTCGCAGAATCATAGAAGATTTAGGTTGGAAGAGATCTCAGGAGGTCTTCTAGTCCAACCGTCTGCTCGAAGCAGGACCAACCTCAACAAAATCATGCCAGCCAGTGCTTTGTCAAGCCGGGTCTTAAAAAGCTGAAGGGTGGAGATTCCACCACCTTCCTAGATAACCCATTCCAGTGCTTCACCACCCTCCTAGTGAAATAGTTTTTTCCTAATAACCAATCTACACCTCCCACTCTACAACTTATTTTAATCCATTTGCTGATATTAGGATCAGTGGTTTGTAGTTCCCTGGATCATCCCTAATGTCTCTTTAAAAGGTAGACATAACACCTCCGGTAGGTGATATTAATGAGAGATTACATATTTTTTAGCAGCTCAATCACTTCATCCTTAAATTCCCACAGCACCTGCCCCTCGTGGCTTCATTGGAAATGGACCCGGACAGAGAAAACTGCTTTGGACCTCAGAAGTATTGAGGTCATCAGTCTCTATATGCATATCCTGTTCTGCAGTACAGTCAGCAGCATTGCACTGAGTAGTGGGACAATATCACGGCTTCTATCTGTGGACTCAAAGGGCAGGCATTGCTTGCAGCTTTATAACCAGCAAAATGGATAGACCCATTTAAGCCGTTTGTATACAAATATACAGCAATTAGAGTGAATGAATGAAGCTCATTCCATAATTCCACTGAGCACCATAGTATCATGTAATCAGTTTATTCTACCTACAACATAAAATTCTACTTAGTTACACAAGAGTGTGTTTTATCAATTATTGATTTATGAACATCTAAGGCTTTCTTCAGTCACCATTTATGCTCCTGGTTTTATCATCTCTGCTGTGCTGAGATTTGTCTCATACAGGGCATAGTCTATACTATTTAAAATTCCAAATACTTCAGTAGATTACTCCATTAACCATTATGTTTTCCAGGCTGTATAGATTAAAGTAATTAAACTTGTCCTCAAAGACCTAGCACTTTGATTATGGGATCATTCTCCTGCCTGCAGCACATTTGAGATGATTTGCAGTAATATTGTCTCTGGGAATTTAGTGACCATATTACAGCGACAGCAGTGAGAGCTGGTGACCCCAGCAAAGCACCTCTCCTGTGCTGCTTCCAAAATCTTGCATGTCGGCCATATTTATGGCAAGTCATCAGTGTTATTGAGTGGTGGGTAGCTAAGGAGGGAGGGGGGATTTATTCATAGGATACTGTCTCCCATGGGTTCCTGGATGAATTGGTAATCAACCTGAACCTGCACTCTGAAAGAGATTATTAAATATTGGGTGTGCCTTGTCCCTTGTGGAATGAGTTGGGTAGACACTCAGCACAGTGTCTAAGGAACAGATGCCTGTTTCACACATAAACCAAAGTACCACAGTCAACCAACATGGGAATGGAGGTGAGTGAACAGACCTTTCTTTCCTTGAAGATATCCCTCCTGCTCCAAACAAAGGCACAACCACCTAGAAGTAGGAGAAACTTGCATCTCTTCTGCCTATGCCACATCTCTTCTATGGATACAAGGAAAATGTTCAGACTGTCCACCCCTCATCTTTCAGTACCATGAAATTTATTTAAAAAATGTTTAAAGAAGAAAAAGAAAAAGTTGATGATTGCAGACAAGTTGCTGAAGCATTGCAGAGAACATTTCAAAGAGGCCTGGAGGGGGAAAAAAGCTCCTTGATGTTTAAGAGTTAATCTGCTTGGCCTGACTATTCCTCACCCACAGTCAATATTCTCTGTTTGAGACGATGATTGCAACACATTTATTTATCACATCTTCATTGCTACACATCTAGAGGCCCCAACTGTGATTAGGGCTCCATTGGATGAGGTGTTGCATATATACATAGTAAGACACAGGCCTGTCCTTGTGGGATTATTGTCTTAATAGACAAAGAAATAGAAAGAATGCAAGTTAAGTGTAGTCATCACTGAGGGAGATAGAGTGCCATGCCGACTGGGCATGGCTTATTATTATTATCCCCTTTTATAGATGCGGAAGTGAAGCCCAAAGATTTTCCACCAGTCACACAGGAATTCTGTGGAAGAGTCATGAACTGAATGAAGGTTTCTTGTCGTTTAACCACAAGATCATCCTTCATTGTAGGGATAGATGCTGACTGGCCCCTGGGAAGGTGTGGGCACAGGAAGTAGGTTGAAAGCTGACTATTTTTCTCTCAAAGCCCCACATACAGTGCAGAGAGAATTCCATTGCTGAACATTGGCACGGCTCCCTGCTAGTGGACTTTGAGTGCTACCTATCTGGAGTGGGTAGAGAGCAGCCAGGTGAGGGAACAGCCAAAACCCTACCCTCTTGCACACATCATGATCACAGTTGGCCAGGTGTGGACCAAAGAGAATGCTATGCCTTCTCCTGAAGTAGTGGAGGTACCATTCAGCAGGTTCTTCCAAGATACTCCCAGGAGGAATTCTAGCTAATTTAGCCGGAATTGTTCCTGACGGGAGAGAGGATTTCATCTGGGGGACGGTATCTCCTCCTAGCTTTTCTCCCACATCCAGAACAACATATTACTAAAATGAATTAGGAATGTCAGCTTCAAAAAGTTTCTTAGGTTCACCAGGTCTCCCACTGCAGCTCTGCCCTGTTTGTCTTGACACATGTCAGTAGGGTACCTTTCCTGTGGAAATTACCATTAAAATGGCTACTGCCAGGAAATGGACAGCTCACATCAATGGAGCCTACTTGGAAATATTTGCAGATATGGTTTAACTTGCCTTTTTTCAGTAGTCATCTGAGATGTCTGTCCCCTGACCCAGCATCAATGCAGACATATGTGCCCATGGAGGTGTCTCTGTGATGGGATTGGAGCAAGAGCATATTGAAAGATTCCTCCAGTGTGCCTTTAAGAAACAAAGATCCCACTTTTACATTGGAATGATTAGTACTAAGGACCAATGGCCATATTATTTTTTGAGCAGCTCGAGTCTAAATACAGAGGACCATGCCATGAATTGGCATAAATAGCATAGTTCCGTTGAAGTCAATGGGAGCACTCACATGGTTACATTTAAGCATGTGATTAATTACTTTGCTGGGTTGGGGCCAGAGGTGTTCTCAGCACCTTGCAAGACTGAGCTATAAAGACCAGTCCCATGGTCTTTACCAAAGGAAAGCTGGCGTTGACTGTGTACTACAGCATGAGTAATCGTGTAGTATGAGTCTGCGCTCATCACCGTAAAATCCATGTTGCATTGACAATGACATTGAAACCTTGTAGAAAGGTAGTTAGGTAAAGGTAAAAGGCTTGCAAAAGGAGCCGGCATGACAGCTCTGAGGGCCAAAGCATTTCATCTGTTCTCAAAGCAGACAGAACATAAGCAGCAGCGGTGCAAGTTTTCTCAGTGTTGCCCCACTGATGACAACAATAAGGATGAGTGTTGCTATTGGTATTACAGTATTGCCTAGGAACCTCAACTGAGAATCAGGGAACTGATTGTGGTAGGTGCTGTAACAAGGAAGAGAGTTCCCACCTAAATGGACTCACAATCCATATGGCAGACAGGGTACAACAGATATATGAACCAGACAAACTGGGTAGGGATGGATTGAAAGGATAAGTTAATATTAGAACAAACAGTATTTGGTATGAAAGAAGAAATTACTGTTCATTCCTTGCCTAAGCAATGCCTTTGATGTCTTTTCCTTGACCCGGGCAGGGAATCTCTAGAGACAAAGGGGGGATTCAGGGGTCCTGCTTACTCAGTCCTTGCCCTCTCCGTTGTGACAGCTGAAGATGTTTCTGGTTTTGCTATGAATTTTTGTCCGATAGGGACTGGATGGAAACTACTTCTCTCATTTTCCCTGGAGGCACATCAGAGACTAGAGGTAGATGCTACAGAGTGAGGATGGGTCAGTGGTTAAGGAACCAACTTAGCAGTAAGGAGACAGTAGGTCAGTTCTCTGCTTTGCTACAACCCTGGGGAACCTGACTCTGTGTGTGTGTGAATGGTGCATGTGTCAAATGCAGATAGTAGCACTTTCCTCCTGTTGTGAGTATGAATACTTTAAAGGTGTTGAAGTGCCCAAATGGTGGTAATGGGGCCATGCAAGTACCTTAACCAGATTAGATTATGCACTCTGGAGGTGTGATCTAACTAGATCAAAGCTAGCTCAGGTATGCCCACACATGCTACAGTCACACCTCCAGTTCCAGTGTAGATGTACTCACAGACTCTGCTAATGACTTTAAGCCATCTATTACTAAACATTGAGAGATTCAAAGATATGCCATCTGATAGCCTCTGTATTCCCTTACTGCTCCTTTCAGTCTTTTTATCCCTGGATGGAGATATGCCATATGCATTTGATCAGGAAGGAGGCCAATTTAACACTTGGTCCTGATTTGGAAGACTTGATTTTTACACTGCTTTGATCCTGAAACTTCATGACTGGCCTTCAATTAGAGCTTGAAACTTCTGATTTGGATCTTGATTTTGATCGTCTTAAATTCTGGTCAGAAGAGGTGCTGAAAACCAGGCGACTGATTCTGCCTATGATGAAAATAAGGGGCCTTTTCCAAAATACAGCTCCAGATCTGTGCTCCCCACCATTAAAAGTTTGAGGCTGTTCAGATCCAAAATTTCTCTTTAAGCCATTATATCCAATATAAAGGCTTGTTGATTTCAGAAGCAGGATTGTTCATCTTCTTCAGGTGAATATTTTTTCCTGTACTAATGGAAAACTTTCACAGATTAGTAATACAATCGTTTATATGCCTAACAATGAAATCTTTTCTCCACTTCAATCACGTTTTGTGTTTTGTGACTAAGCAGCTGAATACTCATCTTCTACGATTCTTGGATTTCTTTTTAACTCTACGGACTGGAATCCTCACTTTCATTTTCAAGTTGGAAATTTTGAAAGGTTTATTCTGATCATCAATCAGCTCCTCCAATTAAGCACAATTACACCCGATAATCATAGTTACAATTATTGATTGATTAATCTTTCAACTATTAATTAGAAGTCTTAATTAAAGGGTTTTTTCATGTTATTTAAACTGAAACATGACTAATTATTTCATAATGTATCCAATATGCAAAAAACTGCATTTATTTCCTTATAATTTCCTCAGCAGTCCACTGGTGGAAGCTGGACCAATATCTACAGAAGTAAGTCACAAGTTATACGGCTAAACCACCCTGAACACGCCTGATCTCGGAAGCTAAGCGGGGTTGGACCTGGCTAGTACTTGGATGGGAGACCTCCCGGGAATACCAGGTGCTGTAGGCTTAACATGGGTATGGGGCTAGCAACTTCACCCCGTAAGGGAACCAATTGCTACTGAAACACCAACACCAGTTGGTGGCCTATACCCTGGCAGAGAGAGAAGTCACAAGTTGGAGCCTCCATCTTTGGGTGACCAAACTGAGCTATCTTAATGGAACCTGAAAATGGAGGCACTGAAAATTATTAGCTGCTTTTAAATTTTGGACTTGGACAATAAATGGTGGCTCTCGCTAGAGTCACATTTGAACCTCTCTTTTGTTCTTGATCCCATGAGTTCTGACATGCTGCATAGCAAGCCAAAGAAAGTTTTCATGCCCCAGCACCAAAGCAAGTAGAACCTGTCAATGAAAGTAAAGTGAAGCATAGGTACAGTCTTCCACACTCACATGTCTACTCTTGTACTTATAAAAGCGAAGAGCGTACAATGGTGTATGTGGAGACAAGGGCTAATGTGTGATCCCCAGCATACTAATGAATTAATTAGATACACACTTAGGCCTAATGCCTGCTATTAGGAAATAGTAACGTCAGCAAAGCTATAGCACAGGATCACTTTCTCCTGTGCTACTTATTGCTTTTTACCTGCAGACCAATCATGCAGCACCCTCACCTCTGCTGGACAAGATCAAACTCTTCATCTCAGGCCTAACAGCTAAACCTCAGTGTTCCCAGGCCACCTTGGAGACTATTTTAAGTGATTTGGGGAGGTTTCTCATTTGCAGCCATTCTGAGGCTTTAAAAAGTTGCCTATGGGATGGAATGCTCAATTCCCATTAAAATTAATGGGTACCGGTTGTCCAAACCATGTGTGGGCCTGTGAAAATCTTAGACTCTCTTATACTCAGTGTTTTCTGGGTTGGAATGTTTATTCCCAGTGTCAAGCTCTATTGCTTTACATTGAGCAGTGCCTTGCCCCCCTCAAGGAGTGACATTAATGTCTATGGAAATATTTGTGTGTGCAAGGAGTAGTGAACATAAGGAAGGCTGGCAGAGTCAAGCCCACACTGTTTAGTCCAATAATGAAGCCAGACTCTAAGTGGAACAGAGCCTAAAGGCATATGCATTTTTCATCATGAAATTAATCAACAGGGCATATTGATTTACAAACTAAAAGATTCTGTTAGAATAGATTCTTCCAACTACAAAACTTTCAGCCTGAAAGATGTTCTGTATTTCCTTTAAAAGAATGAAAATAAACATAGCTCAAAGTTATATTTTTACAAGCCCTCACAGAGTAGAGTAGAGCTATGTAATTTCAAGATAAGCTTTGGCTGTTTAAAGAAGTGGAAAAAGAAGCTAAAAAAAATCAGTCAATTACCTTTATGGACAATGCACTGGATGTATCTAAATCTATGAGTCCTGGGCTTTGTTGACAGTCTATATGACTAAGTTGGAAAGTCTGTAAAGCTTATGACATATTTTGGAAAATATGAGAGCATTGAAGTCTTTAAATCATGATTTGAGGACTTCAATAGCTCAGACATAGTTGAGATGTTTATTGCAGGAGTGGGTGGGTGAGATTCTGTGGCCTGCATTGTGCAGGAGGTCAGACTAGATGATCATAATGGTCCCTTCTGACCTTAAAGTCTATGAGTCTATGAACTTAACTACCAGTCAAGTGCAAAAAAATGAAATAGCCTGTTTCATAAATTCTTGTGTCAAATTTTGATACTCCCGAGAATGGCAGGAATCAATATGGGCAGAAACTTTCCAACTCAAACTAATTGATAAAAACTTTGCCAAATACATAAACTGGTTATGTGTCTACCAAAATTCCAGTCAGTGAATGTTCCTGCTTTACAGAATTTTGCTGCTGTTGTTTGTATTAAGGTTACCAGATGGTTATGAAGTTATCTTTTCCAATGATTTCCAGTCCCAAAGAGACTCTAGGATATATACTGATGTAGATATAGCTATAGAACTATCTATATCTATCTATCTATACTGATATAGATATAGATATAGATATAGATCTATCTATATCTATCTATCGATCGATCGATAGATCCATTGGTCTATGTTATGCAGAGTAGATTATTATAATTGTCCCTTCTGGATTTATAATCTATGAATCTATGACTCATATGTTAGTGCAATGTCACATCTTGGTCAGATGAAGAAAGCCGATCTGTTGCTGGAAGCCATACAAGGCGTCAGATGAACCACACTGACATTAGTGGAAAGGCTCCCCTCATGAAAGAGGCAGGTCAGGCTCATAAATAATGAGGCACCTGAATTTGCAGGAACAGATTGGCACTATGCAGGATGCTGTTTGCTCACATCTCACATTCAGTAGGAGTCAATGGGAATTTGAAGGAGATCAGTTCTTCACCAGATCAGGCCCTAACTGTACTAGCCCAGAGGCTATTAACTAATCATAATACACTGATTCATCCAAAGGCTTCCTTGCATGTATGATAACATGGTGAAGAATGAATGAGGTAGGCTTACTCTTGAAGCACCTGAAGATCTGGTAATTTAGGTCAAGTAGTATATCTCCTGCTTGTCAATCCTGAAGTCCTTGGTTCAATTACTGCAGGTGACTGGAATAATTATCACAAGAGGTGGCCTGCTTTAAATGATGTTGTGCTTTCCTGCTGCAGTAAGATTGGGACTTCACTTGGGACAACACTGTCACCTCAGCTACTCAGTTGTCCCTCATCTAACTACTTAGCTGTGGCCCACATAAATAGAAAACTGGGCAGGGGGATCTTAAACCATTGGGGCCAAAAATTATTTTGGACACACCCTGATCCCATGTTCTATCAAGGCCTGACTGAAAGCCCTTTGAAGTCAAATGAAAGGCTCCCATTGACTTCAATCAATTTTGGATCAAGCCCTTAATGATATTGCCTTTCTGATTAAAATGTCCAATCTGAGATTTATACTCAGAAACTGTGTTATTAAATTAATCTAAGAGCTGGGGCTAAATGCTGAAGTCTTTAGTTTTTATACATGCAAAGTTTCTTTAACTTTAGTGAGATTTGACTGAGGCAAAAACTGGAGTAATATCTCATGCCTTGACCTTCATATTGCAACTACCAGTGGCTCCCTGGGATTGAATACAATATGGCCAATGGCACTTAGAAGTCCCTGGTCAGCAGGAAACTGTTTAACAAGGACTAATGGGGTAGAATCAGAAAGATGCAACGTGATCTCTGTATCTAGTCTTTTCCCTCTTTAACGTCTGTGATTCTCAGATTATCCATCCATGTCCAAACTATCAACTGATTAATATTAATATAGAGCCTTAAACATTCCAAAAATATATAACTAAGTAGGGCTCTCTTTAAATATTTACTGGTTTACCTGTAGCTTCATTAGTCCAACCTCTAAATTATTTCTTCATTTGATATCATTGAGGATGATAAACATTGGCAATCATTAGTTGGGCTTCTTTTCAGACTCATTTGAATAGTGGCACAAGGTGAGTTCTCACCAATGAACTGAATTTCCCTGAGGTTCACAGAGCTTTCGTTATCAGCATCTCTCCCGTAACACACAGGGCCTTGTGTTGCTCACACTGACAGCACCAAAATGCACTGCAGAGCTTTTAATGCATTCTGAATAGCTCTTGTCATTCAGGATTCTTCATTTCATGTTTCAGATTTTCCCAGGGGACTTTGATGTTAATCCATTTCACACTTCTAACACATCTGTTCTTCTGGTTTTCTTATCTCGTCTGAGCAGTCAAATAATAATAATAATAATAAAAAAGTTTTTGCTGTCATTGTTCAGTTTCTGAAGCAAGACTTTAATGATGAAGCATATTCTAGCTAACTTCATTGATACTCAGTTTAGCCACGCGGGAAGTTATGGATATACAGTACTTCCAGGGCTAACTCTTCCCCCATTAGAATGAACATGTCTTGATTCGACATGTAATTTATTTTTTGAAAAGGCTTCCTGTCTAAGTCTCAGGAATGAGGCACTGTGGTCTGGTGATTATTTTTTATTGAGCACAATCACTATCGTTTTGCATGAAGACGTGATCCCTGCCCCAAAAGGACAAGTTAGTAGGCAATGACCAAAATGTTGAGACCCATATATAATGCCTTGGGTATTGATAAGAGATTTAACAGGTTTAGGAATCTGGTCATTTCTGGTTAGAACAGTGGTCATTTCTGGTTTGACAAAGGGACTGTGCATCAAAAGACCTATGTTCCATTCCTATCTTATTGTGTAATCTTAGGCAAGGGGACTTCCTTTGCGTCAGATGAACAATCAATAAGATGAATATAAAATCAATTAGCCGCTTTATAGTGGCGTTGTGGCGTTGTGAAAATTAATTCATGTTTTATATAATATTTTGTGATCCTTGTTTGGAAGGAGCTACAAGCCTTTAAAAGTTTCCTTTTTCTTATCCTCTCTCCCCCAATTAAATAAGGAGCTAGAGATACAAATGGCCGTCCCTATCATAAATTCAGGAAATACCTGCTCATTTTGGTAATCCTTTACCTAACAATAAAAGTTACAGGAAACATCTTAAGGGCCTCTACTGTATAATGAAACCTGCCTTCAATGAAATTTTGATGGACTGACCAAAACAGGTTCCCTATTACAGGAGGCTATTTAATACAGCTGGGAGAGAATTCTATTCAATGCAAATGACAGGGTGGCTGTCTAATAAAATCATTATCTTGTACAAGTGTAGCTGTTTATAAAAGAAATGTTTTGTTACATAAATGCTGTCCTTTTTCTGCCTCCCCCCAATAAAATAAAATGAACAGTTAAGACTGAAAACTCTGTAACTGGAAGTTCATTATAAATTCTTACTAAGGCTTAAAAAATCCTATGTATGTTTCAAGCAGCTTAGAGCAATATAGAGCCAACCGGGCAATTGTGGCATCTTGCTACCAAAGGGACAATTCATATGTTAGAGTTTTATAAATCATGTAGCATAATGCTAGCAGGAGACAGCAGAAGGGTATGTGCAGAGATGGAGAGGTGGGATCCAGTCCTGAAAACTTGATTGACACGAGGAAACCTAACTCACACAAATAACCCCGTGTTCAGAAGCAGGGACTACTCAAGAGAATGTTGAAAATTTACCGACAGAACACTTTTCTATTGGAAAATGCTGATTCAATTAAATTAAAACATCTGTTGACATTTTCAATCACAAATTATTGAAATGTTTTGTTTCAGTGAGGTTGAAATGCTTCATTTTGACTTCACTATCTATTTATTACATTATATAAAATGGAAGTGAGCACGTCAAAATGAATTTTGAAAGGAAGAACTTAGACCTTATCGGTAGGAAATGTTTCTATTAGAGCGCTTTGATATTTCCGAAAAGATTTTTTTTCCCTGAAACTTTCATGGCAAATTTTGAAATGTTCATTTTTCATTCCAATTTCAAGGCCGAAGGACATGTTGAAATGTCAGAATGTGATGAGGCGTATACCCCACGCTGCTGAGGGTGGAGACATGCGAGTGACCGAGAATGCCTGGATGAGTACTAGGTGGTGAGTATAAACACAGGAAGACAGGATGAGAAGGAGGCTTCAGGGAGAGAGGAAGAACCCTTCAGTTTCTCTCTGTTTGCTAGAGAGCAAATGAATGTTCTAGAGAGAGGTAGATGTAGAGTAAGCCTAGGAAGAGCTGCGGGAAAAGGCCAGAAGGGAGGCCACAGTTGGAAGGACTCCAGGGAAGCAGTGAGAAGTCTTAAGGACCAGGTTAGTTTGTCATAATGTCCCTGGATTGGAACCTAGAGGAGAAGAGAGGGCTTGGGTTCCCCTTTTGGTCACAAAGAAAGTTGTTCCTTACACAAGGGGGAGAAAGCCTGTTGAATTTAGAGAGAAATTCAGGGAGAATTTAGGGAGAAAGCCTTGGATGGTGTCACTGTGCACAGGAGTGGGATGACAGCCCAGCAGTGGCTGGGAAGGGGAGATGAATCCACAAAGTGAGCCTGGGTAGAGGAGAAGAGTTTGTAATTGAGTGTATGCTTCTTTTTCCTGGAAATGGAGGACTAAATATAACCTGCCCCTAGGACTGAGTCACAACAAGAAGTGGACAACTCTGGTGCTAGAGAAACTGCTGGAGGAGCCTGCTAGACCACACACAGCAACAAGGTATTGCGCTAATTGGTGAGCCCACTTCCACACAAAATTGTCTACGGAACGGAAATTCCAAATTTCAACCACCTTTATATTACTCACTTGAGTCAAGTATCAGAGTTAGTTCAATCAGGGAGGATAAAGCCCTCTTCTAGAAGTTGATTTGGAGGTGTGAACACCAAGAGAGGAGAATCTTTTTTTGCAATTGGCTAGCCATTCACAGTCTTTGTTTAATCCTGAGCTGATGGTGTCAAATTTGCAAATGAACTGAAGCTCATCAGTTTCTCTTTGAAGTCTGGTCCTGAAGAACAGCTGTAAGTGGAAGTAGACCCTACAATGGAACCTGTGTCCAGTGGTACTACATAATCTAAATCTAAAGGAGCTCAAAAGTCTGTTGATCAGGGGTGTCATTGCATCTGTAGAAGCCAGCATTGTGGTAGTAAAGAAGCTATCAACTTAGGCATCTGTATAGATCCAAAACCAATGAACTGATCACTGAAGATCTGCTATTGTCCAGTGACCACATCTGATGACATCTTGCTAGAACTTTCCAAAACCAGAATCTTTATGATGTGTGATGTGAGGAATGTTTTTTGGCACATAAGCCTGGATAAAGACTCCAGCATCTTGACAACAGCAGTTGGTCTCTATAGATGGCCAAGCATGCCAATGGGCATAAGCCCAGCACCAGAGTAGAGGCACCCAGACATTGGAAGGAAGGACTGGGGTGAAAATAATTGTAGATGATAACCTCATTTTAGGTGAAGGGAGTCATGATACATAAGCTGAATGGGACTGTGATAGAAAACAACACACTTTTCTACAGCAATTTAGGGGCAAAGACATACAACTTAATTGGTAAAAATTGGAACTCAAACAGTGTGAGGTGACATCACCTTGGACATTTGGTCAGAGCAGGGGAATTGAAAGCAGATCCCAACAGGTTTAAAGCAGTCAGAGAGATGCCAGCTCTCGTGGATGTGAAAGTAAAGTGCTTCATAGGAATGATTAATTTTCTGTCCATGTTCTCTCCACACCTGGCTGCAGAACCCATACATCAGCCCACAAGGCAAGATGTTGAGTGAGACTGGGCAGGGGGTTCCCAACGGCAAACATTTAGATGCTGAAACAAATAATAATGGATGCCCCTATCCAGATGTACTACTAGCCAGGAAAGCTACTCACACTCCAGTAGAGCCGGGGAAAGAAAGAACAATTTTTCCAGGGGGCTGAGCTCAAAATGGCCCCCAGAACTTCAGTAGCTTCTATGTACGTAAAGTGAAATGAGAGAGAGTGGAACCCCGGCAAACATGATAGACCAGAGCCCCAGATTTCTCTTGAGGGACTTGAGTGTCATACACTGGGGAGGGTGTTGGGTGCAGCTCTTCTGCCGGAGCAGCCAGTCGCTTATGCCAGCAGAGTACTGTCAGACACGCAACGGGGGGATTGTCCAAAGAGAAAAAGAGCTTCCAATTTGGTATTTCAAATTTTGATAGTTCAGAATTCCACCAGTACGCCTATGGCCACCCAGCAAATCAGTCCAGAAACCTCTAGGAACATTCATGGCAAAGCCCCTTATTAGTTCCCCAAAGAGATTGTAGCATATAAAGATGCTCCTCTCGCCCTATCAGGTAGAGATCAGATATTGTCCAGGATAACTACGGCTTTTATTTCATATCCTGAGCAGTTTGCAGATACCTGGCTTCAGGAAGCTGAGGGAAGGTGATCAGGACACTGAATCCATTAACATGCTGCACTAGCTCCACTTTAAACAGTGCGGCTGATGGAAATCGAAGACAGGATGGAAAGGGGAATCCAACTGCAGGCCATCAAGAGAGCAAGCCGAGATGGGTGGCCAGAAAACTAAAGCCTACTGTCAGGAGCAGAACCATATTTTCAAATTAAAGATTAGATGAGTGTGCAGGATGGAATTATATTTTGAGGGCAGAGAGCTGTCATCCCCACTTCATTATATAAGGATGGCACGCAAAAATATACATGTTTTGGACAGGCTTGAGAATATGTTTACTGTCCAGCAATAAATAGACAACTCCACTCCTTGATAGAAGACCACCTCCACCACTACTATCTAACCACACATTCCTACCTCCAGTGGCATCTCTTAGCTTGTCTGTGTTTGGATTTGGGAAGCAGATTTAACTAAACTAAAGGTTTGTGAGTGAGCTTCTGATTCTTGTTATAACCCAGTGAATCACATGAAATGAGTTAGAAAAAAATCAGTTATCTGAACTGCAATTCTCCCAGCATGATCCAGGCGAGAAAGACAGAATGTTTGGGACCTTCTGTGTTATTATTAAGGAATTAAACTTGAAGCTGGCATAGGGGCCTATTTAGCACTAGCCATGGGAAGTTCCGAGGAACATTATTGCTTAATAAACCATAACAGTGTCCTCAATTTCCATTGACTTAATTTGAAGCTGATGGAACTCAGCATCTATCAGGAGACATTCAGAAATCTTTCTCTGAAGGGTCCAAAATCAGTTGCCCAGTGGAGTTTATTCTATGATAGACTGTGGAGCGCACAGTGGTGGCATAATTTTTATAGATGTTAAGGGACTTCGTAGCATGGCTTGTGATTGACTTTGATAAGAAGGGTTATACATTGTCCAAGCTTTTTGGGAGCACCTGAGCCTCTTCCATCAGTTTCTTTTGGGGGTGCGTACCCAGAAAGAGGAGTTGTTTTATTTCCGAGAGCAGTGTAAGGCATCCCTTGCTGACTTCATGTAATTTCCTGTTCTCAGGTGCAGTACTACACACTCTGTGCTACCACTGTGTACTGGAAATTTTCTGCTGGGAATAAAAACTTTGTTTTTAGACCAGGTCTTCCAGATGAGGGAGCTGCTCTTTCTAAAGATCAGTGACCCTGCAGATAGGAGAAGAATACAGCTGAACTGATTTCTGAGGGAAACCCACTTTGGAGTTTAAGAAAGCCATCGGTACTGAAAAGCTGCCACAACAGGGACTCCTGCCACTGGATACCAAGAACAGAGAAGCCTTTAGAGACAGTGTATAGTGAAAGATTGAAGGGGGGAGATAGATATAGGGGCACTAAAACAGACACTTTATTCTTGAAAGACTGGTTTGAACTATTACAAAAACAGGATCAGGATTATTGTCCTATTTATTTTACATTGTTTCATGGAACACTGTTCTATAAAAAAGGAAGTTACTGCTATTATCGTGATAAATAAAGGATAGGTCTGTACGGTGCTATACATTTGGGTAGTTTTAGATGAATTGAATTAATGTAAATGGATGTTGTGGTCACAGATATCTATTTCCCTCCAGCACTCTTTTCAAAGAATTAAGGGTGCAGAATTGTAATCTGCAAATGAACTGCATTTTGTGGTATCATTTTTTCAGGGTCTGGAAATGCAGCAGGGTTAATAATAATGAATACACCAAAACATTAATGTGAACTATAAATAGTTGTTACTACATGGTAGCAAAGCTTAGAACTTTGATCTCTTCTTAATCAAACAATATTATCCGTGTTCAAGAGGCTGCTGTACTGGGGTGGGAGAGGAGACCTTGAGAATCCTGATTTAGATAGGGTTTACAAATATGGGCTGAAAATAATAGTATATATAATAGTATATATGGGCTGAAAATAATAATATATAATGTGGTTTAGAAATTGCAACTACTGTACTAACACAAAAGGGAAAAAAATTCTAAACACACATTCAGCAGGAGGGAGAATCTTGGAATGCAATAAGATTGAAGAGGATCTGGGGGTGATGGCAGTTAGTAAATTGGACGTGACCTTGAATTGTTATACGGCAGTAAAGATACACAATCCTCTTTTGAGCAGCATATACAGAAGCATCATGCGTTATGTCACAGAACCAAGTCTCTCATTATACAGCTCTCGTACAAGTGCATCTGGGTTGTGGTGGTATGTGCTGAGCATCATCTTCATAGGAAAGCATTAAGGACTAGATTTTCCAAAGATCTCAGCTCCCATTTAGGCGTCTGTGACAAATATGAGAGGCTCATAAATAATGACTAATACCGGGTCTGTCACTTTGATGGTGTTTCTGTATCATATATAGGGACATGGACGGGTTTTTCTGGGTAACAGAGCCCAGGGCAAGAAGGAGAAGACCTTAAATAGTCATCTAACAGCTTCCACTGAAAGGTCCTTGTAACGGCATCGGTCACTCACCCCTGCGGCGCCCCCGTCTGGTCGTCACGGGAATTAGCTCTTTGACCCCTGGAGCGCCCTCTGTTGGCCGACGTCCGCTTCTCCACACTCTGGCCCCGTGCCCTTCCCAGACCCCCGAGCCCCTTTTGGGGGTGCTGCACCCTGCAGTACCCCCCTGGTTTTAGGGTCTCCCCTCCCTGGGGAACCCACCACCCACTATCCCCAACTCGCCTCAGATTGTGCCACTGTCAGTCACTACTTGCCCCCACTCACTGGGGCGGACTGCAGTATCATGGCTACTCATCACCGGCGAGAAGGGGTTGGCCTACTACAGCTATCACCAGCCCTGGGCCACCCCCTGGCAACCCCCAGTACTCCATGAGTCGGGCCTTCCCTAGGCTCAGCAAGCTGGGGCCTTCTCGCTAGAGCTTAGGCTCCCTGGCTCCCAGCTGCCTTGCCCTCGCCCTGTCCCAGTCGGGGTACCTCGGTACAGGCTCCGTGCAGCCAGGCCCTGTCTCCCTCTACTAACAGAGAAGACTGACTTTAGGCCCTTGCCTGCACTTGCAGCCTGGGGCTCTCAAGCTAGAGCTTTCCTCAGCCCCTACCGCCTAGCCCCAGCCCTGCACCCAGCCTAGTACCTCCTTTCAGACTTCCTGCAGCAGGCCTGTCTCCCTCTGACTGCAGAGGAGACTGCCCCTGCTTCTCTGCCTCCCAGCCCTTATATCCTGGCTGGGAGTGTTTGGGGCGTGGCCACACAGCTGAACCCAACTCCCAATCAACCTGGGAGTTTGCAGGCTAGCCTCCCAGGCTATTTTAAACCCCTTTTGGGGCTTTTCTAAGCCCCTTCCAGTAGGGGGCGGGTGGACACCCCGCCACAGTCCTTAAGAGACAAAGCCAGAGCAGTAGCCTTAATCTAGTCTGCTTTTCTGGCCAGCCCCCAAATTGGCCTCAGCAGGGTGGTGTCAGGAGATGCCTGGATTTGGGAAAGAACCCTGGAGGGCATAAGGAGATGTATAGTTGATGGAAGGACAAAGAGTCTCAAAGGAAGCCAAGAGAGACGGAGACTGGGAGACACACTCAGACACAGGAATCTATGGAGGAATCCGAAGAAGCCAGGAGTATCTAGGACACAGTTGCAGGATGGTGTGTCACTGGTCACAGGCTGTCAGAAGGAAGAAACCCAGCTGTGCAGACTGTGATGGACCTGCAGTGTGATAAGCAGTTGGTGCACAGGAGGTTGTGTCCTGGGGTCTGGTTTATAGCAGAGATTTTTGCCACTATAGAAATGTCTGTGATGTTTTCTTATAATAAGATTTTTATACAGGCACAGAGCCTCATGTAGACACAGCTATATCAGCCAAAAAATAAGTTGCTCAGGAGAGCTCATTTCATTCAGGGAAGTACTGTAGAGGCAAAAGCACTGTATGGCCGGTATAAGCTGTGTCTGTACAGGGTGGGTTTGCTGGTATAGCTTTGTTGGCTCAGCTTTCCTAGTCCAGACTAGGCCTCAGAGTGGAAGATTCTACCCTGAGATAGAGAAGGGTCAAAGGCATGACACCTGTGATTGCAGAACTCAGAGATACCCAACAGGAGACAGAGACGCAGCTAGCTCCATAACAGTGGCAGCTCCAAAGAGAAGAGCATGGCATTATTACTGTTGAGCTGTTTGGAAAATGTGGCCTTAGTTTTCCCAATGAGCACTGCTGAGCAATGAGCACTTTTCTCTATTTGTTCCACCCAGACTGTTCCTGGTCCACCAAGAGTGCAATGCCCCTAAAACAAGCATTTTGACTGATGGAATGAAAAACTCAGCCATGTTAGGTACTGTGAGAGGAGTTCTATGGACAGCGGAACATCCTACGGAAGAGTTGGGGCTGTTCTGGTAAAACCAGGGCATGTGGAGCTTGATCCTGTCCATCAAAGTGCAGAAACATGGTGCTTAACTTTAAGTATGCATGTAATGCCCTTGGCTTCAGTGGGACGGCTAGTGCTCGAAGTTAAGCATGTGCGGATATGTTTTTCTGGATCGGGACTAGAGTGCTCAGCAGCTTTCAGGACTGAGCCATTAGTCACATTGCTATTTAACAAACAGCTAGTGGAAGAAGTTATTTAGGTGCATTTAGGAAGAAGGCAACAGCACCAATAGCTTCCCTGCAGTTTCCAAATACAGTCCTGTTTCGGCATCTTCATTTAGTGATCCAGACACAGAGCCACATTCCCGTTGAGACCAAACACTTTAGACTACCCTTCTGCTCACCATCAATGTATATATAGAATCATAGAAGTTTAGGGTTGGAAGAAACCTCAGGAGGTCATCTAGTCCAACCCCCTGCTCAAAGCAGGATGAACTCCAACTAAATCATCCCAGCCAAGGCTTTGTCAAGCCTGACCTTAAAAACCCCTAAGGATGGAGATTTCACCACCTCGCTAGGTAACTCATTCCAGTGCTTCACCACCCTCTTAGTGAAATAGTGCTTCCAAATATCCAACCTAGACCTCCCCCGTTTTGTGTTCCATTTTAAAAAAGGGGTTTTAATGAGTAGCTTGTGGGTTTTTTTTACAAAAAACTTGAAACTCAATTCTTCATGTAACATAATGAATAGCACACACTAAACATTGTACAAATAGGTCTGCAATTATACTGTGGGGTCTTGATAAAATATTCACCATCACCCTTTCCTAGAATTAGCCTAATTATGTACATCGTTGCATATCCATTAATCCTATTATTATTTTTAATAGTATTATTCATAATTTAAATTTTCCTTCCTTTAATTTCAGCCCTGTGATCAATGAGAATGTTCCACGCTTAATTAACATCCAGAAAGCTTGAAAGTACAGTATAATGGGACATTATGGGGATTCTATAGTGTGTTAATGACATGGGGACCAGCTAATGAGAGTGAAGAATTTCAGCAATGGCATTCTAAAATGAAGGGAATGAAAGCACAAGTTGTAACAAGTAACTTTATTGCAAACAGTCTGACTTAGTCTTTAAAAGTGAGATGGATATGGGCTGAATTATGGGTCTAATCCTGCATTCCTTTTGCAGGCAAAATTCCCATTGACTTCAGGAAATTAACAATGACTTCCAGCAGTATGTTTTGATCAAGAATGTTACAGGACACCACCAATTTCTAGACTCTGCACAAACACACTTAGTAAAATGGTATTACTTGTCCTAGTGAGCGTACAATATAGGTGACAGAGATGGTCAAAAGTGAGGGTGATGGGGTGTGGGAAAGTGGAAGATGAGAAAGCAATGAAAAAACATATATTATCTTAATGGGCTTTGGTCCCAGTTTACACTGGCCCCACCTGTTTTCAGATGGCAGTATTATGGAGGTTGCATGGCAGAGGTGAGTTTTATGGATGGTAGGGCGTTATGGTGTTATTTTCATCTGAGCTGAGTGAAAGAGATTGATTCTGATTTTTTATAAACGGCTGACCAAACCTATAATTATTTGCATTCGAGAAGAATTCAGGCTTAAAAGGTGAAAAAACCAAACAAACCCATGTTTCTTATCTAAGCATTACCAGCCTGGATATATAACTGTGCTATGAGAGCGAGATCAAGCAGTGTATTCTTTTCCCCTGTGCAAATCAGAAATGAAAACTAAATAACGGTGCACATGTGCTAAACACTCATCAATCAAATCTGCCCCTAAATAGATGGCATTTAAAATAAAAACATGCAAATAGCATTGACAGAAGCCATGCAAATCGTTTCACAAGCAAATCAGGGTAAGTGGGCAGTAATAAATTCCAGTTTGACTGAAATAGCACATTTCAGAGGAATTAGTGAAAGGTGGGACTATTTAGCGAGCAGATGGAATGGCATTAATCATTTGATCAAGTGTAACTGGACACTAAATTATTCCAGCTCTTACTTCAGGATTTAGGGAGGAATTAAATAGTTACTTCTTTCAGTTTTGTACTTTAGGCTTTTTTGGGTGGGGAGATGAAACCTCAAGACACCCAGAAGACATCCAACTCCCATTAACTATAGGAAGTCTGGGATTGAGTGATAACCTGAACCCATATGATCATTAAAGTAAGATCAGCCTCAGACCCATATACCCAGGAATTTTGTTTTCTCATGGCTGCGCTAAGTAAGATTAAAGGAACAAACACACAACAAAGACAAATCAAAAGAACAGAGATATGCTAGTGACTCTCCAAGGAGTAGATTGTTTGCTGTATCTTTGAACAATGGCAGTACTACCTTAAATCTTGTATTTGGTGCATAGGAGCCAAGGTAAGAGGCACAGAAGAAACACCAAAAAAAGATAATTAGATGCATCAATTAGGCAGAACCACAGGTTCGTACCTCAGCAGGGTTGCCATGGCCTGAGGTTGATAGTCTGAGCTCCGTGTGGCTTACCTTGTTTTAAGATGAGATATTAAAACACCG
Source organism: Sternotherus odoratus (assembly GCA_032164245.1). Lineage (NCBI taxonomy): Eukaryota > Metazoa > Chordata > Testudines > Kinosternidae > Sternotherus > Sternotherus odoratus. Next base: position 99,935,048 of record JAVMKO010000007.1, read on the forward strand.
AGGCTCTATGTTCTCTGTGAACATTTGGGGTCTGATCCCAAGCCCATCAATGTAAATAAGGGCCTTTAGACTTCAGTGGACTTTAAATCAAGCCCATGAGTGTTGCTTTGACTTCTCTGCACAAGTAAAATTTCACCCACAGAGTTTTAGAAACAAACGTCCATATTGGGTAAGGAGATACTATTTTCCCCACATTCCAGAAACAGAGGCAGAGAGGCTAAGGCCAGTGTTTTCAAATTTGGGAGATTAAAGATAGGCACCTAAATCAATATTTATCTGCAGAAGCGGTCTGCTCTCAGATGTGCTGTGGACTCACAGCTCCCATTGACCTCGCTGATGTCTAGAGATTCAGTGACGGTAATCTTAGATGTTACTTGACAAGGAGAAGAGTTTTAAGTTGGTGCTGTCCCTTTAAAATTCCTGCAGGAGAATCCCTGCCCTCATGGGGGAATACCCTTGAATAACATGGGTTTCCTGCAAAAAGGAGCCTGATTTCCTGCAGTGGAGATGGGATTTTAGGGCCAGAGTTTCCTTCCTGTTGTATCTCATCTGCTACGTTACTTCATTGGGAGCATAATTTATCGCTGACTTTTTTCATCTTTCTTTTTTCGAGGCGCAAACTTTCATCTAATTTCTTAGGTGACTGAGATGCTAATCAAGCAACTTAAGACAGAGAAGCTAGTGAAAATAATCAAATGTGAAACTGTCCAGGGAAAACACTCCACTTGAAAGTAGGAGAGGAAATTGTCATTTGGAAGCCACTGGAGACAGCCTTCCTGTTACAAAGAAGACCCTGGGGAGACACTACCTGATTTGCTCTTAGTCAGGCTGGCATCTCAGTGACAGGGCAATTGTAATTAGAATGAATAAAATAAGATATGTGCCAGCTCCCAAGCTTGTAATTCAGAGAGTGACATTAAAGACACATTGCATTTTATTTAATTTTTGGAAGAATCAGGTACTGTGCTAACACGTACCATGTCTTACCCTATGAGGATAGCTAACATAAAACTTAAATCTGTCTCCATGCAGGGAGGAAATATGAGGCAGGCAGTGGGCTCCAGATGGGTATGTTCTTCCAGTTGGAATTTTAGGTCACCTTTGGAGAAAGAATATGCTGGTTCTGATTTTGCTTTGACATAAATCAGGGGTTTCATTCCTGTATGTGAGATCGGAATCAACCCTTTCTCATTTTTATTCATGTACTTCTAATGAACAGGAAATAAGATTAGAGGATTCAGATATGGACTTCAAGTAAGTTCCTCTCTTTGCCATTCAGATCTGAGACTGGAGAATGGAATCACTTTAGTGCCATTTTCTGATGGTACAAAAAATTCTTTGCCAGGTAAAAGTGAAATAACAGTTTTGGAAAATATGCAAATCCACTTGCACCAAAACTTTGCCATTTTAAACTGAACTCCAGTCAAAACCTTCATCAAGAGTCATGATGGTTCCAAAGCAAAACGTTGGACAGTGGGAATGTTTGATCTGTGGCTCTCTCCTATCTCTAATCAGATGAGCTAACAATCTAGATCCAAGAATTCCCCAATTTAGGAAGAGTTCTTATCCAGAGCCAAACTTTTCAAATAGTTCTCTGTCATATTATATTGGATCTCAGTCATAAAACAGAAGCATGTACTAAAGATGCCCTCTGGAACTCCAGAATCAAAGAAACATGCTTCCCCACAGATTGAGTTCCAGCTTTGCTTTTTGTTTACCATGATGAACCTTTTCTATGTCTGGTACTCTGTGCAGCACACAGAGACATCTAGTGGCTGAATAATACATTGCAAGTGAACATATCATTACTACTGCAATCTTGAATAGGCTGAACCAAAACACAGGATCTGAACACACCCAACTTTGCGGGAGTTAGTATTTGGATCTGGACTTGAACTTTTCAGCTGAGACCCATTCCAGCCTTGATATGTTTTATTTTCCATTCTTAATTTCTAACAGTTACTTGGCCTGGAAAGAACTGAAATGCAATGGGGAAGGAGTTCTAGAAACCCGGGAAGGAAGTATGTCCTTGAAAGATTCACTGATGTAGTTCACAGACAAAAGAGGTTTAAATACACTCAGATGAGCCTCCAAACTTCTGGATGTTTTTTTTTTCAAAACATCACCTGAGCTTTAAACCTTTGGAGATTAATCCATGTCTGAATGAGTTTATGGTTGAAGCTTGGGCTGCTACTGTCTATGCCATGGGCCCAGCAGCACTCCAAGGGACACAGAGGCTATGTTTACACTTAAAATGCTACAGCAGCACAGCTGCTGCATTGCAATGGCAGTGCTTCAATATAGACACTCACTGCAGCAGTGGGAAGGTTTTTCCTGTCACTGTACTTAGTCAACCTTCCCTGGAGACGATAGCTAGCTTGACGGAAGAATTCTCTCATCAGTCTAGCTCTGTCTTTGCTGGGGGTTAGGTTGGCTTAATGATGTCTCTCAGGGGTGTGAATTTACCACACCCCGGAGCGATATTGCTGGCCCGACCTCACTGTTTTAGTGTAGACCAGCCCTCAGTTACAAGAGTTCAGAGAAACTTCTTGTAACTGCTCTTCCTGGCAGTTCTGCATAAGTAGCATTGTTGGACTTGAGGTTAACAAAGGATTTCAGCCTCAAGGGCTGCCAATCCGGTCCCTGTCACAAACATGAAATTCAGCTGATAATATCATTTTTCAAAGAGAAAGAACCTTCCGTTTAGACTCGCTCTGCTCTAGCTGCCTCCATCACCTTGTTCTGTCATGAAAGTCATCTCCAGCAGAAACCAAATGCTATGCACTTCCACAGACCCCAGTTCTGCTGCTTACTAAATTAAATGCACCATGCTCCGGTGTGTGGACAGTTTTGATTTTATTTCTGGCACCTAGAGTCAGCAATTCCAAACTCTCTGACAGTAACGCTGGGCAAATTTTATGTCACCAGAACTCAGTCTCCTTGTCATGGCCCAGCCGGGGAACAAAGATTAACAGAAAACAATGGGGAGCCCTTCTGAGAAAGGGCCGAAGTTAAAGGAAGCCATGATTGCACTTGTGTCTGCCTGGAGAGCGGGGGAAGGAGCTTTAGTCCAGCCACAATTGGAGGAAAATTCAGTCTGTTCTTGATGCAAAGTTGTTGCTCTTTGCATGAAGATTGCTGGGATGATTTAGTTGGGGACTGGTCCTGCTTTGAGCTGGGGCTTGGACTAGATGATCTCCTGAGGTCCCTTCCAACTCTGATATTCTATTATTCTATGAATACAGGGAAGGACAGAGTATTTTATCATCTGAATTCAGCCCTAAATGATTCATTCTGTTCAGCAATATAATCATTTATTTGAACCTTTTCTATTTGAACTATTGGATTTTAAATACTGGCATTAGAAACACTGGATCAGACCAATCATCCCTTTATTCCAGTGTCTCACCATTACCCAGTTCTTCATAATTCAAACAAGGGTGTACCTGTGGAGCACCTGGCCAGTTTCCCTGCGTTGTTGAAATCAGATCCCCATTCTTGTTTCATCCATCTTCAACCTTGTCCCACTGAGCGGTGTGAATCTAGTTAATAACTTGCCCACCAGCAAGAGAACTCACCGTTCTCCTCTAATTACCCAGCAATACACTTCAGAAATACAAAATCAGTTCAGACTTGTAGGGAAATAATAAGGGGAACAAAAATGCAGAATGAGTTCTGCTTAGTGTATGCGCAATGTGCCTCAGGTGGCGTGTGACAAGGATTCATCACCATGTTTGGTCCACTGGTTGGATCATTAGCTTTCCGGGCTCAGTCCGGGTACTGATGGGGAGTGCAACAGGAACGCTGACTTACTGCTAGCCAAAGACTTAGAACAAAGTTTTTATAAATGTGTCCATGGAAACAGGACTCTTTAGTACTGTTATATTCTAGTACTGAATTATATGCCTAAATCAAAGAAATCTTTCTTCTGTGATTCATCTTCAACAAGAAAAATACAGAAATGCAAAGAATTATTAAATAATGAATTTCTCATGAAAATAATATGAGACAAGGAGCACACACAAGAAGACTTGAAAAATATCAAACTATAAAATTCAGATGGTTCATATTTACGGAATATGAGATGGTAAGATGAGAGAGGGGAGGGGAATCTTTTTGAAAAGTAATATGGCAACCACACTCCCCCAGAAAGTCAATGGGAGTTGGATGCCAAAATTCCATCTAGGCCTTGCTGATTCCTTATGTAGATGTGCAGCAGGATGGGGAAGGACAAAATATATCATCATCCCCATGGTTCTTCCAGGATTATTGAATGCACAAACTGGGCAGAATGTAAGGGGGGATCAATGGTTCAGTCCCCTCCACCATTCAGAGCTGGCCAACTGTGAGGGAGAAGCATGCGTTAGACAATAACATGTGTATCTGTTTGTCCATTCCCTTACTTGCCAGGGGGCTAGTGAATGACTTTAATGCATTCTAAATGGCAGCATAAACCCCACAAAACTAGCCCTTACTGCATTACTCACAGGAGGCTACTTTAGGAAAGTTTCCTATTCTATATGCTATTGTGTGTGTAAACTAAGTAATTAATTGTACATGTAAATGATGTTGACTAGCCATTTTCCCAGTGCATTGCTGGTCATCGTGGGTATAAACTAAGCACACAGTGGATCACCTAACTTATTTAAAAATGCTGCCTGTGGATAATGATGAAATAAATCCGTTATTTCAATTTTGAAGGAAAAAATAAGATTGAATTCACCACAGGCATTTGCACAGGCAACTCTGCTGACTCTAACTTTACTGTGCCTGCTTCCACCAGAAATGAATTTGGCACATTCTAGAACTGGGCAAACACTATGAAAAAAAAAATGACAAAAATGTATTCAAATGTGTTACATTCTAATCCAGCAAAGCATTTGAGCAGATCATTAAGTATATGAGTGTTTCCAGTGACATGAAAGTGAAGTCAATGGGATTATTCATGGGTTTAAAGTTGAGCTTTTACTGAAAGGTTTTGATGGAGCCATGCCTTGTCTATGCCAGTCTTTGTATCGGTGTAACTATTTCGGTTAGGGGAGAGTTTTATTATTATTAATGTATTTATTATTATTATTATTATTATTATTTTATTTATGAATACATTTATTTTACTTATATGGTTATGCTGGTACAGCGTATAGTGTGGACTCTTATACTGGTATAAAGCATATTGACTCTCCCATATACCCCAAAGCACCTTTGTACTGGTGTAACTACAGTCACAAGTAGGGAGTTATACTGCTATAACTATCCCTCTTGAAATAAAATGGTTCAGCTTTTTTTGTGCCAACAGACAGACTCATAGAAAATTTGCTTGAATTGTGTTTAGATGATCATCAACATCGGACCCTTGGCAAAATGATCAAGACAGCACCTAGCCACGCACCTCTACAGCTCACAGCATGAATCTTTGCAAACTGAGCTAAAAAACCTGCCTCACATAGGGAGCCATATTATGCCCACATCTTCTCTGGTTTGGGTACAGAAGAGGACCGGTCACTTGTTTTGACCAGTGGATTATATTTGTACCCGTGTTTTGCTCTCTTTCAGTGAATAGTTTAGTGTACCACCTTCCAGTTTAAAAATTAACTGTGGCTGTTATGCAACTATTTTTATCACTATTATTTATGACTATAATTAGTTCATTATCCCATTCCCTAAAGTAAGGCCCAGATTTTTAAACCAACTTTTGAAAATGAGACTTTGATTTGTAAGTCAATTAGCCATGACAGTGCTGAGCCTAAATGCCTAAATAGCTTTCAAAATCCAGGCCTATGTGAATCAGATGGCTAAGTCCCATTTTCAAATGTGATGTAGGCACTTAGGAGCCTATGTCTGACTTGCCTGACTGACTTTTGATGAGACTTAGGCTTCTAAGTCACTTTTGAAAATGGGTGTTAGCTGTCTAAATCATGCAGGACTTGCAACACAGAGCAAGAGCAACCCCTAAATACCTTTAAAAATCTGTATCTCATATCCTTGGACCAACACAGCTGCAACAAAACACTAAAAATCTGGGCCTTTAATCACCAGACACGAGTGAATGAAAATGGAAGGGCAGGCTTATACTTAGAATGGAACAACGATATTCAGACCCCATTTAAGTTAGCAGCCAAAGAAAAGGATAGCTTATCCCCATACAGATCAACTAGATGAATTCAAAGAAATATAGACCCTGATTTTAGATACATTTAGCTAACAAATGTTGAAACTCCTCAGAGAAATCCAGACCGCTTTTCCACCTAATTCCTCCTCCTTTCCCCCTATCCTTCCTATCCCCTGCCTTCCCTCCTTTTTCCTATTTGTGTATGTTTTGTCCTATTTTACTACTGTAATCTTCACCCTGTGTTCTGTCTATAAAAATCATATATGAATAACTGCACATTTTTACTATTGAGTTCAATGGGCTACCTGTGTATAAAATTACTCCCACACATCAATGTTTGCAGGATCAGGGTCTAAATAGAGAAAGGGGTAGTTAAAGAGATGGAGTGAACAAGCAAAATGATCAAGGTAATGTCAGGTCCATGTCTTGCTAGTTTCATGATTTTTAAAATAAAAAAAAAAATCTGAGAATTTCAGTTGACTGATTCTTGGCAGATTCTTCATTTTAAATTTGTCCTTTGACGTGCTAAAGTAGATTGCAGAGTTCAGCGGAGAGCAACAAAAATATTAAAAGTTTTGGGAAAACTGTTTAGAAAACTGGGCATGCCAAGCTATATTCAGGCTATCAGGACTATCTTCTCAGTCAGTATAAATAGGCAGAGTTCCCCTACAAGCCACCATCTATAAGACCAGGAGGAGGATGCTAGACGAGGGGGTACGCTGTGACTGTGGGGCCTACCTCCGGTCACTTCTCCAGGCACGCATCCGGGCAGAGTTCCATTGGGCAGCGTCCACTGGCTCCCTCGATGGCTTCGCGGAGCAGTGGGCGCTGTGCGGGGTTCTCTGCTCGGTGTCCCCGTCCTCTACCCTGGTTTTGAACCTGTGACCCTCACGCACTCCCCTGCCTTTTTGTCATTAGTTGTCCCCCGTATTTAGTTGGCCCCGGGCCTAGTGTCCCTCCCGCCAGGCTGGGGGAGGGACTTTAGTTATGGGCGGGCCTAGGCCCGCCCACTCCACGGGTACCCAAATAGAAGTTCCCCTACAAGCCAATTTACAGAAGGTGCCATTCTGATCCTTCATTTCAATGGAATTGTGCCTCTTTTCACTGTGACTGAATTGGGGTTGCCAAACTGGTGCATTTTAAATTAGTCCCTGAAGTCATTTATCTGAGTTTTCTACGGCTGCTTTTCTTACCAAATTTGGGTTAGGACAAAGTTGCCCTGTGGGCAGGTGATTACACAACCACTGCTTGCTGCAAAGCAGGTGCTAATAGTCACTGTCAGAGACTGGATAAGAGACCAGATCCCACCTGGAAAAGCCTAAATGCCAATTTGAGTCCCCATATCTGTGATCTGGGTGCTTTACTTGATGCAGAAATTGTTGGCTGAAATGCTATGGCCTGTGTCATGCAGGAAGTCAGACTGGATGATCATAATGGTCCCTTCTGGCCTCTGACCATTTGTGCTCCCTGCACACACCCTGGAGAGGTTAACATAGGCTAGATAGGCCAATTATCCAAGTAGGCTGCAAGCTGGGGGATATTTATGTTGAGAGCAGAGCACTAATTAAGGGAAGCTCACCTGTGCAGGAACTGGAGGGGCTTTCATAAAAACAGGGAGCTGGTAAGAGAGCTTTAGTCAGTCTTTCTGGAATAATGGAGGGCCAGGGATTTGAATCCACGAGGAAGGGTTTGTCTAGCAGAGCCAGAAGATTGGGCTTTAGTCAGATGAGTGGTGAATGTGAGCCTGGGATAGAAGTAGTCCAGGAAGGTTTGTGCTAGTACAGGTCTTAGCTGCTGGGGAAAGGGACCTGGAACCCTGAATAGAGAGTGGTTGTGGGTTCCCTGTTGGCTACTGAATGACTGGGCCCAATCTGGGCATTGAACTTGAAGACTCTACAGGTCTATTTGTTACTTGCCCAGTGGCTAGGGCTCAGCCAGAGAGTGGAGTTAAGGACTGCCTAGGATGATGTGAAAAGCTGCATTCATACCCCAGAAAGGTATTGTGACTTGGCTGGGGGGCCTAAACCATGAAGATGAGACAGGACAGTTCCTGAGGAGAAAAAGAGGGGAGATACAGACTAAGGAAGCAAGAAATGTGTGCCAGCTACTTATGCTGAGCATGCTGTTCCCCTTGCATTTTGCTGTGACAATGGCAGCTTTTTCCTCAGAGCTGAAGAGGAGCTCTGTGTGGCTTGAAAGCTTTTTGTTTGTTTTCCCACCACCAACAGAAGTTGGTCTGACAAAAGATATTCCCTCACCCACCTTGTCTCTCTATGAACCTGTGCTTCAATTTCTCAACAGGGCTATTGAGGGAGATGTTCCTACCTACATTAAGTGATGTGATTTTTTTTAAAAAGGGGGGGGGGGCAGTTTTGTCTCCTTCCTCAACAGGCACAAAACAAGATATAGTGAGCTTAAGCCTCAGCAGAGAAAACACAGGTTAAATGTAAAGAAAAGCTGTAACCATGCATATAAAACCGTTCAAGCAGTGGAATAGATTGCAAAGGGAAAATACATTCAGGCAAGATGTGATATTCAGTTATTAGGGATGGAAAAGGGTGTATGAAATCAGTTTTGCCACTAGGCAGGGGGATGAACTAGCTGGCTTCCAGTCCTAATGAATGTGTATATAGGAGACAGCTGCACTTGCAATTAAAGGAGACCACCAGAGTGGGTGAAGTGGTGGGTGCAGAGCCATGATATTAAAGGGCAGAACCAACCCTCTATTTACAATAAAATAAACATCATTTACACAAGTTACCCATTTCAGTGAGAAAATGGAAATGGGCAGTGTCAGGCTACATTTAGAAGAGACATGTCTGATGGAAAATTTTGACGTGCTCTGATTGAGATCCAAGCTACTTTTTGTTTAGAAAATTGTAATGTCAAATGGGTTGGTGAATTGTGGAGGTTTCTTCCCCCTTGATGTAGTTTTTATTGAACAGGAGTTGCAGGCTTCAGCTTTTAATAGTCTGAGATCAGACTGTCTCTTGCATGCTTCCAAATGTACAGGATTTTTTGTGGGGGGAGGGAGGGGAATGGCCAAGACATAATAATTTAGACACTTTGCTATCTTGTCAGAACACAAGTTTCTATTTTACAGCTCCATGGGAAATAGAAAGATGGCATTTAAAGGAAAAGCAGAGACAAAAAAAAATTCTCTCTCTCTGCTATTAAGTACTATGCTTTATTATTTTTTAAAGTATCTTCTGATTATATTCCATCTATTTCCCAAGCACTTGTCTCTCCTTAGGAATTTTCTCATCAGGATTTTGGAATAATTTCATGCCTTTCTTCCCCCCCCAAGCCATCAAAACATGAAACTTGCAGATGGTGCCGTCCTTCTCAGACGTCACTTTCATTGCTACTAACTTCTGTGCCTCTGGAGGAGGCCAGTTTATGGCACTGTTATGCCACTAATGAGTCTCCCATCTCTTGCGCAGTAAACAGTGTTTTTATTAGTCAATATTTGTGCTGCCTTGTGAGCACAATGTCCTATTGAAACTTGCCCCCCTAGCGAGCACATTTTATGGCTCTAAATAGTTTTCGTCATCAACCAGAGACGTGAGATTACTGGTCTCTTGCGTACAGCCACAATGTTTTCTGTGCTCAGGTCATACATTGTCTATGGAAAAAAAAATATTTTCAAGCCATCATTTATTTATTTGAAACAGCTGTTAGTGTCTTTAGAGAAGAAGCTACAACATTGGCAGTAGATAATGCACTATAGGTCAAATTCACTTCTCTGCAGAGAAGTGGCAAAGCTGCATGATTCACCTATGTCCTTAAATTCTCGCAACAGAGCTCAGCTGGGATTTTAATGGAGAGAAGATGTGCTGCCCAGCTGCATGGGGGATGGGTTTTACCCTGCATGAGTAACAAATAGTGAATGGCAGTGGATATGGAACACAAGAACAAGTGAAAATCTGTGAGCAGCCAAAGCTTTTGCAGAGGTTCGAAAAAATGTAGGTTCTGAGTTTCAAGTGTCGTATGCATCATTTACTTATGTTCAGAATGGTGTAAAACCCATTCATTTTGCAGAGATATAAATGTCTATTTAAGTTGGCAAGGCAGAGTACAATCAGGCCTGCGTTTTTAACTCTTGTGTGCGCCACTAAAGTTTCATAATTTTTTCTTCTGGTATTTCTGGTTTTGACTCAAGCTATTCTCATGGTATCACTGAATTGGACACTAAATAGAACACAAGAGAACCTGATTTCACATTTGTTTGTTTTCCCCAACCTACGAGAGTCAGATCTGATTAAAAGGGCCAATTCAATCTCCTGCACTGAAGTTACTCCTTGTTTATATTGGGGCAACTGAGATGGAAATTGGAACCATGGTAACTTGAGTGGTTTTCTGAAGCAGCTCCTGACCTATCAGCAGATAGGGGCTCTGTCTGTGAACCTTGGATCCAAACTGAACTCCCTAAAGTTTGGGGATGTAACTTCTCTAACTCAGTCTTTACCTCAAAAGTGGGTGTCTCTTAAAAAAAATGCAACAGCATGCTGGGCTAGATGCAGGAATCAACATGTGAAATTTATTGGCTGTGTTAAACAGAAATGTAGACCAGCTATGCATATATTCTTCCACCCATTGTAAAGTTAGGGGTGGATGTCTGGATCTAGCATTTAGCTTTAGCCCCATTCTTGACCAAGCCTACAGTAAAAAAGAAAACGCTCTCAATAACAAGGTTATCCTTCCTGGACTCCAGCACCAATCCACCATTCTCTCTACCCCCAGACATTTCAGTGGAGGTCAACGCTGGGAGTTAAGCCCATTAAGCATAGTAACAGAGGCTCCTGCCACGGGGCTATGGGGCTGAAGTCACTTTTACCCACCTTCCAGCTTCAGTCCATCATCCTGTCCGTGCCATGAGTTACTTACACACACACACACACACACACACACTCACTCTGTGAGTACTTTTAAAATCAGGATTAAAACGATGATGAACTCACATTCAGTTAATATTAGTCATATTGTTAATACTTTCCAGTGCAGGACTTACCAGGGATAATTGATCTCGTCAGTACTATGAGCCCTCTGACTTGCTGTAGGACTCTAACTCCCATCTTGCTTAATTATAACTTGATAAAGCCAAAAGGGCACACACACACACACACCCACTCTATAGATCGGTGAAAAAGAAAAGGGGGGAAATAAAGGATCTCCTAACCTGTCTAACTTGCTCAATTAATTAAGTGAATCTAATTGTCACCCCCGACAGCCTGACAAGTACACCCGTGGGAGTCCCCAGATGACAGGTGTGCAGTACATGTCCAGACACTTCACCTCTCTCCCCCACACACTTCCTTTAAAAAAAGAAAATGCATCTTTAATTATAGCAAACAGAGAGGGGCAGTGATTTAGCCTTTATGTAAAAACCTGACTCACTGCAATTCCCTTATTACCCATCAGCTGAAGTTAGTTAGCATGAGAGCACTTTTTTTTCCCCCAACAAAAGTTAGCGCTTATCCTGTTTGCCTGCTTCTTAAGCATTTCTGTGCACCTCAGCCTGGAGCTGTCCTTCCAGCAGATTTACATCTCACTTAATATATGGAATATCAGTAAGAGAGTGGGGCATGTTTGTTCTACATGCAAACTAGGGAGTATGCCCTGGTGATGTGAGAAGGAACCTGGGGATGTGAACATTCAGTACCCTCTAATGGACTCAATTTACTATTGGCAAAATTCATCCTCCTACAGAAAGGCATAATCGTGATCTATGCACTGACCCACCTCCTCTTCCCAGCCAGTCCAATTTAAACCCTCAGAATGGGATTTGAGTGTCACACAAGGAATATACAGGCCTTCTACTGTGTCCAACTGCACGGGGTTGAATTTCACCCTGTGTGATCTCAAGCATCTTTTGGGGTTAGTTTCACAAAGGGACTTAGGTTCCTGAAGTGGCAGTTAAGTGCTAAGTCCAACATTTAGGTGCTCCTGAGATTCTCAAAACGCTCGCTTAGATACAACCTAACCCCGCAGGTGCCTACGGTCCCCTACATTTCTGCTGGTGTGCATGCACCAAGCCATTGAAGTCCTGATGCTTGCTGAGTTGTTTGGAGCCCTATCTCATGCTTCGGCTCTGGTGGGATTAAAAAACTAGGCTTCCCTCATCTGTCTCACCTGCAGGGTCTGAGCTTGTGGACATTCTCAGAGCATAGTTAGCATACACAAGACAGCTGGGGAAGGGAGACTGTGCTCTTCTAATAGCCCAGTGGTTAGAGTACTCCCCTTGAACATGGGAGACAGGCTTGAATACCCACTTGTCTCACTTTGGAGCAGAGAGAGACATTTTATCATTGTACAAGATAAAGTCCTTCCCTCTGGACCACAAGGCTGCAGATCCACTTGATGAAACTGAATACAGTCCAACCTAAAGCTCTGTTTGTGCACTGTTAAGAGGATACTGTGCCCTGGGGAGAATGGGGTGATCCATACAACTGTGGATCCTCCTGGCACATTTCTTCCTGTCAGTCCCCTACATTCAGTCACATATGGGTCCTCTATGAAGTGAAATTTGGGCTCTTGTCCTGCTGACCGTCATCCAACTCCCTACGTTTGTGCGGCACAGCGGCACGGGATTGGCTACCAAAGGACCCTGTGTGGCTGCAGATATAGGGGCTCAGTTGCCCGGTTTTACAAAAATAATGACCTGTGCTGGCTTTGCCAGTGCCCATTTAATGGGTCTTGCTGGCATGCACGGGTCATATCCGTCTAAAAAGGGCACACCTGTAGACTAATGATATGTCTACAGTGGAGCCGGAGGTTAAACTTCCACCTCAGGTAGACATACCTGTACTAGCTCTGATTGACACACCACCCTAAAAATAGATGTGTAGCTGCAGCAAGGTGAATGGCAAGATGGACTCACTGGCTCGAGTAATTACCTAGGGTTTCAGACGGGAATGTATTTCGAATGCTAGACCATCCTCCTGTTTGTGCCTCTGGGGCTACACTTCTATTCTTTTTGTTTCAGAGTAGCAGCTGTGTTAGTCTGTATCCGCAAAAAAGAACGAGGAGTACTTGTGGCACCTTGGAGACTAACCAATTTATTTTGACATAAGCTTTCGTGGGCTAGAACCCACTTCATCAGATTGGGTTCTAGCCCACGAAAGCTTATTCCCAAATAAATGTGTTCGTCTCTAAGGTGCCACAAGTATACCTCATTCTATTTTTAGTGTTCTTGCTTGATCAAAAATAGCATAGATACATCTACCTTAGCTTAAAAGTATACCTCCAGCTGCTGTGGAGACATTAACTTAGGGACATCTCTTCTTGTGCATGCTCATATCTTAACAATGGACAACATAAATTTTTGGCAATGTACAACCAATTCAGCTCCAATGATTAATGCAGGGAATGGGAGAGACAGTGATAAAGGAAGGGGAGAGAAGGGCCAGCCATGCTTCATCCTCCGGTACCTACTGCAATGTGGCCTCTTTGCATTTCGCCCTCTGCGTACACAACACCCTATGCAGCCTTATCTGCAATACTGTGGTTTAATGCCACAAACCAGCCTTAGGTATCATAACAGCTTCAGTTTAATTTATGATATGCTAGTTAGCTACTCTTGTGTACCACTGAATGGAAGGATGATCTTGCACTAGACTGAGAGATCTGGGTTTCTTCCCCCAACTCTACTGTGAAACTTCCTGCTTGACCTTGGGCAGGTCACTAAACCGTCTGGTGCATCTACGAAATGGAGATAGTAGGGCTTCCTTCCCTCACAGAGAAACTTCATTAGTGTCAGGGAAGCACTCAGACACTTCCCCAGTGAGTGCATTGATAATCCTGTCCAAATAAACAGTAAATTAAAGAAATGTGTCTAGCTATCTAAAAGCTTCCATGACAAAGCAATGCCAGCATCTCCGGCAAATTAGCCAGTAGCGGTAAGCCAGTGCATTTGTGTCCTCCGTATCAAATTCAGTGTCTGTAATCCTCCTTACATGATCTGAGCCCTGCTGATAAAGGAAGGATTCATTAAGAATTATTTAGTGCTACTCAGGATAGAAGCCATGCAGAGCTTCTGCTCGTCAGCAAAGGTTTCAAGAACCTGGCTTTAGTCTCAAGAAAACCCTCGGTTAAAAAAGGGGAAAATGGGCAGTTTTTTCTATACTTCAATAGGAGTTTCAAGAAACCAGTTGGGTTTCCAATAGTGTCTCTGTGAATAGAAGCCAGCTGGTCTTTACGCTGGAGTTTACCCCACCGTTTAGGCATGAAAGTCGCCTCTCGGATGGAGCCTCTAGAAGGGGATACTGAGATGGCAGGACACGGGCAGCACACAAAGGAGCAATAAGAAATCCTTTTAAACAGAGAATGAAAGGCAGTTCAAAAGCTTATAAAAGGGGAAGAGTATCAAGCAGGCAAAAGGGCACGCATCATGGGGTAAGGAGACAGAATGTAGTGCAGAGTAAAGGGATGTGAGGGATTTGCAATGGTCATTACAGCAGAGTGTGTAATTTGAAGTTAATTATTTGTCCAGTGTGTTTTGTGTTTGTCTGCAGATAGACCACAATTTTCTTGACTCTCTTTGTTCCCTTATGTTGACCTCCGTAATTTCTGTAACTGAAGTTTGGTCTGTATATTGAGCAGTTCATTGTGAGTATCGGATAGCAGAAAATCCAATGTTTTGATGGACCATATAGGTCACATGCATATGTTCTCAGATTGGATGGGCATAACTCTTCATAAATTCTCAGTTGAAATGTCTTCTGATTGCATATTTAGAATATTCTTTCCATAAATATTCTCTTTAAATTGTATTTCTTTGTGAATGTTTATGGTAGCTGTTTAAACTCTTTTGCTAGAATATGAATGGGAAATTTGGATAACCAATACCACAGAATTCCTGACAACTTTTGGTCTGTAAAGAACACATGGTATTTTTGGTACAGGGAAATTTGATTGCACAGGTGTCCAGGCTAAATTCCAGTTTGGATAACTAAATTTCAATAATAGGTTCTGGCACATTGAGCTAGATGAGCCATCCAGTCACCTGACAACCTTTGTCATGCCTTTTGGCCAGTACCATTGGGCAAGAATGGACATCAGCCCAGCCTCCTTTATATCATCCTAATTTTTTGATCTAACTGTCATGCAGTATCAAGTCAAATGCCTCATATAAGTCTAAGGATATTGTATCAACACTATTAATTTTATCAACCAAATTTTTAATCTCATCAAAAATATCAAGTTGTTTGACAGGATTTATTTTCCCTAAACCCATGTTGATTGTATTTTATTATTATTCCCTTGGGTAGCCACAAAGCAACAAGACAACTGATTTGAAAGTAAAGACACCCAAGAGACTGATGGCAAATTAAAAAAAAAAGAAAAGAAAGAAGGGATTCCTAGCTGGCAATAGTGGATGATCAGAAGAAACCTTCTCAGAGACAAATATTAGTAAGAACAGAAAACGATGTGTTAGAGAACCAAGACTATGATTACCATAAGCAATTCCTGGCCTTGTCTCAGCATGGAAGGATGGACTAGATGACTTCTTGAGGTCCTTTCAAGACCTATGCTGCAGCCCAGTGGTGGAAAACAACAAGGTCTGAAGCAAGAGGAAGGCAAGTGAAACAAGCACCCGTTACAACAAAGGAACCAAGGATCTGTGACTACTACCCATAGGTGAGCAGTCTGGGTCCAACCATCAAGTAGCCACACAAAACAATGGCAAAAGGCAACAGCCTGAGCTACAAACAGAGTCAGGTCATAAGAGGTACCTACAGACTCAGAACAGCAGTGTAGTAATAGCAGATGGCTGGCACATCTGGACAGATGGGGCAAAGGCTAGGACCTTTACATTAAAAGAGCCTCAACTGTTGATTGGTCTGATGTAGCAGAGTCAGAAGAAAGGAAGACAAATGAGCTATACAAGGGACCAACAGTGCATCATCCTACAGAATGAATGCAGAAAAACAGTGGAAGAAAATCTTCCTCCAACAGTAGTCCCAATTTTGGGGGCTTTTTCTTATATAGGCTCCTTTAACCAACAACCCCCATCCCGATTTGACACGCTTGCCCTGTGGTCACCCTATAGGGTACTCTCCATTGTATCACCTCCCCTTTTGCATTTATTAGCCCACCCAGTTCAGACTTAGGAGGGAAACCGGTAGCCCCTTACACACTAGTGTAACTCACACCCCTCCTGGGTGTGGTGTTCTGTCCCATCTAGTGGCACAGAGGCCACGTAGAGCGAGAGATACATGAGTCTTCTCTACAGCCTTAACTAAGGCCATGTCTACACTTGTGGGGGAGGAGGGTTGACCTAAGATACGAAACTTCAGCTACACAAGTAACGTAGCTGAAGTCAGCGTATCTTAGGTTGACTTACCTCGGCGTCCTCATGGTGGTGAGTTGACCACTTCAACTCCCATGTCGTCTCCTCTTTCGCCTCTCACTGCGGTGGAGTTCTGGAGTTGATGGGGAGAGTGCTCAGGGATCGATTTATCATATCTAGTGTAGACATGATAAAATTGATCCCCAATAGATCCTGGATTGGCAGGTAGTGTAGACATGGCTTGAGAGTCAGTTAGCTTTTAGGTCATGCGGTAGAGGCTCATGAACTAAGCTCCCAAGGTCCCCAATTCAATCCCACGGATGACCGGTGTCTGTCAGCGTTACATTAGCACACCTTTACCCCTTCTCACAGTGCTGTTACACCTTTACTGGAAGATATATGTGTTCATTGTAGAGTGTATACTGATTTAGTCTCTGAAATAAAGTTCATTTTTGTAATGTAGATATATAGATAGAGGGGGGTGCATGAGGATAGATGGACTTTGGTCAATTTTCTTTTTTATGGTAACTCCTTTTTATTTCACATCTACATTGAAACCTTATAAGAACCTGATTAATATGGATATGAAGTTCCAGCTCCTGCCCTTAAGAATAGCTGTGGATAAACAGCAACGAGAGCTAACAAGTAATCTCAGTACAAAGGAACTCTGGCGCTGTTCCCTGCAAGCATTCTGGATTGTGTTGTTCCCCTGTAATAAGTATAGACATTTCAGCAGACCCAATGCATGTGGCAAGGGGTCAGCAGGTGACGGCTCAACCGCTCAAAAGCGTGGATAGCCTGGGACTCTCTCTGCCAGCTAGCATGAAGCAGGAGCTTCCGTCAGGTTGAACAGAGAGTGTTATATCAAGTGAGGAACATTACTGTCAAGAAATTACAACCTCAGCATTGACATAAATGTTGACAGCGCCACTTCCACTGATAGCGGTATCAGAGCAGATTATGATTCACACAGGACTGCCCAAAGAGTGATGATTTAGATGAAATGCTCCCAAATTCTGAAAGGAAACCTGCAGATGACAAGGTTTTTATCAGGCCGCCGCTGAGATGGAGCACACTTTCTGTTCTGTCCTCAGAAGCCTCCTGCCTGCAGAGATAAACTAACCATAATGAAATCTCTCTTCCCTATCCGCTCCCTAGTCGATGGCAGTGAGAGATGTGATACCAGGGCATGATAAATCTTGGATGGTGATTGAGGGTTTGTAATTGCAAAGAATACCGTAGCACTTTTCTGGGCTACTCCGAGCTGCTGAGGAACACGGGGGCCAAAACCATCCCTGGTGTAAACCTCATGAAGTCCATAGAGCTGCAGGAATTAGTGAGGCCCATAATTTTGAAATGAAGATAAGACCAAGGTATCAAACCAATTTAGCAGAAGGACCAGAAATGACCCCAATCTGGCTCATTGCACATGCAAAGACTACCTCATTCCCATTAACATCAGCTCTCATTTGTTCTTAAGTGTCTAATGATGGTGTAGATAAAGGCTAAGAAGAAGTTTGTATGTGCGTGATCATTCAAAAGGGCAGCCTGAGAGACCAGGTAAACTTTTTGGTACTGTTTGCTATTGTAGGATAAGGATAAATTTGCTATCAATAAGTAAAGGAATAGTATAACTTTAATAAAACTTGAAGGATCCCAATGCACTTTAACAAACCTAGCTATCTATCCCTCTACCTGTTAGAGCTGTTCAAAAAAATTTGAACAAAGCAGTTTTCTGTCAGAAAATGTTACTGAGACAAAACCAAAACATGTTGCCAGAACATACTGATTTTTCTCAAACCTGGATGAAAAATTATACAAAAGTTTCATTTAAATAAGGACAAAGCCTTTCATTTTGATTATATTATATAATGTTGAACTTATAATGTCAAAATAAAGCTCTTTAACCTTATGGAGATATTTCATTTCAATAAAGCAATTTCATTCTTTCCCAACCATTTTTTTTTCCAAAAATTTCACTTCTTGGGAAATTTCAAAATTTTGAAATTTCACTCTGATTTGGGATGAAAGGAAATTTTGAAAAGTCAACATTTATCACAGAATGGCAATTCTGTGTTTCGAAAAGCAATATTATTTTGAGCCCTTTCTCATGAACTTCCAACTCTTGCCACCCAGTCCCATTTCCAGCATTCCATTATAGTTGTATGAAATTTATGCCTCGAATCATAGGGGCTTCTGCTTGAGATGTGCATGATGGTCAAAGTTGAAACAGGACAGTGTTTGGTCGCTCACATCAGGGTCTCAACATCTTGCAGGGTTGGGCCCATCATTTTTAAGTGCATACCTGAAATGTGGCTGAGGCACTATTGTAAAAAGCTGAACTAAGCCATTCTGGAGTAACCAATAAGAAATTCAGTTGATTGGACTCATTCACCTTTGGCTTGAGAAGAAGAGAGAGTTCTTGGTTAAGTTATAGTGGGGTTGAAAGGAACATTTAGACTAGGATCTTGCTTTTATTCTTAACTATTGAGATGCCGCAGACCAGTTCTCCAATAATGTTCTCGAGTATAAACCAGGAGACTTTCAAAGATATACTGTAGTATGTGCATGTGCCTGACTCTGATCTAGCTTACAATGTTTCAGTGTCACCAGAAGTACTGACTAAAAGGACTTAAGCATAAGTGTTAAGAAGACTATCACAGAAGTACTTATAAGTACAAGTATGCTGTAGAAGTAATGCTTAGGTATGTATAAGTAAAAGTACAAGAATAAGCACTCTGGTATGCCCTACAATTGTCTGATCAATATATAGACAACAACCTAAATAATAAAAACATCATCCTCACATCTGGTCCTGAAAACAGCTCCAAATCACCTCTTCCTGGGCTGGGTGAGGCAGGGTGGGATTAGGCAGTGAGTCTCCTCACTGACAGTTGCAGTGACCAATCCAACATGAAGGGGAGAAGCTCTCCCCCCTTTGGCCCTCCCCTGGGTGCTGCAATGGCAGGGCAAACATTAAAAGGCCCTGGCAGTCAAAACTCAGGGCCTGAAACTCCCAAGATGGGGCAGTGGGATCAGGGGCAGCCAGAATCTGGAACAGTTGAGAGGATTGTGATAGTTTCAGAAAACTATTCTGAAAAAGTGCATGGAGGTGATAAAGTTACTTATGCTTTAAGTACCTTTTGAAATGTATTTTACATTTCCCATACTTGTTTTCAAACGCTAAAGTGCAAGTTATGTAGAGTACTTTGAATACTTAAGTATGCAGTTAAGTACAAATGTACCTAAGCACATGGACACTGTGATGATTTTGCATCAATGTACTTCCATTGTCTTCAGTTGAGTTACATCTGGGTTACACTGGTGTAAACTACAGCAGTATTAAGCTCTCGTTTTCAGCTCTGGCTGAGCGGTGTTCGGCACGGGACCCAGCAAGGATAGTAGGGGAGTAAAGTAGATTTATGTCATCTTTGTATTCTTGCGATTCCTGGGGTTGTCGGGGGAGTAGTTACTGATCCACCTTAGAACAGCCTTTGGACTATTTTAAATTATGCCACCCGATAAAAGCAGCTGAGATTTACTGGAGTGCATGAGTGTTCTGCTTATATTCCAAATACACCCCCATACTGCAGTAATGAAGGCCAATCCCCAGCTGACTGGGAAGGCTATCTTGTGGGTTCTGGGTTTTCTGGCCCCAAATGTTTACTAGCTCAATAGAATCCTTCATTAGGATATGGAACATCTGCCTGCCCCCCTTGGAATATTAGTTAATATATCCCATCTACTCCTCTTTATGTCTTCATTCACAAAAACGCAACCGTAGGCATTTATTGTGGCTGTCCTTTGCATTATGGAGGCGCCCTAAGGCTCCAACCAGGATCAGGGCCCCGTAGTGTCAGCGCTATACAAAGCAGGAACCAGTCCCTACCCACACAAGCTTACAGTATAAATCAACGAGGCAGAGAAAGGATGGGAGAAATATATATTCTCATCCCCATCCCCATTTTATAGTAGGGGCTCTAAAGGGAGGGTGATATCTGGGCTGCCCTGAAAATCAGTGGAAAAACCCACTGGGGCTGGGATTTTGCAAAGCCCAGTGAAGTGACTTGCTCTGCTCACATCAGGAGTCTGTGTCAGTTGGAACGTGAACCAAGTTCCCACCCTGAGCTGTATCCATTGCTCATGCACTACATATGTCAACCTCTATGTTCTCCCTTTTCTCTTTCTAGCAGCCTGGTTTTTAGGAACCCGGACGGTGATGTGCAGGATTAAGGGCAGAGAGTGGAGGGGAGGGTTTGATGGAGCACAGACGCCTGAGTGCAGGAGCCATTTGTAAGGAACGGGCTTAGAGAAAGGCAGCCGAGCAGATTACAATAATTACCACTGAGCACCACAAATCCCTTCACCTCCGAGATAAGCAAGAAAGAAAAGAAAAGTATTAGTTGCAAATTGCTTTAAATGTATCAGGAGGGAACATCAAATGCAGGGGAGTTCAAAGAGATATTCAGCTCCATCTCCCCAGCCTTGGCTCCAAACGGACTGTCCAGTTTGGAACGGTGGGACACCGGCAAGCCCCTTCCCTGCTTTCAGCAATAATCCTAAAGTTGGACAGCAACAGCTAATAATCTATCTCCAAACCACGGAGTCCTGTTCTCCGGAATATTGTCTACGCAGCAGAGAAATGAAAATGGCTCTTTTTTATTATTATTGTTTGCACGGCAACGTGTGCAGAATTTACTGCTGATTCAGAAGCCAGTACAAATGACTTGTGGTCGTGGATTGTTCATTCAGGCTTCCAAGGGCACCCTGCCTTGAGCCGCAAATATACAAAAGCCTCTAGAAAGTGATCCCTGCTGTATTCCACCACTAGGCTGTGTAAACTGCAGTCCCGCACCGAGAAGAATAGACCAGGTGAAATACAGAAGGAACCAGATTCTCAGCTGGTGTAAACTGACGTCGGTGGAGTGATGTCCGTTTACCCCAGCGGAAGATCTGGCCCCGAATCCTCCCCAGAATTCCTGTGGAGCTGATCCTACAGTTCTTATTCAGGCCCAAATCCTGCTGACTTCGCTGAGACCTGTTGCTGACTCTGGTGACTTCATCATGACTCTTGCGACATTTGGAGTTTTTCTTTTCAGTCCTGCTCCTGTAGCCAAGTGATTACATGAAAATTGTAGCTTTTGTTTTTAAAGCAAGTATTTTCAAACCTTGCGGTTGTGGAGTAAATCGCCACACGTCACCCCAACGGGTTCGGCAACTAACTCATCGCATGATTTTTAAACCTATCTCGGGAGTTTGAGGGGGTTGGTTTTTAAGCCCTTCTGGTTGGCAATGCTGACTTTGCCTGTGCAATCACTAAACTGGGGTGGCCAACCTGAGCCTGAGAAGGAGCCAGAGTTTACCAATGTACATTGCCAGAGCCACAGTAACACATCAGCGGCCTCCTATCAGCTCCCCACTGCTCCCAGTGGGTCCCACTCATCTGCAGCCTCGCCTATTAGCGCCTCCCCTCTCTCGCCCCTCACCCGCTGATCAGCTGTTTCATGGCATGTAGGAGGCTCTGGGGGGTGGAGGAGGAGCGAGGGCATGGCAGGATCAGGGGAGGGGGTGGGAAGGGGTGGAGTGGAGGCAGGGCCCATGGCAGAGCCAGGGGTTGAGCAGTGAGCACCCCCCGGCACATTGGATAGTTGGTGCCTGTTGCTCCAGCCTCAGTGTTGGTGCCTGTATAATTTCTGAAGAAGAAGTTGAAGAAGAGCACATGGCTCCGGAGCCATAGATTGGCAACCTCTGCACTAAACGATTGGGCCGTTTGATTCTATGACATCCTGAAATGCAGCAAAATGAATGAAATACATCTCCAAAAGAGAGAGGTCTGTCGAGTACACTGGGATGCAGGGGAGGCTAAAACAAAGCACAGGTGAAGCTCAGAGGCTTTGAATATATATAATGAGAATCTATTGAGTCGCTAGTGCACCAGCTTGAGAGTCGAAATTTGCATGTCAGATCTTCAGTTGATCTGGATCTTCATAACTAAACTGATTTCAGTGGAGAGACAGTGATGTAGTGAGGATCTGGCTTGAAACATGCTGTGTAAATACAGTCAAGTGTTCTTATTCTGCAGAAAAAAAAAAACTTTCCTTAAAATAGATGCACATCTCCTCTTCTGGGGTCATATTCTGTAGGTATGGGTGTTTGTACATGTGCATATGGAAGCGGTATGCGTGAATTGTGTCCGTAATATTCATCAGACTAACTTTCCTTCATATTACAGTATCTACATCTCCTCAGGGGTGAGTCTTGCTGGCTTCAAATTGCTTCCTCCTTTCAGACCGGCACTCCTTTGAATTTTAAGTACAAAAGAGAATAAAAAAGTAGCTAATATGTATGTGTGTTGGGAACATCAGCACAACTTTCTCTTTAATGCTTTCACTGAGGCAAGATGGTATCACACATGCCCACTTTGCTAAATTTTTAACGGCGCAAAGAACACGCTCCTTCTCATCGTGAGACTTGAGCGGTAGCCGTTTTGTTTGGATTTCAGTAAGCAGCTCGTTAAGCAGATCCAATGGAGAATGGTGAGTCAGATGCTGATCTCATTTGCACAGGAGTCACTTTGTTGTAAACCAGGTGTTAGGTCAGAATCAGATCCCAAATCGCTGTAATAAAATATAATGGGCCAGATCTTGTTTTGGTTTTCTGAAGCACAATTGATCTTCTCTTTTACAAACAATAATGGCTCTGCTTAAATATATGGGAAAGGAAAGGTGTCTATTTATTTATTAACGCAATAGACTGAGCTTGAGAACTCCTGGGTCCTATCCTCAGCTCTGTAACTAACTTGCTTTGTGACCTGTGGTTGGAAAAATGTCACTAAACTTTGCAGTGACTCAGTTTGCCCCTGTTTAAAATAATACTATTTACTATCTCACCTAAGGAGAGCAAGAAGCTTAATTAATCTTTGTAAATTATCTCATTGTTTATTAATAATCAATCTCATTGTTGTCTTGTGCTTCCTGGTCTGACTTTATATCCCTCGCTAAGTGAAATCCTGGCTTTATTGAAGTGAATGGCAAAACTTTCATTAGCTTCCCAGTCTTAGACTTAAATTGAAAGCTCTTTGGGGCTGAGCCATCTTTTAGTTCTGTGTTTGGCAGTGTTCTCGGGAACCCTCCACATGAATATAATAATTCTAATAAATGGGTGATTTTTGCAGAAAAATATATTATTTTGTGCACATATGTTTTATATATTATTTGTTATTTCAGGTGGTTTGACAAATTGGTTATGCAACTTCAACCTTTCAACCTATGAATTGCTTATGAACTATACATAGCAAACCAGCTCCTCAGCTGGTGTAAATGGCTGTAGTCTCATTGAAGGCAACGGAGGAACTAGACTAGTACATACTGATTTAGGAGCTCTCTCACTATTACTTTAAGCTACAAGCCCACCTGGATTCACTGGGAAGCGCTCAATTGTTCTTTGTAAGCACAGGCCATGAAAGGTGGGTAGTGATCGATTTATCAGGGGTTGATTTATTATGTCTAATCTAGACATGATAAATCAATCCTCATGTGCTCTCCCATCAATTCTGGTATTCCATCGCCACAAGAGGTTCAGGCGGAGTTGACGGGGGAGCGGCAGCAGTCGATTCACCACTGTGAAGACGCCGCAGTAAGTTGATCTAGGTACGTCGACTTCTGCTACGCCATTCTCGTAGTTGAAGTTGAGTATCTTAGATTGATTTCCTCCCTCCCCCAGTGTAGACCAGGGCTTAGAGTCACATTCTGGTTCCAGTTCTAGTCCTAAGGTATTACCCCTGATTCAGGGCTTGTGCCAAAACCACAATGTTCCCATTATGAATACCCAGACACAGGCACGTTCAATACTGTTTTGGATATTCACTTTATAACTCCTTGTACAGCAGAGAGATATGCAAGTAGAGCATAATGCATGCCTCTGACAATAGGTGATGAGCTGGGGAAAAAGACGTCAGGAGCATACCACGTTTGCATAGACATGCCTACTCTGCCAAGGTGCAGCGCGGTTGGAGCTGCTTTTCCAAAATGATCAATTTGGGCTGGTTTGGGGTTTCAAATTACTTTAGAGTTTGAATGCAGGGGTAATGATAATAAAATAATAATTCATCAGCACCCTTCCACAGAGCTTATTCGCCTGGTAATATTTTTTTCTGGCTACTCCATGAGCCCGAATAATATTTTCCCTGGACACCTATTCTACCCTTAGGATCTCATGAGCAAGGTGCTGAGACTGCTCTGCATTTCCTCTGAGATGGAGTTGTGAGAATCCTTAATCACACATACTGAAGCCATAGTTATGATATAATACTATCCATTCATTATTCTGAGCATTCAATAAGATTTTGAGGGGTGGGTATATGAATTCATATTAGGCTGTGAAAATGTCTAAGTCCATTATATCTTCAAAGCTAAGATTTTTGGGGGGAAGGTGACGAGGGTTTTCTATTGGTCTTCCAATGTCCTTAAAGGGGGGGGGGGGGCGAGTAGCAGGAAAAGGGGGAAAAGATTGACTCCATTTTATTTGTTCATTGGCCATACCACCTAAATTTTCTACTGAATGATTTTTGCACTGACAGTGTAATGAACATATCATTCTCAATTTTGTCTTCTGCAAAAACCTTCTTTACTACTAAATGAAGAATGTCAGCAAGTTAACATACAGTTTCCCCATGTTAAACATCTTGGAATTAGGACTTTTCTTCCCCTCCTTCTTGAACATATATCCTCTGGGTCTACAGTTCCTTGCTTTTCCTGCGCTGTATATAATCTTTCTGTTTAGCAAATCTATTCAGTGTTCAATGTTCTATATATTTCGACATCAGGAGACCGAGTGATCTTTGAGAAAGGGCAGCAGCTAATACTTGGATTTTCTACCATTTGTTAATTTAACATTCTGAGGGCAAGACTCTGATCTGCATGGCATATAGAAAAGGAGACATGCCGTTGACTGTATTGGAGTTCCTCCACATTTATACCACTGTAACTGAATTGAAGCTCTTGCCATCTCTATCTTTTTTAAGCAATGTAACTTCTGTCCATCATGTTAACACCTGCGACAGCATTTCATTCTGTAGGTAATTTAGTTTAAATCCAAATGGCAGATTATCAAATGTCCCCATTGAAAATGAAGTTTATCAGAGTGATAGGATGCAGATCCCTTCACTGCTAGGACGTCTGTTCAAATCCAGGAATGACTACACACCACTGCTATATTTGTAGGTTCTTGGGTGGGCTGCAGTCAAGTTCTTAATGGCCATTTGTATGTCACAAAAACACTATCATGAGTGGTAAGCTCCTCACAAGAAGGGGTAAGGAGACAAAACTCCCCTTTCATTGATAGGTCAGGGGTGAAGCAAATTGCAGGAGCAGTGTAAATTGGTGTGTCTGTTCTTCATAGATTCTAAAGCCAGAAGGGGCCATTATATTCTGAGGATGAATGAAATCATTCAGAGGTCAGTGTGGCATCTTTCAACAGCCTGACTTAAAGTAAAATGAAGCTTATATTCATCCCTGACCTGACAATGATTGTGACCATTTCCTAAGGTCCATGGACTTCAAAAAGCGTTCTCCACATGGAGGGTTTGCATGGTCAGTTTTCTGAGGGAGTTTAGAAATTGTTTAGTTTAGAATATGTTCCATTTTTTCACCATCTTTTCTCCAATTTTCCCCCTTTCTTCCTTTTAGCCTTTTCCCCCTCATTTTGCCACCGAAAAATAAATAAATATTTTTTTTCAGTTTTTGTACAATTTTCAATGTCAAGTTTTGTTGAAAAAGTTGAAGATTTGTGTGTGAGGGGGAGCAAAACTTATTAAAATTTCCATTTTTGAAAATGGCCATTTTATGACAAATGTTTTTGTTTAAAATATTTTGATCAGCTCTAAATATCAGTGAATTGAATGTCAGAACATCCTCTGAAATAGGTAATGATTATATTTCACAAGTTAACTCAGGCTAAGTGAATGGCTCAAGGTCACACATAAGATGTTTTGAAGAGGTAAGACTGGAACTTATATATGATTTACCTTAAGATCAGTCTTCTGCTCACATTCTTTGCTATGGCATATGCTTGCTCCTGGTATCGTTTGTGTCTAATCTATATGCATATTCTAATTTCTATATATTTATAGTTTCGATACAGTTTTTTCCTGCTGCTGACAGCAAATCAAAACTCGTAAAAGATGTCAAAGAAAACTAACTGAATTCTGTTCTGCCTTTTGCTTGACCAATACAGCTATCTCAGCTAAGTGCTGAATCAAAAACCTGTGTTTGTTCTGGTGGTGATGATACAATCCAAAGCAAAAGTAGATACATAATATATAAAGTAACCCAACAGCCCGGTTTTCAGAGAACAGGCTAAAAGAAGTCTGGCAGTTAGAACCCAACTTTGTTTTGGACTTGGATAAATCTAACATGGACATCTCTGAGGGTGAATAAAGATGGCCCAGCAATCTGGGTGATAGAACAATGATGAAGTGGTTGGTGTGTTTGACTGAGATGAAGTTAAAGAACATCTAGTTTAAAAAAGTATGTCCTATTAGCTTAGGGCTTGTCTTTGTAAGCGGGGGAATAGTCCTGCTGTTGTGGGGAACTCTCCTGGCTTCTATACTACCCCGGTGAAATGGGCTAGCGGAAGGATCTGAGTCCTCGCTCCCACTTCCTTTACCCAGAGGCCTCCTGATCTTGAGGACTCCCCTTCCACTCTCCTGTCTGGTGGAGTCCTCGTAACCCCAACAAGGCTGGGCCCAGGATTTCTGGGGGGCTCAACCCCAAACCGTGCTGTGGTTACCCAGGTCAGAGGCTAGGGTGTCCCCACTCCGGGGTGCTCCCTCTGCACTGGACACTTCACTGACCCACATAAAACTTACAGCAAATGCAAATTATTTAATTAACAATTTATCTTAAAAATGAACAAAGAAGAAATAGAACGGTTAGGGAAATCCTGACCCGTGGCAGGGAGCATCACACATAATGTCTCTGGAGTGTCAGGACAGTTTTCAGTCTGTTCCTTGTAGGGCCCAGGCCTCCTCCTTAGCTGTGCTGCAGGGTTGCTGTGACTTGGACGCTTCCTCTGGTGGGGTCCACACCCGCTCCCAGCCTCTGGACGGCTCTAGCCCAGTTCCACCCTCTGTGTCAGCTCCACGCTGCCTCAGCACGACAACTGCTGCTGCTCTGCCTCCAGAACAGCCCCTCTGGTCCCTCTGGCTGTTCCAGCTCTGCGCCCAGCACACGCCTTCTCCGCAGACAGCCCCTAGGTCTCTGCCCCCAGCACTGACCTCCCTGCCTCTGGTTTTTGCAGCTGCTCCCAGGGCAGGTCTGACCCTCTGGGCTGAGCTCTGGCTTTGGGGCTGCAGCTCTGCTACCAGCACAGGGTCTCTCTCTGGGCTGCTTCCCTGGCCCCTCCGGATCTGGCCCAGCTCTAGTCTCCAGCTCAGCTCTGGCTCCTCTCCCTCTGGCCCAGGCAATTCCAGCTCACACATGGAGGACGGGACCCATCCTGCCCTCCTGACTCCTTGATTAGTCCCCCGGCCTTGTCAGTCAGGAGTGCTGGCCTCTCCCCATTGACCCTGGGGACCGCCAGTCTCAGGGTCCTGATTGACCATTGACCCTCCCCCTTTAGGTCCTGGGACGTAATAATCAAAACACCCCACTGAGTGTTAGTAAGGGGATAACAGTTCCCTTACATCTTCACTAGCTGCTGGATCGGTGGGTAGCGATCGATCTGTTAGCGATCGATTTCTTGTGTCTGGTGAAGACGCGAGAAATCGATCGCCCGCAGTGCCCCCGTCGACTCCAGAACTCCAGCTTGCCGGGAGGCGCAAGCTGGAGTCGACGGGGGAGCATGCCACTGACTGCCGCCGCCGTGAGTACAGCAGGTAAGTCAGCTGGAGATACGCAAACTTCAGCTATGTGATTCATGTAGCTGAAGTTGCGTATCTCCAGTCGTTCCCCAACCCCTTTCCCCCCGTAGTGAAGACCAGCCCTTAGACTAGTAGGAATGAATAGCTAAGGCACTTATTTGTACCCTATGAACCTAGCTACTCACCATCCTTTAATGTATTTATCCTCACACACCCAATGAGGTAGGGAAATGCTAGAGGCCTCAATTTACAGATGGGGACCTGAGACACACAGATACTAATCACTAACCTGAGGTTGTAACCTATGTAGAGGAGGGGTAAGTCAATTTCTTTACCAATTCTGTGCTACCTAATCCCTCTATCTAACTTAAAGTATTTGCACAGAGCAGGAATTCCTATCATTGCAAGAGACTACAGCTGGATTTTCTTTAGTAACTCTCTAAATACTACAAGTGGAAATTATAATAGGATTCATGTTTTCTCTTCTTAGAAATCCAGTACTAGTCTTTACCATAAGACACACACACACACACAATTAATAATTTCAAATTCCTTTTTGTGAATATCACTCCAAAGATAAAACCATTAAGCACAGCATATGCAATGCACCCTAGTTAGACTAACATCACTAACTAGAGATTTGTTATTTTCCTTTAAAATTAAGAATGTAACACAAGACCTAAACCTCAAATATATAACCTTACAAAATAAATACAGGCATTGAGACATCTGACTATCAGAAATCTTCTGCTTTCATGTAGACTCACTCTGGCTAATATATTGATAATTTAAATAAAACTGCTGTACTATATAACCAGTTATTCCAGAATCCGCACTATTGAGCATATCCACAAATTTGAATAAGAAAGGAGGAAAAATACCTTGACAATTACTGTATGTGTTAGGCCTACACACTGTCTCTTGTTTCATGATGTAGTACACCTCCTGAAGACGTTTGGATTCCAGGCTGTGATTGCTCCTCTATAGTGTTTTCCCCAGTCTCAATCCCACTGACTTCCGTAAAGTTACAGGAAACTGTACTGAGATCCAGCCTACATATTCAACCTAGGTCGGAGGTTCTTAAACTGGAACATGAGCCCTCAGGGGGTAATGAGGTTATTATATGGGGGGTCGAGAGCTGTCAGCCTCCACCACAAACCCTACTTCGCCTCCAGCATTTATGATAGTGTTAAATACAAAAAAGGGTTTTAATTGATAAGGGGGGTTGCACTTAGAGGCTTGCTGTCTGAAAGGGGTCCCCAGTACAAAAGTTTGAGAACTGTTAATCTAGGTTAGCATTGGCAGCTCTGTCTAGTCTCTGCACAACTGGGGTAGATCTGACTGGAGCTCAAAATGCCTTAGGTTTTGTACCCCTGACTTAACTCTCAATTGAATGGTCAGGAGATTCCTGCTTCTAACTAAAGGTATGTTCATACTACCCGCCGAATTGACAGGTAGCAATCGATCCATCGGAGGTCAATTTATCTTGTCTAGTCTAGACACAATAAATTGATCCCTGAGAGCTCTCCCATTGACTCCTGTACTCCACTTCTGTGAAAGGTGCAGGCAGAGTTGGCAGGGGATTGGCAACAGTAGACTGACCACAGTGAAGATGCCATGGTGAGTAGATCTAAGTATGTCAACTTCAGCTATGTTATTCTGCAGACCAGGCCTAAGGGGGTATTATGTGTGTACATGTAAGAATGTCTGTCCTTGCCTTCCACAACAGCCTCAAAACAGGTACTAAGCTGTTTACTTAGCTATTACTTATTCCTGCCTTGAGTGCAAAGGACTGGACTAGAAAACCTATTGAGGTCCCTTCCAGTCCTACACTTCCATGATTCTAAGGCTAATAACTTTCTGTGCTCCGTCTAGTGGGCTGAAATAGCTACTACTTGGTTGCAGTCACTCAAGGCTCTTAAGAATCAGAGAGGTAGCCATGTTAGTCTGGAATAGCAGAGGTAACAAAGTCCTGTGGCACCTTAAAGACTAACTATAAAGTTTTGAAGCATAAGCTTTCGTGGGCTAATACCCACTTCGTCGGATGCAAGCAGTGGAAGTGGGTATTAGCCCACGAAAGCTTATGCTTCAAAACTTTATAGTTAGTCTTTAAGGTGCCACAGGACTTTGTTATCAAGGCTCTTAAGGCTCCATACACCCACCTTCTCTGGGAATGTCTCCATATCACTCCAGAGCAAATAGGAACAAGTGCAATTATAGCAATAAGTGTTTTTGGCTGAACACCATGAGATAAGTATAAGAAAATTTGGGTTAATATAAGATGACACAAGAATTAAATGATGGAGTATGGACGTGAACCTGAGTATTCCCAGTCAAAGATTAGTGATCTAATCACTGGACCATCTTGAAGCTAAAGTGACTTTAACACGTTCAACCTTCCAACAGTGAATATTTCTTCTGGGTGTGTTTTAAAAATCAATTTGTAGGTGAATCGTTTGGTGATGATATTTTTGAGATGTATGTGTGCAGATAGCCACTAAATAATAGAGTGGGATGAAGGAAAGCAAGTAGGGTACTTGTAGTCCTTCCCAATACAGCAAAGGAAATAAGGCAAAGAGAGCATAAACTGGGCAAACAGGACAGGAAAAAAGCAGGCAACTAAAATATATAGGTATATGTTATATTCTCTGTGTGTGTATACACATATACATCATACATACTCTGTATATTCACATACACACACACAGATGTACAGACACACACATACAGATGAAGCCCAGTATAGGAGGTGAAACAATATTCCAACACAGACTCAAAAGTTATCAGAGGTCTTGCAGAGATTCCCTCTGGAGCTGCTGAGAGCTGAGTTTAGTAGCCGGTAATTTCCAATTTCTTAGATAATGCGCAGGACCATGGTGCAGATTAGCCCTTAAATCACACTCTCCCTGGAAAAGTAAAGTCTTTAATTTTGTTAATGGGTAAAGACAGGTCCCTGGTTTCTTCTTCTTCACCTTCAGCTGTTGTGGAACAGCTTTGGTCTTCCTTTTCGGGCAAAGCATGTCAGGACAGGTTGCTCATGGTGAAAAGCAGTGGAGAGAGGGCTCACATCCGTGGGATCTGTTTCTCTAGTGGGATAATGAAACATCCTTTTAACCCTGCATTTTTAAAACGGCACCTGGGGTTTTTAATCTCGAGTCTCCCTTTGATGTTAATAAGAGTCGTGGCTGAAATGAACACACAATTCTTTGAGAACTGAAGGGGCAACATATGATGGAATCAGATCAGTGGCGTCGCTAGGGTTGGTGTCACCCAGTGCGGAGGCAGCAGCCGGGGCGCCCCTCCCCCCCCCGGGCTCCCCGCACGGCTCCGGCCGGGACCCTGCAGCCCCCCGCGGCCGGCCCGGGGCCAGAGGCAGCGTGGGGTGGGCCCGGGGGCGCCCGGCACCGACAGCCCGAGCCGGGTGTCACCCCTCTGAGAGGGTGTCACCCGGTGCGGTCCGCACCCCCCGCACCCGCCTAGCTACGCCAGTGAATCAGATACTGCAACCCTAGAAGACCCGTTACACCAGGATATCTGGTCTGCTTTCCTGCTAGATTATTCCTTCCAGTGCATTTATGAATGCATTGTCCCAGTCTAGTTCTGAATGTGTGAGATAGCAGCCTCCCACCTTTTTCTTGAAAGGCTGTTCCACAGGATAAGCTGTTCCACATTTCGCCATGTGAAAGTTTTCCCTTTCCCCGTCTGATCCCATCACTCCCAATTATTCCTTTTGTAAGCCCTGAATAATTCCTCTCGTTCCATGCGGTTGGGGTTTTTTTGCACCCTTTAGATATTTGCAGAACACTACCTTGCTTCCCCCTAATCATTATTTAGAAGATTGATACATATTCAGCTCTTTTAGTCTACTGCCTTCAAATGTCAAGCCCGAACGGCCTTTGGTCCTTCTGGCTCTCTTTCTCTGACCACCCTTGACTTCCTAACTCTCCTGCGGAGGATGGGGAGAAGAAACAGGAAATAGCACCCGTGAAAAAGCCCCTGCTCCCCTCGATCCCACCATTTGTGTGCACAGGAACCAAGTCCTGCCACTCCAGACCTTAGTAGCTCCAACTAGAGTGGTGGGATGAGGTGTGGGAAATATGTGGAGGATGGAACTGGAAGGGAGATGGTCAGGAAATGGGGACATTTCTACTCTAACATGGTCTGTAGAAGAGGAGGGGAAAACACTTTCCCTCAGAAAGTCTGAGGAGGTTTTCTCATTCCTTCTCCCACACTCTCAGTGAGATGCTGAAAGTATTGGCGTGGGGGGGGGGCACCTTTGCCCCCTCCATTCTTGTGCTCAGTGCAGAAATGGGGTCACTGAGAATCACAGTCTTTCACTCATTAGCTTACCAGTGTCGCCTGTTGTTGTTATCCAAGTTTATTCTGCTTTCCCGCTGTCTAATGTAAGGGCATGACTATTTCTCATCTGTAACAGAAAACATCATTACATCTATTTACTCTCTCTATACATCTCCAGAGCAATCTCGTACATATTTAAGTGGTAAGAAGGAAGACAAATGAAGATAATACATTCTTTTACGATTTGTACAAGGCAAAACAACGGGCATTTACTGCAGTAACATTTCACTGGAGCCTAGTGCAAACAGTGGAAAAAAGAAAACAACAACCAAGCATGTATTCCTAATTGAAAACAAAAATATATACACAAGATAATTAATTGGCTAAAATAATCATTAAGTCCAAGCTGAGTTTGCCACTGTAGCTCACTTACACTTCAATAAGCAACATGTAAGGTCTTGTATGTTGGTTTCACCACCTGTGAGAGGAATATTTCTGGTGGCCCGTTTTATCACCTTTACAGTATGTTACCAGAATGACATGAACGGGTAATAACAAAATTTGGCCTATAGTGTCGATCCTGCAGATGTGGACATGGACACGTCTTGCATAACCATACTTTAAGCTTTCATGGGGCCTTTTAGCTGAGGATTTCAATGTGTTTTACTATGCCTCTTTATTAAGCACCACAAGACCCCTTGAGATAGCAAAGTAACTTTACCCTCGTTTTGAAGATGGGAGAGTGAGGCACAGAGAAGGTAAATGACTTGTTTAAGGTCAGACAGCAAACTGTGGTGTGAACTCTAGAGTCCTGACTCCCAGCTCGCCTCTTGTTTGCCCTACTTCTTACTGATGCGCTGAAGGTGCTGGAACATTTAGTCCTTAAACTGCAAGGTAACTTCCTTTTGTGGCTTGCCTTAATGCAGTTGTCCTTCGGTGATGTTTTTCTGCGTGGACATTATTTATAGGGTTCTGAACACCTCACAAGTTTGGAGCCTCAGCTCAGTAAATGTAAAAGAGTGAAAACATCAAGCCAGTTCTCCTGAGTTTTCATGGTCTATTTCTTCGCTTGCAGAAAAGTTGGGTAAAAAGTATCTATCTCTTAAATATTTACCCAGTACAGTATGAAGTGGTGACATCAGGTGGTCTTTACAGTTCAGACCATAACAAAATATTACATATGAGCAGTTGTATTCCCTTGATACCAGAGGCTATAGCACACTTTTTTCCCCTTCCCAAGAATGCAAGTAATATATGTCCAATTCTTATCATTCATGGATGTCAATGGTCACCTTTGAATTAACTTTAAAAGCTATATTTATGTTGGTGGAAGACAGAAGAAGAGACTGAAATTAAGATGTGGTTGTGTAGTGGTAAGTACCCTGCAAGTGAGTACGACTCAGATCCTCTTCATAGGAAACACAGAAATTGCCATAAAGAATCAGACTACTTGTCTAGTTACTCCAGTGGTTAGCACCAGATGCTTCAGTGAAAGATATCCCACAAAAGGCAGTTTTGAGCGGTTCCCGGTAGAAGTTTCTTCCTATCCCCCTGTAGGTAGAGACTGAGTTATACCCTGAAGCATGAGGTTTTATATCCCTTCCAAAGTGTCCTTTTGCTCTATATTTGTTATTATAATTCAAATATTCTTATTATCCATAATTTTTTTCTGTCTGTCTTTCTTTCTTCCTTTTCAGCTCGGTTACTCAGTAGGAATATTGCCTATAGTTGAGACTGGTATTGGGCTAATAGGAAGAAAGGAAGACCTTATGAAAATAAGCAAGTAAGGCAAAAGATGCCAATCAGTCCTAATTTACTCCATAAATACTATTTGACCAGCTATAGAACAGGTTAAAAAGCCCTCAAAAGCCACTGGACAATTTATGTGACCAAAAATATTTGGCCAGTTTTAGTTAGTATATTAATTAGGCCCCATCAGACCCACACATAGTCAAGAGTTTGTTTTCCAGTTCTGGCTTGGATAACAACTTTTAACACAGATGTCCTAACCAAAGTAATGGGAGCTTTGGAGAGGGTTTATGCATAAAGTGGAAAACCCTTCTCTCTGAACTACACAAAGGGTCTCTACGTGAGATCACAGCTATTGTGTGTTTTGTGCTGACCACAGTTTTCCGAAATGGTCTTTAATCTGCAACAAAAATCCACAGCATGGCTCACAGAGATTTTCACCCCTGTTCCTCCCATACAAAAAATACCCCCTCCACTCAAAACATATTTCCCGGTTTGAGGAAGAAGGGAATACTTTCACGGATTGATATAGTCATGCTTTCTCCAGCAGGATTTCTGGATGCTTTGGAAGTTTTCTCCCTCATAGTCTTATCTGTGGTCCCACTCCCTTGACTGATTTTAATCAACCCATTCACTGACAATTTGACTCTTACTTCCCATCTATTACCTTATACCACACTAGATAGTTCTCCCTAGATCACATTGATGTTTCGGCCTGTCTCATCCATGATGAATGTTTCAAGAACCTTCCCCCTAAGGACCCCATGATGTCTCCACCCAACTGCCTTTCACCAAAATGCCACCTTCTTCTAGGACCTAATCCTTAGGTCCTTATGACATCTCTGACTAATTATGTCTCACCTTCTAAAAGCTTTGCTTCTCTAAATCCTTCATCCCCATCACCTTCCTGCCTGACTCTTCCTCTTGGTTTCTAAACTTGTCCTAGTACCAGGCAATCTGTATGGAGCGTACACCAGACACTGTTTTAGCAGCAGAATCATATACAATATCCACATCACATGACAGTTGCTTTTGCCTGGGGTTTGTGATGAGAATCCATTAGCAAGAGAAAATCTACAGTGCACTTGAAAAGAATATTTTTTCTCTCTCACTACTGTCCTTTGATCTCTTCTCCTTCTCATGTTTCTGGGATTTTTCCTCCCCTTTCAACCTAAGGCATCAGTGATGAATACTGATGAACCAACTTGGTCAAACCCTACAAATCATATTCAGGAAGCCAGTGCTTTTGGCATACAGATCTGACCAAGCCTTTTATGACTTGTGGGTCAGGAAATCTACCTACACAGATGTTATTTTCCTGGGCCTGGGGATACCTTTGTTTAGTGGTTGAAGAAAGGGGTCACAAATCAAACATCCTCTGGTTTGTTCCTGGCTTTGACACCAAGTCATTGTAGGACTCTGTGAAAGTTATTTTCTGTGCCTTAGTTTACTCATCTGTAAAAGTGCCTCATAATATTTACTTACCATCTCACTAAGGCTGTTGTGAGATCCAATTAGTCAATGGCTGTAAAAGGATTTAAGGTCCGTAGATAAAAAGAATGTTAAGTACAGTGGGCCAGATTCAAACCTTGGGAACAATGGTATAAATCCAGAGTACCTCCATGAGGTCAGAGGAGATATTCGGGATTTCACTGGTGTAACTGAGGTCAGAAACCTCTTGTTAGAGATGGCCCTTCTAATCCAAACTCTTCTGAATTTTGTTTGAAATCAGGATATTGATCCTAGATCTGAATTTTGAATCATTACAATAATTGAACCAAACCCCATTATGTAGCCATGGTAGTGTAGGTAGGGGGTACCCCAGCTGCAATCACCTCTCAGACTGGCATGCGGACACACCCTCCCTCTCAAAACCTGTCTTTTAGAGCAGGGGTACTGGGACAATTTTTATAGTGTCGGTGCTGTGAGCCATTGAACTGAACTGTAAACCCTATACATAATGGAAGTCATTTAAACTAGGGAATGCAGCAGCACCCACAGCACCCCTAGTTCCAGCACATATGTCTTGGAGGAAATGTATTTCTCTTTAAATTCTTGCAAGTCTTTTGATCTACCCCCTTTCAAAGAGACCGTCACTCCTGCAAGAGCCTGTCCGGCAGCCCTAGCGGAGGCATCAAAGTGAATGACCCCTGCCTTGTCTCAAGTGTTTGCTGAGAAGACTCTATGAGGTCCTCATACTTATTTGGTGCATTTCCTGATAATTCAGCTATTGAATTAAGTTCATAGATACATGCAATAAAGCTCACAATAACCAGGTCGACACATAATATTCCCAAGTTATTACAGGCCACTCCAAATCCATCACATTCAGAATTATTCGAGGAGTGGTTCATGTGAACATATTGCCACCGAAGGCGTGCTTGTAAATTATTCTCCATAACTATGGTTTGAGCTTTCTCCCTGTTAACAATTTAACATCAGCACTGTCCACTTGTCCATGTAAGTCCCATATTAATGTTTCTGTTTCTTAAACGGATGACACTCCTATCAAGTAAAAGCTTTCAAATTTACTGTGCAACTATCCGTGCAAATACATCGTCACAGCAGTATTTATATGTGGATTCATATTCGTGCGAGGATTTGCCACTCTCTTTTCTAGAACTTTCTTGCAAGCAATGCTTTGCAATTGTATGAGGTGAGAAACGACTCCTTTCCTAGCAAATGCAAGGCTTTTATTTGAATGAATGTTCACAGATACTTTTTTCTGTAGTCTTTGCCCAGTTCCAGTGACTAGATGAAATTCAGTCCAGTGAATGAAAGCTATTAACCACTGTGGGCTGTTTGGTGGTCTATGTATTGGCATCAGTCCAGCTACCCACAACTGAAAAAAACCATTCACCATGATTGACATCCTTGATAGCCATTACAACATACACTAGCTTGACACTGTGATGACAGGCACTATAGAAACCCTAAGATAAATAGAGAGAGGAGTGTCTATGGAGGGGAATGTGGATGGGAATGAATAGATAGAAACTAAGACTAACTGGGACATGGAGTCTGAATTATTCACATGCCCATAGAGATTTCAGGTCAAGGTTGAAAAGCATTTGTAGGGCAATATGTAGGGAAAAGCTTAGATTGTTAGTAGCTGTGCTGTACGTTCTGTTTGGATAAATAAGGAACTTGGATTTCCAACTTTTTTCACCAACTCTAAACAAATATGTTTCAAAAGAAAGGGGATGGTCTATTTCCAAAAAGTTGATGAAGTTCTTGCATCTTTTGAGCTGTGCAACGCCCTGAGCCATTGCCTCTTATATTTTTATGAAAAGGTGATAAGTATGGCACAGGGCAATTTATATTTGTAGGGCCATTTAAGTGCTCCTTTTCTAAATATATGTTTTATACTCTAAGATGCTGAGCAACTTGCTGTCTGGCAAACCATTACTTTTTAATAAGTCATTTCAAATGCCTTATGTATCATTTTATGACAACTTTACAGGGTTTTTTTTTAGGTGAAGGTGCTTATCCCCTGAAGACATAACTAATGAGTTTATTTCTTAATCCTCAGATTTTTAGTGGAATTATATTATAATAAAACCCATAAAACTCACAGGATTTGTAATGAAAGCAACTCTGGTGCTCTAAAAAAAAAAAGAGGAAAAAGTTTTATATGTCAATTTGGAGCCCAGTGCTGTAGTCCCGAATCAAGTAAAACTCCTTGTGAAATCAATGCCAAGGGGCCATCTGCTATATTTTTTGTATAGAACCAGCTGAATATGGCACTGATTAGAGCCGCTCATTGTCATTTTCCTCCTCCTTATCATAAAGTGGTTCAAATAAGGCTTAAATCAGGGGAAATACTGGCTCTTCAAGCCTTATTCTGTTCACACTTACACTTTTCCAATGCCACAGACCTCCATGGAATTATGCTTGACTTAAACCTTTAAAACTGATCAGAGAAGTAAGCCTTTCACTTTTTATTCAGGGTCCATATATGATGCCCATTGGCTCTTACCCACAAGGAAAAAAGGGGCAATTTAATTCCTTCCATGAGATCCCTCAACTATTATCATCCCAGTAACAAGTCTTGTCATGAGTTACTACTAAGCACCATAACCGAGAGCCTTCTACTTCCTCCGCATGTTGGCTTGTGATGGTGCTCATCACAGCTAGGACTAGAGAAAAAATGTCAACTGAAACTTTTTTGGGTCAATCATGTCACAAATGTAGGTAGAATCTGTCTAATTATTTTGACTGAGGAAAAAAGAAGGAAAGAAGGCAAAAGAATCACAATCTTTTGTTTAGATATTTTTGAAAACAAAACATTTGACTTTTCAATACAAAACTTTCTTTTTCCAAATTTCCTTCCACTGTATTTTTTAAAAAGTTTTATAAAACCTGAAATTAAATGAAATATTTCCTTTCAGGTTGACCTGTAACAATTTATTTATTTTTACATTTTGATTTGCCAAAAAAATGAAAAAAAATAATTTTGTGTCGACTCAAAACTATTTTTTTCCCACTTTTGGTGAATTACCGGAGACGCAAAAAATCAGTTTGTTTGTACAGATCTTTCAAGGGAGATAAAAATGTCCTGTCTCACCACGGTAGATGTACAATCATACAGTACTATTTTGCTGACTGTAGATGCCTAGGACAAAGAAATCTCAAAAGGAGGAGCTTTGATCATGGGGGATCTTTCCCTGTGAGTCTAGCTACAGTTCTATAGTGAGCACATTTAACCACTGGTTTTGTGTCTACAAAAGCCAATTTGTATAATGCACTGGTGCAAATGTAACCACCTGGAGCCAAGATGCTCAGGCAAGGCAACTTGGTGCAAATCAACATCACACAGAGAACCAGCAAGAGTTCGTAAATGGGAAACAATTTAAGAATATTACCGGGCGTGCCCCATTCTTGCTTGCTGTAAATTCTAAAGTAATTAATTCCCAGAGTCTGGAGAGCTCTATGTTGCAAACCACGATCTGTGCAGTGATGCTCTGTGAATGTAGGAGGCAAAACTCCCATTGAAATCAAAGGCAGGTGTTTAGCACCACTGTAACTTAAGCTTGAGGTGGCTCCCTTAAAATGTAAGCAATGAAAATCAGAAGGCAATTGGGCCTTAATGCATTGTGCAGCTTCCAGAAAAGTCAGAAGTATACAATGCAGGCTGCAGGAGCAGCCTTTGCAAAGCAGTGCATGAGTCATGACTGTGATGGGGATGATGAAAACCTGGGAGCCAGCAGGTTAAGGAAAGTATGTCATTTGTAAAGTATGTGCTCTTGAGGCATGCTGAGGTAGGGGGCTCCTATCTGGGGTTTCTGAACCTTGTAAGGTAGGTTGGGTTAGGTCTGTAGTCTCAGGTGGCAGGGAGAAGAGAGGGGGAACCTGCTACTGGGTCACAAGTCAAGCCTAGCACATGTCAGAGGACAGAGGAAAGGAACCACAAACCGGGAGGCAGGATTTTTTTCTCTAAGTGGGAGGATGGGGAGCAGGAGAGTGCCAGCAGCTCTTAGGACCTGGGACTGTTATATGTGGGAAGAGAAGATAACTAGAAGCTGAGAGAAGTGGTGTTCGGTCTGCATATCCAGGAGGATTTCCAGCAGCTGGAAGGGAAATTAGAGCAGAGTGAAGAAGAGGAAAGGTTAGAGGGGGGGACAAGGATAAAGGAGTCAGGTTGGACCTGCTGTGTCTTCATAGACTCATCAAAGATTAGGGTTGGAAGAAACCTCAGGAGGTCATCGAGTCCAACCCTCTGCTCGAAGCAGGACCAAACCCAACTAAATCAATAATGGAATAGTGGGATAGGGGATAGTGGAATTCATAGGTCACTGGGAAGGGGAAGATTGGTAATTCAGAGGTATCTGGGTCCCTTAAGAGACAGAATTAGCAACAATGGGTGAGGTCACATTGTTTCAGTTCCTCAATATGATTTAATTAGAAGAATCATACCCAGATGCAGCGCTCAAGGAGTTAACAGTAATGTGAGTTGCATGTGCCCATTGAGAAGACAAGAGGCCCTTTAGTGCTGCATAATTTTATATTTGTTCTTGTTTCTAGTTGTGGGTTTGAACTGATAATTGTTTAATTAGGTGCATTGGCTTGCTTATTTATTCATTTATTTAGAAAATACAATAACATTTGTCTATATTTTATCTGAAATAATGAACTCATACTGTGATAATAATCATGATAGAATAAAATCAAATTAAAAAAATAAAGATTCCTGTTATCTGGCAACAAGTTCCATGCACTGGATGTAAACTTAATTGCAATATATTTCCTTAATGATCTGGCCTAATTGGGACTCAGAGATATGGTATCTTTTGAACATTGCCTTCTTGTAACAAAGTGTTTGTAGTTCTCTCCATCTGAAATACCTTTAAATGATTAGGTTTATGTATAAATAATGTTTTTCCTCAATATTTAATCAAGATGTGGAGGGGAGGAATGGTGATGAATCATGGAAATTAGCAATG
This sequence comes from Sternotherus odoratus, assembly GCA_032164245.1. Taxonomy (NCBI): domain Eukaryota; kingdom Metazoa; phylum Chordata; order Testudines; family Kinosternidae; genus Sternotherus; species Sternotherus odoratus. Next base: position 99,975,799 of record JAVMKO010000007.1, read on the forward strand.
GGAAAGCCCTACGGGGTCATCAGATCTGTTTCACCTCTTCCACTATGGAACAGGGCAGGTTTTTTCCCTACAGTATATTTTGTAGTGCTTTGTCCAGTTCTCTTTAATATTTGATAGTTCAGCCTGAAAGAGTGGAATACAAAGTAGACTGTTACAGTCAAGTTTTATTCTCGGCTGCACCAGTGCCAAAAAAATCAAAAATATCTCCATGAAGTCAGTGCTACTGCTCCAGGTTCTCACTAAAATGAGAATTTGGTCTCCACAGTTAGAAGTGGAAGAGCCATGTATGGTAATACGGTGCACATAACTTCAGAAGGTTACTGAAGATGTTTTGAAGAAAATAATAGTTGTCTGGATGATCTTGAAGCCTGGGGGGGGGGGGTGTCAGTCAGATATTAATTTAAGGCTATGTGTTTAATTTGCGCATAGGATCTACTTATGTAGAGTTCATTACAGGACTTGGGGCCTTAGTAACAACACATTATAACTTGAAGATGAAGAAAATAAAATGGTCACTTTGCTGATATGCCTAGAGACCCTGACTCATCTACCTCACTGAGGCGTGATTAGGTATAATGAGTGATTAAAGCCAGCTGAGAACCTTGGATGAAATTCTTTATATGTGCAAAAGAAAGGTACTGTCGTCTATGACTACCAAAATGGGTCATAGATTGGATAGATATCACCTCAACAATGTAAACTTCCACTGTGGACCCCAAAGTTACAGCAGTTCCAAGCTTGTGCACCAAACAGTCTGCAGAGCAACGGTGCCACCCAGAAGTAGGCGAGAAATGGATTTCCAGCCCAGCAAAACTTTTCCCTGTTCCACAATGGGACAAAACAACTCCTTAAGACTTCTTTCCCCCAAAGTCAGCGAATAAGAACATCTCCCTTTCCCCCACCTCCAAAGTGGCATTCAGGAGGGATGCGGGAGTCTCAGGTATAATTCCCTGCTCTGCCTAATTCAGACCAAGGACTTGAATATGGGTCTCCTACATTCCAGGTAAATGCTGTAATCTGCTCTTTGACCTAATGGATATTTAATATTTATACAAAATGATCAGCTCCACTAGGAGAGATTGCCATTATAGCCCAGTGTTTATGGCCCTCATCTGGGATGTGGGACACCAAGATTTACATCCCTGCCCTGAATCAAGAAGAGTAGAGACTTGGCCTTCCAGGTGAGCATCCTAGCTGTGTGGAATGATGTGTCTGTCTGTTTTTGACCTTTTACCCAGTAACCATTTCTGTTGCCTTCACATGTAACAAGACATACCATGGGAAGCCCAAAGAGATGTCGAAGATTAAAGAGCTGCCCATCCATTTTGTATTGAATGTCAACTCCACTGGGGAGGTGATCTTTAACAAGGACCAAAATGACTGATAAATAGATGAACAGGCTTGGAGCAATAGCACATCCTTGCTTAACCCCAGCTCTAATGATGAAAAGGTTCCATCTCAAGGCCGTTACAGAGAACTGTGGAAGTCATCTCATCATGAAGAAGCCTTAGGATCTTAATACATTTTGGAGGAAAGCCAAATCTGGCCAGCACTTTCCACAAGGCTTTGCGATTGACAATCAAAGACCTTTGCCAAATCAATGAAGGCCATGTTACTGGTCCTGATTTTGCTCCTGAGACTTTTCTTGTATTTGGCAGGCAATGAAAATCATGGTGGCTGTCCCGTGGGATGGTCTAAAACTATACTGAGATTCTGGCAATATTTCCTCAGCAAGGGGAAGTAATCGGTTTAAGAGGATACGGGCAGGAATTTTCCTTGTTGCAGATAGCAAGGCAAAGCCTTGCTAGTTTCCACACTCTGACTTATCTCCTTTCTTAAATAGTGTAACAATGTTAGCATTTCTCAAGTCTTCTGGAATCTTCTCATTATATCAGACATGAAGAAAAAGTTTGTGGAGCTTCCTTACCAGTTCTTCACCTCCAAACTTATAGACTTCGGCTGGCCCTACTATCTTGTTATTAATTTGCATAATGACTTGTGTTACTTCTTTGAGGGTCAGGAGAGGGGGTCAGCAAGAGATTCTCTTTCATGGCGTTGAGTATAGATTCAACAGTGGCTTCAGGGGCAGATGACTCACAGTTCATGAGCAACTCAAAATGCTCCTTGGATCTGGCTTTGATGACTTCACTGTCTTGAGCTCAGAGTGGTTTGGGTCCATGGGAGCATAGATCATTAATGGCCCTTATTGCCTGAAAAAAACTCCTTGTGTCATGTTTACCAGCATAAAGATAAAGACTATTGGGCTGGTAAAATACCGGGTAGATGGTAATCCTAAGGGCTGGTAACAAATGATCACTGCAGGCGTAAGGTGTGAGGAAGGCTGCAATGCAGGAAAGGCAGAGCAGTGACCCAGGGTAGGACTGCAAGGAATAGAGAAGTCCCCCTTCTCAGGGGGAGGTCACCCTGCTGCTAACGACTCTGTTCCCAGACAGAAGCCATTCAGCAGTGGGGTGGCCTCCCCTGTGACTGGGTACTCCTTCTCTTCACGGCCCTGGCAGGGAGTTCTCTGCTCTGCCAGGACCATATCCTTCCCTCACCTTGTGCCTGCATAGTTTGGGTGTCACTGGCCACACAGCCATGCAGGGAGCCCTCTGAGGCCCTACTGCAACTGCCCTGTTCACTCGTTCATCAGCCAGGAGTGTGGCAGTTGACTTTGGGCAGGGACTGTTCAGCCAGGCCCAGTGACTGATCCTCCTCCTTGCTGTCCCAGAAAAGGGTCTCTGCTCTACCAGTCTAGGACTGCAGGTATCTTGGGCCCTTTGGCCATACAAGGCACTCCTTGAAGCCCCACCGTCAATGTTCCTTTAACCCTAACCAGAGTTATACCGCCCCCTTCGTTTTTAGCAACTGTAAACAAAAAATTAAAAATAAAAATGGATATTAATTGTTAAAATTAGAAAAAAAGTAATTGAAACCTGCCAAGCCTAGTTACAAACTCACCTGCAGTGGCAAAATACTAAGGTTATAATTGAAAGAAGCCAAAGGCCTATTGGCCTGTCAGATATAACAGCATCCCAGTTGGATACCACCGGGATGAGTACCACAAGCTTTTGTGCTGTAGATCAATTGGCAGATAAATAGCTTGCTGCTATTCAAAGGCATATTCAGTCTTCCAAGAAGTAAGCGAAGATGTAGCTTTCAGACTTCCCCCATTGGCTGATTTACGGTGCAACACTAGCTAGAATCTGTAGATCATCAATTTTTCCAGCCCAGATAAAACTACATGCACCGATGTTCAATAACATAGTGTTAAAGAAGCAGGGGTGGGAAATCCTGCCCTTTCACAAACCATAAACTCTCAGATCTGGTCAGAAAGAGTTGTGGGATAGACTTTCTGAATATATGCCCTTTTGGCCCCTTGGGCACTGATCATACTGCCGATCCGGAGGGTAGTATAGATTTACCCTAGGATTGATCACCCCCACCTCAGTGTAGACCAGGCCAAAGACAAATAGCTTCTTCTTGATGTGTAAGAGAGAGGCACTTTTCATTCTGCCTGTTGGAACAGAGACTATAACATTGATCTCTGTTTCCTCACCAAAGACCACTTTGGAACTAATCAGAATGCAACTCTCCGCATAGCTGGCATCGAACAGTGATAATCCAAATTGAGACCGAATTTAGAATAATAGAGTATTGGTGTCGGAAGGGACCTCAGGAGGTCATCTAGTCCGACCCCCTGCTCAAAGCAGGACCAATCCCAAACTAAATCATTCCATCCGGGGCTTTGTCAAGCCTAACCTTAGAAACCCCTAGGAAGGAGATTCTTGTTGTAAGTATGTCATCCTCCAAACGACAATGGAACTTTTAAAAGGCAAATTGACCCAGGATTCACTGCTACAATTGAGACCACCATTGAAGCAATTGCACTGAAGCGCAAACATGGTTGATAATTTCTCTGGTTTATCTGAATAGCTGCAAGAAAAAAAACAAAAACAAAAAACATTTCCCATGACCATTGAAAAACCAGAAACAGAGCAACAATCGCTAACATGGGAGTATACCATAAAGTGCTACCATAGCAGGATGACAACACTTTTGTGTCAAAGTCCAGGAGACAATAAGAACTGCTCTGCTAGGTGCAGCTGATGAGGCCGAGGTAGGGGTCAAAATTCTGCACCTTTACAGCTCCCGAGCCCTGGGTAGCCAAACCAGCTTTTTGTGCCACTTAGAATAGACTCAGATGTAGCATGGTATTTTGAATGATGGTGTAAAATAAAGTATGTTACTCTGGAAGTTAAATAAAACTAGTGATTCTGGGCCAAATTCATCCAGGGTGTAAGTAGGTGAAAGTCCACTGTGGTTAGGACAGGTTTGCATGACCTCTTGTTTTGACCTTTTTTTCACCTCTTGTTTTGTCCTTAATTCCATGTCACCTATTTATTTACCTTGCAAGACTGCTGGGAGATTTACTGGTCTAAATGACTTGGAGCCACACTCATCTACCTCAGATTTGAAACTGGCCCAGTGAAAAACTCTGCAAAAGTGTGAGTCTTGAGTTGTTGTTGTTGTTGTTTTTTTCCTGTCCCCTGAACTATCCATGCATAAGGCTCTCCTTTGTCTGGAGCTTCAAGAAAACTGATGGTGCTTGCATGGAAGTTGCTGCTGTTTGATAAATTAGATAGCAGAGGGTAAACTGAAAGCACCATCTTCCACGTACTCCCTTGAAGACTTAATGCAGTGGTTCTCAAACTTTTGTACTGGTGACCCCGGTCACATAGCAAGCCTCTTAGTGCAACCCGCCCCAGTAAATAAATAAATAAAACTTTAAAAATAGTATTTAATCCTATTATAAATGCTGGAGGTGAAGCAGGATTTGGAGTGGATGCTGCAAGCTTGCCACCCCCCAATGTAATAACTTCCTGACCCCCTGCAGGGTCACAACCCCCAGTTTGAGAACCCCTGACTTAATGGGTTGCCTTTAAGTTGGAGCAAACCCACATAGGTCCCAGACTATGCAAACCCCCAAAACTGGCTCTCCCACACAAGTGGTTATCAAGGCCATGAGTCTTCTGGGATCTTTGCTTAATATGTTTAGTGTTTTGCCACTACAGTAAGTGCCAGCTCTTTTTGTTACTTGATTCCCCCGGCTTTCGAAGTGTGGTTTAAAGCACTCTAAATAGCACAAGTCTTCATTACCTCCCCTCCCTCCCCTCCCCCAGTGGAATTCTTAACTGACAAGAAGCTGGAAAAATACAGATGGCACAATTATATATTTTGCAGTTGATTAATCACCATAAAGCATTAATCACATTTGGTATAACAATACATAACCAAATTCTTTATAGTGGGAATTAAGTTTCTTTCTGATAAAGAATGGATTCCTTCAGGATATTGACATGGCTTTTCAGCATCTGTTTTGCGTCAATTCCACATCTGCATTTGCTTTAATCTATTTTAGGGCTCTGCAAAAAACAACAACATGGCTTTAAGGTTTGTTTCATGTTTCCAAGTGCACATATTAGTAATAGCAGAAGTGCAGATACAGAAATATCTGTCACAGCAAACTCTTCTAAGTATGCTGACCTTGCCCAATCTTTGCCTTGAATGATACCTTTGCTTTTCTCCCACCAAGTAAACCTGTTAAATAAAATAGGAAATTCCTTTTGAAATCACTCAACTTTCTATTTTACTAACAGGAGAAAAGGTGTTTAAACACTAGGGTTTATCAGTAATGTGAAAGCCATTTGTGTTATATACATCACTATTAAGACAGAACATAATTAAAATGTATAGTTATGTGGTATTATCTTCCAAAGTGGTCTTTTCAGTCCTTATTTTATTTTATGTATTTGCTATATTATAGGAGTGTGCATTACAGTGTATGAGCAGGTGTTTTAGAGCTTGACTTCTTAGCTCCAGCCATAGTAGCTCATGCTTTGATTTTGGGAGATTGCCAATTCAATCCTAGTGTGTCAGTCAAGATGGTGGATAGTAACCCCATCTAAGATGAGGCCCCCATTGTCCTACATACTCTACAACAGGGAACAGCAAGTTTGGCATGTGGCCTATTAGGGAAATCCACTGGCGGGCTTGGATGTTTTGTTTACCTGCGGTCCCTGATGGGCTGTGTGCCAAAGGTTGCCGAACCTTGCTCTACAAGTACACAACAAGAGACAGTCCTTCAGAAGCACGGTTCCTCCCATGTTCCATTCACACACCAGAGGGAAATAATTTAGTTCAGCCCTTGAAGAAGGTCCACTTAGTTCTCCTCCTCAGACCTGGTACCAAAGCTTTGTCAACTCCTCATCTCTCTCTAGCCCTTCTGAGCTCACTTACTTTCTGAGAGATGTGTCTGGCAAGAAGACGCTACACCCTGTAGTAGACCTGGAACCGAGATATGGGTAGTTCTTAAATGGCCAGGCAGACATATAAAGGAGGAGGTTAATTAGTAGAGTAAGACACAGACACAATCTAGCCATTGGGGACAGATTCTTCCATCTTTCCATTGAGATGTATCATATCCAAGAAGTAGCTCCATTGAAAGCAGGGGATAGTACATAATAGCAGGATGTGCCACAATCTTTGGTTCATCCCATTAGTCTATCAGAAGGAGAATGAAGTTTTGACTTCTGTGCCTAGCTCAAGACTGAAGTTAACAAGGAGCTTCCTGGCAAACCCCAAACTCATGGTACAGCAAAACAACCTCTTGGTTATGAGGACACCATCCAACCTAATAATGGATGAGCTTTTAGGTGACATTGGAGATCTGAGACTGGAGGGCTCCTTAATTTACAGACAAAAGCAGAATGGGGTCCAATGGCCTGAAACTGAAGTCAGCAAAGTTTTGTGCTGTAAAATAATATGCAATTTTTTAACCTGGAAGGGTAATTAACCATTGGAATAGCTTACCACAGGATGTGGTAATTTCTCTGTGACTTGGATGACTTTCTAAAAGACATACTCTAATTCAGACCCAAGTAATTGGACTAGATGCAATAATTAATGGGTGAAATTTTATGACCTATGCTATGCAGGAGATGAGATCAGATGATTGGAGTGGTTTCTTCATGCCTTCAGATCTATGAATCCCCCAGAGACATATCTAATGATTTGTACTTCTCAAATCTTCTCAAACCTCACATTTTCAGTGGAACTACAGTGTAATAAAACCTACAATAGAGACAAGATTTGCAATGAAAGTAACCCTGGTATTCTCTTAAGAAAAGATTCAAATATCAGGATCAACTTAGGAAGTCGTCCTGCAGTCCTGAATCAAGTAATATTCACTATGAACTCACTGACAGCGGCTGCCATTGTTTGCATAGTGCCTAGCACACTGCGACCTCTAGAAGGTAGTTCTCTAATAGTATTAATACTATTGCACTGAGGAGGGGAAATGAGAAGACAACACTTTGCCCATTCTCCAGTCCTCTCTGCCTATTTACCACCTAGAAGTATTGGTTACTCAGCCACTATCCTCCAGTCCATTAGTAGCTGTGAGATAAGGAAGCCTTGTAAGGGGGGGTGGAGGATCTTGCACACTCTTATGACTTTGTAGGACTGCTTCACAATCTGGCTCTTAATTTTGTACTCAGCCCTTACCTCAGTGATAAATCCTATTTACTTCCATAGGCATTTTGCCTAAGGAAGACCTAATTGAATATTTGAAAGTATGGTGCAGCGAGAGAGATTCTTTACTTAATAAGAGCTGAACAATACTTTCCTCACATTGAGTAGTATCTTACTACCCATGTAATGTGATTGGCTTCAATGGGGCATCTTCCAGAGCATGGGTAAAGGGATCACAGTCTAGCTGTGAGTAAGAACCATTATCTTTGATCCAACGTGTCTAACTTCATTTTCATGTCTCGATGGAGGATTTGGGATGCCCTACCAAGGTTATATTATTATTTATTACAAAGTAATTTTAAAAAATGAGCCTAAAATCTACAAGGAACATATTTGTATTTATGCATTTAATAGTTCAGCCAAACTAGATCTTTTCAAGTTTGGGGTTTTCCAGCAAAGAGCTGGGGCATGTTAAGCCTGTTTTCTGAACAAATAATTTGTCAACTGGTGTTTAAAATAGGTATGTTACTGGCTTCTATGAAGTGCTTTTAGTGCTGTGAGCAGTGGGGCTGTATAAATAAAGTGACTGATGCTCTGCCAACAGAAGCCTCAAAAGGAGGTTGAAAAATGCAGCGAGAGTTGCTCCTGAAGTTTGGGGGTTAGGGGAGTGTTATATTTTATTCTGCCTTCTAATACGGGCCCCAACGCGTTGTTTTAGTAAAATGGGTCTGCTGTCTGAACCAAGTCCAACTCTGTCTCTCAACACAGGTGCAGTTATGAAGAACTTGTTTGGTGTGTCACTGTAAAATGTTCCTCTTTATTGTTGGAAGGAGCAGAGCACACGTCATCGGCTTCATATTCAGTTTTACTGCTCGGTAAGGAAACATAAGGCCTGACTCCAAACTACTTACTCGTACCGGTGAGTGGTTACTTCCACAAATAGCTGCAACAAAGCTGCTCTGGGTTGTAAATGTCAACCAGTGTGAGTAATAGGCTCTCCAGCTAGATCTTACTCCACAAGGACTCAAGTGGCCACATCCCTGAGCAAGGGATGATGGGTAAACTTCACCATCGTGAGGGGAATCTTTCCGGGGGCTTTGAATCAGACACCCCTCTGAGGCACAGTTTGTCCCCACCTGCTCTAGACATGAAATAAGAGACCACAGCTTTTGAAAGGACGTAGCTTATTTCCCCATGCAGGCCTGTCCAGACGTGTGGCCAGCAAACAGGGAGAAAGGCAGAGCCAAGTCTCCATTCTTCACCCCTCTCTGCTCCCTCCTTGCTCACAGCAGGAGAGAGCAGCGAGCTCTGCTCCGCACCAGGTGGTGACTCAAGATCAGGATGGGGTTTACTTAGTCACACAGGGTCAGGATATCTCTGGTACTGCCTCAGGGTGTGATGGTTCTGTGCTGTCCCCAAGAGAACTCTGTGCCTACCAGGCATAACTTAGACTTCAGCCACTTTACCTCAGGGTTTGCAGTGTTCTGTAGGAAAATTCAGGTAATACTTCAAATACTGAGGTAAACTTACCCATCTACTTCTGTAAGGCAAGACAGGCAAGTATTTCAGAGTGACCGCTGCATCCAGCTACCGTTTGAGCAATATTGTCTGAGGACAGCCTAGGAATCTATCACAGGGATGGGTGTGGTGTTGAGAATAATGCCAAATACTAATGTTCTTATGCAATTTTTACTCAGTCCTTTCACAGGCAAAACTCCCCTAGATGTTCATCGGAGTTTTGCCTGAGTAAAACCAGCAGGGAGGGAGCCCAGGAATAAGTAATTTTCAAAAAGGACATTGATTAGCTATCTCTGTTCATGTTTAAACATATCCCTACTATAGTGTTGACTGAAAGGATTTGCATATGAGAGTGGAATGTGCTCCAGTGTTGGGGAAATGGTGAGGTGCTTTCTGTGTATTTATGGAAAATAAACTGTTAAGGAGTGACAACTCGCTCTGAAACTGAAGGGGGAGGTGGGGGGAAAAGAAAAGAGAGAGAGATGGAAATCTGGCAGCTTTTGACATGTATGCATAAATCTTCCTGAAGGGTAGAGTCACCTGAGGATAGACAGTGAGAGAGAGAGAGACCATTAAACTTCAGGATTCCTTAGGAGCACAGGGAAGTTTATACACGGAACAGAATAATGTCCCCGAATGTGCAATGAAGGCCACTGAGGCAGTCAGCATAGAGGACCCCGGTTCTGAGTGACCCCTGCATAGAGCAAGCTCTGCCCCCGTGTAACTCTGTGCAATGCCTACTTACTATGGGCTGGACCAAATAAGGGGGAGCGTGTAGCTGCGCTGCCATAGGAGTAGAATAGGAAGCAGACGGTGCTCCAGAGGGTACGTCTACACTGCAGCCATGGGTGTGAATTGCAGATGCGTCTACTCTGGCTCGCTTATGAAAAATAGCAGTGGGGACACAGCAGTGAGGGCTCCAACATGGGCCGCACGAGCCCAACCGAGTACTTAACACTTGTGCAGCCTTGGCCACTGTCCTCTATTTTTAGCAAGCTAGCTACAGTATGTCCACACCACCTTCAGATCATCACCCTCAATCCAGGAGTCACAATCTGATCTCTCCCTCCTGCTCATTCCTTTGAGGGAGGTATGTTGGGGCTGATCTTTCCTTGGTGTGGTGTGCTTCCCCATTGGTGCTAGTTGGTGGGATGGGGTGGGGGGGTAGGGAGGAAGGAGGAGCCAATCCATGACCCCTCAGAGGGGAAGAAAGAGTGGTAGCCTGGAAGGAGACGCTCTCTATCCCATGTAGGGACTGGTGATGTGAGTAGCCCAGGGGTAAAAAGGAGCTCCATAGACTTCCTTATTCCTCTACATGGGCGGGTGGACAGGGCTCATCTTTGAACCCAACAGCACTGCCCAAAGTGTTCTCTGGGGCACTGGTTCTCAGACTTTCCAGCCTACTGTGCCCCTTTCAGGAGTCTGATTTGTCTTGTGTACCCCCTTGTAGCAGAGTCACAACTCACCAGTGCAGCACCTCCTGCTGGGCATCCTAGGAATTAGCTCTTTTCCAGCTTTTGAACACCCTCTGTAGGCCGGTGGATCACCTGCTTCGGGCCCCCATATCCCTCCCAGACCCCGGTGCTCTTTTACCTTGGGGTTCTGCCCCAGCAGTATTCCCATACTCTGAGTCTCCCCTCCCAGAGGAACCTCCAACCTTCTATGTCCACCTTGCCTCAGTGACTACTGCCAGTCATCATCTAGCCCCCTTTCCCTGGGGGCAGACTTCAGTCTGTAATGGCCAGTCATCATTGGCAAGGGGGCCTTTGCCTATATCCAGGTGCACCTCTGCAGCCCCAGTACCTCGGTAGGTCTTCAACAAACTCCTTTTGCTCTTCCCCAGCACTGCTCTTCTTCAGGTACCCTGTTCCCAGTCATCTAGGCTCTTCCCACTCCAGAGATAGAGTGAGACTTCTTCTTTTCTGGCCCCACAGCCTTTTTATCCATGCCAGCTGTGGCCTGATGAAGCCAGCCACACTGGTAGCCAACTTCCTCACCAGCCTCCCACAGCTGTTCTTAATCCCTTTTACCTCAGAGTGGGGCAGCTGTCCCATTCCTCCCCTGAAGACCTCTGCATACCCCCAGGGGTATATGTACCCCTGGTTGAAAGCCACTGCTTTGGGGAGTTCATGGACTATTTGCTACTTCTTTCTTCCAACCATGGACTAGGACAGCCATAAGAAGTGAAAAATGATGGAGAGCAGGTGGAGTCTTGGCTCATTCCCCCCATCTCATCATGCCTCATGAGAAGCACTGAGACTGTGCCTGGTGGCTCCTGGAGGGGATGGGGACTGCTCCATGGACTCTCCCTCACTCCACCACCACAAAATTAGCCCATAATGCTTACTGATCAGAAGCTAGTTTCTTGAGACTAAGGTCTTGTCCTCACTGGGGTGGGGGATCGATGGCAGATACGCAACTTCAGCTACGTGAATCACGTAGCTGAAGTTTGCGTATCTGCCGCCGACTTACCTACCGTCCCCATGGCGGCAGCAGTCGGCGGCGTACTCCCCCGTCGACTCGCTGGAGTTCCGAAGACAGAACACGATAAATCGATCGCCAGAAAATCGATCCCGCACCGCGCGAGTGAAGACCAGCCCATAGTCCACGACAGAAAAAAGGGCCCTCATCCCTGGACAATGAGCTCCAGCCATCTAGAGTCATTAAAAAGTTACTTGAGCTTCAGGATAAAGTCTGTGTTTGCAGCTTTTCCCATCCTAGGAAAGAAAAACATGGGCAAAACCAGAATTGTGCTATTCACGGTTTGCTTTATCAGATGAGAATGTGCTAGAAAATCAATAGTGACTTTCTGAAATTCAGCACTCAGAAAATTCTTTCCTCTACCTTACCAAGACTTTAGACAATCCCCAGCAAGGCTAACTGTTAATTATTTCAACTCTCTCTCTCTCTTCTTCCCTCTCTCACTCACTCCCCCTCCCACCCCAGCCCATTAGACCTTTTATGATACCATCAGTTTGCTCAGACATGTCTGTTATCAGCATAACGCAGGTAGGTCAACACAATAAAGTTTCTTTCAGGTAAACTTATGATAGATTGTTTAGGGGAGATGTTTACAAAACTCGATTTAGATGCAAGTCACCAAATATCCTAGCAAAATCCCATTATTTTCATTGTCTATTCTTATTTGGTTGGTCTAATTAAAGACATTATGACTGACCCTCCATCTGCTGTCAATATTCTCCTTCCTGAGCCATCATCCCTCTTCTCATGACTTAACAATGCATGAATCTGTAACCCAGTGTTCAGGTGCGATATTACCCCTCTGGGTCCAATGCACAGAGCATATGTGTCTCTTAGAGATCCGAACCAGGAGAATTAGGGCCAGATTTTTTTAAAGTATATATGTGCCTGTTGGGATTTTCAAAAGCACCGAGGCCCCTAATGTGCATCAACATCAATGAGTTTGAGGTGTCTAGATACTTCTGCACATCCCAATAGGCACCTAAATACCTTTCAAAATCTAGCCCTTAGTCTCTTAGCTCAAGTTTATAGCTCGGGATGTCCCAAGTTCAATTCCCAGTGAATTTATTTTCACAACAGCCATATAACGTAGTAAAGAATTATCATCCCTATCTTAAAGATGGGGGATTGAGACACAAAATAAAGGCCAGATTTTTAAAGGCATTTAGGTGTCTAACTCCTGTTACTTTCAGTGGGAGTTAGGCATCTAAATATCTTTTAAAAGCTGGCTGTAAGTCATTTGCCCAATACCATATAAGAAATCTGGAGCAGAATAGAGTACTGGAACCAGCTCTACCAAGCTGCAGTCCAGTGTCTTTACCAAACGACACTCCTTCCTACTTCATTTAAGTGGGTTTTCTTAAGGAGTGGAGAAAAAAAATACTTCTGGCTTCATGAATTCAAATACATTAAAAAGCTATTTCTAATCTAATCAAATCAGCCACACCATCACTGGTTCACTCACCTGCACATCTACCAATGTAATATATGCCATTATATGCCAGCAATGTCCCTCTGCTATGTACATCGGTCAAACTGGGCAGTCCCTATGAAAAAGGATAAATGGACACAAATCAGATATCAGGAATGGCAATATACAAAAACCTGTAGGAGAACACTTCAATCTCCCTGCACACACAATTAAAGATTTACAGGTCACTATCTTGCAGCAAAAAAACTTCAAGACCAGACTGCAAAGAGAAGCTGCAGAGCTGCAATTGATTTGCAAATTTGACACAATCAATCTGGGATTGAACAAAGATTTTTGAATGGCTTGCTAATTACAAAAACAGCTTCTCCTCTCTCCAAATTCACACCTCCAATGCAGCTGCTAGAGGAATACCTTACCCTCCCTGATTTGAGATAACAAGCTGGTTCAGCCTGATTGGACTAACCTTATTATCTCCAACCTGGTTCTTGCCTACTTATTTATACCTGCCCCTGGATACTTCTACTGCATGCATCCGACAAAGTGGGTATTAGCCCATGAAAGCTTATGCTTCAGTACTTTTATAAGTCTTTAAGGTGGCACAGGACTCTTTGTCACTTCTAATCTAACAGAGTCCTTAGAAATGTTGCTCACTGGCTTTCCTTTGTAGGAAGATTCTGAGCTTGTTGGTCTGTGGTCAAAGCCCATGTTTTAAATCCCCGTGAAAGAGAAAAAGTTGTTTTGCAAACTTTTATAGAGGAGAAGGAGAAGAGCCCCGGCCTATTTAGTTGTGTGTTCTCAGGGGTAAATGACACACACTTCTTACTGTGCAGAGCGATCCATATTTAAAATGTCCCCATATACCATTATCATGCATATCAACCTGTCACTGTTAGTCATGTCTTTTTCCCAATATCCATACTCTGACATTACCATTGAAGAGGTCTAGGGTGCTCAGTGGCTTCTTAAAAATAAATAATTGAAAGCTACTATAAATTGCATTAAGCCCTGACACGGCTGACCCTCTCCTTCCTCAGTCCATTGCCATCTCTTTAAGTGTATTCCCTCCTAAATTGTATTGTAATTGGGAGATGCTGAAGTCTTAAGTTTTTTGACTCAAATGCAAGTTTCCTTCCCTGATACATAATTCATTTCACTTTGTTCTCAGTGCTGGGTGTGCAATCGCATTTTTGGCAGCCAAACGCAGGCTGAAATCAACAACTCTGTAAAGGGTGAGAATGAAATCAGAATGGACGGCTTGGCGGAAGAAATATTAAGCATGTCACAATGTTTTGTACTCTGTCGTGTGAAATGGAGACAAACACCTCAAACAATGGTGGGTTTAATAGGAGAGAATGACATTTAAAGTCTGAAAATTATCCACTGCTGATGTCATGCTGTTGTTGCATTTAATTATTTTTCACATCACATAAGCTGATGACTTCTGAATGTTTTCAAACCGGGAGATTTTTTTGATGAGCAGAATATTCTCCCACTTTTCATTTTTTAAGGTGGAGGAAATCTATAGATCGGGGCCAGATCCATATCTGATATAAACCAAGATAGTACCACTGACTTCAGTGGAGTGATACTGATTTATTACAGCTAAGTATCTAATCCAGCAACTCTGAAAACTCTGTAACATTAACATGACCTCCTGGACTGAATCTTCAGTTGTCTTCAATGGAACTACACTGATTTATACCAGATGAAGATCTCCTCCCTTTTCTTTTCAGTATCAGTAAAAAGAATTCATCATAACAACAGATTAATTAACAAATAATAGAAAAAGTGAATGGGTTCATTTTCCAATAAACCAAAATGTAATTATAATTTTATTTGACATATTTTAATAAACAGAACATTAGAAATGAGTTTTCAATGTGATGCAGCAATGGGAAAATGTCATTTTGAGCTGCATATGCAGCAATATCATATCCTGGAGCATAGAGATGACAGCCTTCATTATCTGAGACCACACCTAAAGCATCTGAGTGCTGGAATCATGGAGAGAAACTACAAGAAATTCAGAGATGAGCAACAAAAATGATTAAGTGATTGGAGAGATGGGTTTTGAGGAGACCTTTTAAAGAGATGAATAGGTACAGAAGGGCTAAGCAATAATGAAGGAGGGATCCATTCATGTTGACATGTATCTGAAGGATGTAAACATGAAAGAGGAAAAATGAATGAACTGGGGTAGTATGTTTGGGTACAGAAGTAGTATGTTTGGAAGGACTGGGTTAAAACAGAGACAGGGAAAATTTAGCCAAATATTAAGAAAAATCAGCAGGTTGATTGAACTATAGAATGGTATCCCCAGGGAAGTTTGAAAAGAGCCAGCTCTTCCCTGAGTCAAATCATTTAAGAATGTATTGCACCAATAACCCTGCATCGACAGGGGAATAAACAAGGTGGCCTAATTGCTGATACTCACAGAGGAGACTCACAATGTGGGGCAGATAACATAGTGAGGGGCTGATTGGTCTGATTGGCCGATGTTTCCAAGGGCAAATCCATGTCAGAAAATAGCAAGTGCCGAATTCATCCCAGGCTGTATTCAGTGAGGGTCACCTGAGGGATGAATTTAGCTGGATTTGAGTCTTTATGCTTAGGAGAGTAACTCAGCTTGGTGATTGTCCAGAGGCAGCTATTGGAGTCCACTAGGAGCCCCTCATTCTAATTCCAACATTAACTTTCTGGGAGGGTTAGGATGATTTCACTGTCCTCTGATTCATGCCTTCCAGCTAACCACCACACATCCCTCTTATTAATACAAAAAATACATCTCTGTATACCAGCACCTCAGTTGCTGGACCTGAGCACCCAACTCCCTCTTCAAATCCTTCCATTGGCACCCCCTTCTCTACCAGATCAATTTCAACCTTCTTGTCACCACCTTCAAGGCCCTATGTATCTTTGCCCTTCCCTACCCGCCTGACCATGTCTCTCTATGTGTTTTCTCCTGCTCTCTTTGTTACACTAATGGTGCTAACCATGTTTTCTGATGCACCTCCCAACTGCCACTAAGAACAGCTTTCGTCCATGCTTCCCTCCTAGGCCTGTAACACTTGCCCCGGGTAATATGCCAGGCCACTTACCCTGTCATTGTTCAAATCTCTTTCCAAATTTCTTGGGGAAATCTGTGAGCCTCCTCTACTTATGAAATCTTTTTTCAAGTTACAGAGCATTATCTCAGCTCTATTTGGCTGCTACATAGCAGGGCAGGAAAATTGAATTAATCAGCTCCTGTTTTTACTTGAATGCATTCTTCCAGAAAACACTGAGGTACACATCCTGTTTCAGGAGGAGAAAAATGGGATAGTTAACACATCCCCCTTTTAAAACTTGACACAAGAGTGGAACCAAAAAAAAAAAATCAAAGTAGATTACGAGGAGAAAAAGGAAAAATGTATGAAATACAATCTACATCAGTAGATTTTGACAGCTGTGATAGCATGAGCCTGAATTAATGTTCCATAAATATACATTGGGCATTTCCATTATAGTAATGTCAGCTTTCATTGTCAATTGAGCAGGTGCCTATATAGTAAACCACATATGACTTCTGAGCTGAGCATTTGAGCAGTATGTTCTGATATGAAGTGATACTGTTATACAATGGCATAGTTAGCCTTGAGTTCTTCAGCACTAGAAGGATGTAGTATATTTTCAAAGACGCACTGAGAGATTTAAACTGTGCATCTATTCTTGATGATAATGGGGACCATTTGGATAAATCCTTTTCAAGACCCTAAAAGTGAGGCTGCATGAGTTGGAATGAGGAATAATGCTCTTTCAGCCCAAACGATCCCACAGAAGTTTAAGAATCAACATATGCACTAAATACCCAAATCCCTTCATAAATCACTGAAGTGCATCTAGGCCAACATTGGAAGATCGCTCCAGTGATTTGAACGCTATGCTATGACTTGGGAGACCTAAATTCTGCCATAGACTTCCCAAGTGATCCTGGGCAATTTGCTCAACCGTTCTGTGCCTCAGTTTCCCATCTTCAAAATGGAGATATAACGCTGCTCCCACTCCACGGGTGTTGAGGATAGATGCTTTTAAAAAGATTGATGATCTCGGATAGTATGGTGATGGAGGCCATATAAATACCTAAAACTGGTAGAACTGATTAACACTTCTCAGCAACATAAAACAAAACACCACAGGAAACAAAGAATCACTTGAAAGGAAGTTTCATGGAAACCACTGAGTAGTATGCCAAGCTCTGGTTGGAAGGTGGGATGAATTTTTTGTGAAAATGCCATTTTTAAACAAATTTTAAAAAATGAATTCTGAAATGTCAGGGGTCAGGAACATTCAGTGCAGGTGGACATGTGAGAACTAGAGAAGTCTGAGCTTTAATCTGCTCCTTATGGAAGTCTTATATTAGACTATTTAATACACTCCTCCAACTTATAGAGCAGCTACACAGGTAGTTAGGTGAGCTGGTAAGAGTGGAATAAGGGTGCACTTTTCTCATTGGATCACCACATCACAAGACATATCTGAGGGGGGAGCCTTAACTTAACATAGCCCTAACTTCAAGCGAACGAGGAATTGAATAGCTCACATCCCTAAACTGACTATCACGCTGCTCTGTTCAATGCATCACAGTTCTCTTTACCACAAAGTAAAGCACAATATAATTGTTGGACGTTTTTATTTGTTGTTTTTTGGTCTCTTCAGATTCCAGGAACATTGAAACTGACCCCAACAACCCATCGAAACAAATGGTATTTCCATTGCATCAATGAAGAAGTCAACAACACAGACTTGTTTTGATTTAAAACATATACAAATCTTTTATGTGAGTTTTCTCTAGCTCACTGAAAGGGTTATTTCCCCAGCGCACGGCCACAGGCTAGTCACCTATTGCAAAACTTAGTCTCGCAAACGAGGGATATAATGAGGAAAACTAACAACACATAAGGGCATATCAGCAATGGCACTCTGCTGTAGAGGTCCTGTCTGACCTTTCTACTCTCAGGAAATTCTGAATTAGAAGTAGAGAAATTAGAGATGAGACAGATGTGGTGATTTTGTCCATACTGCCTCTCTCCTCCACTGATAATCAGACCACTTTTATTGAGGCCTCTGGTTTTAAAAAGTTCGGCCTAGCTGATTTACGCTTGGCTATATGCCAAGTTAGTGGAAGAGCAAGGAACCAGGCATCTCTTCCTACTCAATAACTGGCTCTGACCATAAGAAATATGATCTTTACAATAATGACTCTCATGATGGGGCTTCTGTCACTTTACTTTTGTGATTATTCCAAAACCTAATTTCCTTCCATTCCATCTAAATGGTCCTTGTCTTCATTTTGTCCTTTTAAATCTATTACCTCCTGTCTCATGTTTTCCTTGATAAACCCTCTGCTTCCACAGTGTCTGCACTCTATGTATGATAGTAAACAATCATTATACCCCATCAATTAGTCATCGAGACTAAGCTGGATGTATCTCACTCGCTTGATTTCTTTATCAGAAATCAAATGTAGAATAACATGGGCCCCTGTTCAACAACCAACTCTGCCATTGCTGCTTTGTCCAAGGTCATTGGGATCGTGCAGCAACATCTGGAAGAAAGGAACTAGTAACCCTGAGATAAATGGCTATTAAGAAATAGGAAGGAACCGCTACCCCTTCTCTCTTTTCCTCTGCTGGTGAACAATCAACAAACAAGCCGCTCTACAACAGTTGAGGTGGGAAACCTTGGGGTTTAATATGAAAGTGGCCCATATAGTAAACAGAATGGTACTCGGTGTATTACTTCTGAAGGAGAAAGGCTCAGTAGATCCTGCCAAGATGTGAAAACATGGTTCTAAAAAAAGTCTCGGTGTTCTAAACCAGAAGATTAGACTAATAAGCAATCTCATTCAGAAAAGGGAAAAAAGGCCCTTTCCAAATAATATGTATTATCAATGTGTACTCCCCCAAAGGCTTGGAGATTAGTGTTGGGAAAGCATTCAGAAGTTCAAATATGCAACCAAATTATCTGAACCTCATGGGTTTGCAAAGTTAGGCTATACATGTTGCAAGGATGGGATGTCTCTGAAGATTTCTATTGTTTCCTGTCAGGCCAGGAATACCTCAAAATCAACCTATTTTTCAACATCTTGTTGAATCCCAGCCAGAACCAGGAACCGGAGAGATACATGAAAATGAAAAATACCTAACAACAACAACAACACATTACATCTCCAAAATGATTAGAGTTAGTTCTTACTTGATATTAACTGGTTCACTCCTTTCTAATATATAGCAGGGATTACCTGTGCTATCTGTTTCTATCCAAGGCAGTTGGGTAGAAGATTAAAGCACTTTATAGTTCCCTCACAACCAAGAGTAGAATTAAGAGAAGTATTTCTGGATCAAAGAATGGGCCTATTGTGGTGGAGGCTTAGTGTAATATACTGGTGTGGGTGATAATCTCCCTTTTAGTAGTGACTTCCCTCAGCTTGACTTTTGATGCTGAAGGTCTCAGGTTTGTTACCAGACTGTGGCATTTGTTTATGAATGAAATCCCTTACACATCTATTTGTGCATCTCTATTGTGAGCAAATAGTACATCATTTACCAATTCCTTATGGTCAGAAGGGGCCTCATGTGGAAAGGCCACCAAAGCCTAATTGAGACACACCTCCCCCCCCCCTTCTTTCATTTTACTTTCCAGGTGCTTTTCTCCCCATGCTGCAGTAGAGTTGAATTCTGATGAGACAAAACATCAAGCAGTCAGCATTTGAGTGATTTCTTCAAGTGCACAACTTTCAGCATGCTGTCATTGTTGTATTTCTGGAGCTAGCAAAGAAAGAGAGAGACAGACACACTGGCACAGAGGAAGCTGATGGAAAACACTGATGTGGTAGCTCATTGTTCTGGCTGCAAAACCAAAACTAGCACAAAATTGAGACTTTGCACTGGGGAGGGGGAGAGCACAGAGGCCTGAACATTTAAACATCACATTCCTCCAACACACTTTAAAAAACTTGCAAAACGCGTCTACATTATCATTTCCATGACTAACACAAAACACTATATAGTCTAACTAAAATTACAGGTGGACTACTGCAGACTCTTATATTGCAAAGGATTATTCTGCCCTGGAATAGCAACCCACTAACTAAAGCACCGGTAAGTTCAGGAGAAGAACTATTTCTTACACTCTCTTGGGATAACGTGGTGATGGTGCCGTGACAGTGTCCCGAACAACGGGGACTATTGGTGGTAAGGAATCAAGTGAATCTGGTATGGAATCAGTTGGATCTGGTATCAAAGTTTCTTCCACCACGTCGTCAAAATTAGGAGTTGTAAAGGAAAGAGGTTCAACTGGAGGAACAGAAAGTCCTACTGGAACATGCCTGGACTCCAGTACTAATTGAGGCTGCAATTGGTCCATATGCCATTTCCATAAGATACCAAGGGTACCCATTTCATTCCAGAATTCAGGTTGCTGGTTCAGACTAAGTCTCCAGCTTGAAAAGAATGATGATGAATCTGATCAATTTGCATAGCTTGGGATTTGGCTACACATGAGGCAATATCAGCACATAGCAGGTCCAAAGAGTTACACAAAGATCACTTCTAGAAACAAGTTGCGGGTGACTCCTGAGTAGCAGCATGCATTGTGTTTCTGTAGACAAGGAAGAAATTGGACAATTTCTGCTAATGTCTCACAAAAGACTTGGTAGCTTTTAAGACATGCATAAGTGTTTGTACAAATCATTCTGCTAATTTGTTTGTAGCAGGAGCTGAGCATAAGTGATGAATTCCATTTGAAGCTAGGAAACTCTGAAATTCCTCAAAACAGAATTGAAGTCCATTGTCACTCACCACTGTAATGGTAAGCCAAACTTCCTAAACAAAGTACAGAGATGTTGCATGGTCTAAGGGTATGGCTACACTACCCGCCAGATTGGCAGATAGCGCTCGATGTAGCAGGGATTGATTTATTGTATCTCATCTAGACACGATAAATTGATCCCTGAATCGACACCTGTACTCCACCTTGGCAGGAGGAGTAAGTGGAGTAGGCGAGGGAGTGGCCCCGCTGCCATGAGGATGGCCAGGTAAGTCAAACTAAGATACTTCAACTTTAGCTACGTGAATAGTGTAGCTGAAGTTGCATATCTTAGTTCGAATCCCCCTCCCGCAGTGTAGCCCAGCCCTTAGTAGCTGAAGTAGAAGTCATTTTGAAAACTTCTGTCCATTTCAAATGGGCATTGATTACAATCATAACTTTCTAAGGGTACAGCAAAGTCCATGTGAGTATACGTCCAAGGAGTCTGAGGCCACGACCAAGGGTGTAGACAAGCTAGGCCAGGATCATGCTGAGTTTGCTGACGTGCAGTATAGCACTTTCCTTTCCTCTTAATGTTTTTGTCGATCCCCAAACATTCAATATGACTCCAGGTGATGACCTTCATCTGTACATTGACAAGATTATCTTTGTGAAAAGATTCCAAAACCTGAGACTGAAGTGAGTTTGGAATGATCACTCATTCCCCATAAGAGGCACCCGTGATTCATGCCGACATGATACAAGTTGAGTAAACTGAGGAGTCTTATGAACCAATATTATCCTCTGTATTACCATCCCCTTTACAGGAAAAAGCACATTAATGTTTCTTTGTTGATGTCTGTACTAGTGACAGGCCACCTACCCATGAAATTGAGATCGAACACTTGAACTGAATTGTCTTCGGACTGACAAGAACTTGGGCATGGCTGGTGCTACAGCCCATCAGCACTGACATGATGAGTCCCTTTACGCAATTGAATAGCATAGAAATGAGCTGAAAGTAGCAAGGCCCATTGTTGCATACAAGCAGCAGCTAATGATGGAATTCTGGGTTTTGGCCAAAAATTGAAAGTTATGGGGTGGTGATCTATCAGCAAGGTAAAATGTCCGTCATACAGACAGGTACAGAACTTCCAAATTCTGAAGAGAAGGTTGAAAACTTCTGACTCTAGTTGCACATAGTTCTTCTCAGGAATAGTGAATGTTTGTGATGCAAAGGTAATTGGTTTCTCCATGCCATTAGTAAAAAAAAAAAAAAAACTCGGATAAGAATTGCACCCACTCCATATGGTGAATGCCAATTGCAGGTGTAGCGTAGCATCAAAATGTGTAAGAACTTCAGATGATGTCAATGCTTTCTGTTTCCTTAAATGCACACTTATATTCTTGAGACCATTTCCATTTTCTCATTGATTTTAAGAATTCATGTGAGGGTGCCAACACTGTTGCCAGATAAGGCAGAAATTTACCATAGTAGTTAAATAGTCCTAAGAATGAACATAACTGTAACATGATCCCTAGCAGTGGTGCTTGAAGAACTGCCTTGTCTTTCTCTGCTGATTTGCTTAAGCCTGTGGCATCAATTGCACATCCAAGGTATTCAACGGAAGGTCTGAAAAATTCACATTTGTCTTGATGTACTCTCAGTCCATTATTTTCAAACGTTGCAAGATAGTGTCCAAATTTCAAAGATGATTCTTTTGATCCTTTCTTGCAATAAGGTTGTCATCCATTTAGCATTAAACTCCATTCAGTCCCTTCAAATCTCATCCATGGCTCTCTGTAACAGGGCATATGCAGAGTGATACCAAACGGCAACCCACTGGTACAAAATAAATCCTTTTGTGCGTTCACTGTGAGATATTTTTGACATGCCAGATCGGTCTCCATTTGTAGGTATGCACTGGCAAATCTAATTTATGCAAACACTGTCCACCACTAAGAATAGCAAATAGATCTTCAATAAGAGGTAGTGAACACTGGTCTGCATATAAAACTGGATTCAACGTCACTCTGAAATCTCTACAAATTCAAACTGGCCTATCCTTCTTGATCACTGGGACGATGGGTCTAGCCCAGGAGTCTCAAACATGCGGCCCGCGGGCCGCATGCGGCCCACAAAGCCCTTCCCTGCGGCCCGCGATGCTCTCCCCACCCCACCGCCAAGCTCCCTATTCACTGCCCTGCCGCCAAGCTCTCGCGCGGCCCCCCTGCCAAGCTCCCGTGCGCCCCCCCCGCCAAGCTCCCACACGCCCCCCCCCGCCAAGCTCCCCCCGCCCCACTCCTCCACGTGTTTGTAACCCACGCGCCACTCCCCACAGCTCTGCTTATGGCCAGGCAGTTCTCTGGCAGCTTAGCGGTTTCTGGGAGGGAGAGGCCAGGAGCGGGCTCCTGAACAGGGGAGGAGGGGGAGAAAGGGACGGGGATTTGGGCAAGGGGTTGGACTAGGGGCAGGGAGGGGGCGGAGTTGGGGTGGGAACTTTGATGAAGGGGTTGGACTAGGGGCGGGGAGGGGGCGGAGTTGGGGTGGTAACTTTGATGAAGGGGTTGGACTAGGGGCGGGGAGGGGGCGGAGTTGGGGTGGGAACTTTGATGAAGGGGTTGGACTAGGGGCGGGGAGGGGGCGAAGTTGGGATGGGAACTTTGATGAAGGGGTTGGACTGGGGCGGGGAGGGGGCGGAGTTGGGGTGGGAACTTTGATGAAGGGGTTGGACTAGGGGCGGGGAGGGGGCGGAGTTGGGGTGGGAACTTTGATGAAGGGGTTGGACTAGGGACGGGGGGGCGGAGTTGGGGTGGGAACTTTGATGAAGGGGTTTGAAGGGGACAGGGAAGAGGTTGGAAGAGGCAGAGCAAGAGTGGAGCGTGAGTGCAGCCCCATCCAGGAAGGTGCTTTAATAGAAGTAGATCTAAGTTCCTGTTTGGTCCTTTGAGTGAGGTGCATTATTAAGTGAATATATTTGATTAAAACGGCTTGGAAATAACTTTATCACAAAAAAAAAGAACATTCATGGGAGAAAAGAGTTTTTTCCAAGACAAATGGGAGAATTTATATTTTTTCACAGCGGTAAAAGAGAAAATTCAATGCCTTATTTGTCAGGGCGAGGAGCTGGGAGCTGCGCGCTCAGGGGAGGAGGCGGGGCAGGAGTGGGACCTCATGGAAGGGGTGGGGGTAGGGGCGGGGGCAGCGAGGGGGGCGTGTCAGTGATGCGGCCCTCGGGCCAATGAACTAGTCCTCATGCGGCCCTCGTGGTCATTTGAGTTTGAGACCCCTGGTCTAGCCTAATCGCCATGTGAAAGTGGTGCCAAGATTCCAATATTCACTCAGCTATCCAAATCAGCTTCCACCAAAGGCTTCAGAATTTAAGGCGCAATTCTGGGCTTGCAATATTTTGGCTGACTGTCAGCCTTAACAGGGAGCTTCTCCGATATATTGCTCATCTGTCCAAGCTCTTTTTCAAAAGTACTGAAATGTCAGTCCAGTATTTCTTGAAGATTTCAAGGTGCTTTCATGATTGTTTTGATCTCATGATTTTCAGTTCTCCTTTAGCTTCTCAAGCCAAGATCTGCCAAATAATGGTGGATACGTTCCTTCAATCATGGACAGGGGTAAAATGACTGATTGTCCACCTAGTTGAACTTTCACTCGGAGTATCCCATTTAGGACTAACTTTTCTCCTGTATAATTCTTCAAAACCATGGAGATTTCTCCAAGGGGAATTTTTGACAAACTCTGGTGGTAAGTAGATGAAGAAATCAGTGAACTAGCAGCTCTAGTACCAAGCTCCATCCTCCTAGGAACTTCTTTGATCAAGGGTGTAACTCAGATGCCATCTCTGACTCCAGCTTTCAATAACACATGTAGTGATAGGTCTGCTGAACTCTGTGACCGGTCATTGTGATGTGTCCTTTCTTCTGACACTTTCTGCAAATAACTGGCCATGTCAGAAATCCTTCTCAGAGTTTTCATCAAACTCACTAATGTTGCCAAAAAACAGGCATCATTTCTCTGTTCTCCTGTTGAACTTCATGCTTCCCAATGCGTTTTCCACAGGGAAGTTCTTTTTGTTACTGCACCATCTGCATCTGATTGGCCTCTGCTGGCTGTGGCCTTATACATACTTTTGGCTGTAGTTGGGCTCCCTCCATTGGCTAGAGACCCTCAATGCAGGCTACACTGTTTTCTTGCTATCTGCTTGTAAGTGGTTAACAAAGATGGCTGATTACATCCCCTTCACCAATTGCAGAACCCTTATCCTTTATTCTTTCTCTATCTGCATACTTTCCCATGTCTATCTGGCTGGTTTATGCTGTACCAGGAGCAAAACTTGTTCCCATAATATAAGAAATAGGGGCCAACAAATGACATTAATGGGCAGCAGGTTTAAAACAAATAAAAGGAGGTTCTTCACACAGCACACAGTCAATCTGTGGAACTCCTTGCCTGGGGAGGTTGTGATGTCTAGAAATATAACAGGGTTTAAAAGAGAACTGGATAAATTCATGCAGGTTAAGTCCATTAATGGCTATTAGCCAATATAGGTAAGGGATGGTGTCCCTAGCCTCTGTTTGTTAGAGGGGGGTGATGGATGTCAGGAAAGAGATCACTTGATCATTACCTGTTAGGTTCACTCACTCTGGGGCACTGGCATTGGCCACTGTCAGTAGACAGGATACTGGGCTGGATGGACCTTTGGTCTGACCCAATATGACCATTCTTATGTTCTTATGTTAAAAACAACAGTCTGTAACCTTGTGTTTCTAGGTGGACTTAACTCATTTTTCAATGGTATTGTTTGCTTACTTTTTCTTCTTCTTGGTCAGATAATGGGAGTATTGGACACTGATGGGACATAAATTCCTTGTTGCCAAAAGGTATATTCCTGGAACAAACAGAGGAAATAGACACAGATGCAGAGTGAGCTGATGGACATACAACTGTCTGCTTGGTGCCTTTATTGTTCTGTCT
Source organism: Sternotherus odoratus (assembly GCA_032164245.1). NCBI lineage: Eukaryota > Metazoa > Chordata > Testudines > Kinosternidae > Sternotherus > Sternotherus odoratus. The sequence continues at coordinate 100,001,535 of JAVMKO010000007.1, forward strand.
GCAAACATGAAACTAACATGAAAATAAGGCTTTGTACTGCAGAGCAGGAGAATACAGATCCCTTTGAACATTTAAAGGGACTGGACATCACAGTCATTTTGGTTGCTAAGCTAATCTAGTGACCTGATTCCACTTCCCAAAATGTGGAGCTACTCAGACAGCTCAGCAGGGTTTTAAATAAAACTCTACCAACACAAAAAAGTTGGATCTATTCCTGCTTTGATTAGATGAGACATTAATATTAGAAAATTATTTTTACAGCAGTGGGTATAGAGCTGTAGGCTCTGTATTGATGTATGAGAAAGAGTGGACACAGAAAGGGTTAACACTGCACAGAACTTAATTATCCATGTATTTAATAGAGTTGTTTCTGATTGGTACAGAACCAAGAGAGAGAAGAATTAGGCCCATGTGTTTCAGTGGCATAAGGGTAAAGACACTGCAGGTGTGTGCTTAACGAAGCACTAATTGGGTAGCAGAGAGAGGATAAAAGGCAATACTAGTGGTTGATCAACAGATACAAGTGCTGGGCGCTGACTGGAAAGAAAGACAAGTGGTACTCATGAGTTTGTTTCTTGCTGAATTCTTTGTCATGGGCTTGTTCTGTGGAACCAGCAGACTTCACACAGGAACAGCCTCCTGGATCTTCCATGCAATTTTTTTCCTCACAACTATTCAGAGTCAAATAAACCAGTTGTTCATTAAGCATAAGTTAGTCAGGAAGCCGTGGTGTTCAGTGGATCAGGTTCAAAAAATCAGGGTTCTAGTCCTTGCTTTATTGTGTAACCATGAGTAAATCTCTGTCCCACTGTTATCCCTGGACATTTGGCATATACACTCTCTGGAGCAAGGACTCCCTCTTAGTATGTGTATTTAAAGTGCCTAGCACAATGGGGCTTTGATCTTATTAGGGTTGCTGCCAAAATACAAATAATAATAGCAGAGCAATAAAGAAACCGAGAGAGAGCAACCCAAATCTAAAGATATGTTTCCAGATAATAAGGTAGCAAGATTCAAGAGGCAAGAGAAGCAGGGAAACTATTGCCACCAACAATCCAAGGAGGATGAATAAGAAAACCGTGGGCCAGATTCTGTGGAACAAATGGTACCTTCTTTCATGAATAGGCCTACTACTTCAATGAGGCTACTTCAGAAGTATGGTGCTACCCAACTTGTGTAATGTTATAATAGTCTGGGTCCTGTGAGACAAAAAGAAAGGGGAAAACAAGATGTGAGGCCTGACTTAGAATGGAATTTCATCACAAGCATTAAGCGAGATTTGCTTTCATCATTCATGATCCAATATTTTTCATCTCTTCCAGTCTCCTGCCCATTTCCTTGTTTACATTTAGTTCTGGTGAGAGATGTTATATTGGCAGCTTTGCAGAATGCCCTTAGAACAGGAACTATAGAAAAAAATATATGAGCAGAACCATTAAAAAAATATTTAAAAAAATATTTTTTCTGGTGTTTTTTTTTCCATGGGGCATCAGCTGCAGATTGCTGCTGAGATGAATGGAATATAATAGGGGATGTTCTTGAAGTTAGTTTTCTAATCAAATCAGACTAGATCTTGTTAATAAAAGTGACTCATCTGTACAGAACTGTCTGTGATTAAATAATCAGTTATGTTATTGAGAAACAATTACATTGGATAAAAAAAACCCTACATTATCCTTGGTTTACTAAGATTCAAACAAGTCAGCTGAAAACTGTATTCAGCTGTGGGTACCACACTTTAGGAAAGATGTGGACAAATTGATGAGAATCTAGCATAGCTTATTGAACTAAAAGGGTGTTATGAGAATACAGACATCTGAAATAATGAAATGCTCAGATACTGTAGGTGTTACCAGGGGTTCTTTCAACCCAAAGCTCTTGGTAACTTTTACTCTGTGCGAGGTGGTGTCAGAAAATAAATCAGGGGCGACACGTCCGTCCAACCGATAGATGGCTGGACAAACAGGACAACACAAGAGCGCTTTCACTCAAAGCTAAACTTTACTGAGTCTCAAGCAGTTACACAGGTCCGGAACGGGTTAGTAAAACACCCCCAAGCCTTGATAATTACCGAAGCTGAGTGTGGCTCTCGAATGAGACAGCAGCAGCCCTTCTGCCACTGGGGACTGCAAGATGTGTCCAGAAGAGTCCTCGTACCTCAAACTTTCCCCCTTTATTTATACATGAGTAATAGAATGACACGTCCCTTAAAGAAAACTTGTTACAAGCAGTTCCAATGGTCAAGCAAGAGGCTTCCTGCTGATTATTGATTAACCGGGTGTGGTTTTTTTCCAGAGTTTGCAGCCTTGAGGCCCCAACAGACATTTCTGGGGCACACCCTGCTCTTCTAAAATGTATGTATCAACAACTTCAACACAATTCTTAACAGGAAAGACACTGGTTCAAGCTGCCCCTTCTGTGGCACCAAACGCCCCTTCCCCTCCTTCCTTGGTTAAGCTAAGCCTGCTGACTTGGCTGCTTTTAGCAATAAGCCATAGTGGTTTCAGGCACTTTATTGGTTTGCTGACATCCCCCCTTCCTCCCGTACATGGGGATGGAGTCCATTCCTTAGATAGAACTCCCATTGACTCTATCACTGGGGTCTTAATGAGACTCTCCCTATAATGACTTTATATTTGTCTCTGGTGCCAGCTATGCCTGAAGCTCCAGAATACTGTTCTATGTGGCTCCAAGTTTCCACTCCCCTTCTCAGCTACTTTCTCCAACTTCAGTACATCTTTCCACAGTTCACTCTTGATCAATTGATTACGATGCTGAGCGCATCAATGGCAGTCAGTAAATTGTACTTTGTAATGAGTAGTATTGAAACAGAGAGAGAGAAAAAACATCAACATAATATTTAGTGGGCCAAATATTCTTCTCACTTGCATGGTATTACTGAGAAGAGTGTATTTATTTAATTTAATTTGTTGAAATTCATAATTACCTATATTCAGTGTTAAGCACATTCCAGGTCATAAAGACTTTCACCTTAATCAAGTATAAAATACTTCCCATAAGTATAAAACCTTCCAGAACAACACCTCCTCTCCCCCCTAGCAACCAGCAGTATCTTCCGCACTGGCTCTCCCTTGGAGAACAGTCTTGTGGTATACCCTGAAGGGTACTGAATCCAGCCTCGGAAGAAATGAGTTAGGAACTGATGGCTGGAGTACAGGCTTCCCCACTGAGGACGCCCTGCTGATGATCTCCTCCTGGTTAAACAGGGTGCTAGTTTGAACAGATGAGATTATTATCAACACTGTAGTATCACATGTGGTATGAGAGAGTCTCTCAAGTATTCAGATCACCAATATTTGAGATTGTATTGGTAAAACACAGCCACTTAAACTTGGCCCAGAAATAGATTGCAAATTGATGCAGGTCCTAGAGCTTTGGAGTCAGGGGCTTCCTCTGGGTAAAATTCATCCCTAAAAAGGGTCTGCAAAGTGGCCATAAATCCCCCAAATGAGGCTTAAGTATTGCATGAGCCTTGTGCTGTTTCCGACTCAGGGGTGAATCTCCTCCTACACCACAGCTTCATATATAGGCCCCCACATTCTGCACTGGCAGCAATTCCCTAATGGCGTGGAGGTGTTGTCCCTGGTAGAGTGCACAACAGCAGTCCAATCTCAAGATGGCAATAGCAAGGAGGGCCAAAAGAAAAGGATACAGCACCCTTCCTGTCAACAGCAGGTGATACGTGGAATCCTTGTGGGCTCAATGTAACTTATTCTTCCAGAGCTTTTCTCCGAGAGCTTCTAAACCCTTAAAATCTGAAGAGTTTTTACTCCCCTTCCTCCCCTCATCTCTATATCCCATGGGTTTACCCTGAGGATTCTACTTGTAGTTTTTTTCTCCTTACAAAATTCCCAGGGACTTTGAGGATAACTCTGTATGAGCAGGATTATGTCACGTGCTTGCAAAACAACTGATTCCTGTTGAGCTTTCTCTTTAGTCTCTTTTTCACCCCTCCATGGATTATGGTGTTGTTCCCTTAGTGGTTTGTGAAAGCTTGACAAGCTTTTAGGCAAGAACCTCCCAAGGGTCTAATCTTCTGAGGCTTGGGGAGAGCTCCTTGACCTTGTTGAACATTAGTCTGCAGGACTAAGGGGCACAGTTTGCTCACAGTTGGCTTTTGGTTGCTCTGCGTGTGTTCCCTCTGAACTGTGCTCCTTGTGGAATTTGTATTCTCTGTGCTTTTCTGTGGCTGCGTTCAGTCTAGGCACCAAATGTTTTTCATCTTTGCAGGAATTAGATTAAGGGTAAATCTACATTTCATGGCAATTCCAGCATGAGGAGACAAACCTGTGCTGGCTTGGATCAAGCTAAAACACTAACAATGGACGTGTACCTATGGTTGTGGGGGCGGCAGGAGCGGCTAGCCACCTGAGTACATGGCTAGCATTGTGGATAGGGACAGACTCAGGGAATAAAAAAAATAGTGTGACATTTTTCATGAAAGAACATTTCAAATAAATAAAATAACAGCAGCATTGGGTCAATCAAAACATTCTCTTGTGATATATTTGAAAGGTTCAAATTTCAATTTAGATCTTTTAAAAATATATAGAAAATAGAGTACAATTCTAAAGAAAAGATGACTGGCACAAAAAATTCAAAACTTTTCATTTTGAGGAAATTTTAACATTTTCAAAATACTTTCCCCCCAATTTTTGTCTCAATGAACATTCATTGACATTGATACAATTTTACAAAACATATTGGGTTTGTCAAAATGTTAATTTCTGACGGAAAATGATTTCAACCAACATTTTCTGACTAGCTCTTGGATTAATGCCTCTGAGATCTCTCAGAATGCATGGGGAATTTGCCTGTTGCTACAGTCTTTATATGACCAGCTATTGTGAAGTTGTCCTGTTTACTGAGTGTGTTTGCACAATGCTTCATTCATGGGTCAATACATTTATTTTCATGTATGTTTATTGGGCCAGTTGGACTGGTGATACCAGCCGATGGATCAACTAATGGACCTGAGCCGTAATCTAAGCTTCCCCAACATTTAGAGGAGTTTGGATCTGGAGTTTTAGTCTGAGTCCCAATCTACATGGAAGAACTCTACCATCTCAGCTGAGATATCATGTAGCAATGACATCATTCCAGAGGCATTAAAGGGCAGAACATGTTTGCAATGTGTTTAGCCGCTATCAATATTTATGCACTCATTTGAGGGACAATAAATTGATAGAATGGAGCTATATAATACATCAAAATTGCATCAACCTCGGAACTTTAAATGGAAAATTCCTGCAGGGACAGGGGAAGGGGCTTGTCCAACAGACAGATTATTGCCACTTTGAATGCTAAATCCTAGAACTGCCACTGCAGCTGAATGATCTAACTTTCTTCCCCAATGTTGATGAATTTTCAATTAGGAAAAGATGACAAAGCTGAAAGGTGATCTGCCATAGAGGGCTATGAAAAGGTAGTGAGGTCTGGTGGGAAGGACCTCGACTCTCACAGGACCTGTGTCCCAGTCTCAGATCTACTATTGACCTTGGACAAGTCACTTCATCCCTCTGCTTTTGTTTCCCCTCCCATCTTGTGTCTGTATTTTCTATGTAACTGGTAAGCTTTTCAGGGCAGGAACTAGCTTTTCCTCTCTGTACAGTGCTTAGCACAATGAGGTCCTGGACTAAGTGGGTGCCTCTTGGATCTGCTGTAAGATAATTTAATAGTAATAATACTAATAGTCCAGCCACAGTCGAATTTCAACCCTGGGGACTGTAGTTCAGAAGCTAAAACGAATGTCAAAAGATGCACCCCCTTTCATTCCTAATGAACATCTATCACGATACCACTACATCATTTCTCACAATTGGTGCTCTGCTCAAGAGAATTCTACACCTGGAATAAAAGAGGCATTGCAGGTCATGACTGAGGAGCACTGGTAGTGCTGCCTGGGCGAATCTTGCATGTCACCTACCTGCATTCATGTCAGGCTCAATCTATTACTATCTATAATCGATTGTTATTCTATTGTTCTCCATTTCCGCTGAAGGAATGGGTTTAACTTTAAGGAAGTAATGGGCTTAATCTGCAGCAAGGGAGATTTAGGTTAGTTATTAGGAAAAATATTCTAATTATAAGGGTAGTGAAGCTCTATAATAGGATTTCCATCATGGCAGTTTTTTAAGACCAGGTTGGGCAAACAACTGTCAGAGATGGCCAAGGTTTACTTGAAGCGACAAAGAGTCCTGTGGGACCTTAAAGACTAACAAAAGTATTGAAGCATAAGCTTTCGTGGGCTAATACCCACTTTGTCGGATGCATGCAGTATCTGATGAAGTGGGTATTAGCCCACGAAAGCTTATGCTTCAATACTTTTGTTAGTCTTTAAGGACACTTTGTCACTTCTGCAGATCCAGACTAACACGGCTACCTCTCTGAAGGTTTACTTCCTCAGCGCAGGGGCCTGGACTTGATGACTTCTTGAGATCCTGTTCAGTTCTACATTTCTATGATTCCTGGGCTTTTTATCAAGATGCCCATTATTGTATCTGAGTGCATTCCAGCAGAAGTAAACTCAATCTGCTAGTAAGATGGTACTTTTATTTTTGATCTTCCTATCTTATTACCCCATTACACTCATTGGTTCTAATTTCATCCACCAAATATTAGATAATTGCATTGTTTGTTTTCCTTCCACATGTTGTTCAGTAATCCCTACCAGAGATCACTGTGAGTTGAGTTCCTTCCCCACCAGACCTCAGTACCTTTTCATGGTACTTCCTATGGCAGGTCACCTTTCATTCCTATCTCCACTATAATAAATATGGCAAAAAGAAGCTTTCTTCTTATCCTAAAAAGGTGCCCATTCCTGGTGGAAGACAGAATATCCTAGTCCAGAAAAGAATTCTTCAGCCGAACTACTGAGGAATGGTGAAAAAGCTAATGTAAATGCACCTGCACTGTTCCTAAGAACATCTTTGTTAGGGATCCTCGGCTAATCAACACAGTGACAGGATCACCTGGAGTAAGAAGTCTCTCAAATAGGTGGATCCCAGGCTATTTAAAGCATTTTAGATCACAACCTGTATGTTTAACACCACCTGGAAACCACTAAGTGTCCAGTGTACATCACAGAACATGGGAGTGGTCATGTTCATCCCTTCATTAAAAAAAGCAAATATAAACCTCCTTGGGTCTTTTTCTTGCTTGTCCTTTCATACCAGCCTCACTCCTACTGTATCCAGCTTCACCCAGGAGCCAATCTCTAACAAACACAGGATAAGGTGTGCAGCCGCAGCTGAAATAGAGATATAGAAAGCAAGATGACAGCAGCATACTGAAAATACTGTAGCCCATAGCTCCTCATTAACCTTATATCTGTAACTCTGCATCCTGGGGGGAAGCCTTGGGGTAACTCTGCACATATTCTGAGATAAGAAACATCCATCCCAGACTTATAGGGAAATTCTGAACATGTAGGGAGAGAACAATACTGAGGTGCAGGTCCTGGAGGCAAATTCTACTTTACGTATACATTTTTTTTCCTCCTTAGGTAGTGCAGAGCCAGGAGAATCTGGACAGAACCTGCTAAATTTGGAATAGTCAGTGGCAGATGCCACAAGAAGTTCTAGGCATGATCATGATGAAGGTAAAGAGGATGATTATGGTAGCCCTTAGGAACCCCAATTTAGATCAGGGCCCTGTTGTGCAAGGCACCCTACAGACAAGGAACAAAGTCCACAGATCCTGCCCCACAAGCTACATGTGAGGCACAGACAGAAAATAGGTCAGAAGGCTGAGGTAGTGAAAAAAAAAAGGCTGAGTTTTTCAAAGGGAGCTGGGCCCCTGAACTCCATCATTAGTAGTATTTTACAGTAAACCCTCGATTTAACGGACCTCGATTTAACGGACTTCTGATGCAACGGACAAAATTTCTGAGCAAGTCTGATGCATCTGAAATCCATTTCTCGCGGGCTGGCTGCCGGCTCCTGGCTGCCGCCCGGGTCCAGGCAGCGGGCAGGCTGGCTGCCGGGTCCAGGCAGCGGGCGGGCTGCCGTCTCCCGCCCGAGTCCCGCAAGCGGGCGGGCTGGCTGACGGTTCCCGGCTGCCGCCCGGGTCCTAGCAACAGGCAGGCTGCTGCTCCGACAGCTCGGTTTTTTTTAAATTAAATAACGGACTTTTTGATTTAATGGACACCCCCTCGCCCAAATTAGTCCGTTAAATGGAGGTTTTACTGTATTATGATTCTTTATTAATTAATATATTTCTATTGTAGTAGCAGTGAGACACCTCAGTCATGGACCAGAACCCCATTGTGCTAGCTGTGGTACAAACACAGACAATGAAAACAGTCCTAGTTCCAAAGATTTTTATAGGATTAGGTTCCTTTGCATACCCCAGCCAAACATGTCGCTCACCAAAGCATGAGCTGCCTTGTTGTTCCAATGCACCAAAGCCTCATTCCTTGATCATCTCTCCATGCACGGGAGGAAAAAGAATCAGAGAGGTAGCCATGTTAGCCTGGAATTGCAGAAGTGACAAAGAGTCCTGTGGCACCTTAAAGACTAACTAAAATATTAGTTTTTAAGATGCCACAGGAATCTTTGTCACTGGGAGGAAAAAGGCCACTTTCTGCAGCAGGCAATATAATCAGGCAACTGAGAGAAGGAGAAGGGAAGAAGAGGCAGCAGTGGGGGAGGGGGGAGGAAGGGAGATGAGGTTTCAGGGCTTTCAAAAGCCATGAAGAGTGAGGATTCTTTTCTCTTTCTTTCTTTAACCATTTTCTCATTTACATTTAGAAAAATGACATATAGTAATTAGGTTCCCAACTCTGCCAAAACTTTAAATAGGATTCTTTAAAAATAGCCTTTAAAAGTTCAGGTCTTTTTTCAACAGAGGAACAATAGAGTCAGTCTAATATTTTTTTTTTTTTTTTTTTTTTAACAATAGTCATTTGGAAATGCAGGCTGAATGCTGACAGGTTTTGACTAACGGAGAAAAGTTTTGGAGCCAACTGTAATACTTTCTATCTCTTTCTCTCTCCCTCTTTCCTCCACCTCTTTCATTTCTCTCTCCTTTTCACTCAGTATCAACACTGTATGCATTAGAAGTGGAAGAAATTCTATTCTTAACTACTTCCAGTCGTGTAGGTTGTCGTTCTTGGTGGTGGCGATGCTGCTTTTTCCACAAACTAAACACATTTGACTGCTAATTTCCCATGGAAAGACACTGGAAGGTTCCTGAAATTAATGGTGTAAGACAAGTGTACAAACTGTCAGGCTCTGAAGTGAAAATTAACGTGTCACCTTTGCCGAGGCTAAGTATGGGAGGTTGGAGAGGCAGCAAAGATTCATAAAGCGTCTCTGTAAGAAAAAAAATACTGCTGATATTTCAGACTTGGAAACTCTGTGTGTGTGTGTAAGAGAGAGAGAGCGAGAGAGAGAGAGAGGAAAAATATTGTTGGGGGCAGGAGAAGCAGCTTTGTTGGCACAAAGAGGAAATTGCAGGATTTTTCAAGCAGAAAACTCTATTTTACACTGAGAAATCAACAGCTTTGTTAAGGACCTGCTGCTGGTATCTTGCTGCTGCACAGTATGTGCCAGGCCCTGAATAATGCTTGTGGGGAATTGTGGGGATTTTTAACCACAGCCCTTGACTTTACTTTCTTCAGAAGCAAAACCACCAATGGCAGAAATATACAAACCATGGGGTTTGAGCCTCCTCTAGCACCTTTGTCTATCAGGAGAAATTCAGCTAAAGCTAATGGAATTATATGCCAGTGCAAAACAAGGGTATAGGAGAAGAATCAGGACTATTATATCCAGCTAAGAATAAACACTTGTTTACTTCTTTGTTTAGGGCCCACAATAGATATAAGATGGGCTAGCAGACATTAGAGTTGCTATACTAAGGATGGGTTGAAATAATGACTGTCCATAATATTGAAACCCACACCCAATAGTAAGATCTCTTATAACAGATACCCACACTCCTTTAGACCTTTGTATCAATTCCTGCAAATGTTCCATTGAAATCAATGATAAGGAAGGAGTCTGAGGGACATTTTATTCTAATCACAATACTGTGTGAGTGGACATTTGTGTTTGGTGGCTGTAAAATAGGCTCAGTGCCTAAAGGGCCACTAGACTAAGGAGAGCCTGTACCTTCGTTGTAGATGTCCCATAGAACGGGTTGAAATTTTTTATAACTAAATAAATGTAATTGAAAAATGGCCTTTTTTAAACTAATGGTTTTTTTTTCCATATTTTCAAAATATTCATGTTTTCAGCAAAATTCAAGCATAGAAAGGTTTGGTTTTTGCTTTTCAGTTTTCCTCCTCCCTACTTTACCTTTTTAATATATGTATATACACTATGTGGCAAAATAATAAAAGGTAGAAAGAGGAGAAAGTCTTATTTACCTCTTCACATAACATAAGAATCAGAGGTCACCCAATGAAATTAATAGGCGGCAGGCTTAAAACAAAAATTAGAAGTACTTCTTCACACAACGTACTGTCGATCTGTGGAACTCATTGCCAGATGATGCTGTGAAAGCTAAAAGTGTAACTGGGTTCAAAAAAGAATAAGTTCATGGAGGATAGGTCCATCAGGGGCTACTAGCCAAGATGGTCACGGATGCAACTCCATGCTCTAGGTGTCCCTAAGCATCTGAGTACCAGAACCTGGGACTGAATGATAGGGGATAGATCACTCAATACTTGCCCTGTTCTGTTAATTTCCTCCAAAGCATCTAGCACTGACCACTGTTGGAAGACAGGATACTGGGCTAGATGGACCATTGGACTGACCCAATATGGCTGGTCTTACGTTTTTGAAGACTAAGGTACTTTAGTTAACTGATGTCATTGGGCTCAACATAAGAGTAGTTAAAATTTAATGGCCTGTGATATGCAGGATTTCAAATTAGATGATTGAATGGCTCTTTCTGTTCTTAAATTGTATTATATTATGAAATCACTAGTGACTTTCACTACTTATAGATTATACCACCATCCCAACCTCATGTTGATAAAACCTTTATTGCTCACCATGCCATCTTCCTTTATGTCTATGTAAACATGAAGATCCATTCAACTGCCACTCATACAAACTCACCTCATGCATGGAATGGAGCCATTGTCCAACAGTCCATAGCAACTCTTACATGACATTGTAGGGAGTAAAGAACTATGGAGCCACTTGAAACTGTAAAGGAATCTTGGGAAGGTGCAGAATATAAATACCTGAGTTGACCAGAGCTGAATTCCTCCTCATCTCGGGAGAAGTGCCATGAGGTCTTTAGTGACCATGAGTGACCAGTACTGTCTTGTTAAGGCTTATGGGAAAGATGAAAAAAAGGAGTTTTAACATCCTTTTTTTTAAAAAAATGATGTCGTTTTTGTCTAGGTTCTTTCACCCAGCAGTCATCGCCACTGTCAACCATAATGATCATAAAAGGAAATTCATAGAATAGAATGCTTGAGGTGTGAGCAATTTCTTTTTGAAAGTGAAGTGGGTCACGGAGGGAAGGAAAAAAAAGAGAGGGAGAGGGCTCTACGCAAAAGACATGTCCTGTATGTTGAGAGCTAATTTAATAAGCAGCCTCTCCCTGCTTGTGGGCGATTAAACTAAATTGCCAGTCTAAACTTTTCTATGCTGCATTTCAAATGTCAACACATTACATTGCTATTCCTCTTAATTTCTCACAAAGAAAATGCAAAATGAATTCATTATGCTAGAGTAAGTGGAAAAAATGATGAGTTTCTCCAGAAGAGTAGGCAATGGGGAGAGATTGGGCCAGATGATTATATTGAGATATTTGAATAGCTGGCCATTAGCAAGAGGCTCCCCATTACTTTACTGATAATTATATCCTCTCCGCTATGACTTCCCTGTGGAATAATACAATGTTCCCAGTGTAGGAGATAATGAAAAATACCATTCAGGTAGTACATATATGCCAAGATGTTGTATTTCTTCCCTCCCCCCCTCATGTAGATTGTAATAGCACACACCTACGCAATATGTTAATGCCTGTTTGGTTGTTCGAGGCTGTGTACAGGGCAAATAAATGTATCTTGAAAATGGAACTGGCAGTGGAATATCATTCGCCCGATGTAATTATCTCTTGTGTTTAGTGGGCCCGGTGTTTCGCTGAGTACATTTTTGTTAGCTATTATGCAAATGACTTTCAAAACCCACCACGGTGTAATAATGAGGACTTTGGAAGGGATCTCATAGAGATGAAGTTATTTCTTTTTAAAAAGAGGTGGGGGAAAGATAGCTGTGCGTTCTTTCTAATTAATCCATCATTTTGCACAGGCGTTTCTGTTGAGCAATCAAGCAAAATGAAAGAAAGAAGGAGGAGAAATAGAATAGAAGAAAAACACCCACTTATTTACGGTAACTATGTTTTTGTTTTATTTTTGTTTTCCTCCACCCCCACCAAGAAATACATAAAATCTCTCATGTGTTATTGCTGCCTTATCACTTCTTGGCATTCTTATTGTGGTTCCATTTTCATTTGGGGGGAATCTTGCTGTGTACTGTGTATCTGTCTCAGATTCATTAATTTTCACAGAAAAGTCAATTTGCATCAAAATGCTTTGCTGTTTGTCTGCTGCTTTCCATATCTAGGGGCCTTATGTCTTGCTTGAGAGCTTTCATTTCAAATTATTTACAAGAGGGCAGAAAAAAAAAATGGCATTGAAATTGCACAGGTTGGGATCCAAAGGGGTGCAAGGAAATTATGCTTTGAGATTCTCTGATTCAAGGGTTAACTTGGACAAGTGGATTTTCTTCTTTGTATTTCCCCCCCCACCATGTTCTGGCACTTAATACGCAATGGGGAGTGTAAACAAATGCAGACAAAGTTCAGTAATAACCTATGAAAACATTTTTTTTCTATGTGTTCATTTCAAAGAATGATTTACAATGTTTAGAAGTCAGACAATGAAATGCATAAATATTAAAATAGTGGGTTATTTATAGGTAAACAGATTTACTCTGGACCCTATTAATGAATCATAATAAGCAAACTGCTAATACATTTTGGGTTTGATTTCCCTCTCGCTTACCCTGGGGTAAATCAGAAATTACTTCAGTGAAGACCGAATAAGTAAGAGGAGAGTCAGGGTTTCCTTGGCAAAGGAAAGGAATTGGTTCAGCAGCTGTAATCTGAGATTCCACCTATCACCCAATGATCCTTCCCTTTGAAGGAAACTTCACCAGATTTTGCAGGGAGACAGAAGTGAAGTTCAGCCGGTTGGTGGGAAGGAAAAGAATGTCTTAACTTGTTCATATTTTTTTCCCCCAAGAGGAATGATAAAATAAGCAGAAATTCTTGGATGTCTCGTTCTTGGATCCACCTAACTAAGTGGCAGATTTTCAGAAGTGGTGAACACCAATAGCACCAACTGACTCCAGCAAGAGACTCAACTCTCCAGCATGCATTTAGATTGTATGTTCTTTAGGGAAAGAGCTATCTTTTGGTTGTGTATTTGTACCATGCTTAGCACAATGGAATTCTGGAGCATGACTAGGGCTCCTAGTCATTACAGTTACAATAATAATAAATAAAAACCCAGGCCACTGAATTGGCTACTCAAAACATGGATGTATGCGCATAGCATTTAGACAAACAAGTTGGACATAGATTTTTAAATCAACTTATGATGTATAGATTTTTGAATTAGAGAGCCCCTGAAATCCAAGGATGTAAGTATTGTGCCAAGAAAATTTTAGCTATTTGATATCTTGAGGGGTGGCAATATATACTGGGCTGGATTACTCAGCTCATTCTAGGATGTGAGGCATCATTTGTGTGGACGTAGAGTGGATTTTTCTGTCCCTAACATATTATTTTAATTAATGTATATTTCTACCTTCTAAATGTTTTCATTTTTTTCTTAACATCTAGAAAGAAAAAAAATGTTTATGGCTAAATTAGATAAATGGAGAGATGGGGCATTTGAACGGATGAACAGACAGATGGAAAGAGTGGATGGGGATTTTATTTTATGTCTGTTTATTTGATTAATATTTGCTCAAAGTAATGCTTGATGTTTCATTTCATTAGTGTTATGATTAATGTTATTTCACTTGTGGCAAATTGCTGGCAGGATTATGATGGGTCCCACACTTCCTCTTCTTGGGGGTTTCAGGGCGCAGTTTCCTGCCCCTGAACTAGGGTATCTACTGTTCCACTAGTAACCCAGAGAAGAGTAGTAGAGAGGGAGGGACCCGGGCCCACCCTCTACTCTGGGTTCCAGCTCTGGGGCCCTAGGAATAGTGGCAAATCACTTGAACTAGCGTTTCCTTTCCCTGGGCTACTTCCCTCTCCTGCCCTTCAGCTTGTGGGGCTTCCTGCCCTCTCTCTTCCCAAGCTGGGTGTCTCTTTACCTAGGATCTTGGTCTTCTAGCCAGCCGCAGAGCTTCTCCAAACTCTCCTCTGCTTCAACTCCTCCAAACTGCACATCTTTTTTGACTGGTATGTCTTGTAAATCTATCCAGTTCAGAGGACTTGCTGTAAAGGGTCTACCTCAGCTGGAAGGAGCCTGTCTCCATGCCCTCCCTGATGTCCCATCACTGTGAAAAATGGCTACCTGAAAACTAGGACAGCAACGGAATTCACAGCGGTGGTCCTGCACTTGGTTTTAGCATTTACTGCAGCCCTGGGATCTGACTAGGGAACCTGAGCTGTGAAAGGTCAGTGTATGTGCTAGCGAGATCATAAGCACACTGCTGACTTCAGCCTCTGCTCTTTTGATAAAATATATTAATTAACATAGACTTCAAGTCGTTACAAAACTGCCCCTAAATCTGGGCACCCCAGCAGCAACTTCTATAAAATACAGGCTCAGGCTTCTGTGGAATGCACACAGAGACTTTGATCTTTGATCTCCCATTTGTTTTCATGGGCAGGAATCAGCACTTCCCTATGAAAGTTCTTCATTTGCATTACACAATGCATTACATTATAGGTTACATAGTTACTGGGTACGTGTATATACAATGCAAATGTTTGATACTACGTTACACTAGGGTACAGATACGTGAAAACAATGCACACAACATCCCACCAGCTTTCATGAATTTAGACATTAAACACACGTTTATACATGTTAATGTCTACTTTGAACTCTACTAACACACAAGTGAGCTGGTCTGGCTTCCAACTGTGAAGTTGCCCATTCTTAGCTGTGGTCTGCAGCCTAGGCCAGAGCTGGCAGTTGGCTTAAGAGCATCTCCAGGGTCACTTTATATGTTGTGGAGGAATATCATTGGGGGGCCTCACCCAGTAACATGTGGTAATTACACACCACCCCTTGGAGCCTCTGAGAGGCAATACTTCCCCTCTTGCAAGGACAGAGTCTGAGTGTAGAAAAGGAACTTTGAATGAAAGGAGGGCAGTCACCCAACATTAATTAGGGAAAATGCCGCAAGCAGGATTCATAAACATAAAACTGTGAGCAGGACGCCCACCCCAGAGTGCGTGGGGCAGTGCCTTCTGCCACATGTTCTTGAGTTCTACACCCAAAAGCTCCTTTACTGTTCCCCCTGCTGCTTCTTCACTCTACCCCACTCACAGGGGTTGTCCTTGGTCAGTGAGGACCCAGGGTTCAGAGGTGAATCCGTGTGAGTTCACCGTCCACCTGGAGAAGGCACCTAGCTTGCTCCACCATCTGAGCACTTCCTCTGGCTGGCCACCTCACCAGCCACTGTTCTTCTCTGCTGGCCGCCCTGCCAGCTGCTGTTCCTTGCCATCTGGCCACCCTGCTGACAGACTGGTTGCCACTTTCACTGATCCCACTAGTCACCAATCAGTCACCTTCTGCTGCCAACTCATCTCTCTGCTGTGACCACTGTAGGTCAGTCTCTTAGTGATGATTTGCTCTCAGCAGGCTGAACAGAAACACTACCCCACCGGAAGTGATTTCAGCTCTTATGGAGCACTTACAATAACAAAAGGCTAATGGAGTCTATTTAGCTCGGTCTTTGAACAGTGGAGAGAACCTTAGGGAGAGCCACTCCTCCTGGCTAGAACACCTGCCCCACCCCTCTTCCTCTCACAGGGGTCTGGCATTTGACTCCCTGCCTCAGTGAGTTCCTTTCAACTGAAGTTGATCCTTCAATCAGGACAGATTAAGCACAGTTCTGTTCCTTTTTACTCATACAATAAAGATGATAACATGGGTAACAACATTTCTCTACCCCAGTGTTCAGTACTATCTTGTTTTTCAATCCAACACCAGCCAAAGATGATCACTTTTTATCAACACAGCTCCTGTCTGCTGGACACCTATGCGGAGTAGGTATTTCATGTTCAAGTTTGCTCCTGAAGTCTCTCCCCCCCCCCCCCCAACTAGCTGCCAGAGAGGAGCTCATTCAGATCCTGCTTGCACAAAGGATAACATTTCTAAAATAAGGGCTTGTTTACACTTAGAACACAACAGTGGCACCGCTGCAGCACTTCACTGTGGACACAATTTATGCCAAGAGGAGGGATTTTTCCATTGGCACAAGTATTCCACCTCCCTGAGAGGTGGCAAGTAGGTTGACTGTTATTAGGAGTGCTTGGACCCATTGTATCGTGGGGGTGCTGTGAGCCATTGAACCAAATTGTAAATCCTGTCAAAAATGGAAACCACTTCAAATGAGGGGGCGCTGTAGCACTCCCTCCCCCCCCCCCCCACACCTTTAGTTCCAGTGCCTATGGCAGCCATCAAATGAGCTCTGTCTACACAAGGACTTAGGTCAGCTTAACAGTGCCTCTCAGGGATGTGGATATTTCACAACCCTGATCAATGCAGTTAAATGGACCTAATTTTCTACTTTAGACCAGGCCGAAATCCCTTCTTACAGACAGAGTTAGTTCTAGCTTGTAGGCAATCCCTGTTAGCAGAGAGTGGCTTGTTAGTCAGAAACATTCAGAGCTTTCTTTGACTGATAGCCCCAAGAACAATTATGGCAATGGAACTATCGGGTCAAATTCTGTCTTTGGGTACATATCTGCAGCTCCTGTGGAAGTGAATGAGATTTGCACATATGGAACTTGACAATTTGTACAATTGCATTACAATTTGTACATATGGAAGATAACAATTCGTATTACTGCTGATCAGAGAATGCTCCCCCGCTTCTCCCCCCCCCCCCCCCGCTTTTGGGGGGAAATGAATTTTCAGGAAAAAAAAGAAGTTTGTTTTAAAATGGCCAGAACCTGAAAAAAATGGTGTTATGGTGTTATGTTTTTTGGTATTCCAATGAAAAAAATCAAAATATTTCAAGGCAAGCAGACTCTTCCTGTACATTTTTTGTTTATTCAATCCCCCAACTTTCTGTCAAAAGAAAGATTGGACAGAAGATTTTCTATTAGTTTTCATTTTTCCTCTAATATTAACCCTCAGTTTTCTCTGCTGTAGTTTAAATCCATTACTTTTTTTATCTGTCCTCAATGACCCAGGATAATCTGTCCCTGTCCCTTTCATCCTAGCCTGGTTTATTAATTTGTTGAAAGTTGCAATGTTTCAGTTGCAATTTTATTTTCTCTTAGCTAAATGTGCCTGGTATTTTCCCCCTAGCTCGCTCACAATGAATACTTAAAATCTGTATTGGGAGCAAAATAATCCCATTATAGATTTCCTGGAATGGAAATAAGATTTTTATTTTGCACATTTCAGCAGCTCGAATAGGTACTTAAAAAAACCTCAGCAATTTTCTGCCACTCATTTCCCCTGTAGATACCCTGCTGCCAATCGTCTCTTCCCATAGCACCACCTACAGTGGAGGTCTAGCTGCAGGCCGGTACATGGAAAGATTAAACATTGCATCAATAGCATTATGGTTCCTGGGAGACTCCTGCACTTCTGTTTCGAAAGAGAGATTTACAGAGGCACTTTGTGAATGCTAGTCCTTTTGTTATCAGTCTGCAGACACAGAAGCATTAAATGTGACTGTGGAGTTTGCTACCATTTTAGACACTGCCACATCTTACAAATCACTGTACGTGCCCAAATTGAATTTCATCCTATGTCAAATCTCTCCAACAGAAAGAAGTATGCCCATCTATATTTAGGGCCAAATGCTACACCCATGTTCTGGCCGCTGTGCACTGGTCTTGCAGTGCAGAGAAGTTGGAGAGTTGCCCCAAAGGGGAAATGTGGGTCTTCCTATTAGAAGAAAGACCCTAGGTGGTGTAACTCGGATGTAGCTGGCTGTATGCCACCCACTCTCCTCCTTCAGAGTTGCAGGCATGCCAGGGTGAGAAAGACATAATCTGGTGGTGGAAAAGGAACTTGATCTCTGGCAATCCATGGCCAATTGAGTGGTCCCTTGGTTTCCCTAAGTTAAATCAGGGATGAAAAAGGCTCCCTGTCAGAATAGAGGTTGCTCAGGATTAGGCTCACGAAGTGAACATCATGTTGGACTGTTCACGAATCACAGGACTGCCTTGTGCTGCAAAGCATCAGAATTCACATGCACCTCTCATGCCAGGTTCTTCCGTCAAGCCCCTTGAAGTCTGAGATCAAAATGATTGCAAATTGTTTGGTATATCAATGTTATTCCAAACCATTGAAATAATGTACAACACTTTGACCATACTAAAGATAGTAGGCCCAGGATGGACCACTCAGGTGATTCAGTTCATCTGACCTGATGAAGCATACATATCTCCTCAAGATACCATTCCCCCGTGGGTCGTTTTAATCTATCCTTTGGAATGTTATGAAGTGACCACTTCTCTTGGTCTAGTCTGCTTCCCATTTGCTCAATGTTATAAGCTTTGTCAAGACTAACTATCTCTTTCCTTATCTTCATTGCATTTCATCCTACCACCTTCTGAGATTATCTATCTATCTATCTATCTATCTATCTATCTATCTATCTATCTATCTATCTATCTATCTATCTATCTATCTATCTATCTATCTATCTATCACAGTATGTAAGTCCCTGTCTCTAGCTTTATGTTATCTTGAAGGTAATCATAGGTTATGATTGTATGAGTCTGAATGTATTGGGTAAAAGTCAGGCCCAACAGAAATCAAAGGCAAAACTCCTGTATTTTTCACCCTATAAATTTAGCCTAGGTCTGGGACTCTCTTCTGAAGCCGTCAATCATGTTTTTGTTTCCTTCTTTATCCTTTCTCCATTTTTTTCTATACCCTTCCTAAATAATGGGGACCAAAATTCTGCATATTGGGCCAAATTCTCTCCTCACTTACAGCATTATCATTCCATTGACTTGCATAGCATTATTCCTGGTTTACGTTGGTGAGGAATGGGAATCAGGCCTTTTATTACAGCCACAGCTAAGTAGAGTGGCACTAGTATCAGTGTGTTTTTATACCTTATCTTTAGACTGTAGCATTGCAGTGTGGCCATGTAACTGTTATATACAGAAAAATAGGCATTATACTAGCCAACTACACCTGTTCATAAATTACAGAAACTCCCCTGACCCCCATTCACAGGCTGTGTCCTCTGTTTCCAGAATCTCTGCAAAATACTGTGGCACAATTCATAGCTCGAAAAACTCTTCATACAGAATTTAAACCATTTGCAATCTAATTCTATTTGAACACAACTGTTATATTATGTTGAACCTCACAGCAAATGTATCAAAGAGTCCTGTGGCACCTTAAAGACTAACTAAAGTATTGAAGCATAACCTTTCGTGGGCTAATACCCACTTCGTCGGATGCAAGCAGTGGAAGTGTCCAGGGGCAGGTAAGCCTTAGTCTTTAAGGTGCCACAGGACTCTGTCACTTCTGCTATTCCAGACTAACACGGCTACCTCTCTGATTCCTCACAGCAAATGTTATCCCAATAACCGGGTTGTACTTTTGCCTCTTATGTAAGTTATTACAAATGAACAGTCTTAAAATCAACTCATGCTCCAATATTGTTGTCTGTGGGCCAAACCCTCAGCTACTGTAAATTGGTATTGTGCCATTGAAGTCAATAGCATTATGGCAATTTACATCAACTAAAGACTATGCCTATTTATACTCCATTATTACACAAAGTCCAGAATCTCATCTCCATTACATGGGTATAGATATAGAGTAATTCCTCTGAAGTCTATGGATGGATTCTGAATGTACACTATATATATTTACACTACTTCACTATAACAGGGTTAAAACAACAACTAGATAAGTTAATGGAGGATAGGTCCATCAATGGCTATTAGCCATTGTCCCTAAACACTGTTTGCCAGAAGCTGGAAATGGGCGACAGGGGATGGGTCACTTGACAATTACCTGTTCTATGCATTTCCTCTGGGGCACCTGAGATTGACTATTGGAAGACAGGATACTGGGCTATATGGTCTTTTGGTATGGCCCAGTATGGCCGTTCTTATGTTTTTATGTTCACTACTTACACTGACTTGGTTCTTTACCACTTAAGGATACCAACAGGCAGAGAGGATTCTCTGGTGTCCGGCTAAACTGAATTAAAGACAACTTTATTTGATGGCAGCCATCTTGGATGATACACCCAGGACTGAACTAGAGTTCTTCAAAGTTAAAGGCACAAGTGTCCCTAAAGCTTGAGCTAAAAGGCTGGGATCCTTAATTCCCACCTGTCCCAAACCTACAGCCATTAGATCAGGCACAAAGGGGGTCCCATAACACACGCTGAACCCTGGGTGACATACTTCCTCTGGACAGAGGAAATTCATCCTGAGTGTCTGAACCCCTCAGCAGTTTTAATGCTGGAGGAGCCCCCATTTTTGTGGTGGTTGCCATCTTAACTAACACTAAGTCACAGTATCTGTGGATCAGGCACAGAGCGGAGCATGTGCCTCACACTCATCGGTGGGTTACACTGCCACCCCCAGGGTGGCTACCATTGAGGGGAAGGGGCACTGCCTCTTTTTTTTCCTCTTCCGACGTAGAAATATTCAGCTAAATTCATAGGGAACACACAAAGCACCCGGACTGTCTGAACAACAATGGGCTTCATGCTCTTGTCACATTCACTGGAGTAAAACAGGAGCGGGTCTATGTCAGTCACATTACGCTGGTGTAGAACTGGAGGAGAGACTCTGGCCCCATACGTGGATGATCTATAGTCTTACCCCTTTCATCACCGTCATAATCACTAAGAATGAATGCTAATCCTCTTCTATACTACCTGGATCTCGAGACTGGAGGGGCAGACTGCGTAGGGCTCTTCTCTTCTCCCAGCGCTGAAAGACTCCAGTGGCCTCAAACAAAACTGCAGCTTGCAACTGATTTAAAATATTCCGTTAAGCTCTATTTATTACCAGCAAAAATGGCACACACCGGGCAGCTGAAACAGTCCTTTTTCTCATAACACAACTGGGATCAGCTGACTGGAACTCTCACTTATGTAATCAAAGGGCCCCATTCTCATTTTGCCTTCCTTGTTTCTATTTAGAGTTAATGGTAAATGTCTTTTCCTTATCAACTGTGTATGTTTGGGGCTGTGGAATTAGGGGCTGTGGGGTGAGACCATCTGCTTCCCTGACAAGAGTTTACTCCTACTATTTTATATTGAGTAATTATCCAAGGTCCCTTGTATTTTGCATGTCTCAGAGAGGAGGCATTAAAATGTCCACTATTAAATGCTTTTCACATGGAAAGCAGGATTTTATGACCCTGTAACTGCAGGATCAGTGGTTTTACGCTCTTTAGCCTCTGCAGTAATGTGCGTCTGGTTCCCCCATGCAGCCCGTGCTGTGGTTAGTGTTGATTCAGTAAACAACATTTTGTTTCATCTCCATGGATATTGGGTCTATAGAGGACAGATTGAATTTACTGATAGAGCCTCATGGTCTTAAAAGCACACTTGACTAATCCCGGCTATCATTTGTGGTTTGCAGTATTTTAAACAAGGGCATTCTGGTTATTTTTTAAATGGAAAAAGAATGAAAGAAAAGTGAAAGAAAGAACAAGAAGCAAATTAAATGGCAAAAGATTTTATATGTAAGTTTAAAAGAAATATGAGAGCATGAAAGAATCCCTAGATCCTAAAGTTGGCAACTGCACAAAGCCATCAATTTAATTCAAGTTAGTCATCTGAAACCCCCGAGAAGCAACACACACCTGTAATTCTCATTTACTTCAGTGGAAGGCACAGATCTACACCCCTTCCCATATAAATTTCAAGCCTTGATGTTTAGATGCCACATTCATCTTTCCTGTAGCATCTTTCTCCTATCTCCACTCCAATGAACGAGGCACCTCATTCCATTATATTGTATGACTGACTGTTCTGTGCCATAATGTCTTCCAAGGAAGAGAAGCTTGTCGTAAATTCCTTCCTAACCCTTACCTTCCACATCTTCAAAATATTGGGCTAGAGTATGATGGGCCGTTGGCTGGGTATATCAATTCTCTGCCATTGCAGGGGACTCAGACATTGCTGGACCTTGTTTTCACCCATTCTCTGCCTGTGGCACACAGCCATTTAATCTCCCGAGGGATGAATTCCTTGGTTTCATTTCGGTTGTGTTTAGTGACCAGTCACACCAGTTCAGTAACATTGGAGGTCTACAGGAACCAAGAATCAGGCCCTGAGCCAGGGGATTTTTTGCCCAATGCTAGCCAGAAGGATTGCTGCCTCTGGCAATACCAGTTCTAGGTCCCGTTATACTTCCTGCCACACTTTTAAAATTAAAAAAAATGAAAGTAGTAGGCAACTAAAAGAGTATCAGACTTCTGTGTCGTGTCAGTTATTAGTTGTTCCTTAGAGGCCATTCTTCTTAGCAGCTATGTGCCCAAGGCACTGTTGGATACTAAGAATCAGAGAGGTAGCCGTGTTAGTCTGGAATTGCAGAAGTGACAAAGAGTCCTGTGGCACTTTAAAGACTAACTAAAGTATTGAAGCATAAGCTTTTGTGAGCTAATACCCAGTTCGTCGGATGCATGCAGTGGAAGTATCCAGGGGCAGGTATAATAGGTAGTCAAGAACCAGGTTAGAGATAACAGGGTTAGTCCAATGAGGCTGAGCCAGCTTGTTATCTCTAATCAGGGAGGGTGAGGTATTCCTCTAGTAGCTGAATTGGAGGTGTGAACAGCAAGAGAAGAGAAACTGCTCTTGTAGTTAGCTAGCCACTAATAATCCCTATTCTTGGATACTGTAATCTATTCTTGGATACTGTAATCTAACCTTTATGGCAATGACAATGGGTCTAGGATGTAACACTCTACTTACTATTGACCAAGTCAAGAAAAATCAACATCAGTTCCAAAAAAGCAGAAGCTCCAAATTCTTCTCCCTGGGCACCAGTGCAATCCCTTGAAAGCAATGGACTTGCTGGTGTAAGTCAGGAAAAGATTTGTCAGAATGATCTACAAAAAAATCATTAATTCCCGCCACTTGCTCTGTGGCATAACAGTCCATATACATGTTTGTGGACTGAAGGAGAGCAGGCTTTTGTCTAAAATATCCTGGGCCAGATTGTGAACAGCCCTTTTGCAATGGAGGACAGGCATATGAGCGAGCAAGAAACTCTCCTCTAGAGTATGAACCATGTTTGGCCTCTGCTTGTATTCTTCAGCCCTCGTGTAACATCAAACTAGTTCCCCCCATACTTCACTGCTGTCAAGGTTAGTCTCCCCACTCTGAACTCTAGGGTAAAGATGTGGGGACCCCGCATGAAAGAAGAAATAACCCCCCAAGATTATTTTACCAGATTAGGTTAAAACTTTTCCCCCAAAACCCAAACTTCTCCAGTTGGGACTTGGAATAACGCTGCCATCACCAATTTGAGCCCCCAAAACCATGGGTTAGGGTAAATTGGTACTCCTACTGTAACACCCCTCAAATCTCCTCCCTTTACCTGGGAGAGATTTGAGAACAAAGTCTAAAACCCTTGCTTTCTGTGAGATGTGTCCGATCCAAACCAGGAACTATTCCCTAGAAACAAGCAGGCAGAATTTTAAAGGAAGATTTTAATAAAAGGAAAAGAATGAGCATAAACCGCTTGTATAGAAAGTAATAGAAAAACACCTCCCTTACATTACATAGCATAACTGACCCCTCCCCTGGGAATTCTTCCACTGCTAAAGCTAACAGCAGAGAAACACCATGGATCAATTATCAAGTGATGCAGTTTAAGCATACAGTTCACTTTCTGCTGGACTGACTTCTTAGAAATTTATATGAATGTAGAATAGAGACAGAAGGTTGGTTTGCCACACCCGGCGAACGCACCAGAGCCAGAGTGAGACGAGGAGAAAGTGAAACTAAAAACACACTCTTTGTTACGTCATCTCCTTCTCCCTCTTACTTCAGGTTAACCCTTCACAGGTAAAACAGTAATTCTAAGCTACTTTATGCTGACAACTGCTGAGTGAGACAAGGACACAATCTAACCCTATATAACTATAGCTCTTATTCTAAAAGTAATGAAAATCATAGTTAGGCTGCTGAACCCAAAAACCAATTATTTGCCCAGTTCTCTCCATGGGTAGGTGAGTGAATTTGCCAACACCTGGTCTTTAATACCTATCACCATCCTGGTGGGGGCCCCACTGCTGGACAATCTCCAGACCATTGTGTTTGGATCCACACACTGGAGCCACGTGCTTCTGAGCAATCCCGAGATAGGGTTGGCTCCAGCCAACATCTCTAGTTTGGGTTTCTCATGGACGGTTCCCAGACACAGACTCTCTGTCTGGTACCTATGGTCCAGGTTGCTCGAGGACCAGTGCTGATCCCACACAACAGCCAAGTCATGAAGCATGAACTCCCACAGCCCCACACCCCTGGGTAGTCTGGTTTATAGTTTAACACTTTATGGACATGAGATAGTCGAAGGAAGAAAGACATAGACTGTGCAGAGGGATTTCTAAACAATCACTCTTTACTCTTAGGGCTTGTCTACACTCTGTCATAGTGCACTCTGCAGGGGTGTCGATTGTAGACTGCTTGTCATAGGTCAGCTGCCCTATATGGGGGGTTAGCACCCAGTCTGCCGGTGACTGGCATATGAGGTCCCCACCTGCGGTTAATTGACTGCCCTAGATGGCGAGTAGTAAATAAGCAGCTAGACCTAATGAAGGTTACCCAAGCTCAACTTGAAGGGAAATCCAAAGGGAGAAATGAAGTTTCTGTGGAGCGGAGCTCTTATGAGAAGGCTGAGCAGGGAGCCTCGAGAGTGAGCTCGCTGGGGAATGGGGTGCTTGTAAGAGGTGCTCCTAGATGGGGGCTGCAGTCAACAGGCATCCAAGAAGGCCTGGTATCAGTGAGGGGGTTCCCAGACACTGGCTAGAAATCCGGGCTGGCAAGGACCAACCACTGTCCCTAAAGAAGAGTCACAGGGGTTGGACCTCCTGAGGTCCCTAACTCCAGAGAAGGATCTTTCTCTGGTGGGGAAAGGGCCTAAAACCAGGGGCAGATACAGGAACTGAGCAATCCCTTGAGGAAGAGGCTACAGAGAGATGAGCACAGGACTTGAGGTGTGGGACATGGACTAACATTGACCCAGTCAGGCTGTTGGGGGTTTTGTTTGTGTTTTGTGTTGCTTTTTCTGTTAATGAATGAGACCCTCCATGGAGTGTGTGTGTGTTCTTTAGCATCTAACAGTATGTTTAGACTGGTTGATACTCTGGATGAGGAAAAAAATCAAGCAAGGTCTCACCTCCATCACCATGCCTACTTGCAAGGAGAAATGCAGGGTCAGCATAGAACGAAGACAGTGCTCTAATGTGTTGTGCTTTAACTGCCCCATGAACCCCTCTGGTGAAAATTAAAAAGTACCTAGTCCATGTTAACATAGTCCTGTGTATAAAAGGAACTACATCTGTGTGAAGAAGGTACCTTTTTGTTTGTGTCAGCAGGGTCTTTCACACCCCTGAGTGACATAAGTTTTGCTAACATGAGTGGTAGTATAGGCCTGGCCTTAGGCAAAAAAATAATTACTTGGATTACTTGGATCCGACTTGTCCTCGTTACACGGCGTCTTGATTCCGCCATGAACGCAAATCGATACAGCTCCACCTTTGCCTATCTTGCGCAAGTCGATGCCATCTCTGCCCAAACATCTTGACCATAGGATCCTCCCAACGTCGTCAAGGGCGATCACGTTGACGTGGTTGTCCTCGAGGAATCCATTCTGTTAATCGTACGGTCCATCTGTTGTCCTGGGGTCGCTCTACGTGACCAGCCCACCTGCGCTTATTTTCGTAGATTGACTGAATCACATCCTTAACTCCACTTTGTTGTCAAATGACTGCGTTTGGAATGTGATCTCGAAGGGAAATTCCACACATTCTGCGCTCCATGGCTCTTTGCGTGACTGCTAATTTGTTTTCATCGGCCTGTGTAGTGCTCCAGCACTCCGAACCATATGTCATTGCTGGAAGAACGGTAGAGTCAAACAATTCTTTACGCAGTCGCATGGGGATCTTTGAATCTAACAGCGAGGTTTTAATTCGATTAAAGCTACCCCACACTGCCTTTCTCCGTCTTGCACACTCTCCATTGAATTTGTTGGTCTTCGCTAGAAGATGTCCAAGGTACACATAGACATCCATTTCTTTCAGTGCTTCACCGTTCAAGAGTATCCGTCCCTCTGTGCACTGATCATTTCACATCCACTGTGTCTTCGATGCGTTCATTTCCAGCCCCACTTCGCGTGAGTTCTCTTGCAATTGTTGAACCTTTGTTTGCAGCTCAGCGGTGTCACTGGTGAAGATAACACAATCATCCGCAAACAGAAGGTGTGTGAGATGTTCTCCGTCCACATTTATGCCTCCATTCCAGTCAAGTTTATTGAAGAGCGACTCTAGTGCAGCTGTAAAAAGTTTTGGCGATAATAATAATTACATTTCCTGTGAGCTCTTCTCTCCCTCACACTCCTCACCTCTCTTAAGCATCCCTTGAGATTTGGTCTTTTTAGGAATCCCTGGTCTCTCTTCTCTAAGTCAGTCTTCTTTTCTCTGACTTCTGCAGCCAACTCCTTTCACCTTGGTCTGGTCTAGTAGTCAAAAGGTTCTCTCCACCTCATAAAGTATGTCTCTTTGTGTATCCCAAGCCTTCCAGCCACTGCATTTGAATACGTAGCTCTAACAACTCTTTGTTCTCTCAGTCTGCTGTTGGTCCCCTCCCACCTGCAAACAAGCTGGAGAGAACTGGCTTCCCCCAGGTTGCAGCCAGTGCTTATCTTGTGAGAGGGCGCCCCGGCACCTATAGGCTTGGCAGTTCAGAGCTCCAACACCCCTGGTCTTGCTCCATCAGTTATGACTGTAAAACAATTGCTTGAGCCCAGGCATCTCTTTCATTACAAATTAAGTAACGATTTAGTAGGGGTTGGTCCAACTTTGAGCAGGGGGTTGGACTAGATGACGTTCGGAGGTCTCCTCCATCCCTAATCTCCTCCATCCCTAATCTCCTATAAGTCTAAGTATTGGCTACAGCCATCCCATTGTTCTAAGGTGTTCCTATTTGGTATCAGATGGCTGATTCCGCAAACACTGAGGCATTCAATGATACAGCAATTTAATTAAACCAACCAGAAATGCTTAAGTTGTGCATAGACAGAGTAACCACAATATGCCACTGAAAAACTGTGTGGTGCAGGACTAGATATCTCTAAAGACTACACCTGGGCTCCCTTTCACCTTTAAGTCACTGATCAAATCCAGCCCAGAATGGTCATTACTGTAAATGTGCATGTGTGTGTGTGTGTATGTGTGTGCATGTGTCTGTCTGTCTATTTGCCTTCATCTACATTGAGACAAGGTGGGTGAAGTAATATATTTTATTGGGCCAATGTCTATTGGCAGGAGAGCCAAGTTTTCAAGCTACACAGAACTCTTCTTCGGGTCTGACTCTATCAACATAAATACACACAGAATCACACACACAATCCCTCTCCTCCCCTTGAGCTGGCTGCGTCTCACTTCTCTCCCCCAAGTAACTCCTGCTGGGGCGGTAAGCCAGCCAACTCCCTTGATGTGTCCTGCCCCAGAGGTGCCAGCCAGATGGCTTGACATCTGCAGTGAGAGGAGCTGGCAGGTGGCCCTGAAATCTCCCACTTGAGAGCTCTTGTTCTGTACCAAAGTCCTTATCCCTAGAAAGACTTCAGCAAATAAGTGATGAAAAACAAATCCAAAACCATAATAAAGCAAATGTGATTTCAGGTATCTCACCACCACAACCTCCAGGGTTCCCTTTTCTCATCAGCACTATTTATTGCTGATGAAAACCGAGTCAGCCACCAGCCCACACTTGAATATAAAATGGCATAGCGGGATGTGGCTTATGACATGGCACAAAGGTTGTGTTGTCATCCACACGTAAGTGGTGTTACACAAAATTGGAGAAGTGGGGTGTGGGTTGTGCAGGACATCTAGTGGGGTGTCTCGGTAACTTGAATATACTGGAATGCTCCCCATTGCCATAAGCTAGGCACATGTCAACAACTGATTCAGGACGGGGCACTAGAACAATGTGTATAATGGGGGTACTGAGAATCATTGAACCAAACTGTATAATGGAAACTACTTCAAGCCAGGGGGTGCAGCACCACCCCCAACGCCCCTAGTTCCAGCACCTATGATTTCAGGCAAGATATTTTAGGAGTGATCTGGGGAGCTCTAAAATGTTTCAGTTAAGACTATCTTTGGCATCTAATAATGTGTGGCACCTTAGTACCATAAGCCTAGATAGATAGCAAGGTAGGTGGGTATGGGGATAGATAGGCAGGTAGGTGAGATATTACACCAATTTCTTGTTGGTGAAAGAGAGAAATGTTTGAGCTTACACAGAGCTCTTCTTCAGGTTTTGGAAAGGTTCTCAGTGAGAGGCTACATGGGCAAAATTTATGTCACTGACGGGCACTAGCTCTGTAGGGATCCAGGGTATTGGGACTTAAACCCAACACTGGAGCGGGCCGGATAATGGCCACTTCACGCATCAGGGCAATCTAATGTGGGAGGTTCAACAATTGGAGGAGAGGAGAAAATATTTCCTGGTAACCTGATTTGTTTTCTAATTACATCAGTTTGACGTACGCTAGGGGGTTGAATGTTCACATAAGCACAAAGGAGATGGATGAGCAGCAGACGGTAGATGAGGAGGCAAAAGGTGCAATTTAGTTCATAGCCTTGCAGTTTGGCATATGGATATCACCCCCTGCATATGTTAAGTATATAATACAGTTTATTGTATGACTCCTTGGATCAGGTTGTGTACCTGGGGAGCTGTGTATAGATTTGAAGGCATGCCAAACTGAAGAATCTCGCAGACCTGTATATTTATGTCTGGGCTTATGATATACTGTTCACTTGTTGGTGATTTGGAGTTCTCCAAACGTGGGAATTCACAGTGGGTTTATTTAGTTGTAAGTCAGATATTTCTATATTTGCCAAGTTGGGGTGTGTGTTGAAAGCAACACTGTGTATCTGGAAAAAAAACCAACAACCCTGCAGGTCTAATGTTCGTTGAATAAATATTTGTGGGCGTCATGTTATCCAGAGCAATATCCCCAAACCTACAAATGTTTTCCACTACCTTCAGCTAGGCAACAGGCTGCAGCAATTTTATACAGTTACTGGTAACATCTCTTGCCCAGAAGGCAGAGTGAGAGAGGGAGGGAGAGCAGAGAAATAACTTGCACAGTTTTTGTGTTTTCCTAGCTATCAATCAAATTCCCTCTGACATTGCTTCATTTATGGATTATTGCAAAAACACTGAAACAATGTGCAATGATAATGTTGTAAAGCCACAGAAATGAAATTGGTAGGAGTAACCCATTTCTCACTGTGTTCCCAGGCACCTCTACACTCTGAATCCCAGCATTGCTTAAGCTTCAGTTCTATATAAGAAAGCTAATCAAATGACACTCAGGAAAATTGACTTGGGTTTTCAATCTAGTTTCAGATCTCTATTGTACTTATTTCAAATGGCATTTGTTATTCTCTGCATATCCTTAGGAGCATGCCCTGTCAAGAAATGCCATACAACTTCAAACCATGTTTTTTCCCACCTCTATAACTTTTTATGTATTCCCTTTTTACATTTTATTACAGCATAACATCTAAAAATGAAATAAAGATTATAGGCAACGCTTCAGGACCTGTAGTTCCATGGCTCACCCTGAATATCAAATCTTGTTGATAGGAACTTACTGCTATGCCACTGTAAATTGCCAAAATCTCCCCGCTGACCATCATTGTAATTATTTCTGCTTGGAAATGAAAGATTTGATCGGCAGAGCGATTTTTATTTTCTTTATATTTCCCCCCCTCCCTGCTCTCCCTCTCCTATCTATATTTCCTTCAATTCACCCAGACTGTGCATTTCCCCCTTGATGGGGGATTCAAAGATTAAATCTGTGTTTATTTACCATAGTTATCTCTAGAAGTAAAAGAAAACAGCAGATTACCAACAAAAAAACAAAAAGGGGGGGGGGGGGGGGAAGAGAACAAACAAATAAGCCATCAGCCAAGTTTACTAGCTGATGTTTTGTTTCTGAGTGCTGAGAGAATGCACCGGAAACCTGTTCCTCTACACCCAGCACCTCTTTTATCGATCGGATGGATATTTTAGCCCAGGATGTAGAAAATATACAGACTCTCCTTACATAAACAGGAAAACATCCTAATGATAGGTCGAGTTTGCTGGCAGGATAAGTCCTGAACTATACCTAAAAACTAGGTTGACCTAATTGTATGTCCAGGGTATGGCTGGCTCCCTGCATGGTCACTAGGCAACTCAGAAAGCTCAGCTGAGCCTCCTCAAATGGTCACACTTCCTGACTGGACTGGGGAGCCAGTGGTTTGCTACTTGAGTCTTGCAGCAGCATTAGCACTGCAATACGGACCATGTCTGCATCTGTGCTTACCCCGCTTTCACTTTTGCCTCCTGCTCCAGCCGTGGCCTGGTTTAGTCCTTGCTCCAAGCCCTGTTCCTGTCTTGCTCCCAACACTGTTCCTGCTGCAGACCCAGCCTCTACCTGCTCTGTTTTGGCTTCTGACCCCTGTCTACATCGCTGACTATGACTCCATCTTACCCTTCAGCTTAGGCCTCTGACTTGAAGCTCTGACCCTGGCTATGTCTCTGAATCTGGCTCAACCTTCGAGTTAGGCTTGGCTTCTGACTCCGGTTATGACCTTTAGTTTGCCCCCTCAACCCTGACTCTGACTTCACTCATGGACTAGTGCCTGGTTTGTGGAGCTACACTTGTCATTACCTGAACTGCGACCAGGACCACAAGGCAAGGTCCTGCTCCACCAACTAGGTAGGCCCCCGGTACCCTGGTGGCTTACTGTTACCCCGCTCAGAAGTGTGAAACATTCACACACACCCCAGAAAGACATAGCGAAGACAACTTAAATCCTGATGTGGACAGCGCTAGATCGAGTGGCGAATTCTTCCATCGAGCTAGTTGAAAGCAGCTGTCAAATCCCACCTCAGTCTTCTCTTCTACAGACAAAACAATCCCAGTTCCCTCAGCCTCTCCTCATAAGTCATGTGCTCCAGTCCCCTAATCATGTCACTGCCTCAGACTAGGAATGGGTACTGAGTGGATGATGCCCACAATGAGTGGGACAGATAATGATTTTGCTGTTCTGTCCCAGTGTAAGCAGCAAGAAACCTAGGAACCTATCTACTTGTATCAGGGCAAACAGCAGAGAGGAAGGAGAGTCTTTTAGTTAAAGCCTAGCACTGACCCAGGGGCTTCACTTTCCAATTCTGCCACATATTTCCTGTCAGGCTTTGGCAAGGAATTTCATCTCTCTGAGCCTTGATTTCCCCAGGTGCCAAACAGAATAACAAGTCTTCCCTTTGACTCTCTTGTCAGCTTTAGTGCTGGAGCTGTCCTTGACTATGTTTTTACACGTTGCCTGCCTGGCACAAGGACCTCCCAACTCTGTTGGAGTTTATAGTGCTGCCAATAGCACACAAGATAATGAGAACTTTTATCCCAGGGGATTGAGAGGCATAATTTAAGGTATGAGTATCTGGGAAGATCTGCTTTAGTTTAACCCACCAATCATAAGAACATTAGAAAGGCCTTCCGGGTCAGACCAAAGGTCCATCTAGCTCAGTATCCTGTCTTTATGCCCCAGAGGGAATGAACAGAACAGGTAATCATCCAGTTAATCACCATGCCACTTAACCATAAAACCTGCTAGGGTTAGCTTCAGGCAATCAAAATGCATGACCAGCATGTGAACTGTGGAACAGCTGGGTTTTGTTCCATGGTGAGTGCATGACTGTCCTTACCTTTTTAAAATTCTAAAATCTCTTCTAAAGGATGTGTTCTGGTCTTCTTTTCACTGTGTGAATTAAACAAGCTATCTTTTAAAAAAGAACACTGGATAAACCATTTCCATCATGACACATTTCAGAGTTGTAGCCATTTTAGTCTGTATCCGCAAAAAGAATGAGGAGTACTTATGGCACCTTAGAGACTAACCAATTTATTTGGGCAAAGCTTTTGTGGGCTAGAACCCACTTCATCAGATGCATGGAGTGGAGCATGCAGTAAGAAGATAGATAAATATACAGAAAACATGAAAAGGTGGAGGTTGCCATACCAACTTTAAGTAGATTAATCAGTTAAGATGAGCTATTATCAGCAGGAGAAAAAAAAACTTTTGTAGTAATAATCAGGATGGCCCATTTCAAGCAGTTGGCAAGAAGGTGTGAGTAACGGTAGAGGGATACTTAATATGGGAAAATAGATTGCAAACATGGGGAAATAGCTTCAAGTATTCAGCCACTCCCAGCCTCTATTCAAGCCCAAGTTAATGGTGTCCAGTTTGCAAATTAATTCCAGTTCAGCAATTTCTTGTTGGAGTCTGTTTTTGAAGGGTTTTTTTGTTGAAGAATTGTCACTTTTAAGTCTATTACAGAGTGACGAGAAAGACTGAAGTGTTGTCCTACCGGTTTTTTAATGTTATGATTCCTGATGTCAGATTTGTGTCCATTTATTCTTTTTGTCTGTGTGAAATGTAGGAGAAAAAAAATCTTTTAAAAACCCAACAACTTAAGTCGCATTGATTTTACTTTTCTGTAGTTAATTTGTAGTTTCAGAATTGTTTTTCTAATATGCATATCGCCACTTCTTGTTCAAGTTAATTTGTTTAAACATTCATGAAGGGGAAGGTTTTTAATAGAAATGTGCCCAATACTTTTCAATTACTGCAAACCCGGGTGGCCATTGATCCATGAACAATGTGAATTTTCTGTTGAGGATTTTTTTTGTCTTAATACTCTAAAAGAAAATGATTTTCCCCTCTTAAATGTTAATCAGGAGAAATTGAGAAAACAAATAAATGGAATAATCTCAGAACATTTGGATCATAAATATGTTTAGGGAAGATTCATTCAGACTATATACACACACACACGCACACACGTATATATATGGAGTGGGAATGTAAATAGAAGCCAAATAAATAATGAGGACTTTTTCCCTACCTATTTATCAGCCACAGAAAATATAACAAACCATCTAACTTGAGACTGAACTCCTGATCTTAAAAGCAAGTATTTACTACTAGTGAAAACCGAAATGCAGTAGTAGGTTCTAATACTTATATATGACCTAGCCACTAGAGGGAGACACCTACCAGAAAGCAAACCACATAGCTCTATAATGAAGTTAGTTACATTAGTTACATTTTTAGTGATATATGCATTAACTAATTTCAAGAGTGGTTTCCCTGGCTCTTTATGCAGAAACACATCAGACAGAGAGTCTTAACATTTCCTCTTCTGCCCAAGTTTTCATTAAATAGCTTTGTGTTCCTGTAGAAAAGGCGACACCTCGCTTCTTCAGGACAGATGGAATTTTAGCTTTATGACCATAGAGCTAAATTGCGGTATAGAGCCATGACTCTCTTTCGGGCGGATGTGGCCCAGCAGGGACTCTGCAATGTCACCATTTATACAGGTTCAAGAATAGCAGCCGTGTTAGTCTGTATCCGTAAAGAAAGCGAGGAATACTTATAGTACCTTAGAGACTAACCATTTATACAGTCACTGTTCAGTGCAGAACTGCACATCAGTACAATTCAATCAGTCTCTGGGCCTAATTAAATGTAGATGGATCATGCACACAGCAATGTCATTCCAAGGCATGGAAACCTAGAATATCATGGCTAAACCTCATATCTTAAAGGTGTGTGTGCATTGCAACTGGGCAGGGGGTGGTGATTGTGAAATGCTGACAGACCCCACTTCTCAATGGTCAGGATCAAACCTGGGAATCTCTGGATCTAAATTCAAGAGCCTCTACTGCATGAGCTAAAAGACACATCTCTCTTACCCAAGGTTGTTGCAGGCTCCCCAATCTCTAGCTGCCTGTGCTACCACTAGAGGTGGACAGGGTGCTGCAACATGTAAGTCTGGGTTACAATTGCAGCACATGTAAATGTACCCAAGCCAGTTTTAATCTAGCTAGCTCAAATCCAAAAGCAGTGAAGCCATAGCAACACAGGTTTTTGCCCGGACATTTACCCAAGTAATTACCCAGGGTCCAGGCCAGACTTGTACAACCTGTGCTAAAGCCCCTGCTGTCATGGCTTTATTGATATCAGAATGCGAACAAGCAAGATTTAAGATAGGGTGGGTATGTCTACATGTGCTGCAATCACACACCCCGACTGGAGTGTAGACATAATTTAAGATATCATCATGGGAGGTGTCATGATCCAATGGGCCAGAACCTTAACTGGTAAAATTCAGCAGTATTTTGTTGCCTTCATAGTAGAGAGGACCCTCAGTAGTTGGTGCAGATCCACTGTGCAAATAGGCAGGAATATGGGGACCCTAAGTGACACAGAGAACAGCTTCCTGGGAGGGGAGGGAAATCTCTTATTGCTTTCATACATGTGTATGTGAAGAAGACTCAGGAAGGGTGCAGCACTAGAGGTTTTGTTGCTGTGCAGATCCTTGGGCTCTTCTTCCAACAAGGAGATGAATCATTAGGACTCCAGAGGCACAGAAGAGCTCAACACCCATTCTTCAGCCGGGGGGAGGTGAGGGGCTGCCTCCCTTAATGTGGTCAGAGTTCCTCACCACCCAAATGGGCAGGGGACTTTGGACCCGGTCTTAATGGTTGTTACGTGGGTGTATAATATGAAAAACAGACCCCAGGTACTATGTCCTCAGCTGGTGGAAATGGATGCCGCTCCAGTGAAGTCAATGCAGCTACGTCTACTTACCCCAGCTGACAATTTGGGCGCCAACTTAGGAAAGCACCTATGAATTCACGTCCCTATTTTTGAGAACATTTAGGCATGTGCTAAGTCCCATTGACTTCCCAGGGGGTTTCTACACATCTTTCAAGTTAAGCATGTGCTTCAGTGCTCTCCTGAACTTTACTGACTTGGGACCTGTCAAGGGACAAGAGACCGTGCTTAATTTGTGCCAGGACTTTCCTGGGATGAGCCTGACACCTCCGTGCTTGGCAGTGCATAGCCCCGGCACTCCTGGATTTCCAGTATCAGTTCTGAAGTAAAACAAATTGCTTGATTTCACCTAATTACTTGAGTCCCAGGACCTTTTTCATTACAAATGAGGCACTGAATCCAAGCAAATGCCACAATATTTAATATTTTCTAGGATGTGTGTTCCCTGACTCCCTGCAAAACAAGGTTAGGATATGCCACTTAGGTGATAAAGTTCAATCTTCTCTGCCTATGTTATCTGTATCTATTTCTGTCCACACTGCACAGTACAAAATTTGTAGGGGCAGCTGGTCTGGCAAGAAAAATCAGCAAGTAACTTTCTCCTGTGCCTCTTTCTTAAGCTTTAATTCTCCTCACGCCCTTTCTCTCCTGACACTGCGACAGTGTTATGCCCAATTATTAGAACATATAACTCACTTTTCCTCAGGCCATAATTTCTTTGGCAACTGGGGCATTTTTGTGTGCATTCTGTATTCAGGGAAGCTGTGAGAGGCAGAACCATGGAGTCCTCAGGGGTGGGATCGGCAGGGTCGCATTGTTTTGAACTGCTTGGTTATCCATCATGTGTGTGGACTTACATGGGGCCTGATCCTCAGCTTGTGCCTATTGTCCCAGCTCAGCAGACAACAGTGTATCTATGGGAACTTACCAGTGGAGGAGATGCTCTGTGGTCTTCTGATTGAGCAGGGGGAGTCTCTGGACCCATTTGGGTGAACAGAAGAATCAGGAATCAGAGAGGCAACCGTGTTAGTCTTGAATTGCAGAAGTGACAAAGAGTCCTGTGTCACTTTAAAAAATAACTAAAGTATTGAAGCATAAGCTTTTGTGGGCTAATACCCACTTCGTCGGATGCATGCAGTGGAAGTATCCAGGGGCAGGTATAATTTTATATAATTTTATACCTGCCCCTGGATACTTCCACTGCATGCATGCGACAAAGTGGGTATTAGCCCACAAAAGCTTATGCTTCAATACTTTAGTTAGTTTTTAAAGTGACACAGGACACTTTGTCACTTCTAGAAGAATCAGGGTCCTCTTTTGAATGTCTTTTCCTGCCCCAGCTAGAATGATCTCAAGGTATTTGAATACAGCACTCCAAGGTGTGGCTGAAGCGCCGGGAGACATACCAACTTAGCACTGCGAAAAATGGCAGAGCAAATGCAACAGTGCAAGCTTCAGTATGGTCTGTGCAAACCTGCTTGGAACCCAGATACCTATTTGCTTGCCGAAGCCCGCGGCACTGCATCTATATGGCTATTTTTAGCAATGCTAGTGCAGATGCATCTACCCAAGCTGCAGTTACTTGGAGTGTAGTATAAACATACATGTACAATTCCCAGCTTTCTGATAGGTTGGCATAGACCACTTGAGTGCTGAGAGCTGGAAGCTGGGAATCAAGACTTGAGTCCTATTCACCATCCTCATATTGACACTAACCTACCTATTTCTCAGTTTGTCCATCTGCAATATAGGTATAACATTTCACAGGACTGTTGCGAGGCATCATGGATGTTTGTACAGCTATTTGAGACCCTCAGATAAAAAGATCTATAGATGTGCAAAGTACTATTACGTTGCACAAAGTCTGATGCATTTTCCTCCAGGAAAAAAAAAACCCACAAGACTTTATGCAGACTTAATTAGTTTTTTTTAAATTTATAAAGAGGATTAAGAAAACTGAGCCTATCTAAGTCTCCCTACTGGCAAATAAAAAGCAATAGAAATAAAGACTAGAAGTAAAGAGGATTTATGGTTTTAAAAATATGCAGAGGGTAATGTACAAGTTACTATTAAGGCAAGACAAGAAATACTGTAAGCACATTTTGAACCAAGAAATGGTGGAGCTATATAGAAAGATATAGGCACATTGGAATGGACGGTTACAGAAGGGAAATATCAGGGAATTCTAATCATTTGGATCATGGGTCCTCAGCCTTGGGGCCATGACCCCTACTGGAAAGGGAGGGCCAAACAATTTCAGTGGAGTTGTAACCATCCTACCTTTTTTTCTGGCAAAATGGAAGAGGAATCCTGAAGCCTTCTTCTGTTGTTGTAGGTGGTCATGGTTACAAAGAGGAGAGTCATTGATTTTAATAACTGACTACTGGATTTAGATACCAAAGAGAACAGATCTGTATAGCCCAGGGGACAGATTAGCTCTTTTTCCATCTCTAATTTCTTTGAAACACATGTAGAAGACAGTAATGGCTGGCCAACATCAGGAGACTGAGGCTGGAGCTTCAGTTGTAATAAACTAGCATAGCTCCATTGTGACACTAAGCCAATTTACACCAGCTGAGGATCCACTCCTGGTATCAGAGCGACTTTGTTCTGGTCGGGCTGACCACAAGAACAAGCTTTCTTATGAGATTTCAAGGATTTCCTGGCTTCAGCGGACCACATAAACAGCATATTCTTGTGTTATTTTGGTGTTTCTGCTTCCAGACAAAACTGGAAAGCATGGTGTGTTTTGAACCTCCAGAATGATTTGTTAGGGTCTGTTCCATTCCATTTTGCCCAGTTCACTTGTAGTTTTCAAATTAAGTGATTCCTAAAGCTGCTTGAAAACTAAAAACCTATTTCAAAATCTATTTCAAATTTGGTTTATTTTCATATGCTCCAAGCAAAAGCATTTGTCATTTGTGCAACATTTTTTCACACATCTTTCCTGATATTTCTTCTTTCTTTTATTTAAAGCATTGAAAAAGTTATTGATACTGCTACTGATATTCCTTGCTAACCAAAACCCCAAATTTTGTTAAACGAACAAAAAAACAAAACATAATCATTTGAAAAAGTAACAGAGTCAACAGGTTCAAGAATAGCAGCCATGTTAATCTGAATCCATAAAGAAAGCGAGGAATACCTGTAGCACCTTAGAGACTAACCAGTTTATTTCAGCATAAGCTTTCATGGACTATAGCCCACTTCATTGGATGCATAGAATGGAACAGAAGTAAGATGCATTTATACACCCAGAAAGAAGAAGAAAAAAGAAGTTGTACATTAGCATACCAATTCTAAGAGGCTGTTAAATCTGGATGGGCCATTATCAGCAGGAGAAAAAAAAATACCTTTTGAAATGGATTTCAAAGAGTCAACACTTTAGTTAGTCTTTAAGGTGCCACAGGACTCTTTGTCACTTCTGCAATTCCAGACTAACACGGCTACCTCTGATTCTATAATCATTTGAAAGTATTCAATATCATTTTTGAGAAGTGCGGGAAAAGAATAGGAAAAAGCCCACCACTTTTTTGTTAAAAATTAAGAATGTTGACTATACCTAAGAACAAATGGCTATAACCTGGCCATCAGGAAGTTTAGAGTGGAAATTAGATTCAGGGGAGCAGTGGGTGCAAAAGACCTATCTGGCTTTAAGACTAAGCTTGATAAGTTTATGGAGGAGATGGTGTGATGGGATAGCCTAATTTTGGCAATTAATTGATCTTTGACTATTAGAAGTAAATATGCCCAATGGCCTGTGATGGGATGTTAGATGGGGTGGGATCTGAGTTACTACAGAGAATTCTTTCCTGGATGTCTGGCTGGTGAGTCTTGCCCACATGCCCAGGGTTTAGCTGATCGCCATATTTGGGTTGGGAAGGAATTTTCCTCCAGGGCAGATTGGCAGAGGCTCTGGGTTTTGTTTTTTTTCCCTGCCTTCCACTGCAATGGGGAGGGGTAGGTCAGTGGTTTGAGCATTGGGCTGCTAAACCTAGGGTTGTGAGTTCAATCCTTGAGGGGGCCATTTAGGGATCTGGGGTAAAAAATCTGTTAGGGGACAGTACTTGGTCCTGCTAGTGTAGGCAGGGGACTGTACTCAATAGCCATTCAATGTCTTTCCAGTTCTATGAGATAGGTATATCTCCATATATAAAAACATGGGGCCCACATCACTTGCTGGAGAATTCTCTGCCATTGAAGACTTTAAACCATGATTTGAGGACTTCAGTAGCTCAGACATAGGCTAGAGGTTTATTACCGG
The DNA here is from genome assembly GCA_032164245.1 of Sternotherus odoratus. Lineage (NCBI taxonomy): Eukaryota > Metazoa > Chordata > Testudines > Kinosternidae > Sternotherus > Sternotherus odoratus. The sequence goes on from JAVMKO010000007.1 coordinate 100,040,900, forward strand.
AGTGGGTGGGTTGAGATTGTATGGCCAGACTGGATGATCATAATGATCCTTTCTGACCTTAAAGTCTATGACTCTATTTTGCCTTAAAAATGTTTATTTTCAAAAAGAATTTTTGGATGAAAAAATATTTTTTCAAAAAGTTCTGAGATTTCTTATATTAATTGTCCAGTCTCTCTTCTATGAGTTTAGTGGTTGTGAAAGGCGTCCCTCACCCAGTCCTGGAGCCTGAAATCTGTTTATGCACAGAACAAGATTTGGCACAGGTGCTTTGCCAAAGTATCTCACCCATCGTCTACAGGGACCCTATGTATGTGTGGTTAGTTTAGACTCCACTCAGTGCCTCTCTGTTCTGATTACTAACAGTTAAATAGCACCAGGTGAGACATTACTTTCTGTGAAGTGTAACCAGACTACCTCCCATCTTGTTTCATAAACATGGCCTGGAATTGAATAGGTAAGTTAGAGGTAAAAAGGATTTGTAGCTCATACCCAGTTTACTCCCTCATGAAAGAACACATTGTACAGCATTCTACTTTCTTCTTCTAAAGGGAATAATAAAATATTGTAGGGAACAATCCTGCAATGGCACAGGCATAAGATGACTTAATGGGCCTTTTCATCTCTATTTCCTACGCTTCTTATGCACATTTTACCTAGTAAAGCACATAAAAGCAGGTGCTATGGGGAGGAAAAACCCAGCAGTTTTGTAGCTGCATCTCTATTGTCCATATAATAAATCCACGGTGGATTAGCCATTACCGGCTTTTGATTACATTCTATCAGTAATCATCAATATACCATGTTAGCAAGCTTCCTAATGCAAATTACCAGCATGCACAAGCATTATAAAGTAATCTACTCTGGGAGATTCTAAGCTTCATATGTCCCTTCTATGGCTTCCAATGATCACCAGGGCAAATTTAATAAAATGTTTGATGCAATTTGTGATATAATGCACACAGTCCCAAGAACTGAAAGTGCAAATGAGCTAAGCAATGACAGAGAAGGAGCCAAATGGCTGGAGTGATGAAAGTGAGTGGCTCTGAGTGCTATTGTATGGATTCAGCATTAGAAAACCAGGTTGAGCTGAATTGTTCCCTGTGGGGTTTAAAAGTTTGATTTTTCTTTTTCTCCATACCAGGAATTATGGTGATTGCAAATCCTAAAGCACTAAAGTTTTTTTAGAATAGAAGCTGTAAATATATACAGTAGAAAATGGGCATTTTCCTAGGTTTATAGCTCCAAAGGATTAAAGTAGGATTAAAAAGAGAAGAAAATAGATTTCAAAGCCGTTAAGTTTCCCAACCTTACGAGACACATTTTTTTTCCAAACGAATGCATGAAAAAAAAGATACATCTTAAAATGATAATAAGAAAATTAAAATAATACATAACAACAAAAATAACGCATAAATAATCCTATATTAGCACAAGGAATTTTTTTTTCCACCCAAGGAACCCTGAGTCTGAATTCTGTAGCATGCTCTGTACCCGTAATAGAACCATCAAATGTTTGGGACTGAGTTGCCCCACTCCAGTGAAATAAAGCACTTGGATATATGCCGCGGGGAATATCATTTGGGGTTCTTGGCTTCTGTATAACAGCTAGAATGGTTCTCCACCAGGCCCTTCCTAGTGGCTGGGTGTAGACAGAATACAATGTGCTCCCATTAAACTTAGCTGCAGAACAGAATCAAAGGGGTAGATGGTGTTGCAGCCAGAGCATAAATAAGAGCAGCCCAGAGGCTCTACATGAGGAATTGGGTAGGACTGAGAATTTAGGAGGCAGAAATTGAGGTGGGAGGAGGATAAAGGGAGAAGATAAAGGTCCTTCAAGACAGCATTATCCTCCCTCTTTAAAGGTTTTTTTTTTTCCCCCAAAGGAACCCTGAGTCAGAATTCTGTAGCATTGTGTTCTTAGGGTGTATGGATCCAAACCCATTGAAGCTAATGGGAATCTTTTCACTGACAGGACAAGCATAGAAAAGAATAGGGGGCTTTCAACTGCATTGAAATCAATGGGTCTTGAAGATGCTCAGCATCTCGCAACAAGCACTCAACACCCCGCCGGATGGCCTGACATTCCCCTCTATTTCACGGTTCAGACACCTGCCTGGTTTCTAAGCAGTCATTAAAATGTAGCTCTAGTCCACTCTACTCCTGCACTGCTAGGCAATTCCTGAGAAATTGTGTTGTAGTTTGTTATGTTTTAAGTGTTTTTTCAAAGGAATAAATTGCATACACATAGTCTACTGACAATAGGCACTCAACTGTGACTGCTATTGAGCACTCAGCAACGTGCTTTATATGGCTGTGAACATTTACATTAGGGTTATTTAGTATGCCCAAATGGAGTAGTGCAGCTGAGGGATGCTTGCGGTATGTTTTTGAGGAGGTGACAATAGAATGGGTCAGTGCTGGGTGTGATTCTGCCCTGCGTTCCAAGTTGCATAGGCCTTTCCACCGGAGCAAAATAGAGGTCAGATGGTATCATTGGGGTAAGTGAGTTGCAAGTTCTGAGAGGGTTTTACATAGCTATTCCCCCCCCCCAATTTATAACTCAGTGGTTTGAGCATTGGCCTGCTAAACCCAGGCTTGTGAGCTCAATCCTTGAGGGGGCCACTTAGGGGCATGGGGCAAAAATCTATTGGACTTAATTGGAGATTGGTCCTGCTTTGAGTAGGGGGTTGGACTAGATGATTTCCTGACATCCCTTCCAACCCTGATATTCTATGATATACAAGGCACAAGGCAGTGAAAATTCAAGCCCAAGTCTTGCCAGTGGTGACTTGACTTATCATGTTCCTGTCTGAACTCTGGGATATCAGTGTCACTGTAGAGACTAATGAGGGCCCAAAATTCCTGCACTGATTCAGAGTTATAATCTATGTGAGTTAAAATAATTGGAGTACCTTGAGTTTGGGGATCCCAGAGCCATGAACTTAATTAGCTCTTTCAGGGATGTTGCAGAGCATTGGAGGGAAGATCCACTACCACCAGAGTACCATCTTAGGACTCGTGTAAAAAACGATGTATGTGATCAGATCTAGCAATGGGGGTAGACAGTCTCCTATGGTGTAGCTCACATGGAAAACCCCTGACTATTTCCCCTCCCCATTTTTCCCCCTCCAAACGTTAGCCATGCCCACATCTCAAACCAACAGAAATAACTTACTCCACAGATTCCAGTGTCAGAAAGTGCTCTCAGCTGAGTTGCTGAGTTCGGATGCTGACTCAAGGAGCTGACACCTTCCCACGTCTCCACATGGGATCCTCCGTGGTGGACAGGGCTGGCCTGAGCTGCAAAGAGTTCATTCCAACCCAAGAGCCAAGTTTCAGAGGTGCTCAAAACCCCATAGAGAGCTGGATCCAAAGTCTGTAGATGGCCCCATCTTCTCCAAAGATACTAAAGCAGCGTGAATGACAGCTCAATTACTGTCCCACAAAAGTGTGCATAAGTGGCCTGAAAAGACAACATGCATAGATGGCCATTGGCTCGAGAGTTAGAGAACTCTGAAGTCCATTCCTAGCTCTGCCACTCAGTGACCTTGGCCAAGACATTTAGTCTCTAAGGTCCCCTTTCCCCCCTTCTCATCCTTTTGCTCTCTAGTCTGCTTAGATTGATAGCAATCTGGGTCAGGGGTTGTCTCTTTGCTTGCACAGTGCCTACAACACTAAGGCCCAGATAACAACAATAAATTCAGGACACTCTATGTGAATCCATCTATTAGGGGATCTCAGTCAGGGCAACACTCACAAAAAGGAAGAAATCAGAACAAGCGTGTGTTCCAGCCAGCTTTATCCTCCATGGAAAGCTGGTAAGCTAGCAATATAAACCTCCCATAGGGAGGATGCAAAAAGGGCAGTGGTCAGATTACCCTGAATCTCCATTCCAGCAGGTGTGTCTAAAGCAGCGATAGTGCTCAACCCAAATGGCCATCCCACCAGTTGCACAGCAGGTCTGACTGACATTGTAAGGGGTGCTTTAAGAACCCAACCTAAGGTTGAAGTGACAGAGTCCTGTGGCTCTTTGTCACTTCTGCAATTCCAATCTAACACGGCTACCTCTCTGATTCCTACCTAACGTTCTGACTGCTGCAGCCCCCATCATGGGAATTAAGCAGATGGGGAAAAAAGTACAGGGTCTTTCTGTATCAAGTGGCCTTGTCATGGAACAAGTTGGGATTGTTAGAGGAGTTCAAGCCCAAGTTCCCACCTGTGCTGGATTTCTTTCCTTATTAGGAAACTTTGTGGGGAAGGATCAGATGAGTAAGGTTCCCCTGGCAGGGGATACTTAAAAGGCAGCTGTTGATATTTAACAGTGAGAGTAATTTAACCTTGTGAAAAATTGCCAAGGATCGTGGGAAGCTTGTGACAGAGGTGGTCAGATTGAGGATCACAGTGGTCCCTTCTGGACTTGGAGTCTATGAATTGACAGTTAGCCTGCAAAAGACCAGGATTGAAGGAAGAGTGCAGCTTTGCCACAGGTGGCTGAGACAGTAGAAGTGAAAATGTCAGCCTAGGCCAAGGCAACGCACCTATGAGAAGCTTAAACTCTAGTGGCCAGAGCAGGGACTGGGGTCTAGCGCCCAGTGAAAGGGGAGATGCAAAACCACATTGAAGGGAGAAGGACCGCAAAGCCATAGGAAAGGGCCAAGAGGTCCTGGTGATCCTTGATACAAAGATGAATGGCTGAATCCATTTTGTCCGGTGATAATAAAATGAAAGCCCGGTCGAGATGGCTTGTGTTGAACTGCAATACTGCCTCCTTCATGCATGGGTCCCATGGCACGGTCATCCAGACAGACACAGAAAATATAGTGAGCATGGGACAGGTCTCAATACAAAATTCCCTATGAATTCAATACAGCCAAGACTTGTCTCTTCCCTACCACAAGGGACACTAAAGGCCTCATTGTTCCATTCTGGTTTCATTCTGCCGGGGCAGGGGGGAAAACCCAGCTACCTAATATTCCACTATTTTTATCCCTGCTGGTACCCCAGCTTATTTTAGAGCAGACTGTGGGCTTCTCTAACTTACACTCAAGCTTCAACAACCCCCTAGAGGCATAAGCGCTGTATCACAGCCCCACTCCCATTTCCTCATAGTCACCCTGGGTGGCCCCAATGCTGACAGAGCTGTGACAGAATCAATTTGCTGCCTTTATCCTGTCCCTGAAGCCCCTTTATTGAGGGGGCTTTTTACACAGGGGCAAGTTCCACTGTCTATTTGACCCCCTTTTGCTACTGCAGCAATAGAAAAGTGTAGCTGACAACCGTGCCTTACTACCCTCTGTGCCCCTGGGCTGCATGGGATGAAGCTCTTTGGAGGTATTAAAAGGGATGAAGTGAGGGATGAACTGAAACAAGGAGCACCCAGAGAAAGACAAGGAATATAAAAAGGGAGAAAGGATGAAGTGATTTTGAAGGGGACTGATAAAGTATGTGTCACACTGCTGATTGCTTAAACTGCTTCCAGTTTGCTGCTGTCTGATTTGCCAGCAAAAGAAGCGTGCTGAAATTCTCCGTTAGCATCCTATTAAATAGGTGAAGTTTTAACTGGGTTTCAGCCTGGTTATAAATTCAAAGTAATGAAATATAAAAGTAAATATTTTTGCCAGTCTAGTCTGCCCTTTGCAGTCCTGCTTCCCTCTGGAGACACAAAATCTGCTGGCTCTGGATTAGATCCATTTGCAGTTGCCAACAGATTCTCTCTGATGAATCTTCAAGCATTTGAGTCAGGTTGGACACTCAAAACGTCCATCTGTACCATCCCTGATGGATGTGGCAAAGCTTGGAATGCATTCACAGCAATGAAGGGATCAGAGAACAAATAGATATGCTGATTTTCATTTTTATTTTTAACGCAGGATGGATCTTCTCTGCATTTCTCTTAACAAATACAGTGAAGTCACATCACAAACCTCGGCAGATGGGCTGCTTGGGGGTAAATTTTTAAAGCAAGTGTGTATGGGGGATTTAATCAATCAACTTCCTTCATGTAAGTGGGAGGCATGCAGCTAAAACCTGGCACAATGCTTTAAAAAAGATACCCTTAAATGTCACCTCGGCTGTATTAAGGCTGCTGCAGGAGGAAACTGTCTATACCTAATCTTAGGCATATCACTGTAGCAGTATCTGGGAACAGTGCCTTTAGTGGGCATTCTGTTTCGATCCTTGACTGCAAAGAGTGACAGTAGTAGACATTACCAAAGGACAACTGTCCAGTCACTGTCCATCCTGTGCTGCACTCATTTTGTATGGGTGGATGCGACTGCAGAAGTAGATAGCAGGGTATGATCAGTTATCACCTTCAGCTCTAACGTTATTTAGGGCTAGTTTATAATTGGTTAACTGAAATACCAGGAAGACCCATGATTTGTATCTTAGCCACCGTTGCTTCATAAAGTAGCACCAAACGGGTGTAATATAGTGATAGTCGAAACCGCCGGTGTCTGTTTTGAACAGCACGAAAAATTGTGTCCAAATTATACCTCTTGATCTGCAAATCGGGCTAGAAATCACGAGAATAGGCTTTGTGATAGGACTACTGGTTCCTCATAAAAACGGCGATAGGGGTCGGACCAAAGGTCCATCTAAACCAGGATCCTGTCTTCCAACATCTGGCCAGGGCCAGATGTTCCAGAGGGTATGAACAGAGCAAGGCAAACACTGAGTGATTTATTTCAGGCCTCAACCTTTTTGTTTTTTCTATTTTTTTGCCCCATCCTAGGACAAAGTCCTAACAATTGAAATTGAGAATTGTTTAAAGGATTGTTTTTAACATGTGGAATGTAAATGAAACATTTCTGCTTTCCCTGAATCCTATTTTTTATTGTTTTTTTTATTTACCATTGAATCAATGTGTTTTTTATCCGTTTGGTTCAACATTAATTTGCGTCTCCCCTGGACTGCAGTGATGTTTTATGGTTGGTATAGTTCAAGTGCTTTCTGCCCCCATTTTCCTCTATGGGTCAAGCTTCCTAGTTGATTTATATCTTCCATAATGCACAATAATTTGACTCTCATGATACATTATGGCTGTTCAATCAGAGGTAAGACCATAGTGCATCATGGGAGATGTAGTCCAGACAGGAAGCCCGACCCCTGAGAAGAGAATGGGGACACGTGAAATGGGACTACCGCTCTCTTGCGGCACTGTGTCAGCTAAATCAGACATAGACAATGTGACGATGACCTCAAATGAAATGTTTCAATTCAGTTCAAGAAAACTGAAAGATTTTGATTATGTTTAACCTAACCAGAAATGAAAGTTTTCATTTAGATTTTTCATGGGGGAAACCTAACAGTTTTGGCAGAAAAATATTTTTTTTGTGGAAACTACATTTTCCACTGGGGAAAAAAAAATGACCCAAACATGCTGGCAGAATGTTCCTGAGCAGCTCTGACGATAGACAGATGGATGGATGCTCATTTTATTCTATGCAATTCTTACTGGGATCTTTAGCCAAACAAATGAATTTGGGAGAGAAAATGTGGGAACAGTTTTTGCTGGCTAGATGAAAACATATCTATAAGACACAATGGTATTAAGTGGGAAGCTTGAGCATCTCTATAAAACAAAGATGATCTTGAGGATACTTCAATTGACAGAGACCATGCTGTTTGATATCTAATTATTATTGTTATTAAAGAGACATCTCCCAGCCAAGCAGCATGGTCATCCGTAGAGGAGACACCTTGGACTTGTCCGCCATCTTGGATAAGACTCTTGGGGCCACAAAGACCTTGTATCCTGCCTCTGGCACCAGCCAATACCCGAGTAGTTCAAATGAAGGCCACTTCTCCTCCTTCACTTAATTGAGTGGGTTCACTGTGCAATGCCACACAAGGGTGTGTTTGTGTGAGAGCGAGAAAGAGACATGTACCCTGTAGCCAGTCAGTTTATTCCCTCCAGCTAGATGCATATGCGGATGTGAAAGCAAAAATTCTAATTAATTAGGAAACAGAGACAGCTCTCCTTCTGGTTCTGCTTTAATGTTCTTTTCCTCTCTCCCTTCCCCTTATTCCCCCTGTGCCCTTGGGCGTCTGCATGTTCCCCCTTTCTGCGTTCCGAGCACAGAAAAGGCTTCTCGGAATGGCGTAGCATCTTGTTGGCTAAATGAAGAAGACTGTCAGGCTTCATTAGTAAAAATTAACTGTAAATCTCCCTCATTCCCACAGGAGGGCATTTTAAACACTCCATCAGGGCCTGAAGAGGGAGCCTGGATTGGAGTCAATCACGAAGCAGCATGAACCTGCAACAAAGCCTATAAGGTTTTGATTTATTTATATATTTATGTATTTGGCAGCACTGATAGCTCCTGGGCTGTGTTCTGTTTCCCCGTCCCTTCCCTGCCCATATCTCCTTCCCCTTTACCCATTCTCTCAACCTCCCCCTTTTTTCTACCGCCCTCCCCCCAGTCTCCCTAGTGCCAAAGACCTGTGCAATATCATTTTCCGCATAATGAAATCTAGAGTGACATTAATATAAGTGTAATTTTATAGTGGGGAATGGGCCTAGCTGATCGTTTCTACCTGCTGTGTTTTGATGATAGACATTGGGATGTCACCATCTGTGTAATGAAATTTCACCTCTGTAATGGTTCAGATTACCAAACATTCTTCCAAGCTGTCTCGGGGAAAATTATTTATTTATTTACCAAGAAGGATGGCAAAGTTTCTACTCTCTGGGAAGGGGAGGGAAGAGAGGAAGTGTGTGTGTGTGTGTGTGCACGTGCCTGTGGAGGTGTGTGTGTGTAAATCAGACAATGGACATGACCAAAAAAAACCACAATATGCTGGGGCAGAAAATGTGATTGTGTGATCTTTATGCTCAGTGCTGTCTGTTTTCTGTTATCTCCCTTGACAAGAAAGGATCAGGTGCACAGAATCATACAGAAAGATAATGATGGATAATATTTTAAGGCAGCAAGGGAGGACTCTGGACATTTCATGACTCTAGTTTTCCTTTTTCCATGCATACTCAACCCCCACGGATGTAAGTAAGGGCTGCATAACACAGGACAGCCAAATCTTCCTTAACATGGATACTAATTTCCCCCTAAATGCCCCCTGTGGTGATCAGAGAGTTAGCTGTGTAGCTCTCACTATAGCGAACCAGAAGCATGCAGATAAAATCTCAGCTAAAGTTGAGAATTCACTCCGGCCCATTTCTCTTGTCGACTGGGGGGGCAGGAGTTGGTAGAAGGAATCCCCTTGGATTTTCCTCTCCACTCTGCTCTTCCCTTCCTCCCTCAAAGGCCTCACACTGCATGAGCCCCCCTTCTTTGAGAAGGGCTGAATGCAGCCTCTGCCCAAGCCCATCACCTGCTTCTCCACTTGGCCAGAGGGGACTGCGAAGCTAAGTTCTCTCTTTCCTCCTCTGCACCCCCTGTACTGCAGACTGACTGCTGGATGCCCTGGCCAAGGAACAGTCGGGCCCCAAGTTCCCAATGCTGAGTGGAGCAGAAACGTCTCTTTGTTCTTCAGCAGTGCTCATCAAGTGCAGCTGCTTCTGAAAGACCCTCAGTTCCCCCACTGAAGTTACCTCCCTCGCTGTTCATGAAAGTGCCAATGGACTTCTGGAAGCCACGCTACAGCTGATAGAGAACTCCCTTGGTAGGATGTGCCTTACATATTCTGGGGTCCTGGAGCCGCTAGCGGCGCCCCTGGATTCTTCCCCCAGAAGTGCTACACATGAATAGCATTGAATGAGGGTGAAGTTACATCTATTCTGAATGAAGGAGTGCTTCCCATGCTTTGATTCTTCTGACCCAGATGTGCTGTGCTGATAGACACCACTGAAGGAACCTGGATTTGGATCCTGTGCAGCCACTAGGCCACTTACTGATTCCCACCTTAGAGGTCTACCCCTTAGAGCTCTGTAGAGCTGAGATGTCTTGCATTTTGAGCACCTGCTCCATAGGCACAAGCAGGTAAACGTTCTCAACAAGGCACTCTAATAGGATGGCATGAAGCTTGCTTACACTTCATCAGACCCTTACTAGAGACCCCGGGTGCCAAGAGAGAGTGAGTCATAATATGTCAATAGCTAGGGGGGCGATGATCTGAGACTACCAATAATTATGCAATATGTGCTCTTTTTACCATTTTGGTTTCCTCCCACCCTCCCACCCATCTTGACCTTCTGTCTCCTTCTTCCACCTCCTAAACCATGAGTGGGAAATGCATTTTTTAAATGTAATTGTACAGCATCTAGCATAGTAAGGATCTGAATCTTGTTTGGTGCTTCTAGGTGCCACCATAATACAAATAATAAATTCCATAATAAACTTCAATGGCTGCTTCTTCCAGGACAGTCTTTCTTCCATGCCGACAGGCCTTCCCATATGAGCCTCCAAGGGATGGGGGAGAAGGTGATGGTTCTTAGAAAAGATTCAGATCCCTACCTCTAATTTCTAATGTTCTGTTCATTAATAAAGAAAATCCAAGTAGCAGGCCTTAAAATGTTCCACTCTGGGGCGCTGGCTCTGTATGGTAATAAATGGCCTGTCATGATCTGATGCTGTGTAGCCACCTACATGAGATGAACTGCTGGCCTAAGTCTGCTCTGTCTTCATTTCCCATAGCTTTCAATTCAGCATCTCTCATGTGTGCAGCTGTGAGGCTTTATTCGTGCCTTTGTTTGTGCAGACATACAGGGCTCCTGGGCACTGCCCATGGTCTCCCTGGACTCTTTCAAGGAGCAATGGGTGTTGTCTGGTGACCTCTACTCCCTCTCCCCCTCTACATCCCTTGTGATCCTGTGACCTGGAACCTTGTCCTTGCCACCCCTATTATTTTTTGTCCCCTTGATCTATTGATTTCTGAATTCTGTGGCCCCGCCCCACACCTGAGTGACCCTCCTTTACCTTGGTGCTCAGCAATCTATTATTCTCTAAGCCAGCATCTCTCTTGGCTGTGACTGTGGACCCTATTTTCCTTGCCCTTGTTTGTTCCACTAAGCACCAACTACTTAGGCTCTAGACATCTTCTCAGACCAGAAATGTTTCTCTGAGATTTTCTGCTCAGTGTCTTCTTTTCTTATCCATCTGAAACCAGTCTGAAATTTGTAAGGTATCCCCCATGTTCCATTGACCCCATTTTATTTTTTTGGACTCTTCTCTCTAACCAGTAGGGTTTATCCCATTGTAACCTGGGGGGAAATAGAGGGGAACCTCTTTCAGGAGCCCCGTTTTCTGCAGGTCAAATAGTCTATTACTCTTCTTGATGTCTTTGTAGCACCTCCCATCTCCTTCTGAGACATAGGCCACTGTAAACTCTTTGGGGGATTTTGCTAACTTTGCAGGGCCTCCATGTCTCTACAAAGGTCAAGTAGTCCAGCATCAGTCTTTACTTCTTGAAAACAAAGATTTGCTTGTTGTAAAGTCAAAGGCCAGCTGCACTTCTAATGAATTAATTAATACTTAGGAAACTGCTTATCCAGTGCTGGGGAGGGGGGATCTTTAAGTTTTCAGCAACTCCTAAGTTTTAGGAGAATAATGACTCAAGTAAAAAAAAAAACTTTACTAAACTGAGTAATTCTTCCCTAGACATTTTTCAGACTCATGATTTTTTTTTCTCATTCTGGATAATTACATTGTTAGTAATTAGTGATAAATGTTAGTAATTTCATTTTATGGAGAGCAATTGAGAATGTGTGCACACTTCGGTGACAGGTACATTGATTGAAAGCTCACTCCTGAATGATGAATGGATGGATGAAATTCACTCCTGCCTCAGAGGACCAGCGCCACACTTAAGCACGGCCTAAGTTATGCAAAGCTTTGGCACCGGTCCTGTGGGGCAGTAGTGAATTCCATCCAGTGTAGGATAAAACTGAAGCAGGCAAGTGGAGGACCCTTCACCCCAATGTCACCACCACCAAGTGCCCAGCCACAACTGCAGGTAGAGCACAGGCTGACTCAGAGACAACTAAATTAGTTTTAGTTTCAGCTTGGAGTTTGAGAGCTGCAGGAGAAGCAGAACAGCTCTGGGAGGTCTTTGAACGGCCGTGGGATTTAGTTCATGGGTCAAGAAGTGCCAGCAGGGCAGAGACTAGTGTCCAGAGTGGCAGAGAACCAACCTGGTGCTGGCTACTGACAACCAGCTGAGACCTTCACTCCAATCCAGACCAGGGAACCGGGGGAGGATCCTGCCCCACACAAGGGCAAAGACACTATAAGAGGAAGTTTTTTTCTCTCATTTAAGCCAGCAAATGTTCACAATGCTGCAGCACTCATCTCTGGACAATAGCTCTTGCTCCCTCCCTGCATGGGAAGGTGCCAGGAGCTCAGGGTTGGGAAGAGGTCTGAGTGTTGGGAGGTGGGAAATGTGTTGATTTTTTAGTATTTATTACTTAAATCTAACCTTTCCTTCATAGAATCATAGAATATCAGGGTTGGAAGGGACCTCAGGAGGTCATATAGTCCAACCTCCTGTTCAAAGCAGGACCAATCCCCAACTTCCACGGATCCTATTTTCCTGCTCCCCATAAAGTTCTCCTTTGTTATACTGTTTTTTTGGGATGTGCCATTCTGTTGCTGGGGGTTGTGCTGATATACTTTTTTTTTGTGTGCTGGGTTTTCTGGTCCTTGCCAACAGTGGAAGCATTATTCATTTCCTCAAGAGATAGAACCTGTTTGTGGCTTGGGCACTGAGAGGAGTCACCTTGGGTGGAGACACCGGGCATCACAAAAAAGAACCCAGGACCCAACCCATATGAGGAGAGAAGAGAAGCCACTCCAAGCACCAGGCAGGAGATTAGAGCCACACCTCAGGGGATGGCTCCAGAAATATTATAGGAAACAAATGATAGGATATTCCCAGAGCAGCAACAATTAAAGTCATCACAAACTGCTTTCAATCCGTATCTCTTCCCCCACCCCTTCCTTAGGAATAAATCTGACCCATATTAACTATGTGTATCATGGACTGACTCATTACTTACTTCATTTTGATGCTGGTGTAATTCCACTGAAAGCAATGGATCAACACAAATTTACACAATAGTTATTTTGAATGTTTGTATTGTAGTAGCACTTGCATGCCTCTGTCCTTGTTTGCCAGACATTGTGCAAACATGTAGCAAAGACACCAAAGAACTTACAAGCTATATATAAATCTAGAGAACATAGGTAGATATAACACCAGCTGAGGATCTGACCAAACAATCATTGAACCTATTCCTATATACAACATCTAAGGACATGACCCAGTTATGTTATACTTGTGTAACATGGAGCTATTCCAATTTTCCCCAGCTGTGGATCTCATCCAATTAGAGCAAACAGTGTAATGTGAATTAATATCACTTGAAGATCTGATCCGGTGGGTTTACACTAGTGTAAAATTTCAGTAACACAGGAATGAATCAAGGTTATTATTTCACAGGACAAAACTATTTAAAAGAACAACAACAACCCCCCCCCCCCAACAAACAAACAAAGAAAGAAAAAGCCAAACCCAAGATGTTCTTCAGAGATTTAAAATGTATAATTTTTTTTCCACTGGTGAGAAAGTGACATTTTGTTTTTCCTCAAGTTAAAAAAATAATAAAATAAAATCTAGAACACTTGTTGGGTTTTGCTTTCATGACAAATTGGCTCTGACAAATCCATGCCACATTACCATCCTTGATTGCTCTGATAGAACTCATTTTCATCTCCTGTTCCTCTAATTACATGAAAATTGCATACTCTTTATGCATGACACATTTTCCGCAGCTTTAGAAAAAGGTTGTGAAAGGGGGAAAAAAAGAAAACATTTATCAGTTTCTTTTCCCCATTCATAGCGACAATATATCATCCACACGGCGATCAATCCACCTTTATATGCCACTTTCCTGCCCTATTGTTGTAACCAAAAAGGGAACTGGATGAAAAAATATGTTTTTCGTTTGTTTTCTTGTTTGTATTTTTCCTAGTGCTTAAGAATGGAGACGCACTTGTCATTGGTCTGTTTTTTCACTTCTCCCTCCCACACAAGCTTTCCATCATTTCAATTTCCAAAGCCTAGATGAATGATACAAAGCAGAACTAAGTGGAATGGAAAAGACCAACTTTGAACAATTGCGCTTCTCATCCTGTTGCCCTCCCAGCCCCCCCTCCCCCGCCATGTTGTACTGAAGATTTATTTTAATAGTCAGATGAAAAGTGGAAATCACAGCCACTGCTGTAGTGCATTAAAATGTGCACACAGAGAATAAATCAATTACACGTACTGGGATAAATTAGCTGCCATATTTGGGTTTTTTAGTTGTTTGTTTTTGCTGTGAAAAAGAGAGAAAAAATAACTAAGAATAATTGTAGTGAGAGTGTATTTAACCTGAATGGGATTCTGGCTGATGGACATATTTTCATCTCCCAAAGGTGGTGAGTGATATATGTTCTTCCTCTATCTTGGATCATGATTGTGAAATGGATCCCACGCAGCCAGACCCCCAGGCAGTGTGTCACAAGTCCTAGGCACTACTGCAGTCCCACTTAAATATATTTTGAGGCTCTATATGATATTTAAGTGGCTCCTAGTTCTTAAACTGCCCCTTTGCTTGGGAGACAGTTTCACTTTTTTTATAAAACAGCTCCTCAAGGCTCCTCTTCATCAAATTATTTAACCATGTAATTTGGAGGATACAGATAATCCCATTGATTTCTATGGACTATCTGTCTGCTTAAAGGTAAGCACGTGCTAAAAGTGCCTTGCTGAATCAGGGCCTAAAAGACACCTTGGATACTCTGTACATTCAGTTCAGCCACAAACTGAAGCAAAGAATGACATTGGGCTTTCTGTAGGGCTAAAGAAAAGGTAGATCATTGGAAAATCCTCTGTATTTTTTTTTCCTTGGCCATCTCGGTACCTGAACAAATTGCAGAGACAAAAGCTTTCCAGACAGAGCAAATGAACGTGCATGCCAGTGCTGGCTGACAGTGCAAGCACCTGGATTCAGCCTGACACTTTGAAAAGCCTAGTAACCACCTCACAATGATATTTGTTTTAAGAAGGACACTTTCACATGGGGGAAACGCCTGACTAATGGACAAAAGCTTCCGTTGATTCAGGCCCAGAATTTTTAAGAAAGAGAGGGGGAGACCTTTTGCATAGAATTCAGATCAGTAGAAATGTTTCCATGAGTAAAAACAACAATAAATGCCATTCAACAGAGCATTTGGATTTCAACATTCCCCAGCACTGCACAACACAAACATCCCTGTACTCTTTTAGCACTGGGAGAGACAGAAAATGAAACTGATTAGAAATATATGGGGAAAAAAAGGCATAAGTGCCAATTAACAAGGCTCCATGTACAGGACCATGGAGAGCTTCTGAGATCTGTTCTTTATTTATATCTCAAAACATTGCTTTATTTATATCTCAAAATATTGCTTTATTTATATCTCAAAACATAGTAAAAGAAATTTAACCCCAAGCAAGCATCTAGCAGTATTCTCAGCTAACCTATGCAAACATGTTCTTATTACTGTTACCATCTTCTTCCCTCACCTGTTCTTACACCTGCTTGTTACACCTGATCTTAACTTTGCCCCTGATCATGTGTAACATTGAGGGAAGTTATCACAGGTAATAAAGTCATTGCAAGGCAATTAATCCAATTTCACTCCGTCCCCTACAAATCTTTTTTCTCTGTGTAACTTGTTCAGGTGTTGAGGTGGCCAACAGAAAAGAACATTGTTATTCATTTGAGTACAGTTATGCACATTGCATTTTTTCAGGATTGGGGAACTAAGACTAGCAGAGACTGTCTCTCACTCTACAATTATAGAATCATAGAATATCTCAGGGTTGCAAGGGACCTCAGGAGGTCATCTAGTCCAACCCCCTGCTGAAAGCAGGAAAAATCCCCAATTCAATCATCCCAGCCAAGGCTTTGTCAAGCTGGGCCTTAAAAACCTCTAAGGAAGGAGATTCTACCACCTCCCTAGGTAACCCATTCCAATGCTTCATCACCTTCCTAGTGGAAAGGTTTTTTCCTAATATCCAACCTAAACTTCCCCCACTGCAACTTGAGACCATTACTCCTTGTTCTGTCATCTAGTACCACTGAGAACAGTCTAGATCCATCCTCTTTGGAACCCTTTCAGGTAGTTGAAAGCAGCTATCAAATCCCCCTTCACTCTTCTCTTCTGCAGACTAAACAATCCCACTCTATATACAATACATTGAAGACAATGTGATTTTTTGCCATTGTTTTCAGTGAACCCAGGATTTTGCCCTATATTTGTGTATAATGGATCCCCAATCCCAGCCAAGCTGGTACATGGTAGCCATAGTACAAATTAGAAATAATAATGAATCCCCCTGTTTTCCTTGTTTAAAATGTGTGAAATAGAAGACAGAAATAGTAAGTATAGGGCATGTTGAGAAGAAACCGTTTGTGGTAATCTACCCCACATAAGCTTGCTGTGCATTAAGAGTCTATATGGACTGTGCTGCCTCACGCACAGTATATATGGGTCTGCACTAGACAATTCATATCAGAAAATGTCTTACTAATGACACCTTATTCATTTTATTCTCCTTTAAAGAACACTGTAGTCATCCAATCAAGGAACACAAACAGTATCATGTGATTTAGCTGTGACCTGGTGGACAGGGCCCTGGACTGGAACTTGAGAGCCCCTAGCTCTAGTCCCAGCTCTGCTACTGATCTGCTGAGTGACCCTGAGCAAACTCACTTCACTGTTCTGTGCCTCAGTTTCCCCAGCTGTAAAATGCAGCTAACAATATTAACCTCTTTTGTAAAAGGCTCTAAGATCTACTGATCAAAAGGGCTATATAAGAACTAGGTATTATTAGAACATGAAGAAACATATAGCATTAATAAGAGATATTTCTCAACTGGGGTAAAACATGGCTTGTTGTTTAATATACTAACTCATATATTCAACCTGTTTTAGAATCCTAGTGTACACAGGGTGAGTTGCATTATAACGTGTGTTAGGTAGTTGCCTCAATCCCCAAGCTTCCTTTGGGGAATGCCAATTATTTACAGTAAACTCCTGTCCTCAGGGAACATCCTACAGGGTAGGAAGCAACACTGGTTCTTTAATACGTACATAGAGGAGAAAATGAAAAGCCTGATGAGCTGAGTGGTGCGTGTATCATTTGTCTGACTTGAAAGAAAATATACAATTGTGCCAATTAAGAGGAATTACATAGTGAGAGACACATGGGCTTGTAATTAGAAATAAGAGAATGAATTGAGGAAATAAAAATATGAAAAAGAAAAACCTCTGAGGCCTGGTAGCCTGTGAATTTTTAATACTGGGGTGGACAAAACTCTCAGGATCATAGTGCAGGAAATAATCTGACCTCTTCTGGGATGGGAGTATGTGGAAGGGACAATACGGCCTAATAGAGCTCTTCCATCTGTTCATCTCCACTGTCTCTGTGCTGATGGGAGACCGGAAATGTTGTGTTTCTGCTGCTGGAAAGTGAGGAGGCCACATTACGGGATTCTGCCCCCTTCGCATGCTGCAGAGCCGAGCTCAATGGCAGAGGTCTGGATGAAAACTTTGGGAGCCTTGCAAGAGGCTCGGGGAAGTAGCAGAGGCCTTGCCAATGGGTGTGCAAACTAAGCAGATCCACTGGCACATAACCCCATATCGAAGGAGGAGTGGGAGATGATGCAGCCACTTAGGGAGTAACCATGAGCTGGGTGATGAACTCTGAAAGGTTATACCAGTGCTTTGTCCTCTTCTTCTGGGTTGAGGGAGGGAGGGCGGACTCTGATCACCCAGACCCTTGTGCCATTCCAAATATATGTCCTGTTGACTCCAGCTTGGCACAAGGAGGGTGGTTTTGGTCTTGTGACTCAGTTTCAGGAGCAACACTAGTTCTGGAGAAATCATTCAGGAACCTGGCAAGAGATGAGGTCAGACTCTTTCGGTGACCCAACTTGCCATATGCTGAGTGAAAGGTGCAAATTTCTGCCCTTTAGATTCAGGTATGAATATATTAAGGATGCATCACACAGATAGGAAATGACTAGAACCGGGGAGTTTATCTATCAAAACCTTCCTGTCAAGTCAGCTCTTACTTTACTTACTTACTTTACTTAAAATACCTGCAAGCTTCAGGAGAACTTAAAAAACAATTGGAAAGAAATAAGAACAAACAAGCCATATCATTTCATTTAAATAAAAATCTTTTAATTTCTGATGAAAAATTTCTCTGCTGAAAAATGCCACTTCCGTTGACCTCCAATTATTTGTGACTTTAACACAATGCTTTTGGCCTCAAAAATGTAGGAAGCAGAGAAAGCCACCTTTCATTGTCATTCAGAGTGGCAAGTCATAGTCATTTCTGATGATAATGAATTATAGAATCATGGAATATCAGGATTGGAAGGGACCTCAGGAGGTCATCTAGTCCAACCCCTTGCTCAAGCAGGACCTAATCCCCAAGTAAATCATCCCAGCCAGGGCTTTGTCAAGCCTGACCTTAAAAATCTCTAAGGAAATAGAGTCCACCACCTACCTAGTAACTCATTTTAGCGCTTCACCATCCTCCTAGTGAAAAAGTTTATCCTAATATCCAACCTAAACTTCCCCCACTGGTCCAGGGAAGGAGCATGATGACATTCCCACACAGGACTATATAACACCATTTGAAGCTGGGCTTTGGATCTAGCCTGCAGGAAACAGGAATGTTCCATCCCCTTCTGTTCAGGTGGGCAAGATGTGGGCCATCTCTTGGTTGGGTAGCTGTCGTAAATGGTAGAGACCAGCAGTCAGTTACTACCCACTGGGACAGGGGGTTTGCAGGGAGGGAAGTGTGGCTGCCTGGAATGCTCTGAGGAGACACAGGACTGTGTTGCCCCTTTCTATGGGCCAGATCCACAAAGGGACTTAGGTACCCAGCTATCACTTTAGGTTCCTATAACCAACATTTAGGCATCAGTGAGATCCTCAAAACCCCTATTCAACTGCTGCCTAATGAATTTAGATACCTATACCTTTCCACCATTGAAGTCCCCTAGGCTCTTAAGTTTCTGCCAGCAAACATACACACAGCTGTCTCAGTCTAGACACCTGAATGCCTATTTCACCCTTCAGCCACAGAGGGATCCTTAAACTAGATGTTCCCCCACCTATCCCACCTATGGGGCCTAATCTGGCAGGTGTTCTCAGGGCATGTCTAGACCCAAACAAAATCACCAGAGGAGGAGACTGGTGGTGGTGGTGCTCCCTGAAAACTTTTAATCCATCGGTTAAACCCTCACTCAAGATGTTGGACACCCACATTCAATATTCCTCTCTGCCTGGCGTGGAGGACAGATTTGAAACTGGGTCTTCCCTCTGACAGAGGCAGGCCCTAGCAACTGGTCTATAGACTCTCTCACACCTGCTCTTTGGCTCAATACCTATTTGTCTGCTACCAGCCTGACTCCAGTTTACATTCTTGAACACTCAGGGTCAACCCAGACTAGATGTCCTGAATCCTGGCCCTCTTTCTCCAGAGCCATTTCCTACTACGCTCACCACATTTGAAAAGGGGAGCAAAAATTTCAAAGGGTAGGATCCCAAAGTTAGCCACTTGTGGCCTGGCTTTCAAAAGAGCCCACTAATATTGAGTGCCAGGGGAGTTGGGCACACAGTTTAAAGACACCTTGGCATCCAAAACTTAAACCCCCCCCCCCCCCCCCCCCCATATTATGCTATGCCTGAAAATGTAGGCCTATCTCACTTGCCTTCAGCCTTCAGAGACAATCACTGACAAAGCTGTGATTAAAATATAGAATTTCAACGTCCCAGATCCTGTCTGCAGGCCATTAGACAATTTTGACACCAGAGGATTCTTGACTATGCTAGATTACTTAGCAGGCTCCCTTAAAATGTTGAATTTCTATGCCTTTATCAGCACATAAAGGACAAGTGTCATCAAAGTGAACATGACTTATTTACTTTACTTCTTTGGGTGTAAGAACCTGTTGAATTTTTGAAGGCATTAGGCTGAAGTGGCTGTATATTAAAAAGCAAACAGAATGAAAAAGAAAGGATCATTCCATTTGCAGGTATAGCCAAGAACGAGAATTAATGTCTGAGGCCTAATGAAGCTCACATGCCCTGAAGTGAAGTCACTTGTTCAGCAGACCCATATGGCTGAAAGACTATTTAAGGCATTATTTATTATTTTGTTCTATATTTTATGCTTACAGCACTGGCAGTAAATAAACACGCTCAAGAAGAAACCACTACTTAACGAGGGGTAGATGAGATTGAATGTGACTATTCCAGACCTGTACAAGAGGCATTGGCCCATTAAATGAATGTGTAGAGCTACTTCTTAATGTGTTAGCCAAGTAATCAATTTCTGAAAATAGCAAATAATTTAAAAATAGCTCTGCTGATCTGAACCAGTACTGTCAGCAGACCAGTCATGTCTACTGTACCTACCTATACCCTTAATCAATCAGTGCTGGTCTTTCTTTCTTTCTTTCTTTCTTTCTTTCTTTCTTTCTTTCTTTCTTTCTTTCTTTCTTTCTTTCTTTCTTTCTTTCTTTCTTTCTTTCTTTCTTTCTTTCTTTCTTTCTTTCTTTCTTTCCCCAGTAGAATTCAGTGGTCAGCCAGTCGCCACAAATAAACATCTTAAGCTTTAAAGTTCAGTGAGCTTCATAGTCTTTTCACCCATTGGAGTGGGTGTACGGGGAAATCTGTGCAGTGGTTACAGCAGGAGATTGAGAGTTGAGACTCTGGGGGCCTATTCATGGTTTTGTTGTTGTCTTGCTGTATGACCTTAAGCAAGTCATTTAACCTCTCTGTGCCTGAGTTTACCCAGCTATAAGTGGGGTCGTCCCAGAGGTCTTATGATTTTTAGGCATTTATGCCTAAATTACCCATTTTTGTGGTACCTAACTAGAACGACTTAGAGACATGCAAAAATCTGAGGCCACTTCAGAAAATGTTGTCTTTAATGTCTGTAAAGTGCGTTGAGATTTGCAATCATGGAGAATTTATTTCAATAACTGCACAGATTTCAGAGCTTTTAGCTTGGTTTGGGGACTTGGTGTCTGATCCCTGGACTAATCAGGGTCTTTCCCAGAAGGTTTCTTCACTGAGGTAAAGACTTCTATTGTTTTTGTGTCTTTTGGTGAGCCCAGGCCCACGCGCTCCACTGGACTCTCCACCTTGAGGAACTAAGCAGCTGCCTCCCTGGATCACTTCCTACCTAAGAGCTGTTTTCTCCCACGACAAATTAAAGAACCACAAATAAAGTTTCTGACCTTTGCATTCAGTCACCAGTCTCTCTTTTGCAGGCTTTATCAGATCTGTGTTGTCAGCAACAAGAATTCTTCCCCAGAACCTCCCATCCAGTGGCTGCCCCCTCTTAGTTGCTCCACTTCTCTTTTTAAACACCACCTCCAGCATGTGCAGGCTTCGAAGGGCTGGCAGGGTGGGGCCAGCTGGGCCCAGAGCTTCTCCTTAACGTCTTGTGGTCCAGTGTGGGATTTGTGTACCCCATCACACACCCCAAAGGCATCATTCTCCACTATTTAGGTTATCACATGACTGCCCTCTTGCCAGTTACTTGGGGAAGGAAAGCACTTTCAAGAGGCTTAAGAAAAAAAAATTCTATTTGCCCAATATTCAAGATGAGGTAAAGGAGCAGTGTAGGACATGACTGATGTCAGACATGGAGGACGCCTACCGTTCTCTGCAAGGCTCCATTTGAGCCTTTACTTGTAATTCAAGAAGCATTCCACAGGGTTACCCTGGATATCCTAGAACCATTTCCCAGGTCATCCTGAAAATGAGGAAATGTACACATTAGTTGTGGTCACCCTGTCAAATGTGGAAGTTGGGACAGTTGCAGGCACACAGTTCGCTATATTCAGCAGTGTGTGTTTCCTGAAAGAAAACCTATCAGATAGAAGCTCATATTGTATGTCCCTGATAGTGAACTGTGTATAAAACAGTTAAAGTCTGCCCCTTACCACCCAGAGACAAAGAGTCTACTGGGAACATTCAATGCTAATTATATATATGTACAGAAAAGATGGAGATTGGGATTTGTTATTTTCCTATCAATTATTTACTTACGGGGAAGAACCCTCCTTTATGGAAGAATGCTCAGAGGCCCTCTAGACACCTGGGTGCTGAACTCTGTATCTAGGAAGGGGCCCATAACTGAATATGTAACCACATTTAGAGAGCATTTAAAATCCATGATGGATTTTGTGCAGCAGAATCTTCAGAAGAGCCCGGATCCACCGGAGGAGTGGTCCAACAGAAATACCTGTGAAAGACCATTTGATGTGGAAGACTTGGTGTTAATTCCATTCCCAGTAAAGACACACAACATTCAAAACTCTTAGGCTTGAGGAAAGGGTTAAAGAAGTTACTTACAATGTACAGAAACCCCTCACTGCGGGCGACCCACCAACTGGATACATAAAGAGACTAAATGCTTATCACAACAGTGAGGCTGTTATAAATATGCTGTACGGGTGAGGACTGCCTCACAGCCTCCCTAATAAATTTGGTGGCTGAGAGTCATGGGGAAACTTCGCTGAAAAGCCTTGTTATATGTAAAAGGTTAACCCGGGAGGAAAGATTAGAAATTGTGGCTGTGTTGGAAGGCTATCAGCAGGTGATTTTTTAACAAGCCAGGTTGGATTAACAGAACGATCCATAAAATCAACACATGCAGGTCCAACACGAGCATCCAGTGGAGCCTATAGAACAGTGCTTGAGAGGATATTACAGAGTCCCATGGCCCCTGTGTATCCCCAGTTGTACCCAAAAAGGATGGCTCAATAAGATTCTGCAGTGACTATAGAAAACTTAATGCTGTCACAGTACCCAGTCCTTACCCTACAACCAAGATTGATGATATAATGGACGTGCTAGGCAGTGCATAATTCATGAGCACTTTAGATCTTACCAAGCGATACTGGCAAATCCCTTTAGATAATGAGGCATAGAAAAAAAAATCTACCTTCATAACTGTTTCAGGTCTTTATGGACTAATCAATGCAGGAACCACATTTCAGAGGCTTGTTAACTAAGTGCTACATGGAGTAGGAGACTTTGCTCCAGCTTGTATAGATATTGCCATTTTTAGCAGCACTTGGCAAGATCAAAAAAAATAATCATGTGGTGACTGCGTTGCAAAGACTCAAAATGCAGGTTTGATGAGTAAAGTGTCAAAATGCAAAACAGGAGCAGTCCTGGGGGCGGGGGGGGGGGAGATAAAATTCATTCCCTAAAGGTGGAATCTATTATCCAGTGGCCTATATGCCAAACTAAAACACAATCACAGTGTTTCATAAGTGTGGCAGATTATTATAACAGAGATTTGTAGAGGATTTTAGTGATATTGTGCCAGCTATCAGACCTCTGTCAAAAGGAATAAACCAGACAAAGTGATCGTGATTGATACTTGTCAAAAGGGTGTTGATAAAGTAAAAAACAATTCTGTCCAAAAAGCCAGTTGTAGGAAACCCTATTTTAATAAAGTGTTCAAGCTGTGTGCAGGGGTCACTCTAATGCAAACAGGGGAGAGCACCATCACATTGCATTCTTAAGTAAAAAAAACGACTCCAGTTGAACAAAACTACTCTGTCACAAAGAGGAAAAGAGACCTATGTGATTGGGTGGATGGTTAAACAATTACAACATGACCTGTTCAACAGAAATGTACAGGTGTTAACAGTTCCCTCCCCATTGATATGGTTGCACAGGACCAAAGGAACCACCTCAAATCTGTTGTGCTGGAGCAGAGATGATTTAGTTGGGGTTGGTCCTACTTTGAGCGGGGGGTTGGACTAGATGACCTCCTGAGGTCCCTTCCAACCCCGATGTTCTATGATTCTATCATAGTGCTGCTGGAATCTGAGATGGAGATTGTGCGGATCAAAGGGAAAGGAAATATGGCAGCTGACCCCCTGTCCACAAAAGAGAACCCAGAACTGACACCTAAGGAATAGCCAGAGGAAAGCCCTCCTGCATCATTCTCAGGGAGGAGGTGTGACACAGAGACCATCTTGACAAAGGGTTCCTTGTTCTTTGTAAACATCCCTTACCCCAGACTGACAAACTCACCACACCAACCACATTTCTTACAGGATATTTATCCAAGAAGAGGAGAATATAAGGTACCTACAAAAAGCTTGTGACTTGTCAAGTTTCATAATCATTTTGAGAGTGATCTATGGGTAATATTGAAGGAATAATGTAATGCAAGTGCTCACAAGTAGTGTGTATTGGGTGCAGCAGATTTGGAATATCTGTGACTAAAGGGCTGGGTGTGTCTCCTGTTAACCTACAAGGCAAAGGAGGGGCTGGCATAGCCCAGAGGAAAGTAATTGAGTGCCGAAAGACTGGTGATGTAAGAACCTGACACCCAGACAGGCATAGGCACATTCTGGAGACAAGGGGTAACAAGGTGACTAACAGTCCTGGATACCCTAAGGACCATCACATCAACATCATGTGAAATGATTGGTATCTAAGTAACTGTACTTCTGTAACTGGAATCCAAGTGCATTTATGCCTTTTACCCTTGTACAAAAGAACAAGACTGAACCTGAGATGAGTCATGGCATGTCTACACTAACCGGGGAGAGTAAGTGCATCGACACTGTGGTGATCGATGCATCAGGGGTCGATTTAGCGGGTCTAGTGAAGATTTGCTAAATCGATCGTAGATCGCTATCCTGTCAACTCCAGTACTGCACTGGAACGAGAAGTATAACGTAAATTGACAGGAGAGTGTCTCCCGTCGATCCAGTGCAGTGTAGACACCACAGTAAGTTTACCTAAGCTAAATTCTTCACATAGCTGGAGTTGCATAATTAAGGTTAACTTACCCCGTCGTGTAGACAAGGTCTCAGGATGGGTCAAAATCCAAGCTCCATTGAAACCCAGTGACACAAATCCCAGGGAACAAGTGTCGGTCCTTTCACGAAGTAGCATTGAGCCAAAACCTCCAAAACAACAAAAAAACAGCAGCTCGCCATTTCTAGCTTCCAAGCTACTAAATCTATGATAGTCACAGGACGCATGGGTGAGGGGGGAATATTCACTTAGATGTTCCAGAGAAAACCTTACAGAAAAACCAGGGAGAGTCTGAGTTAAATTTGGTCATCTTCTGTGCTCACCTACATCCCTATAGCAAGAGCAAGGAGCCCTTGGAAACAGTGTACATTGGGGGATGCAGGCACTGGGCCCTGTGTGAGACCCTGGGCAGGAAGCCAGGCCACGGCCCCGCCTCTTGTTCCCAATCAGACAACAAAGTGGGCCAGGCGTAGTGCTTGAAGCATGGAAACTTCTGTTACGTGCATTGCCTCTTTCTGCAGGCCAGGGCTTAGTGACACAAGTGAGCCCATAATGTTTTAAGCCTGTTCTGAAGATGTTAATTCTTTACAAGCATGATTTATTAACAAGCCTTGCATGAAGCATTAACAAGCCTTGGGTTGATTTCAGTTTTAGAACTGGGTTGTGAGCGAGGAAGGAGTTTTCTCCCTCATCCGGCGGGTGGATGTACAACTTAGTAATGCATCTTCACAGTTGCATCTTCTAGCAAACTCCCAGTGTCTTCTGGCCGCAAGATATCCAGATGCCTTCTCTACTGGATCCTCTCAGCCATCTTTGAAATACAAATAACTCTTACTGAGTTACAAATAACTCTAACTGAGTACAGAACTCTGGTTCTGGCTACTGCTTCCTAATTTCTCCATTTCTAAAAGGGCTAAGAGTTTTTGCTCTGCCATCTCCATTATGTTTCACTTTGTTGGTTGCTAAGCAGTCCCTTGTTGCTAAGTAGGGTATGAGCACTTAATTTACTACATTCTTTTTTCTCGTACCAGATTTTAGAAATTGCAGCTCCTGTTTAATCAATGTGTAAATGCATGCTTTTGATGTATTTTTCCTAAGAGCAATATTTTGATCATTCTTAATGATACTTAATGAAGTCACCGCATGATTTCTGATTGTACCTAATTGAAGCTTGTGACTTGCATTTCAATGTTATCATCTTACAGTTTTATGTCTATCTGATGAATCTTCATAAGGGCCCAAATAAATTAGGAAATATACAAAATTGATGAGTTTCATGCCACAAAATCTTCTGGTAATATGTTTTCTTTTTCATCAATGTAGACCAAAAGTCACATCTTACAGGGTACATACCTTGGGTAGAGGATTCACTGAATTTTAGGATGGAGAGAACACTAGGGTCCAAATTGTCAAATGTATTTAGATGCCTAACTCCCATGCAATTGTAGAGATCCAAAGATAAAAGGAAGATCCTGCCATGAAGAACTTGCAAACTAAAGGCCTGACCTTTAGTCTTATAAAGTGTTTACATGGCTTCTGTGCAGTCTACTGGTCTTTTAAAGTAACAGGGGCTTGCAGAATTGAGGCCTTAAAGTACAAGCTCTATGCACCATAGTATTTGTCCTGCTTAGAAAGCATGCATTATGCCATCTCTTTCAGCGAGAGATTCCCCAGTAAGAGATGTGTTCTAACAGTTCCATTTTCATTGTGGGCACCCCAGTCAAACATAACTAAAAGCATTTTGTGCGGGCAGAAACACTGATTCACAGATCTGGAACATTACCAGTCAGAAAGCCCCCCAAACAACACCTTTTTAGGTCAAATTGGGGAAACTGGACATCGTGTTAAAGAGACCATGGTCTAGGCGATCTTATTGCAGCTCAAGGGAATATCGACTTTTCAGATGACATATGATACGACCTTGAACTCCCAGCATTTACATATGTATTTATTCAAAATTTATTCTAAAAGAAGCTCCCACCTAAGACCACTGATACACTGCACACACATATAGGTCCCTGATAGCTGCACTTGGCTTCATAAATCTGGACACTTACGTGTGCCTGGAATCCCTATTCACTTCAAGGGCACAAGAATTCACCTGCACAGGTACAATCGGAGGATTGAGATCACCCTTTGAAGAGTCAGAACCTTAACATTATATTACAGTGTGATCATTCCCTCCCCTTTTAGTTTTGTTTTCCTAGGGTGAAAGAGGGCACTCGTTTTATTAACAAAACTGGAGAACTGGCTTTGAACAGACAACGTGATTTCAATAATAATAAAAGCATAGGGGAACTAAATTAGTGTGGCTGTAAAGGCTAATGTGTTATGACTGGTTTGGCATATCTGCATTGCATACACTCTACCTGTGGAGCTGATGGGATATATGATATGGTGTTATAAGATACATCAAATGTTCCACGTAAAGGAAAGAATTATGGTTCTCATTTTTTTGCTACATGAAAAATAATTAAAAGAATAAAAAATAGAGTATGGCAATTATACACTTGGGTAACTGGGGGGAAGGTTTTCAAAACCATTGAATGTTATGTCTACAATGCAAGTAAAAGGTGTGTTCTTAACGCAGGCTACCTAATAGCTGCAAATCAGATTAGCAACTCATATTCAACCTCCAGTTGCCCTACAGATTTTAACTCAAGCGGCTAGTTCAAGTTAAAAACGAAGATGCCGTGTCTTCACTGCTATTTTAACCCAAGTTAGCTAATGCAGGTTAGCTAACCCGAGTTAAGAACTCAGCTTTTACCTTCAGTGTAGATATACCCTTAGGTCTACACTACAAAGTTAGGAAGGCCAATATACAAGTTAGTGAAAGTTAGTGAAGCCCAATATACAAAGTTGTATATAGGAAGGCCAATATACAAAGTTAGTGAAGCCCAATATACAAACTTGGAATGATTCCAGATGGGAGTGTTTTGTTATTCCTGGATTGCCTTTCAGTCGGTATAACGTACTCAGTGTTGTCTGTCCTATTTCCACAGAAAGATAAAAACAACATAATGAGGCCAAACTAAACTTAGATCCTATGCGGGCCCACTGTAGACAATAGGGTTACATCGGGAGTGAGCAGGGGTAAAAATTATTCACCCAATGTCCTTGAGATCAGAATATGACCAACTTTAGGGACTGAACTGACATTGGCAGAGAGATGTTTTTCCATCTCTAATGTCTACAATTATAAGAATTTAATGTATTTTCCCATCTGTAATGCAGTCAAAATGAGAAGAACAATTAAAGATTGAATTCTTGTTATCATTATCATTCCAAACATTTTCAACTCATTGCCTAATCAGCCCACTTCTTGCCTGAGATCGTCAAACACCTAAGCAATCTATTACTCTTCCTTACTGTGCTAATGCTCGCTCTCCAGATATACAGCATCAGCAAAAGCCTTGGGTGATGTGAATCATTTGTTCTAACTCATGCATGGACAGTGTATGAATAGAAGACTAAAGTGTTTTGATACTGTTCATCAGAAATTCAAGTGATGCCCAGAAAAGCAAATGAGTAAAAATGTGGTATAGTATGTTATCTACAAACACTGGCCAACACACATTTCATTCTGTTAATCCATTAGCCAAAGTTTGGGTGGCATTTAGATTGGAGGGTGCATTTGAGTGTTTTAACAGGGGAGGAGAAAGGGATCAAAAGCTTGTTATATGCTCAATCCTAAAGCCTTTTTACCTGTTATTCTTCTTTTGACTTCAGTGGGAATCACACCAGAAAGACTAAATCAGAAAAAATGATAGGAGAACAACGTGATCTCATGCCCCTGGGTGTTGTTAGATTTCTTCCTTGATTCACAGCCCAGAAAAGGTAGTGTAATATGCCACACCAGCTACACAGTTTGGCTCATTAGTATATCTTGGCCCCAAAGCTTTTCTGAAGAAAATTAAGTTTTCTTATGTTCTGAGCCAAAGTCTACTAGAAAATGCTTAATTGAAGACCTTGAAACTAATTTCTTTGACTTAAAAGTACCTCAAGCCTCCTTTCTGCTTCTCCTGTCACCTTTTGCACTGCCTATGCAATGCCATGCAGCTGACACCGACTAGTTTTGATATTTCCTATCGGTGCTTCTAATGCTTACACAGCTTGTAACTCTATCTTCCTCTGGCCCAGCATGTCCCTCCCTGATCATATGACCGGCCAGCAAAGAAAAAGGGATGTAAATAATTGCTGCTACTTCTTCCCCTCCAGCCCCAGCCTGTCCACCAATCTGAAGGAAAATAAATACATAAAATGGTTATACTGGTTCATACCAATGGTCCATCTAGCCCAGGATCCTGTCTAACAGAGGTAACAAAGAGTCCTGTGGCACCTTAAAGACTAACTAAAGTATTGAAGCATCTTCAATACTTTAGTTATTCTTTAAGGTGCCACAGGACTCTTTGTTACCTCTGCTATTCCAACTAACAATGCCAAAGGTTTCAGAGGGAATGAACAGAACTGGGCAATTTCAAGTGATCCAACCCTCCTTGCTTAGTTCTAGCTTCTGGCAGTTGGAGGTTCAGAGTAACCCAGAGAATGAAGTTACACATCCCGGATCATCTTGGCTAATAGCCATTGATGGACCTCTCCATGAATGTATTTAATTCTTTTTTTGAACCCAGTAATACTTTTGGCCTTCACAACATCCTCTGGCAAGAAGTTCAACAAGTTGACTGTGCATTATGTGAAATAATACTTCATCAGGTGATCTCTAGTTCTTGTGTTATGTGAAGAGTAAATAACACTTCCCTATTCACTTTCTCCACACCACTCACGATTGTATAGACCTCTATCATATTCCCCCTTACTCATCTTTTTTTCTAAACTGACTATCCCAGTCTTTTTAATCTTTCCTCATATGGAAGCTGTTCCATACCCCTTCTAATTTCTGTGGTCCTTCTTTGTACCTTTTTCAATTATAATACATCTTTTCTGCGATGAGGCAATGATAACTGCACACAGTATTCAAGATGTGTGTGTAATATGGATTTATATTGTAGCACTATGATGTTTTTTCTGATTTATAATCTCTCTCTTTCCTAATGGTTCTAACATCGTTATCTGTTTTTGACTGCCACTGCATATTGAGCAGATATTTTCAGAGAACTATCCACCATGTCTCCAAGTTCTCATTCCTGAGTGGTAATAGCTAACATAGACCCCACCATTTTGTATGTGTAATCGGGATTATTATTTTTTAATATGCATTACTTTGCATTTATCAACATTAAATGTCGTCTGCCATTTTGCCACCCAGTTTTGTGAGATCCCTTCATGACTCTTTGCAATCAGTTTTGGAATTAATTTTCAAGAGTAATTTTGTATCATCTGCAAATGTTGCCACCTCATTATTTATCCCTTTTCCCCATCTCCTTTATGAATATGTTGAACAATACTCCTCCCAGTACATATCCCTGGGGGACACTGATATTTACCTATCTCCATTCTGAAAACTGACCCATTTATTCCTACCCTTTTAACCAGTTACTGATCAATGAGAGGAAGTTTCCTCTTGTCCCATGATTTTCTCATGGGATCAGAGCCTTTGGTGGGGGGCTTTCTGAAAGTACAAGCACATTATATCCACTGGATCACCCTTGTCCACATGTTCATTGACACCCTCAAAGGATTCTAATAGATTAGTGAGGCATGATTTCCCTTTACAATA
This sequence comes from Sternotherus odoratus, assembly GCA_032164245.1. Classification (NCBI taxonomy): domain Eukaryota; kingdom Metazoa; phylum Chordata; order Testudines; family Kinosternidae; genus Sternotherus; species Sternotherus odoratus. The sequence goes on from JAVMKO010000007.1 coordinate 100,071,380, forward strand.
GTCATGTTAACTTTTCCCCAACACATTGTGTTTCTTTTATATATCTCATAATTTTGTTTTTTACTATAGTTTCCATCAATTTTCTTGGTACTGAAATGAGGGTTACTGCTGTGCAATAACCAGGATCACCTTTGGAGCCTTTTAAAAAATAGGCTTTATATTAGCTACCCTCCAGTCATCTGGTACACAGGCTAATTTAAGTGAGAGGTTACATACCATAGTTACAGATTTCAGAGTAGCCGCCATGTTAGTCTGTATCTTCAAAAACAATGAAGAATCCTTGTGGCAAGACTAACAAATTTATTTGAAAATAAGCTTTTGTGGGCTACAGTCTACTTCGTCAGGTGCATAGAGTGGAACATATAGTAGGATTTATATACATACAGAGAACATGAAAAGGTGGAATTTTCCATACCAACTCTAAGAGGCTAATTAATTAAGATGAGCTATTATCAGAAGGAGGAGGGAAAAAAACGTTTGTAGTAATAATCAAGATGGCCCATTTCAGACAGTTGACAGGGTGTGAGGATACTTAACATGAGGAAATAGATTCAATGTGTATAATGATCTAGCTACTCCCAGTCTCTATTCAAGCCCAAGTTAATGGTATCCAATTTGCAAATTGTGTCAGAAACCATGATGGGGATGGTCATGCCTAGTGGTTGGAGACATGACAGTCATGTCTAATGATTGGAAGCAGGAGGACAGAGCCAGAATCAGAAGTCCAGACCAAGGTTGGAACAAGGCTGGGGAAGATTCTGACTTGGGGAGTTTGTTGCCACCATCAGGTAGGACAGAATTCCTTCCATACACCCAATTCATATGAGGATTGTTGAAATCCCCATTACTTCTTTTTCTGATTTTATAGCCTCTCTAATGTCCCTGAGCATTTCACAATCACCATCTTGGTCAGGTGGTCAATAGTATATTCCTACTGTTATACTCTTGTTCAACCATGGAATTTCTATCCATAGAGATCTGGAACTGGAACCATTTCAGAGCATGCTAGCATGGAAGTCCTGGATTTTAATTTCTTACCTAGCAGCCTAAATTTGGCCCTCTCCATGACCTTTCCTTATATCATTGGTATCCACATGTACCATGACCACTGGCTCCTCCTCTGGCACATAAGGATATTGAGATGTCTCATGAGAACCACAATCTTCGCACCCAGTAGGCAATTTTCCATGCAGTTCTCCTGTTCATCACAAATCCAGCTATCTATATTTATAAAACACAAACCCCTCATGACCCGGTTCTTCCTGGTAACTAGTGCTCCTCTCCAGGAGAGATACCCTCAGTGTGAGAGAATACCATGACATCATCTGGAAGGAGGGTCACAACTATGATATCTGGGTTTTTTTCCTGCTCCAGCTTGATGTTCTCTTTCTCCAAGATTTTCATCCTCCTCAACATCACAGAGGGTGTCAGATTGGGCATGGGACCTCTCTAATGAGTCCTGGAAAGTCACATTTATGTACTCCTCTATCTGCCTTAGTTCCTCCAGCTTAGCCATTCTTGCCTCAAGAGCCAGTACTGGGTCTCTGAGGGTCATCACTACTTGAACCATATACAAACATATACCACCTGTCCATAATACATGCTGCATTCAGTGGAATATACTGGATAGTCCCCACTCTGCTGCTGGACTTCTGCCTGCATTAGTTTTACTTTTGAAGGAGGTTTTGTTTTTATGATTATTTGTTTTGTTTTTGTTTGGGGGTGGGAGTTATTGGCCTAAGTTTAGTGTGTGTTTGTCAGGTGAGTCTGCCTTTCACACTCCCTCTCTAACCTCTTTGCAAACACACCTCTGTTTGCTAGCTCCTCTGGTTGTTTAGGAGCTGCCTTTTAAAACCCCTTTTCTCCCCAAATTAGCCCCACCTCCTCATCAAGTGATCCATAAGGGGTTTAAAGTCAGAAGGGACCATCAGATCATTTAGTCTGCACATTGCAGGCCACAAAACCTCACCCACCCACTCCTATAACAGCCCCCTCACCTCTGGCTGAGTTACTGAAGTCTTTGGATCAATAAAGACTGCAAGTTACAGAGAATCCACCATTTAAACCTGCAAGCGACCCATGCCCCATGCTGCACAGGAAAGCAACAACAACAACAAATCCCATAATCTCTGCCAATCTGATCTGGGGGAAATTCCTTCCAGACCCCAAATATCAAATAGAAGGCTAGAGCTTCATTAGTAAGCTCTCAGCCTGGCCTAGCAGGCTGCTTGGTTCAGCACACAGTTCCCAAGACTGATCACACTATACTCTTCCATCAAGCAAGCACACAACAAACAAAGAGACAAACTCACCCCCAAAGATCACATAAGGCTCTTCTCCCTTACCTGAAGAACTCCCTTGCAAAACTTCCATTTGCTAGCTCCTCTGGTAGATTTGGAGCTGGCTTTTTAAACCCCTCTTAGTCCTGTCCCTTTGTCAAGGGATCAAAGGACATGGAGCCAGAGAGAAACTCAAGGTTTAGTCTTGATAAGTGATTTCAGACCTGCCACTTCTTCCAGTGGCTATTCAATTCCCATCAAACACATCCTATGTGGTCTCTTGAAGGAAGCCATTGGAATTAATGACAATCATCATAAGTGGGCAGAGGACACAGCAGGAGCCTGCAGAAATAAATCTGTTACCGGAGACAAAAATCAGCTGCACCACTAAGCTGTCAGACTTGTTTCTGTCTCAATTGACCGCAGCCGCTACCAAATTCTGAATTTCAATTAGAAAAAAAAAAAAACAATGAAGGAAAGAAAGTAAAAGTACATGAAACCTGAGGAGATTTCAACCAACAATCAAGTTTTACTTTATTAACGTGTCTAACATGAGGGAACTTTACCACCTGCACATTTCAACACGTTTTGTCTGTTTGTTTTTAATAAAACAATAACAATAAGGAAATCTATAATGTTTATGAAGAAAGGAGAATGAAAGATCTTGCGGATGATCAAGTTCCCCATATTTCCTGTGGTCTGGGTATTTGGTACTAGGCAATATGCAAATGTTTCAATCTTCCCACTTATGAACTTTCAAGACAGAAGTACAGACTGTGCCAAATGTATGCTGGGCTCATAATGAAGACAAATGTCCACTTGGAGCTGAGTGCAGACCATGGAATTCATTTCACTGTGGAACTTTTATCGCTATCTAATTAGAGTGACATTTGGTCAGTCTCGTTAGATCTGGATTCAAACCAGGGACTCCGAGGTAAAAGTCCAATAAATCTTCTCTTGTAAAGCTGATAGTTATTTTTTAATTGTTGCACTCCCCCCCCTCCCGTCATTAGATCTTGTTTTATTATTATTGTTATCTTACTCTGTACTACCCTAGAAATGCATTCTCCAGTTCTGCTGCATTCTCTGTATTCTTTTGGTTCAGCTACTTTGGATTCATTTCATAATCTCAGCGATTTGTGGGTCGTGTTTCTGGTCGGTACTTAGACTGTAGATCACCAAAGGAAATTTTTGGTGTTGCATCGAGTGATGCAATAGGCAGCATTCTTCCCTCTGAGTTAAATATTCTAGAGAATTTTCTGGGGTGCCCTCTACTGGTTGGAACTAGAAGTGCTTAATAGTGTGCCATTAGCTTTGTACTACCTAACTGCTATTAGATTAGGGGTCGGCAACCTTTCAGAAGAGGTGTGCCGAGTCTTCATTTATTCACTCTAATGTAAGATTTCGCGTGCCAGTAATACATTAATGTTTTTAGAAGGTCTCTTTCTATAAGTCTTTAAGATATAACTAAACTATTGTGGTATGTAAAGTAAATAAGATTTTTAAAATGTTTAAGAAGCTTCATTTAAAATTCAATTAAAATGCAGAGCCTCCTGTACCGGTGCCCAGGACCTGGGCAGTGTGAGTGCCACTGAAAATCGGCTCGCGTGCTGCCTCTGGCACCCATGCAATAGGTTGTCTACCCCTGTATTAGATCATAACTTAGCAATGTTCTGAAGCAGGTGCCTATGCTTTTATGGCCTACCTGATATCACCCTTTCCTACGCTTGACTTCAGTAGGACTATGCACATGCTTCAGGTTAGGTCTATGCTTAAGTACCTGGCTGAATTGGGTTATCAGTGATGATTCTTTATCTTACGTGGTAGTGGCATGTACTTTCGGGGCTTGATCCTACATCCATAGACGTCAGTTACAAGATTCTGTTGACTTTGCAGGGGCCAACTCAGATCACTGGAGCTGCAGGATCTGTTTCCTATCTCGTTGTTGTAATAATCAGGCCCTTCTAAGATTAGCTGCTAAATCTAGGATCACACTCAACTAGTCATCAGTTCACTGATTCTCTTTAAAGGTACATTTTCAAAGGTTTTTGTTCTCCATTTCAGAAATGGAGCACTGATTCCACGGAGCTTGAGCTTCTCCAGGCCTGAAACATTTTCCTCAGAGAGATGTACTATGGTAGTGCTATGGCTGTTGCCTAAGAAAGATCTAATACAAAGATCTACAGGTTTAGCACAGAACAATCCTGCAGATCCCAGGCCATCTGCGTGCAAAATCTCTCTGCATCCCTACGACTCACTTACATAGAGCTAAATAAAACAAGGAATACTTGTGGCACCTTAGAGACTAACCAGTTTATTTCAGCATAAGCTTTCGTGGGCTATAGCCCACTTCATCGGATGCATAAACTAGAATGCACAGAAGTAAGATGCATTTATACACACAGAAAGCAAAAAAAGGTTGTACATTACCATACCAATTCTAAGCGGCTGTTTAATTTGGATGGGCCATTTTCAGCAGGAGGTCTTTCTGCTGGGCTGTATCTTCCTCAATCACTGATTTTTTTGCCTCTCAGGGGAATAACTTGCTACTCAAATTAAGTATCGGGAGTTCATCACCTTCCACCTCTTGGGACAACACAGCCCCAAATCCACTTCTGAGGCATCTCTCTGGAAGATAAACAGTTTTAAAAAAATCAGGGCGAAAGGGAACTGGCCCCTGAGTTAGCCAGTCCTTCAAAGTCAGAAAGGCTCTGTCACACACCTCTGTCCATTGCACCTTCCTCCGTTGAGTGTTTTTATGAGGTCCATGAGGGGGCAGCCTTTGTAGTGAAGACAGGCACAAAATACCTGCAATAGCCAGCCAGCCACATCTGCTCCTTGGTTGAAGGGGCTGAAACAAATACAGTAGACTCTCGATTATCTAGAATTGAGCTAACCAGAATGTGGGTTAACCAGGATGTAAAAAAAAAAAATGCGTAACTCACAAGGCCGGCTCTCACTTCGTTGCCACCCCAAGCACACACACACAAAAAACCCCACCATGGCACAGGGCAGCCAGTGAACCAACACCCCCTTCCCCCAGCACAGGGTGACTGGTGAACCAACTCCCCCTCCCCATATTTCCTAAGGATGGTCATTATCTGGGATTTTATTAACCAGGTTTATTTTTTCCCTATCATCCTGGATAATCGAGAGTCTACTGTAAGAAGAACTAAACATAATAGTGAATAATTAAAAATCCTATATAATAAAAGACTAGAAAAGTGTGTGTGAAGCCGTCATGCGCAGTAGAGACGGCCCAGATGAACGGCATGCTGGGAGGTGTAGTTCGGCAGTACAACATGGCCGTCGCGCGTGCACCACCGAGAGGGAAGCAGGGTCTGTATCAGGGGCTCGGGCAGGAGGGTGGCTGGGTGCAGGAGGCACAGGCAGGGGGCTCTGGCCGGGCAGGGCACGGGAAGGGGCCGTTTGGCTGGCAGGGCGGAGGCGCCCGGGCACGGCACGGCCAGCTGCGCCCAGCCTAGCCGGGGCCATTGAAGTAAGGGAGGGGGAGAGAGCTGAGCGGGGGGGCGGGGAGGTTGAACGAGCGTGGGGGCGTGGGGGGGAGGGGAGGCTGAACGAGCGGGGCGGCCGTGGGGGGGAGGGAAGGCTGAACGAGTGGGGGGGGGGCTTGGAGTGGGGGGGCTGAGCGGGGGGGCGTTACTGTTGGCCTGTGTCCACGGGCTTTTACACGAGTATGACATAAATGACTTCACAGACTTGGTGTGATAATTCACGACAGGAATATTGGTATAGAAGGGTACAACGGGTTCAGGAAGTGTAATAAAGTGTATCTTTGTATATCTTTGCTTTCTGTATCAAAGATATATACATTGGTGCTGGAAAGCAGACCTGTAGAAAATCTCTGGATAAGGATGAAAGGGGTAAAAACCAGAGGTGATGTAATGGTAGGTAGCTATTATAAACAACATAACCTGGAGGAAGAGGTGGATGAGGCTTACATTTAAACAACTAACAAAATCAACCAAAGCACAGGACTTTGTGTGGTGATGGGGGACTTTAACTACCTAGACTTCTGCTGGTAAAATAATATAGCAGGGCACAGATTATCCAACAAGTTCTTGGAATGCTTTGGAGACAACTTTTCATTACAGAAGGTGGAGAAAGCAACCGTGTGAGAGGCTGTTCTAGATATAATTTTGAAATATAGGGAGGAACTGGTTAAGATTTTGCAGATGGAAGGAAGCTTGGGTAAAAAGTGATCATGAAATGATAGAGTTCATCATTCCAAGGAATGGTAGAAGGGAACCCAGGGAACAATGGACTTCAAGAAGGTAGACTTTAGCAAACTCAGAGAATTGGTAGATAAGATCCCATGGGAAGCAAGTCTAAGAGGAAAAAGAGTTCAGGGTAGCTGGTGGTGTTTTAAAGAGACATTATTAAGGGCAGAAGAGCAAACTATTCCAGTGCATAGGAAAAATAGGAAGTGGCTTAACCAAAAGATTTTCAATGATCTGAAAGTCAAAAAAGAATCATACGAAAGTGGAAACTAGGTCAAATTATGAAGGATGAGTATATATAACACAAGCAAGTAGGGACAAAATTAGAAAGGCCAAGGCACAAAACAAGATTAAACTAGGTAGGCACATAAATGGTAACACGTACATTAGAAACAAAAGGAAGACCAAGGACAGAGTAGGTCAATTACTCAATAAGGAGGGAAAGACAATAATAGAAAACACAGCAATGGCTGAAGTGTTAAATGACTTTTTGATTCAGTTTTCACCAAAAGGTTTAGCAGTGATCAGATGACTACCATAGTGACCATCAGTGAAAATGGGGCAGAATCTGAGGCTAAAATAGGAAAAGAACAAGTTAACAATTACTTAGACAAGTTAGATGTTTTCAACGGCCTGCTAAAAAAAAATCTTGGAATACTTAAGGAACTGACCGAAGAGATCTCTGAGCCATTAGTGATTATCTTTGAGAACTCCTGGGAAATAGGAGAGATCCCGGAGCACTGGAAAAGAGCAAATATAGTGCCAATCTATAAAATAGGGAATAAGAACAACACAGGGAATGATAGAATCATAGAATTATAGTCAGCTTAATGTCAATAACCAGAAACATAATGCGGCAAATAATCAAACAATTAATTTGTAAGCCACTAAAAGATAATAAGGTGATAAGTGATAGTTATCATGAATTTGTCAAGAACAAACAATGTCAAACCAATCTAATATCCTTCATTGACAAAGTAACCTCTCCCCACGTGGATGGGGGCAAATCAGTAGGTGTGATATATCTCAACTTTAGTGAGGCTTTTGATCCTGTTTCACATGAACTCCTCATAAGCCAGCTAGGGAAATACATCTTAGATATACATACTATAAAGTGGGTGCACATCTGGTTGAAAGACCATACTTGGAAACTATTTATCAATGGTTGACAGTCAAGCTGGAAGAACATACCAAGTGGGGTCCTGCAGGAATCTGTCTGGGGTCTAGTGTTATTCAATATCTTCATAAATTATTTGGATAATAGCAGATAGAGTGCACTTATAAAGTTTGTGGACGATACCAAGCTAGGAGGGGTTGCAAGTGTTCTGGATGACAGGGTTAGAATTCAAAATGATCTTGATGAACTGGAAAAATGGTCTCAAATACATAGGATGATTTTCAGTAAAGATAAATGCAAAGTACTCTACTTAGGAAGGAACAATAATTTGCAAGAATGCAAAATGGAAAATGACTGCTTAGGAAGAAATACAACAGAAAAGGAACTAGGGGTAATAGTGGATCACAAACTGAATCAGTGATGTAATACTGATGCAAAAAAAAAAGAACATCATTCTGGGATGTATTAGAAGGTGCATTGTAAGCAAAACACAGGAAGTAATTCTTCCACTCCTTTCAGCAGTGAAAAGGCCTCAGCTGGAAGACTCCAGTTCTGGGTACCATATTTCGGGAGAGATTGGACAAATTGGGGGAAGTCCAGAGGAGAGCAACAAAAACGATCAATGTTCTAGAAAACATGAAATGTGAAGAAAGATTGAAAACAATGGATTTGTTTAGTCTAGTGAAGAGACGATGGTGGTGTACTGTAGGGGAACCTAACGACGGTCTTCAAGTATGTGAAAGGGGATTACATTTACATTCAAGTATTGCTATAAAGGGGACTGAGGATGATAAATTGTTCTCTTTAGCCACTCAGGGCAGCACAAGTAATGCTTAAATTTCTGCAAGGGAAATTTGGTTTAGACATTAGGAAAATCTTTCTAACTGTCAGGGTAGTTAAGCATTGGAACAAATTACCCTAGGGAAGTTATGGAATCTGTCATAGGAGGTCTTTAAGAGCAGGTTAGACAAATACTTGTCAGGGATGGTCTAGAAGATAATCCTTAGTCTTGCCTCAGTACAGGAGATCGGACTCGATGACTTATCCAGTCCCATTCCGGTCCAACATTTCTATGAATCTATGGCAATGGGGCCATGTAAGTAGCACAGACACTGCTTGCATCCGACGAAGTGGGTATTAGCCCACGAAAGCTTATGCTTCAATACTTTATTTAGTCTTTAAGGTGCCACAGGACTCTTTGTTACCTCTGAATGAAAAGGGAATCTCCATTGGGACTACGCCATACCCACTGTCTATGGGCTGGTCTCCACTACGGGGGGGATCGACTGCAGATACGCAACTTCAGCTACGTGAATCACGTAGCTGAAGTTTGCGTATCTGCAGCTGACTTACCATCCGTCCTCATGGTGGCAGCGGTAGGCGGCGCGCTCCCCTGTCGACTCCAGCTTGCGCCTCCCGGCAAGCTGGAGTTACGCAGTCGACAGGGGAGCTGCGAGCGATCGATTTCTCGCGTCCTCATCAGACATGAGAAATCGATCACCAGAAGATCGATGGCTACCCGCTGATTTGGCGGGTAGTGAAGACATACCCTATGTGACTTTAAAATTAATATTGAGAAATCCTCTGCAGTGCTTTTCACAAACTCCCAACTGGGAAAGAAAAACTTTCCTGGCCTGACAAATAAGTATGATGCCAAGTTTTCAAGCATTGCTCTTCATCCCACCATAGACAAATTTCTTGAAGTCAATTTCATCACAATAAATAGCAGACCTAGTTGGATACTTTGGGTGGAGGGGGGTCCTAAAAGCAGTGCTTGCAAATGTTCATTCAGATATTCAGATTCTGACTGGCACCTCAGTGTGTAGTTCCCTCTTTTGTTTCCATTTTATTTGCTTTTGTGCATATGGGTTTTGACTCTACTAATGTTTAAAGAACTTCATGTTTAATATTCATTATAGAAATAGCTACGGGCCTAAGGAAAAGCCCTTTGAAGTCAATGGGAACCGTCCCATTGATCTCAGTGGGTTTCAGATGAGCCTCCATATTCCCATGCGAGCAGATAATTCATTCTTTGTTATTCCCTTTTCAATATTCAGTATTTGTCATTCATTATGTTATTCTACTCAAATCATGCAACAGAAACCATTCCATCTCGCTCAGATGACCAATCATCCCACTATGAATTACAAACAATGAATAATTTGACTGGAGTCTACTAGTTATCCAGTTTTCTTAAGACCTAAAAGATTTAAATAACTTTTGTATTATTGGGATGGGCTATATTAACCACATTTGTATAATCACCTTGCCCAGATTTCTTTTTACATTCAGAACCTTGAGATATTTAAAAAAATGTTTTCCATGCTTTCCTTTGGTCTAGCAAAAAATTTCATATGTAATGGGCCACAATGATTAATTCACACCAGCAGGGTGTTTTAGCTTTCCCTAATATGAGCTCATAGGAAGGAGGAGCTTGTAGTTAAGGCATTGGATGGGGACTCAGGAGATTGGAGTTCAGTTCATGACTGTGCCATTGACTTTTTGTTTGTGATTTTAAGCAGGTCACTTAATTTCTCAGCACCTCAATTCCCCCTCTGTCATATGGGGATAACAACAATATTTCCTGTGTCTATACGCTCTGTTTAGAATGTAACCTTCTGAGGCAAGGACTGTCTCTGAGCATAAATATGTATCAGATATAATAGCAGGGCACCCTGATGTTGGCTGGGACTCCAAGGTGCTATTATAATACAAATGGACAGTAATAGTTATTGGGCAGTTGCACTCTGCTAAATCCGCTATTGGTTACGTAATCATCCTATGTCACAAGCATGGGAGGTTCACAGGCTATATGAACAAGCTACTCCTGGACACTTCACATACAAAAATTCAGGGCTGCTCTACATTATGAAGTTAGGTCAATATAGGTCACATTGCCTTACTTATGCGTGTGTCTACACTCAAATTTGTCTCCAGCTGATGTAAGCACCCCATTACGGCAATGCAGTAAAACCACTTCCCCAAACAGTGCTGAGCCGGTCAACCAACTCAGGTCTACACAGTGTCATCAATATAGACACTTACTTATATGGATCAATCACAGCCCAAAGCCACACACCCTCTGTGTGCAGATGTTCCACTGACCTTAGGGGAGATTTACAGCTTCTGGTCATTATTAATCTGGAATAAAAGTTGCAGGAAATGCAATGCCTTGCCTTGCCTTTTGTGCTCATTGATAACTGCACATTGGGCCCAGTCTCTCAGAGTCAATGAAAAGGCTCCCGTTTGACATAAGTGGGGAACGATCGGTTCCTCCAACAATTGTCCCAAAGATTTAATTCAGCCTTCTCAGAACGTCACCGTTTTCCCACAACAGCCCTGTTCTTTGCAAAATCAACAGTTAGGGGGAAAGCGCCACTTTATTTCTTCAATATTTTCAAATTCAGTTGACAGTGATGAAAGACTTAAGAATAACACAGCTTGCACAAACAGTAGGAAACACAGACCAAAAAAAAAAAAAAGCCACAAAAAACCAACCTCAAAAAACACCCAGAATGATATAAATTATGTGGGCAAAAGGTCTTTCATCCAGAAATTATAGGGGGATCCATTCATTATACCAAAAGAAAAATAATGCTTTTAAGAAGTATTGGCAAAGAGACCAGCAGATGAATCTACTGCATCTGACAATGGATTGCCCATAATTTGGAGCTACATGCTTCACTGCCCTCCATCGAATTCCTGTAAAGAAACACAGATCAAGATTATCCCAAGAATTTATACCGCAGCAGAGAAGCTGAATAAGATTAACAATGCAGCTGTTTCCATTTGCGGTGGAAAAACACCCTGCTCAATGCACACATTCTCGGGGTATCTAGCCATAGCTTGCTTGGCAATCTTTGTTTTCAGATGCCTGACATAGGGTCTGATGCCCGCACCCTGCTTTGCAAAGGAGAGCATAACTGGGAATGGGTAAATAGAATGGAGAGAACAACAGATCCCAATAATTTAACCCACCTGCCTACCACAGAGCAGCCTGCTGGGCTGGAAGGGAGAGGGGATTAGGATGAAAGGACTCCAGGAAGTTGCTTTTAAAATGTTAGTTGGTGTGTGTATGTCTCTGGGACTCTTTGCTGTGTCCCCTCTTCCTGGCTTTGATTTCCTGGTAGCTAGATCGGCTGGCCTTATGGACCTCCCACCATTCCTGGTTGGTAGCTCCATTTCGAAACTCTGCAGGCGAGGGTTTGGTTAGCTCTGTCACTGTCCACAGAGATTGTGCCCGGAGAATGCAGGCAGAGGCAGCAAACTGCAAGAGACAGTCAGGATCGGTCCCTCAATAACCTTGTGCAAAGACAATCATCTTTGTCGTCACCAGAGATCAAACCCAGCACCTCCAGAGCTACAACATGACGTGCTACAGTCGGAGATAAAGCACTGGCCATCCCAGAAGGCAGCTGCAGGAAAACTTTTCGAGACACAGCGGGAGAAATATGACACACCCTGAACAATGCAGTTATGCTTGCAAAGGTGTCAAGCGCCCCCTATGGGCTGATGGGCAACTTCCAGTGAAGAAACGTGCTTAGGGGGAATCAGCGCACCTGGACACCTTCAGCAGGCTCTGAGCTGAAGCACAATCTAACCCTGACTAATCACATTGCTACTCAGGCTTCTAGCTGGAAGACAGAAATAACCAGATAATTACCCTGCGATTACACAGCAGTTACCTTGTACCATATATACTGTACACAGCAATCTTATTACCCCAAAATATATGTGGCAAAACGGCATGGTTATAATCAAGCCAAGGCCCTTGCTTGGTTTTTAAAATTAGTCATTTAACACGTTATTTCCTTTATCAGCTGTTTGTTCTGCTGATTTATGGGGGAATCTGAAATTGGTGTAACAAATTTGTGCTTTTAGCAGGTTTATTATTGCATTATTCCTTTATGAGGTCTACGGCGTAATTGCACAAAACGATGTTATAAATCCCCACCGGAAAGGCTTCTTCCTTTTCAGCCCCAGCGGCCGATGTCTAGAGGACAAGAGACGCGCATCTCCCCCATCTGCTATTAACACGCCCACATGTTCCTCTCCGAGTATTAGAGGGCAAAGCGAACAAGGGACAAGGACTAAATGATCCGAATGGAGAGAGAGAAAGAGATTTGAAAATAAGCCAACAAGCACTTACAGCAAAACTAACTACCAGCAAAACATTTCCTTCACAACAAAGGTTGAATCAAAACCCTATTCCCCCAGCATATGAATTAGAAGAACAATTGTGTGATTATGATTAAAAAAAGAGCATTACATTTTATGTTCAGCTATAATTGGTATTTATGACAATTTATGTAAACAGTAATGAAGCCTATGTGATTTTTGCGGGGAAATTGCATTATGACACCAATGATCGTTACTGTTAATTTTCCTGAAGATGATGGCAATCAGCAGGCATAGTTTCATTGTAAATAGGTTAATTTAAAATTCAAACGCTGCTGGTATTTCAGAATGAGTTTACGTTTGATTTCCGAAAGCCTTGGCCCCGACTGTCAGAATGTCGGGGGGAAGAAGGGGGAGGGAGAAAATTCTTTCCCCTGATTTGCATCAGACTAAGAAAGAAAGAAAACTTTTTTCCAGAAATATTTTTCCGTACTAATCTACCCTTGTGATTGTGTGTGTGGTAATCTATTTTGTTCCATCAACTGCTTACCCAATTTTATACTGAAAAGCAGCCTTGGGAAGTCACCAAACCACAGATTGATCTAGTAGCTTTCCGTCTGTGAAAGAGGAGATGCACTCCTGAACTAAGGACCAGCATAAATGCTTTTTCTTGGCATAAGTGGGACTTTAAGTGGCAAATAGGCATTGTGCTACCCCACTGCCCATAAGTGCACTTCACTTTTAGGAAGCACTGTGCAGCAGAATTACTGGCATGCTCTCATTTCTAATTCTTCCATGAAAACAAGCTAATTGTTTCCTTGGGAGTGGAGATATTTTAAATAAAGGGACAAATTGTGCCATGATCTCTACCCCATGCAAAACTATTGATGCCCATGTATTTACATTTTATGCCCATCCACAGAGTATCTGAGCATCTCACAAAAAGTTCTGCCTACTTTCCCCACAACAAGGGAGCTCCTTCCAACTGGTAGGGGACTCATCCTCACAACAGTGCTGTATGAGGTTGAGGAGTATTAGTACCCTCAGTTCACAGCTAATAAATCGAGGCCCAAAGAGATTAAGGGCTAGATTGTCAATTGACTCCATTTAGCCAAGCTGCACACTTTTATGGGCTCCAGCCTGTACCAACCTGGACTTGTCTAGAGTCAGATTCCTTGAAGCCCTCTCTCCTGGAGGTATCCATTGCAGTTTTACTAGACATTTGTCATTTTCAAAAGGACCTTTCTCCAGTTTTCTGTTCTTCCAGCCCTCAGCCAACGTTGCTTTTAAACCATTATCATATCCTCAGCTTTATTTGAATTTGAATCACTATAAATGATACTTTTCTACACAACTAGACAGAATGAGCAAGCTTGGAAGTCAGCTCAGATGAAAGGTTGCAATACCACCTTCTACATATCTTCAGTACAAGGTCGCCTACAAGGACAACATTGACAACTTGTTCACAATCTAATGACACATTTAGATTAGAGTTTGCAATGTACATAGCTGGGATTTTTCCTTCCTCTGTTCACTGCCAGATAAGATGTTTGATAGGAATCTCTACTGTAACCTTTCAGAATTCATTTATTTAGGAGGACTAAAATAATGAAATGCCAAATGAATTAAAAAATGGCATTTCTTATAATATGGAGTGAAGACAATTTAAATAGTCCATATGCACAAGCTTCCCGAGATGAACAATCTGTTTATTTGGTAGGGAAAATGGGAAGCATTTGTTATTTATTATTTGTTGTGGCTTTAAAATTGTCTAAGGGTAAAATTCACCCTCTGCAGAGGTCTGTGTACCATATTAGAGCAATTATGCTCTATTTTGAGTACTAGAGTCACCTTGGAGTAGTGCATGGTAGTGCACGGGCCCTCTGCACAAGTGGGAAATTATTTCATCCCAGAGCGTCAGTAAATTCCAAAGGGAGCTAGGTGAGTAATTCTCACAGGGCCATTTGGAAATCCCAGGTGCAACATATTCCTCAGAGTGGGAGCGGGAATGGTTTCTCTGCAGATGCCAACAGCATGACAATGACAAAATACGTTTCCGCAGAGACATAAAACAGATGTCCGGACCCCTGGCCATCCTTAAGGAGTCTGCAGAAGAATTTTCCAGAAGAGTGGGGCTATTAACCCCAGTGAACCGGCCAACTTCCAGTTGGTGTGACCACTAGAGTTGGGACATATTCTCGGCAAACAGAAAAAGTGCTTAGAAAATTGCTTCTTTGTCCTGTTTTATTGGAATGTCAAAATGGGCCAATTTTCAGGAAACCCATCATGACATTATGCTACTGTCCACTGTTATTTATGCGAATAGTGCTTAGAAGCTCAAACCAAGCTTGAAACCCCCTGTGCACTGTATAAACCCATAGTAAAAGACAGTGCCTTCCCTGTACACCTTGCAGTGTAAATAAACAAGTCAGACAATGGCAAATAGAGGTGGACTGACTTTACCACGGTCCCAACTAGAGGTGGATTGACTTTACACACAAAGAGAGCAAGGGTGGGATTCATCGGGAGGGTGGGATTCTTAGGTGCCGAATTGTCCCTTTAATAAAAGGATAGGAAAACATGCTTTAAGGTGATAGACTCAAGGAACTCTTTAGCTTAACAAAGAGAAGGTTAAGAAGTGACTTGATTACAATCTGTAAGTATCTACATGGAGAACAAAGATTTGATGCTGGGCTCTTCAATCTAGCAGAGAAAGGCAAAACATGATCTGCTGGCTGGAAGTTGAAGCTAGACAAATTCAGACTGGAAATAAGATGCAACTTGTAAATGGCGAGCATAATTAACCATTGAAAGAATTTAGCCAGGGTCATGGTGGAGTCTCCATCACTGACAATTGCAAAACGAAGATTGGATTTTTGTTCTAAATGATCTGCTGTGGGAATTGTTTGGGGGGAAGTTTTATGGACTGTGTTATACAGAAGGTTAGACTGGAAAATAACAATGGTACCTTCTGGCTTTGGAATCTGTGAAAAGTCACAAAGCCCCTGTCCAGCTGCTGCCTAACGTTCAGCTGCCTCCTAAAGTTCTTGGGCTGAGGGAGCCGACTTTTCACTATCTACTTATATGCCCATCAAAACTATGGTATCTGAACTCCTCACACCTCCCTTACGAAAAAAGTAAGTAATATCATAGCCACTGTACAGTGGGAAACTGAGGCACGGAATGATTACGGCTCAGCACTTGAAAGGTATTTAGGAGTCTAACTTCCATTAAACTGAATGGACATTCATTAAGCACCTAAATATCTTTGAGGATCTGGTCCTAACTGACTTGCACAAGGTCATCCAGGAAATCTGTGGCAAAGCAGGAAATTGAACCCAGGTCTCCTAAGTCCCAGTTTCATAACCTCAAGGATACCTGCTATTCGTTTGCATGTCAGCCAATCACAAGCCATCTTATTAATGAGCTCTTACTGTAACTTTTACAGAAAAAATAGCCTAGCTGACTTGCTAATTAATGACTGACTTATCAGATAGGGTTTTCTCTG
The DNA here is from genome assembly GCA_032164245.1 of Sternotherus odoratus. Lineage (NCBI taxonomy): Eukaryota > Metazoa > Chordata > Testudines > Kinosternidae > Sternotherus > Sternotherus odoratus. The sequence goes on from JAVMKO010000007.1 coordinate 100,087,643, forward strand.
TAATAACTATTGATATGCCTTTGTCTAGCACCTTTCAGCTAAGGAGTTCAAAACATAGACATTAATAGATGAATCCAAACAGCAGTCTTGGGAAATAGAAAATGAAATAGGAAATGAAATAGTTCAAAAATGGGGGAAATGGTTTCAATGTTGTGATTCCCCCACATGTACACACACACACACACACACATCCATCTTTTGTTTGGTCCAGTTTCCAAAGTTCAATGGACAGTGTTGTAAGAATTTTAAAATTTGACAAATGTTGATCAGCTGTAGTGGGAAGAGTTAGTACCTCTGCAAGCCATGGATGAGTGTGTTATCTAAGCGGAGGTTCATCCAGAATTTGATGGGACGTGAGCCTCCTTTGTCCAGTGCAAGGATATAGCCCACAAGTGAGTGCGTGTGAGATCTGTGCCCAATACACAGAGGACATGAGTGTGTCACAGCCCCAGCTGGGGAAACACATTTATGTGGGGCAGCCATCTTGGCTGACACACTGGGAACTGAATGGGGGAATTTGAGAGTTAAAACCATGACCTCCTACAGTTTGAACTAAAGCTCTCTGGGCAGGGCTGTAATAGCTTCAGACCCTCTGTGGATCATACTCAGACGGGGGCTCATAACACACTGCCCAGTGGGTTACCCCTCCATTTACAAAGGATTAAGGTGAGGCACAGAGAGGAGGCTGGCCAATTTCCCCCAAAAGTAACACGGTTCCCAGATTTCATCCCACATATTTGCTCCTGCCACTGGATGGTGGGTACAGGCCCAGTTACATCCTGGCTTCCCATTGCATTTGCAGATGAATGCACTGAACACATTTGAAAGGGCAAACAGCACCCACCTTTGAAAATGTACCCCCAAGTGACATGGGGCCTAAACCAGCACCAAATCTGTCTCTCCATGTAAAGCCCCCCCTCCATCCAGCTGACAGCCCTATAGTGCTTGCCCATCTGCCCAGCAGAAGCATCAGTGAGGAGGGGCATGCCACTACCAAAGAAAGGAGAGCTGTTATTTATTATTCATCAATATCCTGGACTGTTTTGCCACTCACAGCGTACTTGGTACGGACATTATTTATCATTTGACAATTCAATTCAGGTACATCTAGAGGAGACGCGACATGCAGCGAAGGCCCATGTATCTCCAAACACTCACATTCCCTCAGCTCTCCTTATGCATGCCATGTGCTATGGAGAACAAATGCAAACCCATGGTCCCTGCCCAAAAGAGCTTACAATCTGATATTGGGTGACCAAGAGCATCAAACAATACTGGGCAGAGGATGAGGAAAGATAAGGGAAATATTGCAAATGCCAAGCATTCAAAATTTGCACCCAGCTCCTTAAAATTCTAGATTGGCTTAAAAATCATGATTTTTTTAAAAAAAAAAATATTACATTTTTGTAATGGACAACCTGTCCCGTGAAGGCTTTAACACCCTGAGTGCGTAATTGACTATCCATCCCACACAAAGCCAACCTGGGAAAGAGTCACAATCTGACAAAGTCTGAGTGATGATGAAGCCCAGCTGGGCAGGCTCAGGCTGAGCATGTGTAAGAGGATCTTCCCCTCACTCTAAACTCTAGGGTAAAAGGGGGGTCTCTTACGCTGCAGACCCTTAACTGTAAACTACTTTTCCAGCCTAAGTTAAATCTTTTCCCCCCAAAACCCAAAATCTTCCAGTTGGGGATTGGATCCAGCTGCCACCACTCAGTGATTACCCCAGGACTATGGGGTGGGGCACCTTGACACACACCCCCTCTCTCCCTTAAGCCACTTGAGAGAGAAAAGAACTCAGGCTTTGAGCCACAACTCCCCCCCCCCATCTCGTTACTACCAAGGAGAGAGATTTAAACACACAGACCTCACTAACCATGAGCTGCCCAATCCAAAGCTAGGATCCCTTTATTAGAATGATCAGACACTTCTTATACAAAAAAAAAAGGTTTATTAAAGAAAAGAGAACAAAGCATACAACTAATACAACTTCACAGGTATAAAGCTTTCTAACCTGAGTTTTCTTGCATAAACTAGCCTCCTCCTCCCCCCCCCCCCCCCCCCCCGGGGATTTCTCTCTCTCTGATAAATTCTACAGGGTAAGGACAGCAGAGATCAAATCCAAAGCATATGCAATTAATAGTTCTACTCACTGTTCATCTAACTTATGAATATATGAAGAAAAAGGAAGAGATGAGTTTCCATAGCTGGAAAAAGGTGGAGTCAGCCCAAAAGCCTCCGGCCGAACTAAAGTGAAACTAAACTCTCCTCCTGTGTCTCGAGGAATGGGAGCTCTTACGTCACCCCCCTCTCCTGTTCAGTTAACCCCTAACAGGTAAAACAGCAACTCCAAGGCACTTTATACTCATGACAACTTGTATCAAGCCGGCAAGGTGAGAGCAGGAGGGGGCTACACGGAGGAGCTCTCTAGTCACTCCCTAGAGGCAAAGGAAGTTTGGCTAGGGATAATGAGGCATTGTAGGGAGACAGGGAAGCCCTGGGATACTGCCCTGAACTACAGTCTGTCAAAAAGCTGAGAGGGCTGAAGTAGCCACTGTGAACAGATGAAGCTCAAGTTGGTAAACCCGGAGTTGATCCAGGAGGGAGTCAGTGGGAAGGGCCACAGGGTCTGAGATTGAATAGATTGTGGTTGCTAAACATAGGGTCCCTGGACTACAATCCAGAATAGTGGGTGGACTTTGGTTCCCCTACCAGCCACTGAATGAGTTGCACTGGACTAGGGCCGGAAGACTGCTTGATAAAATGAATGGACAACTTGTCCGGTGGGGGCTTTGACACCCTGAGGGGAAAGACTAAATAGTGACCTTGCCTGAAGGGTGAATCACAAAGAGGGTGTCCAGAGAGAGGGGCCCTGGACTGAGGAACAGATGGAAGGGTCATGAGACCAAGCAAGAACTAATCCCCAGAACCCCACCACAAGAAGTCTCCACAACAGTGAGTGAAACACCTCACAGGGTTCTTTTTGATTTGGCTTCTGTTGCGTAAGCCTTTGGGGATCATGTTTTCAAGGGTTTCTCCACAACAATGAGGGATAGAAAGATTTTGTATTTTCAATTCAACCTGAGACTTTCCTGGAATCCTCTGAGTCCTGGAGGTGGGGCTTTCAGGAACAACAGCAACTATTGCAAGACTTGTGAGGAGATCACATAGATGAGAGCACTGTAAGAGTTCCTGGAATAAGATGAAGTGAAGCTGTTAGAGGTTCAGCTGTTGAAGTTATTATTTTTTCTTTTTAAGAAGTGAACTGAATCCTGCATTTCAGACACAGTCTCACAAGAATGGCATGGAGGGGTCTGTCATTTCCTTGTCCTAATATAATGCCTGAAGCTGGTTAGGAAATAGGATTTATTTCCACCAAAACTTTTGATTTTTTCTCTCAAGAAACCAAACATAAGAAAAACTACCTACAATGAAAGGTTCTGAAGCGAATTTTGGACAAGATCCTCAAATTCCTATTCACGTTGCTGGCCAGACTATGAAGTTCCCATTTATTCTGAGGAGAGCCAGTTGAAGATAGAGCAATTGATTGTGTGAGTAAATGTTCAACAGGGTGAGAAAAATCACTACAATCTGGTCCATTCTGTAGTCGTTTATGCCACAAATAATCCCATGAAAATCAGTGGGACTACTTAGTTACTACTCACGGATATGAGTCTTCTTCCCTTTTGTTTTTCCCTGATCTCTAGATCCTGTATTATTATTACTTCATCTCCACATCGCTTCCCAGTTTACCACCCTGCCCATTAACATACTATTAACCCCTTTTTCAAATAATTAATGATGATGTTCCATAAGGCCAGAGCCGTAGCACCCAAGATGCCTCCCTCCAGCGCCACTTATCATTACTCCTGTTTTATGGACATTGAGTTAGTTTTCGGTACATGTGACCATGTTCGCCTCTCTGCCAATTTGAGCTAAGTTTTTGAGACACTGTATCATATGCTTTACTAAACTCCAGATAGATTACATGGAATGCATTCCCTTCAGCCACTACTTTTGTAATCCTGTCAAAAACAAGCAATCGGGTTTGTCTGGCAAGATTTGTTCTTCACAAATCTCTGCTTCTTATTTATAATAACCATCTACATGTATATGGGAGATGCAAACACCAAATATGGAGAGGAGCCACGTGCTCCAAGATACAAATATATGAAGTTAAACAAAGGAACGTGCATGATGAATATCAGGAAGTAGTCCCTACTTTTGAGATTTGTTGCACTATAGAATAGACTCCCACAGAGAAATAGCAGGTTAGCACAGCTGCCTTCTAAGAAGTTGACCTGAGTTTGTTTCCCAGCCAACACACTGTGTTTTCAACTCTCTGGTTCTCCTATATGTCTTTCTGGAGAAATTGTATGTGTTCACTAAAACTGCAGAGGGACAAGGAAACCTCTTAATAAGTTTTCTCTGCGGCATAATCAAGAGTCTGCTGGACTTCTATTAAGCAAAACATGGCTTCACCCAAATTGTACCTGAGAGTCATTCAAAAGTTTGAATCCCACCAGAGAAGTGGCACTTTAAATCATTGCAAGAGCTGGCCAAAAATGGGCAATGTTGACTTTTTTAATGGGAAATTTTGAATAATGTTCCTGAAAATGGTCCGCCATTTTTCAGCTAGCTCTAGGCATTGCTTGTCATTTAATCCTGGTCTGAGCAGACACCATTTTCATCTCTGGTGATACTATAAGAGCACAGCAGTGAATAAATCTCTTGCTCTTCTGACCCACAGTCACTAGTGAACTCTGCACTGCATTTGTAAACTCTGTATCCAAGAAACTCTTCCTTCCTGATAGCTTCTGAGTCCTTTTAAATAATAATTTCCTCAGCCGCTTCTTATTCTCTTTCTTATTTTCCAACCATTTTGCCCCTTATCCTCCACTTTGTAACTTCTCCCTTCAGAAACTCACAACATGTTGTCCCCTAATCAGCCAGAGAGGTCACCTCTGAGCAACATGACATGTTCCCTTAGGAACAATGACCGCTACAGCATCATACCCACCCCTGACTGGGGCAAAGAAAGAGATTCTAAGACTGGCAGTAAAACCACTGTGTCTTTAGCCCTTAACTACACAAATCACTCCTACTAAGACACTCCGAACTGACAAACTACTATTCCTCTGCATTGCTCCTTTGCAATCCTCAGAGTTCTGTATAGAATTGCAGACTCAAAATACACTAAGGATTGTTTTACATCATGCATCACCACATCACAACCACCTTGGGGTGAAACACAGAGCATAAATATTACAATATTACATCTCTGGGGTGAAACGCAGAATGGTTTGCAGCACTTTTAAACAACAAGGAGCTACGGTGGGTTGAAATATAAAAAGATCTGAATAACCGCTTGAATTTGATTGGCTATGGTTCATGGGTTCCTCCTATTCATTATTCTCAAATAACTGGATAACCACCAGGAATTCATGAAAACGGTGGTGAATCTCAAAAGTGTCACAAATGTGTAGCTTTGTCATATTCATTATTTATCTTTTTCCCTATTAAAATGTGAATTATGCAGCAATTCCCCATTTGGGGTTAAGGCTCTGGGTTGAGACTCAAAAGATCCAATTTCAAATCCTGGCACTTCCTCAGAGTTAGCAAATGTCTCTCATAATGTTTCCTTTTCCTTCTGGCCTACTTAGGTCCTGACCTTGCAGATGGTTGAAAGTGGGCAGACCCCTGCTCTCACCAAGAGCTGCCTTGAAGATAATGATGCTACAGAATGGCATTGGTGGAATCAGTTGCAGGACTGGTGTCTTTGGATGTAATCTTTTTGGTGAAGGGATGTGTGTGTGCCTAACACAATGGGGACCTGATTTCTTTTGAGGCTCCAGATACTACTGTAAAAAAAAAAAGTAATGAATAATAATAATCCCATTCGGGAGAATCAACAATATCCCATGACTAGCTGCAAACCATGAATAGTGACTAGCTGAAAAAGGCTCTTTAAGAAGAGTTTACAAACAACTTTCTATCTGAAAACTATTCAGCCAAAGAATTTGATCAATACTTATGAACAGGCACAGCTTATTGGATCGATTTGTGAACCCCGCACATGTCTTATAAAAACCTCATTGTTCACATCTGTGGTTCAACAATGCTACCTAGCCATTCCACAGAAACTTACGAGCTATAGGAAGAAGTGTTAGGGAGGCAGAATGTATTTACCCGAACTTGATGCTCACTAGTATGAATAAGTTGATGTGTTCAGAAAATGCTATGGGGTTTTTAGTTACCATGGGAGGTTAGCTATCACAGAGGGCTTGTCTTCACTTACCGGGGATCAATGAGTGGCGATTGATGCATCAGCAGTCAATTTAGCGGGTCTTCACTAGACCCGCTAAATTGACCGCAGATTGCTCTTCTGTTGACTCCTGTACTCCACCTGAATAAGAAGCGCAAGGGGAGTCATTGGGAGAGTGTCTCCCATTGACATAGCATAATGTGGACACCCCGGTAAGTAGATCTGAGTACGTCGACTTCAGCTATGCTATTCACATTCCTGAAGCTGTGTGACTTAGATCGATCTCACCCCGTAGTGTAGACAAGGCCAAATAATCAGTACCTCACTTTTACAAAAGGTATATTAGCTTGGGTTTCCATGTACTCCCTCATCTATATGCCTGCATCTATCTGTGGTCTCTTTTGATATACTTAGATTGAAAATGCAGTTTGGGAAGGGCCCATCTTTTTGTTCTATGTTTGCACAGCATCTAGCACAATGGGGTACTGGTCACTGATTCGGTCTCTTATGCACTGTGGTAATACAAAAAATAACGATAACTGACATATGAATATAGGAAAAATAGTACAGAAGCAACAACCCTTGGAATTTATTATAGCTTGAAAGCTCTTGGCTCATGACATCTTTGCTTGTGTCCAGAGCTCTTCATTCAGATCTTGAACAGCTTCTATATGATGAGTACAATAAACACTTTCAGTGTGGCCTAAAAGTGGCAGAAGGCCCTAAACGATGAGGTTTTTAAAAATTAGAATCAGATTCAGTTCAAGGCTGTTTACGGATCTTAAAGCCAAAAGGGACCATTTGACACGTGTAGCGTCTGAGTTTCAAAAGTGATCAGCTTCCATTCCCACACCGAAATCAGGAGCAGATTTTGAAAAAGGGTTCAGCACTCGAGATAAATGCAGTACACTGAGTTCTTTTGAAAATTGGTCACTTATTTAGATGCATAAGTGGGAGCTGAGCTCTTTGGAAAATTAGACCACTAGTTTCGCCTCTTGCAGAACACAGGCTGTAAAATTTATCTAGAAATTCCTGCATTGAGTCCATAACTGCCTGATCTCGGGCACCCAGCCCTACTTCCCTTGTCTTTTGAAGAAACTCCATGAGGCCGTCTTACCTTACTTGGTACCTTGGTTCCTCAACCAAGAGACAAGACGGCCATCTTGATCATTTACTTGCTTCATAACTATTGTCTAATAAAAAGACCCTATTTATGTTTTTGCCTTACATGGAAGTTCTGGATTTGATCTAGCAACCTAGAAGTAAAAGGTTGTCCAGAAAAGAGACACTATACTACACAGAATAGCAGGAGAAGTTAAAACAAAATGGGTGTGCCATTCAGTGAGATTTTACCCAAAAATAATCTTCTGTTTAGAGACCTCTGAATCTTTTAAACTTGATGGCACCTGCCAATACGCTTGAGAATGAATCTGTAAGAACAGGTTTGCTGCTTGTGTACTGCTCCTGCAATCTGACCTGTTGTAAAGTCATATTCACTACAGTGCAGTGGTACAAAAGCAGAAATTAGTGTGTGAGTGTCACCTGGACGTTTGATCAGAAATGACATCTGACACACTTGAAGGCACGTGTGCAAGATTTTGAGAAGATGGACAAGTGAGAGCGCAATGTTTGTGAGACAGTGGAAGTGCACTGGACATATGTGTGTGTTGCGGGGTGGGTACAGCTGGGCAGAGTTCGGACAGGGATTACTTTGTTGTACTCAGTTGCGTTTGTATTTGACAGTGGGTGTGCTCCCACGCAGCTGATCAGAGCCCATTCAGGTATTAATGTGATATACAGTGTGGTGTGGATGTGTGCCTTTGTGAAGTGCACAATGATTCATTTGGATTACGTCACCATTCACCACTGTGGGTGCATTTGCCCGCATCCATGGGTGCTGGAACTAGGAGTCTGGGGGCACTGCAGAAACTCCTGACTTTAAGTGGTTTCCATCATATTCACAGTTTTGTTCACTGGCTCTCAGAACCCCCCCACTATACAAATTGTTCCAGCATCACTGCTCACATCAGAGTGTGTTTGTGTGTGTGTGTGTGTTATTGTGGCTATAGGGAGTCACGGATTTTAAAAAGGAACCCATATGTTTGTGAATGATTAGAAGAAGAATAGTTTTCTTACTATCTTTTAGAAAGAACTCTTATTTTTTGTCCCCCCAAGGTGTGAATGTGAATTAAAGAAAGCTGGCAATTACAAAGCTGCTAGAGTTGAATGAGAGAACAGGAACTGCAGTTATTGGCAGGAGGTTTTTTTTTTTTTTTTCTTGAGGGTTAAGACAAGTTTGGAGGCCAGTCTTTCTCTCCTCTGCACTCCACTGGCTGTTCCAGCCTGGAGCTAGCTTGTTATAACCTACTTAGGCAGTTGGGAACTGTCAGTCACCACTTCAAAATCAATGGTTGCAGATGTGAGTCTGGATGCAATGCTGTTTCCCCCTGCAGTAACAAGCCGTTAATAGATTTTATTATAATTATTTTAACTGAACCATCTTCCCCCCAAAAAAGTTAGGGGGAGTTGTGTATCGTTTGTGAATACCTGCCCCCTCCTCGTACACAAATAAACAAGCAAAAAGAGGTGAAATCTCTGAAGCAGGAACTCCAGGTCTAAGTGTAATATTAATAATGATACAAATAATACATTCGTCCTATGGGGAATATGTTTGCATGAACCTGAAATGTCAGTTCATCAGAATTTTGCTAACGGAAAGAAATATTCAGTAGGTCTGTCATCAAGGGAGAGAAGATTTCTTTTAAAAAAAATGTGCTGCTGCATTTGGAAAATCACATCCTTTTTTTCTTATTTATCTTCGAGAGAAGGGAAACTTTGGAGACCTCCCCAAACTTTGCCGGGGTTGGGTTGAGGGTCGTGGGTGAAACTGATTGGAGGATGTCCTTGGTTGATTTTTGATCCCTTTTTTGTTGTATCTGAATGCAGCATCCTTCCTCTAGACCCTGGGATTCAGCTGGGGGAAGCAGAAAGGAGGGAGGGGATGTCTATTGGTTCCAGTGACAGCATTGGCTATCCTCGGTGTTGCCAGATCTGGTTATTGTTGTAAATATCAGGTCTTGATTACAGCGCTGAGGTTCACAACACTCTCCTTTCCCCACCCCTGGGGAGATTTCAATATTCTGTCTGTCATTCTGGCGGATGTTACTCACCACCGTGAATTTGCAGCCCAAATCCAAAGCTATCTCCACTATGAACAGGGACAAAAGCAGTTCCACGTGGTAATGGGTGAGGGGCTTCCAAACAAAGAGACACAGAGTTTTCTGGCCTCGCCTCTGTTGAAGGTCATCTCCCATTCTGGCATCCTCTTTCCATGGCTCATAAAGATATTTCTGAAAAGGAAATGTTTTCCCTTGGCATGCACCAGCAAGCCTATGTCGTTCAAAGTGTTTCATAGGAGAGGGGACAGCCAGTGGCAGAGCTCAACAGGCAGTGCAGGGAAAGAGAAAAGAGCCCCCTACACTTCCAAACTGGAGAGGGCAGAGGACGAGCGGCCATCTGAGTTCCATCTCTACCTGGACTCGTTACTGAATTGAGAATCAATGCTGCTCCCATTGAAATCAATGGCGAAATTCTTATTAGTTTTGATGAGAGCTGGACTAAGCCAGAGTTGTGGGAGCACCACCCTGTTAGCTCCAGGTAAATCCTAAAGGTCTAGAGCAGAGAAACCAACAGGGAAGCCCCAGGATATGCAAAGAGGCTAATTTGATGCCCCTCTAAGAGTTTGGCTACACTGAAATCAGGGTGTGATTGCGGCTCAAGTAGCCATACCCGGGCAAGCTCTGATCTAGCTAGCGAGAGTACCGACAGTGGTGAAGCTGCGGCAGCAGAAACTTCATCATAGGCTGTACAGCTAGCCTGCATTGAAGCCCATGATGCTGGGGCTTCCTTGTTCTTGGTAGTTGAGAGAGCTAGGTCAAAGCTGGTTGTCTACACATGCTGCCCTCGGAATGCACCGGGCAACTAAACTGCCCTCAGTGAAGCTGAGAGGAAGCAGCTCCAAAAGACACCGACCAGCTGGGAACCGAAGGAGAATGGTGAGCTAATGTAAAGACCTTCGGAATAGAAACAGAGACTCATAGGCATATGTGTACCATAGAAATGCACAGGGCAGCCGGCAGAAATCAAAAACAAAGACATAGAGGTTTCTTCCTTTATATAGGCAATCAAGTAAAATGAAGAATAGATAATATTTTTTTTTAATTTCTTATGTTTATTTTAAATACCAGTTGAAACCTTGTAAAACTACAGATCTCGCCTTACCCTCAGATCGCCCACATACCTGAAAATAGCCCAGCAACAAAAAACTAACAAAAATTGCTAAAAACTGGTAGGTTTGACTGCTCACTATCCTGGTTACCCTCATTTCAGTGTGTGACTTCAGTCCTGAAAGAAATTTTCCTCCCTGTTTATTTCATTAGTTAAATGATTTATATAAGGCCAACTGAATGTTGAGGAAAGGTACCAGATCTATGGTCCTGGATACTGAAGTCCTCTATTTATCTACACAACAGTCACCACCCAATCTATGGACCCAAAGCTCCACACCAATACATTTGTACGCTACAGATGTCACTAGTACATTTTACAACATAAACATAAAAAGATTAGATAAAAACACAAAACACCCTTGCTGCATGGTTGTGTCATAACACTGTTTTATTTATTAAAATTCAGAACATACAAGAACTCAAAACCAGAGATAAACCAAACAGACTGCTCACTAAAATACAGAGGCATAATTCACCTCATGTCACTTTAAGCTGGCTCTTTCCAGACCTCATGCTTTATTACAGAGTCCCCTTACTTGCAAGCAGGACAAGAGATCCTCTTGCCCTTCAGCATTTAAAGTGATAACTTGCAATTCCAACACAGTCCTCAATACACCAGACAGCTCCTGGAGGAGCTCAGTTTCTAGATTGTGTAGTTTGTCCTTCCAATGAGATTTGCAACATCAAAGCTGCCAAACATTAAAAAGACAGCATGCTCACTACTAGTGACCATTGCCACTCCAAGATCCCTGTGCTAACATTTCATTCAGATAGCCACAGCCCAGGAACCAGCAGCATCTGTTACATCCTTGCTGTGTCACCTACATATCCAGTGGCTCAGACTGATGTGCCAATTGCACATCTGTCAAACAATCAATATAGGGATTCAGTCTGGCTTGTAGGACAATTCCTTGTCTAATATCCTGTCTAGGAGGCAATCCCTCATCCTCCCCATACCAGTGGAAAAGCCACAAGGTCCCACTAGTTTGCAAGAATGCATAGTTTGTACAGTTTTATCCTCTTACCACTAAAAGCAGATCAATGAAAAGTGCAATTATACTGCTGGGTCTCCAGTACTTCTGATGACAGCTATGAGCCCTTTGTGACTTTGTCTCTTCATGCATGTATAGAAACTCCAGTATTCAGACATGGCAGGTTCTTCTTCTGTCCTAAAAAAACATGCAGAATCTGACCAGTTGTACTTCTCCACTCTCTATAATGAGTTTTCCCTATCTAGGTGAAATGTTATCTCGATGCAGCCCAATGCTGCTTTGTTGAACCAGAAGTCCAAAAAGAATGGAAAACTTGAATTATCCTCATGTGTCCCTTCTCTAACTTTTTTAAATAATTTGGTTATAGTTTAGTGATGGGAGACTCTTCAGTGGTCCAAAGGTTCAGTTCAGTTAAGCACCCAAATGTCTGTAGGCTTATTGAAGGTTATCTAAATTTTGGCCTAGAGATTGGACTGGAAATGGGTGAAAAGGGGATTTAAACTTGAAATTGATAGTTCCCACATTGATTTAAAATAGAAGACTAGTCTCCATCCCCATAATATTTGAGCACATTCTGTTCCAATCCCACTGGAAGCCAAGACGAAGGCAAATTTGCCGTTCTAAATTTGTTTAGTGGGGAAAAAAAAAAGCTTAATGTAGGTTTCTTAACGGTACTGGAAAGTGAAGGTCTCCAATAACCAGGTACTAAAGGGCTCTTTAACTTAGTGAAGAAGAGTACAAGAAGAACATATGGCTTGAAGTTAATGCTAGAGATATTTAAGTTAGAAATAAGGCATATATTTTAACAGTGAGGAAGAATAAATATTGGAACAAATTACCATGGGAGATGGTGGATTCTCCATCTCTAGATCTCCTCAAATCAAGACTGAAGGTCTTTCTGTATGTTATAGTCAAATACAAGTTATTGGGCTAGGTGCAGGTGTGACTGGGTCAAATTCTATGGCCTCTGTTAATCAGGAGATTGGACTAGATGATCATTGGTCCCTTCTGGCCTTAAAATATGGGGAACTATGAATTTATCTAAAAAGTCATTGCAGTAGATCATTTGCAGCATTAACATGAGCCTCTCCCATGCTGCCCTGCCTCCGTTGTGACTTAAAGATAGCATCCAATGCAGCTAGAGAAAAATGCAGTCAATGCGGCCCATTCACTACTTGACCTCTCTGCTGAAGCTGGCAGTAGGAGTGTAAGACTTTGCCAAACATGTGGCAGGTTGGTTGATTGGAATACCTATCCACTAGGAACCGAATCCCAACAACTTATTTCAAATAGGCTGCCAAACAGCCATCATAAGAGAACAACTTTTGGCCGCTTACCAATCAGCATTGGATCTGAACAGCTGACCTTGAGCTGAAAGGCTTTGCATCCTGCTAGCAATGGTAAATATCGACCTATTTCCTGGTTTTCAATAACAGCGCATGGAACCTCTTCTTCACCTATTTAAAAAAAGTTCAATTTGTGTTTTAGGTGAATGGAGATGGAGCCGCATACGTTTAAATTCAGATTCAGAACAGGATACCAAAACTTTCCCCTTTTCCAAAATTTGGCTGTGTTCAGATTGAGGGGTTCAGTTTGGACCTACCTTATTTTTTTTCCTGATGCAGCGGTTACAGCTTATTTACAAGGGCAGATAATGTTCCATAACAAAAGTAAGAAGCAGTGGAGGTCTAGTCTAGGTAAGGTCCCATGAGGTTTTGCATATAGAGTACAACCTACACATTGACTATATCCCTGTTTTGCTCCCATGTTGAAAAATTTGTATTCATGTTAATATTCAAAAATCAATAGTTATTTTAAAATGCATACACCCACCCACCCCCAAAGAATATTATTAATGCACAAAAATGTTACACCTGCATCTCAATGTTCTTCTCTCAAATTCTAGTCTTTGTCGACATCACTCCAAACCCTTTTCATTGGCTTCCTTCCATTAGCTGCCTGTGTTTCAAACTGGCTCACAGCCTCATGCCCATGTGCCTGTGAGGCTGGAAAAAATTTGAAATGCCTGAAATATCCCAAACCAATCACTCATGAAACGATAGAGGCTAGAGAGCTCCTCTGTATGTCTCCAAGGAACTCATGTTTGATATCATTAGAAATCCCTTCGGAAGCAAGAGAGGGATGACACAAAAAATCATTAGGACACTACAAAATATGCCAAGGTTCTGAGTGTTTAAAGTTTTTTTTTTTTCCCTAAGAAATGTATTTATTTTAATTTACATTTAGATTAGGTTCCCAGCAGCAGATGGAAGGAATTTAAGTCAATTTGCAGGAGAAGACAGATATTCCAGCCAATGAAAAATCGGAGAAAAATAGCAGCCGTCTTTTGCTCTCCTTTTGGACAATTGTCTTTAGAATAATCCTCAGCCTGAAAAAAAGTCTAGGGACAGATGGGCTCCATGCCTTAATGCTGATAGAAGTGGCAAAAAGTACAGAGAAAAGAATCTTTTAGCAGATATATTTAAAATCGCCTTGGAAGCAATAGCAGACTGTGTGGAATACTAAAGTCTGCCTATATTACAACGATGGGAGAAGCGTGGTTAAACAAAGCAGTCATTTGGGCTTCGATTTGGAGACTTGGTATCAGGACTCCTAGGTTCTATGCCACACTGTGCCAATTTACTTCCCATATAGATCACATCTGAATTTGACCTATTGACTGTGTGAATATGGTGTGATGGACCTGGCTGACAATTTCAGAAATAATAGCAAAGAGAATTTTTGGCCAAACCCCATTTTTACACAGTGTATCTTACTTAATTTTTGCTCAGTGTGGAAATGCGCCTTTCAACTGCAAATAGAGTTTTCATTATAAATACTTATTTGCAGAGGTTAATTAATAATTCTGCCAACAAAAGGAAAATAATACCCTACCAGGATTAAATCTGTTACAAAACACTCTAAATTTTGCTTTTGCTGCTGGATGGATGTATTTATTTATGTATTATTAATTATTATTATTATTATTATTATTATTATTATTATTCACGCACCAATTGCATGCTTTTAACTCACAGGAGGAAACATTTTAAAAAAATGATTTATGATTTCAGGTAATTTTTCCCCTCTCTCATTGCTACACAAAAAGAATGTGATAAACTTAAATCCTGAAAATGCTTAAGGTGTCCACTCTTATGAAAGTAGATGTCCTTAGACCCAAATTCACATATGTGCAATGTCATGGTATTTACTGTACAGATTATAGACACAGATGATAGTAACACCAATAGTTCAGGTTGCCTGACACTTTCCATTATAAGACCCTGTTTTCACTTGCTTATAACTTTGCCAAACTCTAACCATCCAGGCTCAACATTTCAACTCCAGATGTCTGCCTCAGGCAGAGTTCTTTCTGAAAGTTTCAGCTAAAATGTTCAGCTGTTTCTGAGAATGAAATTAGGGGGAAAATATGTTGTTAAAAATCTTACTGTTTTGTTGCGTAACACTAGCACTTCCATTATTTGGAGCAAGGGGGTGAAATTTGCTAGAGGGAGTAGTCTGGATTTCAGAGATGTGCTTTTTGAGGTACCCATGAAAATTTGCTCAAATTATGCCAAGTCATAAGCCTCTTAAAAATCAGTTTACATATGGGTTTTACTATGGTCCTCATCATTGTAATATCTGAGTGCTTCACAAACAATTAATGCATTTTCACAATGCCTCTGTGAGGTACAGTGACATTATTATCCCTATTTTATACATGAGAGACAGAGTGTCCCCTAATTTTGCCCAAGATGATACTTGTGAGTCCTGATTTGTCAGAATATTTGGCAATTTATTTTACCATATATGTTTAGACCACAGCTCCCATTGACTTCAGAGGCAAGCCCCTCTTCAAATCAGATTGCAGGTGCCTCAAACTTGGTACCCATAAACAATGGAATGCATAATTAGTAGAAAACTGCAAGAAGTTTGGTTTAAATGACTCGCCCAAAATCTTGTTAGAACTCTGTGTCCGAGGCAGGATAGAATCCAGATTGCAGAAGACTCATCATTTACTCTCTTGTTTCAACCTCCGCTAAGAGTGGTATCTGTGATGTAACACGCTGATGCATTCTGAGTCGTCATCTTCAGCATAACAGGAAGTGTGAGACAGTTTAACAAAGAGCAGAGTGCTCTCTGAAACATGTCCTCTGAAGACCTTAGCTACAACTTTTCTCTGTGATGAATTCCCCCAACAGCCTGGTTAGTGGGTATGGTCAGCACATAAATCAGGCTTAACTCAATATCCATTTTAGCTTTGCAGTTCACCTTTAACAGGGAAACAGTATGGTCTTATACTGTGTACGGCCATCTTCACAAAAGAAAATGCAAGAAGATATATATATATATATATATATATATATATATATATATATATATATATATATATATATATATATATATATATATTCTTTTTTAATGGAAACTTGGCATCTTGCAAAAAATAGCAAAAACTGCAGAAGGATGCTAAAATTGCAGAATCCACAATTTTGAGGCAACTGAGGTTTTTCAAATGTCCTTAGTGATAATGAGATCAGTACAAGAACCAATTGTGCCCAGTTTATATATCAGTGACTGCAAGGGGAAAAATGTGCAGGAAGAAGATGAAATTTGCTGATGACACAGAAGTGGGGTAGGAGAGCCAGTCAGTGCAAAAAAAGGAGGAGGGCAGTAAAATTCAGAATGAATGGGAACACAGATACTTATGTGGTTTATGCAGTTTAATATAAGGGGAAAATAGATAATAAAGCTAGATGTGACAGAAAGAACATAAAAAGGATAATACCACCAACAGGCACATGCTATAAGCATATTGACGAAGGGAAGACTCAGTAGGGAGTGGGGAATAAAACTCTAAGCCATTCAGAGCTGGTTATTAATAGCAGTAGAAGCCACTGGGGGAAAAAATACAAAAAAACCCATACAATATTTGGAGCATTTGGAGAAATGTTTGTACAAACTTCCTATTTTCAGGTTTCATTACAGACTCCAGGTTCAGCAAAGTCCCTAAACATGAGCTGACTCACGGCTTTGACACAAACCATTTGTAACTCAGCTGTTTTGATCTGGGGGTTTGTTTTTCTCAGTTCATTTGAAACTGCAACTCAGAGTGAAACCAGGGGAGTGAAAAACCCAGGAGAGCCCCAAACACAGAAAATATTTACAGGGATAGTTTGTTTGTTTGAATGGATCCATATACAGGTATTTAGGCATCTAACTCCCAAGTTAGGTGCCTAAATACCTTTTGAAGATCTGGGACTAAATGCCTCCTGAAGGACGCAAAGTGCCCTCAGTGTTAACCGACAGTGTGGGGAACTCATCACTTGCATGGAGCACTCAGAACTTTGCAAGTCTAACCCCAAATATTGAGCCAAAGACACCACTAGCACAAGAGGGACATTTCTGTTAACCCCAGTGGCCTTTGCCCATTTACACAGAGGCAAATTTGGTCCATAAAATATGTATTTTTACATATTTTGGTGACATGCTGGGCCACTCCGGGGTGATATATCCACACCAAGAAATCCAGCTGCTACACAATGCTGGCATTGTAGGCGCAGTACTAAGCAACACTGCACTTTCAGAAGTGCTATTTGTCAGCGTAGATGTTAAATGTAGGTCTCGTCTATCCATTTGTGGGGGACGTTCAAGCTCCCAAGGCATTTCCTGAAAAAAACAGTGGCTAACTGTAGTGCAGGGGTAGACAACCTGTGGCAAGCTGATTTTTAGTGGCACTCACACTGCCCAGGTCCTGGCCACCAGTCTGGGGAGCTCTGCATTTTAATTTAACTTTAAGTGAAGCGTCTTAAAGATTTTAAAAACCTCATTTACTTTACATACAACAACTGTTTAGTTATAAATTACAGACTTATAGAAAGAGACCTTCAAAAAACTTTAAAATGTATTACTGGCACGCAGAACCTTAAATTAGAGTGAATAACTGATGACTCGGCACACCACTTCTGAAAGGTTGCTGATCCCTGCTGTAGTGTGACAACCCATGTTTCATTACTTAATCAACTGGGAATAGAAGGATCTACTTCTTAAAGACAGCCTCTTATTTTGCACTGTGGCAGGGCGCTGGCCAGGAGTGCCTGAGCCAGCCCTGCCGGCCCTGCCGGCCCTTTAAGAGGGAGCAGAAGCCTGCAAACCTCCCTTGCAGAAAGGCTAATCAGCCACCTGGGCTGCAGGGCAATTAGCCTTGAGGAGTGGCACCTGGCAGCCTCCTCAGGGGGATAAAAGGCCTGCGAGAAGGCAAGCCCAGTGTGGTGGGGATGGTATAGAGTGAGGTGGTGGTTTGAGCTAGTCAGAGCTGTGTGTTTGGGTTGTAAACTGTAAGCTGGACTATATAGAGTCTGAAGAGCTGTAAGCTGAAGACTGGATTGTATACAGTTGTATATATTGGTGGTGGGGTCCTGCACTGTGATTAAAGAGCACTGTTTGAAGCAAAGAAGGGTTTCCTGCCTGTGTTCCTGAGAGGGGTGAGAGAGCGGTCTGTCACAGCACCTGTTGTTTTTCACCCAACGTTTGTTTGGGGTGAAACATTGCAGGAGCCAGCAATAGGAGGTAGGTAGCTGAGTTGCGCGTCCTCAAGAGGAACGCTAGTCCCATATTTACAGTGTTAGTGTGGGACTTAACTGACCTGGGTTCAATTCCTTCTGCCACATACATCTGTTGTGACCTTGGGCATGTCACTTAATCCCTCAGCACCTCATTTCCCTATCTGTAAAAATAGGGATACATTGTCCTACATCATGGGGTGTTGTGAGGGCAAATATATTAAAAGACTGTGAGACACTCAACTCAGAACCTTTTGTAATGGGGGATATACAAATACATTAGAGTAGATCACTGTCCAGTGGTTAGAGCATCAAATGGGAAGTTATAACTCCTGGATTCTGCTCCTATCACTGCCTGTCAGATGGTAGAAGTCCCACCTCAGAGTCCTTAGCGGTGTAAAATGGGGATTATAATACTCAATTTGCTTTGTAGAGCGTTGGCCCCTATAAGAAAGTGCAAGATAGTACTAGCACTAAGGGCTACGTAATTGTGCCTGTAAGTGAGTAGTTTGAAGAGTAAATCCCCTCATTTCTGTTTCCGATATTCTAGCCACTATTAATTGTGGGTGACAAACCAGAGGCTGGATTAAGCCTGTTCAAAACCATAGTCCTAAATGTCAGTCCATATTGGTAAAAATATCAAGGCACATGAATGGAGTATGCAAAATCGTCTTTCATTAGGCTGGTTTATTGCAATAACTGATCCTAACTGGATCCATACCTAAGCCAAGTCCTTGTAAATTTGCCACTGTAGGCATGATTGTGCATGAACTATTGCTAAGCGCTCAGTAGTTGTTGCATTTATCTAAACAGTCATTTAACGCTATCAACTGTAACTGTGCCCCTTTGAGGCCCCAAAGTATAAAAAGTGCTTTGAAAAATCAAATTCTATTCCAAAGCCATCAACATATCTTCTGCTCGATGCAGGGGATAAACAACACTTGGATTTTATCATGTATGTTACATCCACTGATCTCAAAGGATGTTCATAAGGAAGTTAAAGATCATTCACATCCAGAAAGGGAAATGGACACTGAGCGGTGAGGTGACTTCCTCAAGGTCACCCAGCAGGTCAGTGGCAGAGACAGAAATAGACCCTGGCTCTCTTGATGCCCACACTGGTGCCACTATTTATAATAATACTCATCTCCTATATCGTGTTTTTCATCAGGAGAGATCAAAGCATTTTACAAAAAGAAGTATTACTTTCCCCATTTTACAGATGGGGAAACTGAGCCACAGAACTGACTTGCCCAAGCTCACACTGTAGGCCAATACCAAAGCCAGGAATAGAACCCAGGTTTCCTGCATGCCTGGCTAGTGCTCTATCCACTCTCTTCTTTTAGCCTTCTATAGTATTTTCATTTCTCAAATGACCCATGGATCCACTGCTAGTTAAATCTGTGAATTCCACCCATACTTGAGTATTGTTCAAATTCACAGGGGCACGATGGGTCTCCTTGATTTTACCTTCATCTGAAGGCATCAGGCATAAATAATTGACAGAGACAAGACACCAGGTCAAACAGCCTAACAATCTGTCCCTGCAATGATGATCCTTGTGTTCTGATTCCTGAAGTCTAGCTCAGCTGTTTTGCTCTGAATCCGAAGTCCTTCATCTCACCACCTTGTCTTTAATTGACAGAAACAAAATCGGGTGGATGTTTCATTTGAAACGTGCCGCTTCACTCCATGAAGCAGGATATGAGCTTTCTCTTGCCACACAGAGCTTACCAATAAAGAACAAGCAACCTCCCTTGGGCAATAATCAGTGGTCATACAGTACTTGACCAGCACAGCTTAATTGCAGTCATTGCCGAAGGTGGTCAATTCTTTCGCTAGCTGGGATATAAAGTCAAAATAGATCTGGTGAAAGAGAGAGAAAAAAACAAAACAGTGTAAAACAAACTTGGGCCATCTATATTCCTCTCCTCTCCCGATGTTGCTTTTTTATTGTTGTTCCTTTCAAACCCGAAGCATAGCATTGCTCAGAACATCCCAGCAAATGTGTTGCCTTTTTTTGAAGTCAATACAAAAAGCACACATGCCATTTGCAACTCGAGGCGGGTCATTAACAGAAGAGCTTTGAAGAAGTTCCAAGTGGCAGACTTTAGTTGCCAACTGCCATGTGGTGCCACCTCAAAGATATGCGTCAGTGGAATGTGGATAGGGAACAACTTCAACCTTCCTCTGTGGGTTGTCCAGAGCCCATGATGTGATGTTCCTGAGGTTGCTAGGTGCGTAAAGATGCAACCAGGCGCTAAGGCCCAGTTCCTCAAAGGTATTTAGGCTTCTAATGCCCATTGAACTGAATGACAGTTAGGCACCTAACCTACACTAGGCGAAAATCCTACACTAGGCACTTATCCACATCCTTAGGCACATAAGTACCTTTGAAAATAGGCACATAGTGCCCAAGAGCCCCAATGGAGAACATGGCTTCATTATTCTAGGCACTGTAAATATTCAACCTTATATTTAGCTGCGACATAAGAACATACGAGCGGCCATACTGGGTCAGACCAACGTCCATTTATCCCATCATCCTGTCTTCTGACAGTGGGCAATGCCAGGTGCCCCAGAAGAATTGAACAGAATAGGTAATCATCCAATGATCCATCCCCTGTCACCCATTCCCAGCTTCTGTCAAACAGTGAGTACTTTTCCCAGATCAGAAGAAGAACTCTGTGGAAGCTCAAAGTTTTGTCTTCCTCACCAGCCAAAGATATTACCTCACTCACCTTGTCAGCTCTACTTTTGACATTTTATTTCCACCTACTTGTCTTCTGGAAAATACACCAATATTAATTTTTACTTCTCTCAACAGGGGTACAGAAAAAGCTGGAGTCAAAGTTATCTGCACAGCAGCAGTAGTTGAAGAAGTCTTCAATTAAGTACAATATCTTCATTTTTAAAGGATTTTAGATCCCAATGCAATTTACCAATGAGTCTAAGCCACGGTGACACCTATATTCCCCCATGCTAGCTCTGGCTATCGCGTAATACTGATTCAACAACCAGAAGAAGACCGTTGCTGTTTAAATATTTAACTTTCCAGTCAAATCTTAAACAGCACAATGGAAATGGGTTCACCGTTTCTGACACAGGGTCTCTTGCTGGAGGAAAGAAAGGACATACAGCAGCAGAAGTCAGAAAGACAAAGGCATAAAATGAGATACTATTAGCAAAGGATGTAAAATGGAACAAGGAAAAGTTTTATAAGTATGTAAGAAGCAAGAGGCTGACAAAAGAAAAATGGTCTGCTCTCCAGTGAAGAGATGAAAAAAATAATAGATGACAAGGAGAAAGCTGAAATGCTTAATAGCGATGTTGCTTCAGTTTTCACTGAAAAAGGCTGGTAGTATCGCACTGGATCTTAATGCACTGAAAGTTAACAAAGGAAGAAGGAGGTCATAAGCCAGTATTAGGTTGGAACAGATTAAAGAATATCTAGACACCATGAATATAGTCAAATTAGGAGGGTCCAATCAAATTCACTTTAGACTGCTAATGGAGCTGCCAGGAGAAATATACTGGAACCATTAGTAATTATTTTTAGAGAATTCATGGAGAACAGGTGAGGCCCCAGGAGACTTAGAAAGGGCAGTCATCGTTTCTGTTTTAAAGAAGACAGAGAAGAGGAATCCAGGAAATTACAAGCTAGCAAATTGCTCTTCCACGTCTGAGAAGCTGCTAAAACAATTAATATACCAGTTGACTAGTGAGGACTTAGGGTTTGAATTGATTTATGGCTTCAATTTAATAGGAGAACTCGCACTGATTTTGATGGGTGTTGGATCAGGCCCCTAGAAGGCCACATCGTTTTGCAAAACACAACCTGTCTTAAAGGGACATTATCAATTAGGTTATGGACCCACATTTATGAGAACGAAGTATTTTCATCATTAAAAATATACTGAAAATAGTATTAACCAAAAAACAAAACAAAAAAAACAGCAAATTTTGTGAAGTCATGGTCCGATCTAAAGCCCACCAAAGCCAGCGAGTGTCCTTCAATCGACTTCAGTGGGCTTTGGATCTGGCCATCAATGCACACTATGTATGAGTGCTAGGAAGTAATTGTGACTCTAAACCAAAGTTGAAATTCTCCTGTCTGTTTTCATTGCCCAAGCAGAGAGGACTGCAAAAAGTGAAGAAAGAATATAAATGGTGACAAATAGCTTAGACGTACATTTCAGTTTTAATAATTTAAGGCTGTGCTAGTAACAGGTATTTGAAATATATCTATATATAAATTGTTCTTTTAATGTCCTTCTTTCATAGGTCAGCAAGGTGGTGCATAAGTAAAACACAGTGGTCATAGTGACACTAAGTCCTGTAGCACCTTAAAGACTAACTAAAGTATTAATAGATGTTAATTTTTGTAATGCATTAGACAAGGTCCCACATGCTATTCTCATAGTGAAATTAGACCTAGATGAAGAACTGATTATGAAAACAAAGTCAGAGGGACTGATTCTAATCTCACTTTAACTAGTTTTAATAGGGTTGAACTGTTATCTTCAACAGAATGATGTCCAATTTACACTCTCGCAATTGACAGCAGAATAAGGCCAAGAAAAGAATTATTAATGGCTGAAGGTTTGATTTTTAAGCAATTTTAGGTGTGCAAATCATGCACCTAATTTGAAAATGCAGTTGCATGTCTAATTTGCAAGCAGGCTGACTGTGATTACATGTGCAAATGAGGTAATTATGCACACAGATAACTATAATTGGCCATTTGTACATACAATTTCCTAATTTGTACATGGAATCTCAGTAATTATGCATATAATTACATAACCAAATTGTCTATGAGGGTTCTGCTGTCAAGTTTGGAGAAGTTATTGAATAGGCTTTCACCAAGGTTTTCTGAAGGGTCCATATTTTAAGTAACACTTTGGAGGACAGAGACACTTTAGAGATAATACATATATGGGAGGGATCACAACTACAAAGAAAATACAATAAAATTAAAATGTGTTTGAAAAATGAGCTGGAATCTCAATGAAATGAGATTTATAAAGGCAAATGTGAAGTGGAACAAATACCTACACTACACAAACCTAGGTTAAGGGAATACAAGTTGGGCAGCACTAAAACCAAGAAGGATCTGGATGCTTCAAAACATAAGCAAGACTCAGTCATTCATATGATACTGTCTTGAAAGAAGAAAATGTTCTATTGGGCCTTGAGCCTTCAAAGACTTGCACATATGCTTAACTATGCACCCCGTGAGTTGCCCCAGTAAAGTTAATGGAACTACTCACAGGGAGTAAAGTTAGTGTATTAGGCTATGTCTACCCTGCACTTTCATCATTAAAATTTTGTCAGCCAGGGGTGTAAAAACACACCACTCACTGACAAAAGTTTTACTGATGAAAAGCGCTGGTGTGGACAGTGCTTTGTCAGAAGGAAACACTCTTCATTGAGAAAATTACTGCCCCTCATTGAGGGCAGTTTTATTCTGTTGGAAGAAAAGCTCTCTCCTGCCAACAAAAGTGGCTACATTGTGTACTTTGCAGCGGTTCAGCTGTAGCTGCACAGCTGTGCCGCAGTAAGGTGCACTGTGTATACATAGCCTGAGTCTTTCCAAGATTCGGGATTTAAATTGGAATTAAATAGAAATAATTATTCTGATACAAATAGAATAATAGAATCATGGAATATCAGGGTTGGAAGGGATCTCAGGAGGTCATCTAGTCCAACCCCCTGCTCAAAGCAGGACCAATCCCCTACTAAATCATCCCAGCTAGGGCTTTGTTAAACCTTAAAAAACCCCAAGGAAGGAGATTCCACCACCTCCCTAGATAACACATTCCAGTGCTTCCCCACCCTCCTAGTGAAAAAGTATTTCCTAATATTGAACCTAATAGTACTAGTTAGATCTATCTAGCTGTTTCCCAGGTGCCTACCAACATAGTATCTAAGTGTTGGCATCATAAAATAGTGCGTTCAAGTTTGGACACTATATTTCAGAAATAAAAGAGACTAGCTGGAATGGATACAGAGAAGAGCAACAAGAATCATAAAAGGCCTAAAAAATAAAACCTACAGTATAAGCAAAGGTTAACAGAGCTGGGCTTGTTCACTACGGTGAAAAGAAGATTGAGGAGAACCATAAAGGATCTTTGTACAAATATGAAATGGGATGTTATTAAGAGGACATAGCGTGAAACATTCTCACTAATCCATGAGGACAGAGCCAGGCAAAATGGGCTTAGGCTACAGCAGGAAATATAGGTTAAATATCAAGCTGTTTGAATAATAGGGACATTACTAGCCAGCAATTTTACTAGCTATGAGATGGCATTTTTGATCCTCTTTTTGTTTGGCTTAATGTGAACATTCTGACAATCATTTTTTTCTTTATATAGATGGTAGTAAAAGAGGTATTATTTAGGCAAACACATGAATCACTCAGATAGTCCGGTACAGGAAACTACCAGAGAGAGAGAGAGAGAGTTTTGTGTTCAAATTTTGAAATGTTTCTGTTAATTTAGATACATTTTTTTGTTCAAATTCAAATCTAAATTCATTCCTGAACATGGCTCTACCAAATATGCAATCCATTTTCATAAATTTCACCCCCATGCCATTTTCCAATCTTTAAAATTTAAATCCCTGTTTCCAATATTTAAATCTTAGATTTCACAGTGTTGTAACAAAGCATGACTATGTATTTTAAAACTGAAAAATATAAACGTAAAGCCCATGGCGACTCCTCCCAAAAAGTGACAATACCCCTTTACCATGCCACCCTTACTTCTGTGCTATTGTTGCCGGTGGCGCTGCCTTCAGAGCTGGGTGCCTGACCAGGAGTCGCAGCTCTCCGGACACACAGTTCTGAAGGCAGCACAGAAGTAAGGGTGGCAATACCTCGACCTCCCTACAATAGCCTTTTGGGCCAGGATCCCCAGTTGGAGAAATGCTGCTATAGGGCAAAAGTATACCAAAGACCAGATTTCATGGGGGGAAATGGATTTTATGGTCTGCAAAGTGTTTTTCACAGATGTGAATTGGTGGGATCCTACTCATGAGTGACCATGTTGTTTTGAACATTCGAAGAATATCAAGGAATAAAAATGTTTGCGTTCCAATCCGACTATATTTCTCCAAGCAGGTTGAGCCTGTCATAGGTCCCAATTCAGCAAAATACTTAAGCACATGCCTAACTTTAAGCATGTGAGTAGTTTCACTGAAGTCAATGTAGTCAGCATTAGAATCAAGGGGCCTGATTCTTACCTTATTTACCACTGTTTAAGTCAATTAACTTTGATGGAGTTATGCCTGATTTACACTTGTGTGAGATCCAGATCAGTCCTAAGGGTTTGTTCTACCCAAAATCCGGGGATTCTGCTCTTTCTAACAATATAAGGGTTTGTGCCAAACCTTCAGACAATGTAAACTGGCATCACTAAAGTGATACTGATTTACACCAGCTAAGGATCTGCACCTTTGTTTCTAGCCCTGGTATATCATGAGATATCACACCTTAATACTGTCACATTAATATGTATTGGGAAGATATATAAATCAAGTGTATTAACTATAATCTATTATTATTATTATTTCAACAACCACTGATAAGCCACTAGCTTTAGGGTGGAATGTGGCAGCTGTTAAACAGTGGGCAGCAACATTGAACATCATTTTAAGGGAGGAAGTGAAGAATATGAGATGAAGCTGAAACTACAGGGAGAATTTTAAGTAGGCAGAATTTAATTATTCAATTTGGATTTTAGCCAGATCACTGGGTTAACTCCCCTACTTTTGAGGAAGGTGCTACAGGATCTGTAATGACCATAAATGGCCCAAGCCCTTGATTTTGCATCTCATCCACCCCGAAGACTCAACATTGTACTTAGCTATTCTCATTCAAAAGCCACTTAAAAAGGTGAGCTCCTATATAATTGGAATTTTAAAGGAATTCATGTTGTGTTTATGGCGCAATCACTACTAAATGATTTCATTTAAATTTTGCATAAGCTACACTTTATGAAAAATTAAAAGAAATAGACTCTACAGAAACCTCGCGAAGATATGTGGTCTCTTAAAGGAATATACATGCCATTTAGAGCTGGGTGAAAAGATAGAAATTGAACAAAACCCAATGGTTGGTTAGTTATAATAAAATAAAATAAATAATAAAAATAATATCTTATATTTACCTTGCGCCTTTCATATCCATCTCCCCATTGTGCCAGAAGACAACAGATCGAAGGAGTGGCCCCGCTGGGTTCTCCACAGAGATATCCAAGGCTGAAGCTAGGGACTGTAGGTCACCTGTCCCATAAAAGACAAGGAAAGTTAACTGTGTGTTGGGGAAAGTGGTGTTTGTGGAGGTTGGGACCCAAGTTCATTAGTTTCTCTGATGAAACTGGCAGTTTTTGTAGGGTTCTCATAAAGTTTCACGTTGGCTTTTCTGGTTAGTTCAGCCCCAAAGCCCAACCAAACTAAAGGGCCATGAACTCAGACAAATCAAACTCACCCATTTAGACTAAGAAAATCCATGAGAAATTACAGTTGTGGGTTTTGTCTAGCCTTGATCATCGCTCCCATGTTTAGAACTGCAGGGTTCTGTTTGTGAACCCTGTCAGGAACCAAACAGTCCAGGTTCTTAGTGGCTGAGTCCTAACATAAAGATAGGAATATCCTCATGTTCAGAGGATTCCCTTTCCATGCAACCTCGGAGAGCCTAATTCTCCTCTGGTTTATATATGTGCAACTGTGTTGAAAGTCAATAGGGTTATATGGGTGTTAGACAGGTCAGAATGAATACCTCTACATATAGTTGATCGAGCCAGAAAACCTGTTTGTGATATTTTTCTATTTACTAACCATCATTTTGACTCAAATTTTCTGACTAGATCTATCACATAATACATATTTTAGATAGTAACGAAAATCACAGTTAGAAGAACGAGGAGTACTTGTGGCATCTTAGAGACTAACTAATTTATTTGGGCATAAGCTTTCGTGGGCTAAAACCCACTTCATGTGTCTGATGAAGTGGGTTTTAGCCCACTAAAGCTTATGCCCAAATAAATTGGTTAGTCTCTAAGGTAGGGGTCTGCAAACTCTTCCCCCCCTCCCCCCCACCCCCCCGCAGCCCCTTTCCACGGAGGGAAAAGTCTGGAGGCTCCCGGGACGGGTATGTCCGCCGAAATGTTGCCGCAAAAAACAGAAGCTGCCGCCGGCGGCGGCATTTTGGCGGTACCAAAATAGCCTGCCTGGGAGTTCGGCGGTCTCCTGGGTGGGCTCGGTGGCAGCGCCGAGGGCTTGCGCACCCCTTGGGGTGGTCTCGCGCACCCCCCAGTTTGAAGACCACTGCTCTAAGGTGCCAAAAGTACTCATTCTTTTTGTGGATACAGACTAACACAGCTACCACTCTGACATAAAATCACAGTAGAATTGTGCAACTAGTTTTCAGTGCCGGCACCATGATCCTACCATACATTTGCCTTCTCAGCTCTATCCGGCCTGCTGTAGTGAAATAGTCCACTAGAAGGAACACTAATCTCCTCAATTGCCATTTCGAATCTCCCATTTTCCTGGGAAATGCACATGATTACAACTTCAGCAAAATAAAAATTCTTCAACACCTTAAGGGATGGCGATTGCCTGGCAATTTCTATATAATGACTTAATTGGGCCACCCTTACCCACTGAATCCCGTTTTATTCACCAGCTTGTGCTTTTTAACCATGACGTATGGGTAATCTGCATAGGTCCTTTTTCAACAAATTACTTGATTATGCATGTAAGCATGGGAATAATCCCAGTGACGTCAATGAGATTCTTTTCTTCACATGGTTGAAGTAACTCCCATACATGAACTAATCAGGGCTGTAGTTGGGGAAATTGTACTGTACATTGCAAAGGCGTGGTGGTGAGCAGCAGGGCTAAGAACATGCATTTATGTTAACGATTCCATCTTTTCCCATGGTTTACAGTGCCATTTCATTTTCAGACTGTTCCTTACAGTTCTGCTTCAGTTTCTAGAGGATTGATTAAAAAAACTAAAACTAAAACTAAACCCAACAAATGCAGTCTTCTTCCTATGATAAATCTGAAAGAAAAACAAGCTAGGATGTATAAAACCAATGAATATTTCAGCCAATTACCACATGTTAGTCTTTGAAAAAGTTTGTTCTTTGAGGAACTCTCATGAAAAAAAAAAATAGAATGATGTGTCTCATTAAAATGAATCTAGGTTGATTTACTATAGCTGTAATCAAGGGTTACCTGACCTTATAAGCTGTGCTATTCCATTTATAATAAATCTCAGTAGTTAAAAATAGATGAGCTTAGGACAGATAATAAAAGGAACACTTTTGGAAAATTACATGATTATTACAGAGAGGTTTCACCAGACCATTTGTCAATGGGTCTATATAAGCATTGTAGTGCCTGTCTCTTCTGACAAAGGATGATGAGGTGCTGAGGTGCTTCTCAAAGCTATGTGATATTGTTAAACATTGACTTGCAACAGAGTGGGTTGTGGTCAGGATACAATGCACATGTTATGTGAATATCACATAGGAGGCAGTTTGTTACTACAGCGGTATGTAGGTATTAGGATACATCCCCAACTGCAAGGACAAGGGATGTTCATAGACTCCTAAGGTCAGGATTAGAATGAATTTAGGCTTCACCATCCACTGTACTCTGATTTATCCCTACAGTTGGGAATTTCATAGCAACTGATGTCACTGACCCCAAGCATTATTCCAAATGGGATTTTATCTTGCGGGAAAAGTTATTTTTGCCTCAGAGTTGCTCCTGCTCTATAGGAAACTCCAGTGGACTCCAGTAGAATCCATCACCTGATTTCTGTTGGTTTCTACTGTCCTGATAGAGGGACTGCCTAAGGGCCCTGGGTGTGGACCTATATCCCATAGTGTTAAGTGCTGTCCTTTGCTCATCCAGAATTTAGCTCCAAACTGACACTAGTGAAAAGCAGATGAACATTTCCATCCTGAATTTCCATGAGGATGACATTGCAAAGACTGTTCCTGTTGGGGGAGCCTGGAGCCCACAGATCTAGGTGGAAGGGGGGGATTTTCAGATATGCAGTTTTGCTTTGACTCATTTCTAGTCAATACCAGGCACTGTTTGCATATTTGCTTTGGCTCATTTCTAGTCAATACCAGTCAGTGTTTGTATATTTACTCTGTGTGTGCGTGGCAGAGCGAGAGTGAGACTTTGTATACATAAATCAATTAAAATCTCTGCATCTGTCCAGGTGATGTCTGTCTCTATACCAAGAGGAGAGAACAAAGTTGACACGTTCAGAGTCCCATTCTCATCTCACTCTGCTGCAATGCATCTCTGGAGTAACTCTATTGAAGGCAGTTGTCCAGCTTCTCAACTAGGTCGTATCATCCGTGCATGTTTTCTGTGCCGATTGGCACCAGCAGGGAAATTGTTATGCCAGATCCATGGTTGCCTGTCTGAAGTGAAAGTTACAGCCAACAGGTGGCCTACTCTAACATCTTCCATTTTCACAAGGGCCATAATGGACCTATGCCTGTATCAGAGGTCCTGAACTACACCTGTCATGCTCTGAGCCTACCCCTGGAAGGTCCCTGGTGTGCTTCCACTCTCAGCTTAGCTTGGAGTTTGGGGTGCAGTCAAGTTGCCTCTAACACTCTGTATTGGCAGAGAGTTCACCTACACAAGAAGAATTCTCCATGCATTTTCAGACCACTGTATGCCACTTACGCATAGGTGGCACAAAATATGATCTTGAATGAGTGGTGAATCTGGCCCAAACAAATACAAAACCATCATGCATGAGACATGAATGAGTCATATTGTTCTTTGACTTCCATTTAGGAATATTTAGAGATGGGAGTTTCATTTTGCTTCAAAAATAAGTAACCGAGGAAAGTTATCCGCAAGCACTGCGCATAATACAAGCATTGCAAATAACACCTTACATTATAAAAATGACGTATGGATATGAACAAGCTAACCATAGCGTCACCCCTGAGCTGACAAGCCCTAAGAAACGAGAGCCATGTTTTCAAAAGAACACAGCACCCGCTATTGGAGGCAAATTTTTCCAACAGTTCAGCAGGGTGGGTGCTTTGGAAAATTTAGCCATAACAGGAGCTGATGGATGTTGAGTTGGAACTGTGCGTGAGGAACATTCCAAAAGCCGGCTCAGAATTCTGAAGTCTGTTTAAGACTGTGAAGTCATATATTCCATTGGTAAAAGAGGCTTTGGCTGGTGCATAAATGAAAGCATAGAGGAAACGAAACCCTCTTCTCCGGGTTCTTTATCCAAACAAAACCACCCAAGATCTCTCTCTATCTCATTTTTTGGCATGGGCTGGCTTCACCATTTTGCATGCAAAGGTTCTGTCAATCCCACAGTCTTTTCTCATTAATTTAATTGGTCACTCGTTATCCGAGCTCCCGATGGAAAATTAAAATGGCTTACAAAGCCTGGACCATTTGTATTTTGAGAGATGATTTTTTTTTTATTTAGAATACTGCAACTTTTATTTGATGAAAGTTACTATTAACATATTTTCATAATCTTTTCAGCCTAGCAACAGCAGGAGTAAAAGGTGTGAGGGGCATGTAATATTCATGAAATTAAGGAGAGTTGAGATGAAAGGGAGTTCCATTAGGGAGACCAAGTGTGACAATATGACACATATTTGCATATTTTACACTTTAAATCTTTTCAGCACATCCAAGTTGATATATGGATGTAAACATGCATTGCCAGTTTTTAGCATATTATAAGCCCTCAAGACTTTGCATGCATTTTAATATGTTTCATTATTGCTGTAGATTTTAATTTCGAAACTGCACAGCTTTGATGGAAGAAAGCTGGAAGTCAAAGCATCTGGCCTCTGCTTCAGGCAAATGCAGCCTTTTCCTTGAATACTTTTTGGAAGAAGTGAGTCTATTTATATGTGCGTGTTCTGGAATTGTGTGTGAGTGTGCACGCGCAATGGGGGGTGACAAATGTGCTACACACTTTGTTTCGTACACATATTAATGAAGTGCTAAGTTAACTATCCTGGAAGAAAAAGCACTAGCTTTGGTTATATGGAAGTGCCAAACTACACAAAGTTATTTGCAGCAGCTGTTATCTTCTATGCCTCTCAGTTAACACAGCAAATACTTAAAGGTGTATGTCTATACCAGTTCCTCTCAGCTTTTCCAAACTACTGTACCCCTTTCAGGCATCTGATTTGCCCTGTGTAGCCCAAGTTTTACCTCACTTAAAAACTACTTGTGTACACAATCAGACCTAAAAATACAAAATTATCACAGAACACTATTACTGAAAAATTGTTTTCTTTCTCATTTTTACCATATAATTATAACATAAATCAGTTGGAATATAAATACTGTCCATACATTTCAGTGTATAGTATATGAAGCAGTATAAACAAGTCATTGTCTGTGTGAAATTTTAGTTTGTACTGACTTGCTAATGATTTTTATGTATTCTGTTGTAGGCAAATGTCTAGATGAGTTGATGTACCCCCTGGAAGACCTCTGTATACCCCCAGGGGTACATGTACCCCTAGTTGAGAACCACTGGTCTATACAATGCCCTGCTAACAGTTAGGGTCCCCTTTAACATGCACCTCTGCTGTCTAGGAGTGATGTCTGATTGCATTTAATCCTGTCGGAATACAGAGATGTAAGCAGTGTCATGGTTTATAATAATAATATGGTGGCCAGCACTTATCTAGTGCTCTTCATCACAAAGTGCTTCTCAGACAATGAATTCATGCTTACAGCTCCCTCGTGAGATAGGTACACTAATGCTGCCAGTGCTCAAATAATCAATGTGTTTATGCTACCTGTACAGTGGTCACCAGGCAGAAGTCAACATTTGCCAACAGATCCCACCATGCAGGGGCTGATATACCATAAGGTGACACCTTTAACCCCAGCATTTTACTGTTCTGTTCAGTCAGCTTTATCATACATTTCTGTGAGTTATTTAAGTACTATATATCATCCCCCACTTTTCAGATGGGGAAATTGAACCACATATAGACAAAGAGATCTCTCTAAGGTCACACAGCTTATCAATGGCAGAAGTGGGGAATAAATTCAAAACGTCTTGCTTTCCATTCTCTTAGTTTAACCACTCGACAACACAGCCTCTGTGGAAAAGACCTGATATGATAAGAAATAGCCTGGATACAGCACCTTTTATCCCTATATCTCAAAGCACTTTACAAAGGAGATCAGCATCATCAGCCCTATTTTATAGATGGAGAACGTGAGGCACAGAGAAGTAACATGAGTTATGAAAGGTAACTCAGTGGCAGAGCTGGGAATAGAACCTAGCTCTCCCCAGTTCTCTTCTTGTGCTTTGCTCACTAGATCACATTGCATGTTTCTAGGAGAGTATTCACCTTTCTGACATTCAAAAGAGAACACTGTTGTTTTTTTAAAGAACATTGCAGATTACCACACAAATATGGCTACAGAGTATTAGGAAATGGTTGAAGTGGCTATTTTTCAGCATTACATAATCACAGATGCTGAATATTTGTCAGTTTATGGTCTTTATTTCAGCTACAGACAAGCAGATATTTGTAGATAGAGATGCTATAAATATAACTGTAGATCTGCCTAGACAGACAGATGTCCAAGTGGAATGTGAAGATCCATCATCCCCTTCTCCAGTTTTTTTTGTGTGTGAATTCATGACAGCCAGAGCATAATAATTCAGACAAAAACCAGTGCTACTGTGTAGGTATGTTCACTCAGCCAATGTATCTGAATCCTCACCTACCTATTTCAGTCATGAACGTTGTCTGAGCAGAGCCTGCCAATCAAATGCTGATTTGACAATGTAGCAAAATGTCCAACAGATATAAGGGTAAGACCTCTCAAATATATTTCACATGTGTGACTTTAGACAGGATTTAAACTCAATTTTCCAATGAAGCCATTGGCTTATTGCTCCGGCTACCTCCACCTCACCCTTTCCCCCTAAAGAAAATACCAGAGAAGGCAACAGAAAGTTGTTCTATTTCCACGGAGACTGAATTTCCCTCTTTTTCAGGTTCTCTACAATTTACCTCTCTCTCGTGCACCATTATCCATCACTACTTGTAGCATCTGACACCAAAAAAATCTGGAAGTTTACCGCCAAGTGATACAATTATTTGGAATCCTTGCATCTTGCCTTTTAAATTAATCTTTCAAGGTGTTGGTATTGAAGGATCACAGCTCCTGTTGCAAATAAGTTTAAGCTACTCAATTAAAAGAGTGTTCCTTTGTCAAGAAGAGGATTTCTTTTGTTCACAGCCTGCGATAATAGCCCCAGCTCTCCACTTCTATTATTTTCTCTCCTAAAATAAAACTTGGTCACTAGGAATTTGTAAGTGCTGGAAGAGGAGAAGGGGAGTAGTTATTTATATTGTTAATTGGCCCATCATCTAGCTGTTAGGTAGCATGTGGACTTGCCAGGGACTCTTTCTGAAACATTTGCAAGTGATTTAGGGCTTGTCTACATCCAGCTACCCCACATTAGCCTCCCACAAACTAACAATCTGTGTGGATCCTGCTGATTTGCATTAACAGTTCATTAATGTGCTTCTATCTAGTCCAATTTCAGAGGACCCTGTCCACATTCTTCTTCTTCTCTGTGTTATGGTAACGTCTACAGGTCCCAAGCAAGATCAGACCCAAGTACACTAGGCACTTTACCACCACTGTAAGCAACAGGTCCTGCTGTGAAGACTTTACAATCTATATAAGCAGGACAGATACAAGGCAGTTATTGCTGTCTCCATTTTACTGATAGGGCCATGAGGCACATAGAGATGAAGGATAAGTCTACACCAGCCAGATTCATTTTCCCACCATCACAGGTATAAGATGAACCATACACATAACTATACAACCTTGGTCTGATCCAACATGGCTGAAGCATGAAGAAATAAGAGAGCAAATGATGGTGAACAGTAAGACCCTGGAAATACAATACAAACCACTTATAACATAACAGAATCAAGTTCACTGCTGCCATAAACGGATTTACTCCACTGAAGGCCCATGGACTTGCATCTAATTTAAGTGTGGTAAAAATAGCCTTTTGCCCTGTCCGTTGTCCACATGGGAGAAAGAGAAATAACTCACAGAAATGTATGATAAAGCTGACTGAACAGAACAGTAAAATGCTGGGGTTAAAGGTGTCACCTTATGGTATATCAGCCCCTGCTTGGTGGGATCTGTTGGCAAATGTTGACTTCTGCCTGGTGACCACTGTACAGCTTTGAAGAGGGGCAAAATCAGTTACCCACGTTTTCTTATATTTCCATCTATCTCTCAACATATGAAACAAGCAATATTTTTAAATTAAACAATGAAACTCTTCCAATCCTCAGAAATGGTCTGGTTTGAGATTTGAGTGAACATGTGGGTTAGTCCTTAAAAAAGATCAACAGTCCAGTAGATGGTCACCCTTGAACACTAAATCCCAGACCAGTTCCAGAAAAGAAGGGCATACATCTCCCTTTTGTTGACAAAGGGACCAATTTCAAACTCACACCTGAACCCACCTAAACTTTCTTCATTTGAAATAATCAAATCAAATCAAATAAAAAATAAAATAAAATAAATAATCATAACCACTAATTAATATAACAACAACACCTTGGCTCTTATGTAGTTCTCCAGATCTCTATCCATAACTGAATTTTGGAAATTGGGTCCATCTTTAGTTTTCACTTTATACAGAATGGTTTCTCATGATTCCTAATAGCAAGTTCCTATCACCAAAGCAACTGTACATGTATATATAGGCCAGATCCTTGACTGAGTGTAAATGGAGAGCACCAATCTGAAATCAAAGGCTACTCTGATTTATATCAGCCATGGAATCTGGCCCTTAAGTCTACTTTCATAATGAAGTATCCCTGCAGGACTGAAAAGGAATATGGTTTACACGGCACATTTAGAAACAGCTCAGACTTTAACATTTGTACAGCAACACAGGATAAGCAAACAGTACACACAATGTGGACAGGATCGAAAGGGCAAAGTGAAAAGAATGCAAAACTAACGGCATTTATTCAAAACAGAGAGCAACATGCACTGCTCTTCATGGGAACCAAAGAGTAAATCTTCCTTTTTATGCCTTTCAAGCTAATCCCATTGATGTTTAACAATCTCCAGGCTGTGGGTGGCTCACTGGATTAGTCACTGTTCTTTTTTGCTTTGGGACCAATCCAACTCAGCCGTAAGCAGAATGAGTGAAGATAACTGTAATCAGATTGCTGTTTATATATACATATAGATGAGAGAGAAATGAAAAGCTTTGGTGCTTTCACTCTGAACAGTGTTCTGATTCAGCAACACCCCCATGTATGCACATTACAGCCAGCATAGGCGACTGGCACGGGCAAGCTCTCCATAGGGCAGAGGGAGGGGCCACGGAGGCAGTTTGCCTTGGACCCCCAATTGGAGGACTGTAAATTGAGTGGTGTTAGGCCTTGTCCTGTGAGGTTGCAGAGCCATTCAGGTTTGGCTTGGTGGCCCTTTGACAGAGGGGCCCCATGGCTAACCCTGAATGCCCCTGTGGCAATGCCACTCACTGAAATTTGGCCTCATCGATTTTGAAGGAAACAAAAACAATGTGTGACAGATGGGGGAGGAGGAGAGTCAGCAGAAGGTATGAAAACCACACCATGCCCTTATCCCACAGATATCTAGGATCATTTTAATATCCTTGAACGACAAACGTGTTTCCCCCGCAGAACAAGGATTAAAAATAGATCAAGAAGATGCCAGATGACAATTGGAAGTACAGATATACAAATGATTCCTCTCATCAATGAACTATAAAGAGTCAGTGTCTGTGGACATTGCTTTCGTTAATACACTTTGCCAAGGCAGCCCCTGCTAACAAGGAGATGTTTTGCTTACCGGTATAGTCAATAGATATACTGATTTGAGGCCCACGTTTTCATTGATGCTGAATCTCTTTTGTGAATGAAATCTGCACCTTCACACACTGTGCCCACTGTTTCAACACCTGCAGTGAACCGTGAGGGCAAATCTTAAAAATGCATAGATTAAAGCCAGAAGGGAACATTAGATCACCTAGTTCATTTGTAGCTGCAAGGAACACAAGCAAACAGGGGAAGTGGAACTCAGCCTGGCTAGAGTATAGCCTATAGTGAATAAATATTATACAGAATCAGTGTGGCTTCCAGAGGCACTAGAATTAATGGGAGCGGTATACAAATTGGTGCAACATTCATGAAATTTTCAGTTTATTGAAATGCCTAATTTCAAATAGTTTTGACTAGGGGTGCTGACTTTTGGTTTTGCTGGTAGGTGTCCACACTGGCTCAACTCCCTTCCCCAAAGCCGTGCCCCGACTCTGCTCCCAGGGCCTTGCCGTGATGGGCGGGGCAGGGCCAGTGGCTGAACAACTGATTGGCGGCCAGCCCCAGGGCTGCCAGAGCAGCAGTCCCAGCGAGCCCCATGGGTGCTAAGCATCCTCTATTTTTTTCTCCATGGCTGCTTGCACCCCACAGAGTTGGCACCTATGGTTTTGACCAGCTCAAGTCAAGACTTCACCTTCATGGCCCAGCTGAGAGATACCACAGAGCACACACCCCTCTAGCACCGTTTTGGGGGATTGGTGCTGAGGTGAATCAGAGGGAGGAATGGCACCTATTGAATTACTCAAGACATGTCTTGTAGCAGCTTGGGTTTTCCTTCAGAGCCCCCTGTACTCTTGTCCAAGTACAGGGGAAATGTGGAAGCTTGCTTAGCCTCACATATGCCTTTTGTAAGCTGCTAGTAGCTTCATTAAAGTCACTTCCAGTCTATTCATTCAGTTTGTTCAAGGCCGAAGCTTCTCATAGTTAGTGACTGATCTGGGATGGAAGGTTTGTGTTTTGCAAGCTAACGTGCAGTAACGGATGAATTTCCTGATCTTAGGTTACATGAAACAAGTGTAAACAGCTTCAAAATGTGCCACTATATTACAGCTGCAGTAGCATCTTTATGTTTAGTCCTTTCTTATAGACGTCAGGCATTCCTCAATAGGTAATGCTACATAATTGCAGGCAGGTACTATAATTCTATGGGGAGTGGTAAGGGCTGCAAATACAACAACAACACAAATGATTCTACAAGCTCTGACCTGTTCACAGAGAACAAATACACAAAAGGCTGACTGAAATTGTTTTGGTGAGCAGTAAAGGAAAAAATTGGGCAGCTTTAATAGGAATAAATACTTTGCATCTTTTATTAAAGGTTCTCTAAATACATTAAAATATGAATAGATTAATCATCCAAACACATCCATCATATCAGTAACTCTTACCAGAGATGGGTAAACTGAAGTACAGAGTTTCGAGTAAGTTGCTGACAAGGTACTTTCCCTTGGATGTAAATGTTTTTAACATCAGCCGAGCAAATATTCTTCCATCTCAACATAGGCTGACTCCCAGGCTAAAATGGTTCATGTATCCAGAGAGGGAGGACTAACATCATTTGTGACTGGGGTCATGGTTCCTGCTGTTTCCCTCAGTCTCTTTTGCATATTGAGGTGGTTTGCTGGGGCTTTACATACACTCCGTGTCTGAAGAAGCCTCATTACTGGCCTGCACAGAAACAAAGGAGGTGGAGGAGGAGGACAAGGTTTGCACTAATTGCATAGCTATCTGTTGTTCCAGGGGCCATTCAAGCATATAATAACTTAAGTAGAGTTTCAGTGAGTTGGAAGCTGCTGCTCCTTTTAATGTTTTGGCAAGCTGATTTCCTATTATAGCACAGTCGGTATTTCTTTTTAAAGTCTTGACAGAAAGCGGTAGGTGGCCACACCAGATTTTGTCCCACTAGTAACATATTTTCAACATTCCATTAACCACGCAAAGAGTCAACTGGTACAACTGTGTCAACAATGTTAAAATTCTTGAAAGAGGTGAGCCCAGGCAGCAAAGTTCAGGTCTGAATCCACTTAGATTTAGAGTTCTGGTTTGCCCTATAAATTAGTCCTATAAATTAGGGATGGAATCAGCTGGAAAATTTGGCTCAGTATAAATATCCAAAATCCTTCTTTATGGTTCTAAAAATAGCAAGATAAATTCATAGAAAATAGGTCCATCGCTGGCTATTAGCCAAGATGGGCAGAGATGGGGTGTCCGTAGCATCTGTTTGCCAGAAACTGGGAATGGGTGACAGGGGATGGATCACTTGATGGTTACTTGTTCTGTTTATTCCCTCTGGGGCACCTTGGCCACCTGGCTAAGTGGATCTTTGGTTTGATCCAATATGGCCTTTCTTACGTTCATATGTTCTTCAAGTTTGGAGAAAATGGGATCTGGGTTTTTTTTTTTTATTGGGACTATCTTTTGTTTTTGATCAACAAAAACCCTGAAGTCCTGCAGCTATCCTTTAGGAAACTCAGTTGCAATGGGCTGATAAAAAAACAACACACCATTATAACT
The DNA here is from genome assembly GCA_032164245.1 of Sternotherus odoratus. Lineage (NCBI taxonomy): Eukaryota > Metazoa > Chordata > Testudines > Kinosternidae > Sternotherus > Sternotherus odoratus. The sequence continues at coordinate 100,126,220 of JAVMKO010000007.1, forward strand.
CTGAATATCTGCCAAAAAAAGTCTTCTAAGGCTCACTCTGAAGATTTATGCTAGTGGGCAGTCAATGTCTCCATTTCAAAGACAGCATGGAGCATTGTTTTAAAGATACTGCATCTGTGACTTGTGAATTCTTAGCAAGTGCTTGAACCAAATAGAGAACCAGAGTCAAGAAGATGCCATGGTTGATGAAGAATGTGGTATAAGAATACAATAAAATAAGCATCTTTTGAAATGGCCATATACAGTATAGAAGATATTTGCTTTCATGATACCAACTAATTGGCCTGTCATTCTCCCTTTTCCACTATCTGATTACTTCATTAACAAAGGGCAGTGATGATTAGGAGGAGTCAATAATGATTATGTGCAGAAGAGCAGGAACAAGCTTTGCTGTGACGATTCACTCAAATATTTAAATGGATTCACACCGTTGCACTCATGCTCCTTTATAAACTTGTTTTCTGTTGGCTTTTGTCCAATCAAGTTTCACTAGCATGATTACTTGTGGAAAGCAAATATGTGAAATGATCAATGGAAAAACAGAATAATCTCTCTGGGGGCTGTGGAGTGTCAGGCTACCTATTTAGGTTCCTGAATCTGAATTTAGAAGCCAAAATGTAGACATTATGTGTTTTTCAAAATTTTGGGGTCAGGGTTCCACTTATGTTCTGGCCCGTCTACATCACTCTTTTGGCTTATATCTGGTGGAGCTGGCTCTTGTGTCTGGCATGGCTCTGATGTAGAAGCCAAGTCAGGAAGATAGGTACCTAGTTGGGAATAAGATCCCATAGGAGTCATGCACCACTGGTTCAAGTTAAAGCAGCCCCGAGGTGGCTCTAAAATTGGGGTTGCCATAGACTGACCTACAAAATCAGGAGCTATAACCGTTTGCTGCCCCGGAAAACACACTGTGCTGAGTACGGCTTAGTGGCTGGAGAGAATCTGGCCCTTGGCCTAGACTTTTTTTTCAATCTCACGTATCTATAATTCACACAGTCAAATGTACAAACCAAGTAGCAAAGGATCCAGTTTATGTTTGACCCACTGCCATACCCTACAGATATTAATGCTATGAGATGGCCATTTCCTCACGGTTTTCCTTAGCAGTTAAAATCCACGAAACGTTACTTCTAAGATTTAAAACTAGTTGATCATAATTTACATTTTATTAGTCTGGGGGGGGGGGGGGAGAAAAGAAAAAAAATCCATTACCAAATGTAAAATTAAATGATCATTAAGCTAATTAGCCAGTTTGTTGTTCTCATTGAGTTTATTGTTTCAGTTGTATCTGTGCAAATTAGCAAAGGGCTTAATTTGTGCAGAAATCAATAAATTCTTTTTGCTGTAATATATGCACATTTAAATTGTCAACATTTCCACAAGAAAGCTGGAGTGAGGTTTTATTTTGGGGCATTAACAGCTTCTCCAGACAGCTATACTTCCTAGGCTAACATGGCTCATGAATTCATGGCAATTTCATAGCCAGTTTTTGTTGCCAGTCCATACGCACTACTGGACAAATGTTCACAAGCACTTGGTTCCCATTGCTTTTATTCCTGGGTGCTGAGTTCTTTTGGAAATTGGGGCCTATAGTATTTAGGCTTGAATCATACCATGGATAATATAGATGAATTGAGGAGTGGAGAGAATAAGAATTTGGAATCACTACTCCTCTATTTCACTGTACACTGCAAGAGGCCTTATTAGAGCCCCTAAGTGCATTGAGAAGAAAATAGCCTACCACATCCAATGATGTTCCAGAGCCCAAAGTAGATAATCTATTGACAAGAATTCAAGCATATTTGATGAAGAGATTAGCATACATTGGTAGGGTATCATGTTTCCCCATTCCTGATCCAACCACCTCTGACAGTTGTGGCAATATGGTATTGACACTTCTTCCAGGCTGGTCACTTCCAACAGGTAAGTTTCTTCCACCAGGGAACCAGTGGTGGCTTCACAGGAGAGTTGTGGAGGGTGTCCAGAGGACTCTGTGCGAAAGCAGAAGAGCTCACAGAGCACAGGGTTATAGGTAGGCTGTCCCTAATGGCAAGAGCTGCAGGGAGAAGATATGACACTCTGGCACCCAATATTCACCACTGTCATGTAATTAGGATAAGTTATGTACAAAGTATGTCTTGTGAGGTATCATTCTAAAACTCTTGATCTGCTAGAAAGGTTAATGGTTTATTGAGGAAATGTACATGAGAACACGGATTACCACAGGACTGTGTACATTACAAACCTCTCAGAAATGGCACTACCCAATGGGGACTGTTGGACCCAGGTCCCAGGAAAATGCTTTCCAGCATGTGGGAAGACGATATAAAAGAGGGGAAATGACATCATTCTCCCTACAGCAACAAACTTGGAAACACCTGGGGAATAAAGACTGAGCGGGGGGTGGGGGGGGGAAAGTGATGGTCCCAGGCTAAAGGAATTTCTAGTCTGTGTATGAAAACCTGGGAAATCCAAGCTGCAAAACCAAGGCAGCGTGTGTTTTGTTTATTTTCTAGGTGTGATGTTCCCCTCTGGTGTTATGTGGACCGGTGATCTGCTAGATCACTCCAATCACTGACTCTGGTATCCAGCCTTTCCCTGCTCTGCTGTAAGAACCCCCACTCCTGGTCTGTTCACGCACAGCCTCTGGCATGTAAGCTGCTCCCAGCTTTTTGCAACTGAATAACACCAGCCAACATCTTTGGTCCCAGACACAACCTTAGGAACCTCCATCTTGCAATGTCCAGCTGTGCCCATTGGATGCCTCAAGATGATACGAGTTTGTCAATTTCACAAAGAAATCGATATGTACCAGGCTTGTTTTCCCAAGGGGAGTCTCTGACACATTTCAAACCAAGCACACTGCTTCAGGTAGAATAAACAAACAAATTTATCACCTATAAAGATAGATTTTAAGTGATTATAAGTCAAAACATAACAAGTGAGATTTGATCAAATGAAATAAAAGCAACATGTATTCTAAGCTGATTTTAAAACTTTCAGTGCCCTTACAAACTTAGATGCTTCTCACCACAGGCTGGCTGGTTGCCCTTCAGCCAGGCTCTCTCCTTTGATCAGTGCTTCTATCACTTGGTGTCTGTAGATGTAGGTGGAAGAGAGAGGAAGAACATAGCAAATGTATTTCTCTTTTATCATGTCCTTTCTTCCCACTTGGCTTTGCCCCCCCTTCAGAGTCAAGTGAGCATTACATCATCAAAGTTCCAAACTTACCAAAGAAATGTGGGTGTCTCTCACCCTTGAGAGTCTAAGATATTATTTTGTTGCTGCCTAGGCCAGTGTCCTTTGTTCCTGTGAGGCTGTACTGGATTTGTCCCATACCTGTCCTGATGAAGTGTGAACTGCCTTTCTGCTCTTGGAGAGTTTTTGCCTGAGATTATTTTAAGCCACAAGAATACATTTTCAGCCTCATAACTACATACATGAAATTATAACCTATAACATTACTATAAAATTACTGTAACAACAATACTCAGTGCATCATGAGCCTTCCGAAGATACCTGACATGACAAACTTTCATTGAATACCACACAATCGTTTACGAGGATGAACATGAGGGTGCTTGGTGTTCCCCTGAGGTACAGACTGTCACATGAGGTAATCTGCTTTGATCTGTTTACTATCACTTACAATCACTTAAAATCTATCATTTTGTAGTTAATAAACTTATTTTGCATTTTATTCCTCGCCAGTGTGCTTTTGACTAAGGTGTCGGGGGGAAAACTCACCTTAATTACCACAAGTGTGCATGGTCCTCTTCACACTGAGGGAGAGGCGGACTGGCCTCACACCTAGTAAATACACAAAACCAATATACTGGCCAGATTTGACCAGGGCAGGATGGTAGTGTTCTGGGGTCCTAGGCTGGGAGGATGGTGGTTAGAGAGTCTGCATGGGACTGCATTTGGGTGAATGCTGGTGAAAGTGCAAGCTTGCAGGGCTTTTCAAGTTGTCACAGCAGCACAGTGTGAGAGGGAACCCATGCTGGTGGGTTAGAGGGCTCAGTGGTACCCCTGTTCCAGGTGGCACCCCAGGGGGAACCTGTCACAGAAGGCTCTTGTACTAAAACCAGCAAGGTGATGGGGGAGACCAACAGAAAGCCAGTGGTGTAAGAGCAGAATGATCACAGCAGGGAGCAGAGAGAGAAAGAAGATGCATGAAGCAAATATTGGTTTTAAAACAAACAAGAATAACGTATAGTGCCCATCCTCACAGTAGCCAAGTTTATTAACTTACATGTCAAGGACACAATAGCTACACCTCATTGATATGCTGTGAAGATGCGGATAACAAAAAGAGCTCTTTCATGGTGTCCTACATTTTCAATTAGCAGAAGTTGTGGTTTTTTATTGTTGTTGTTATGTTTTAGTTTAGCGTTGGATTCTGAGAAATTCCCAGTGCAGAGAGAGTGGATTTTCTTTCCTTGAATAGCTGTTCTGTAAAACATCGGAGAACTATGTTCTAATGATTTCATTAAACCCCCCAAACCTCTCTGGGGTCGTCCTGGATTATTTTCTCTGCACACAAATGGCGGCCATTACTCTGCTTGCATTCCTTAGGGGTGAATGAGCAAAGGTAAAAAAGCTGAATAAGCAAAAAACCTGAAGCTTGATCATAGAAACAACAATAATTCATAAAAAGGCAGGAGGGAGAGTTGAAAAATAAAATACAATTCCCCAGACGGTTGATGTGTAAAACAGCCCGGAGGCAACATCTCTCTCCAGTGCTCCAGACACACATGCTCAGTAGTTGTGAGAAAAAGTATTCTGTTTACTTTTTATATATATATATATATATATATATATATATATATATATATATATATATATATATATATATATATATATATATATATATATTTAAAAAAAGAAGTGTAGTAGTTACCAGAGCAACTCTGCCACTTCATATTGTAACTCTCCTGCCCTTTCATAATATATGGAGCTAAGGGCAGCATGTGTTTACTTACCTCTGCAGGAGACGTGGCGAGAGCAGACAGAATAAGCTGACAGGCTGTGCGGCCAGCAACTGACGGGGATGGTGTCCTCTCTCTGTATAACATGGTAAAACCGTCTGCCATTCCCAGTATTGCTGTAACATGGATGCACAATTTAACTGACTGGCCATTTCTGAATGGCGGGCTACTTTCCAGCTCCCCTTTAAAGTCTAGATTCAAACAAGTATCCTGATTTGAGGCAGCACTTAAGCATTTGGAGTCAATAGGAGATCAGCAGGGTTTTTTTCTTTCATTGTGGCCAACGAATGGAAGGGACAGTGGAATAGACTCTTGCATAAGGGTTATGGCCAAGGAGCCACAAATTTACAAAAACCTTGAGACAACAAAGGGAGATCTCTAAGGACAACTCATTCTGGCAACAGTGAAAAGGGAAGGAAACAGCCACCCTACCCTGACACCATCTTGTCCCCAGGGACGGCTCTACCTTTTTTGACACCCCAACTGAAAAAAAAAAGATATAGATTACATTTCAGGAGAAACTTCCTAATAGTAAGAACAGTAGGACAATTGAACAGACTGCCTAGGGAGATTAGGGAAGCTCCTTCACTGGAGGTTTTACCTGTTTTGGATGGGTTTTTAGATCCAACAAATCCTGCATCTTGACCAGAGGTTAGACTAGATGACCATTGTGGTCCCTTCTAATCCTGTGATGCAGCGATTCTATGACCCTTTCATAAATATTTCTACCATGCCAGGCATTCTTGGTTAGGGCCAATATAAAAAATGGAAGCATTCAGTTTCTGAATATTTGTCTGGGCCCTGGGCCAAAAACCTTTCACCCTCAATTCATCAAAATATTTGGTCTCAGTCTAATACCTGGTCACAAAACTCCACCAGCTTTATTCATATTATTTATCAGACTTTATTGGCAACCTCAGTGGGGAGGCTAACAGCTGAATATTCTTTAATACCATGAAGTCTATGCATTCTTCTCATTTCTACAACAGGTCCCTCTGAATAGATATAACATACAAGGCAGGTGTGGCTTAACGAAGACTGAGGGTATGTCTTCACTACCTGCCGAATCGGTGGGTAGCCATCGGTCTTCTGGTGATCGATTTCTCGCGTCTTATGAAGACGTGAGAAATCGATCGCTCACTCGCGGTGCCCCCGTCGACTCCGGAACTCCAGCTTGCCCGGAGGTGCAAGCTGGAGTCGACGGGGGAGCGCGCCACCACCTGCCGCCGCCATGAGGATGGACGGTAAGTCGGCTGCAGATACACAAACTTCAGTACATGATTCACGTAGCTGAAGTTGCGTATCTGCAGTCGATCTCCCCCCCCCCCCCCCCCGTAGTGAGGACCAGCCCTAAATAAGCTGCTATGCCTGTCGCATAGCTGGTGAACAAAGGTTTTTAGAAAATGTTGACAACAGCCAGTGTGTGATGGAATTTGCATCTCCCTTCTTTGTGCTGTACCTCTTCAATGAATATTCAGGTCACTTCATTCTCTAGGGCTGGGAGTCTAGCACCTTTCACTGGGAGTTAACTCTTTCCTTCCCCCCCTTTAAATAACGAGGCAATGTGAGCTACGTGCAGTTTAGTACCTGTTACGTTTTATCAAAAGGGTGGTGAGTGTATGCCACCGAGCCCCCCTACTGTCTCTGTAACTTCTCATTGGTTTCCCCTTTATCCTGTGCTGAAGAGAAGCTTAAGGAGAAGCAGAAGGTCACATCCAATTTTACAGATCAATGTTTCACTTTGCAATGCAGTCGTAGATCAGAAATTCAGCTGCATCCCGCAGAAGAAATAGGGTCTTTATCCTTTCTCCCATCGGAATCAGATTGAGCAGCCAACATTAGTCGAACTCCTGAGCCAGGATTTGGAGAGACAAGCTACCTTGCATGGAGTAAGCCACTTTTGTTTGATTATATGGTGAACTCTTACTTAAATATATCTGTTGTAATGCTTCCTCTGATGTAAGATTGGCACAGCCTAGCACACACACCACTTTTATAACAGGGAACCAAGCAGAACAGTCTGCTTCCTTGGGTCTTTACAAATTAAAAAGAGAAGGAAGCAGGTGCTATGATAAATATATGTCCTGGGTGTCCTAGACAAAATATAGCCACTCCCCCACCACACCATATTTCCGATGTTGCTTAGGCACATCATGAAAATGTCACTTCCTCACTGTCATATGCAGTCTAGTTATGTAGCTGTGTTAGCTCCAGGATATTAGAGATACCGGATGAGTGAAGTAACGTCTTTTACTGGGCCAGCTTCGGTTGGTGATAGAGAGACAAGCTTTCAAGCCACACAGAGCTTTTCTTCAGGTCTGGGAAAGGTACTCCAAGGGTCAAAGGTGGAACAGATTGTTTAGCATAGTAGTTAGCACATATTGTAAGGGACCATTCAGTGTGTGGCCAATCAATACCTCTTCAGTCATATGACAAAAAGAGGGAGTTACTGGGTTATAGATTGCTGTAATATGCCATCAATCCAGCATCTCTCTTTAGTCTGTGATTTTTAGTGTCTAGAAGAGTTATGAATTTATGCTCTCATGCTTTTCTTTTGAATTTGTGCAGGTTTCCTTTGAGGATGAGGACTGATAGGTCAGATATAGAGTGATCGCTTTGTGAAAAGATTGACAGAGCCAGAAGAGTCCCATGATCCTTACACCCTTCTGTTGGGACTTTCAATTATCCTCATGCTGGAGGGCTTCAAGGCACCTTATATCAAGGGTCTTCAAGTGTGGTAAGGGAACCCAGGCCTTGACACTACAGAGAGTTTCAATTCCATGACCCTATAAATCAGCGGCCCATGTCCACTCTGTCAGACTTCCTGCAGCTGCCTGCCTAGACTTCTTCCTACTGCATCTCTTTCTTCAGGCCTTTTCTCCATAGCCTCTCACCGTTCACCCTTTTTTAAAAAGCCAGGGCTCGCAGGTCACTCCTTTGGAAACCGAAACCATAAGTACAAACATAAACCACCTTCTGCCCTTCTGGGGCTGTGTCTTTTCATCCCCAAATGTTTCTCGCTCTGTTCTTCAGTTGAATGACTCGCAGGGCTCTCTCCAAATCCTGCCCTTTTTTCAGGGTTCACCACCAGAATTTGCTTCACCCTAGTGGATGCTCGCATGTCCCCCTTGGCGTCTTATCAAACTTTGCTTCTCAGGAGAGGAGCCTAAGGCCAACTCTCCGCCTAGACTTCTTCCTTAATCCTTCCAGTCGTAATCCTCTTTAGTGCCAAGAGAGGGACTGCAGTGTTTATTTCCCACTCTCCCTGAGGTCTCCTTCTTCAGCTTCCTCTCTTCACAGTAACCACCTAGCTCCTCTATCACCTGGGACTCATTTAATTGGGCCTGTCCCCCCACCAGGTTCAACCATGTCCTGTAATTGAGCTCTCCACCACCACTTATCTCTTTCATCCACAGGGTGGAGTATCCCAGGGGCCCCAAAATGTTGAAATAATGGACCAAGTTCTCAGCTAGTGTAAGTGGGCACAACTCCACTTAGATCAATGGAGAAGCACCAGGATCTGGTTCCCTGAGAAAGGTTGCTTCCAGTGGTAGATCTGCACAGAACACAGACGAAGACATGATCCATGTCCCATCCTAAACAGACAGTGTGAACATACAAACACTGGGGCCAGCTTCTAGTATCGTGTCTCACATTCAATGGTGCATTATGCCATACATAGCCTGACTGAGGTTCATGGCTATGTTTGGAGAAAGGTGTGGTAAGGTTATTGGAATCTGTCCCTGAATGAAGACCGGGAGGTGAATTTTCAAGGGGTGCACTTGTTTTGGTTTTCAACAGTACTTCTTTCTATGGTGAACTATTGACAAAATGCTCCGCATTGATGGACGTGAAATGTATCCGGTGGAACTGGTGGGGAGGGAAATGAAGAAGGATGACAAAACAGAAATGACCCTGCTGTGTCCCAAAGCAATGATACATTTCCCATGCATATTAAAACATGCAACTCTTCATTACCCAGCAAAGTCTGACAGAAACAAGGGAGATGGCATAAATTAAAGCCCCGCTGAATGAACTAACATGCCATAATAAAGTCACTTCAGAACAGAACCATGCTGGCTTTGAAATGCCTGTTTCGGAGTCTTTTTTTCTTTTGTCTCTTATCTTCCTGCCCCCACCCCAGCCCCTTATTACTATGACTAAATATAGGGAGATTAAAGGAAACCTTAACTGAAGGTAAATCCCCAACAGTCAAATTCAAGAGTTTCCTTTGATAAAAAAGCAAAGAACCCTTAGAGATAAAACACAGAGAATCCTGATTTCAGAGTCTGTTTGGTGGCAAATAAGGTAAATGCAGACCTCTTTAGAAGTATCCTTTTTATTTGTCGGCTGTTTTTTGGAAGCTGTTCAACTCGGAGTCTTTCCAGGATGGATAGATAGGTAGATGGACAGTTGGCATTTGCCGTCTAAAAAGTGATATTAGGAGACAGTTGCTAGGAATACAGCTTAATCCAGTCAATGCCCTGAGCACATTTCATTCCAAAGAACAAATAACCTGCACACAGTATATAAGGAAATACCCTCTAAAATACAGATGGGGTATTATCATGGATACATGAGGTTTATGAATTAGACTGGTTTTGCAAAGATCTCAACAAGGATGAGGTTATTAATAATACAATAGCATCTAGAAGCACCAAATCAGGGATCAGGGTCCCACTGAGCTAGTCACTCAGTATGCACATAAAAATTGGTCCCTGCTGCAAAGAGTTTACAATCTGTGTGCGCGATAGCAGGTAGATATTACAAACAGAGGCATAAGACAGCAGAATGCTTGTGTCAGTCCTGAATCGAAAATATACTGGGGTAGGGAGACCAGGGATGAAATGTCTGAGTCCCACAGCAGGATTGAGAGAGCTAACAGGATGTCACGAGGATGTCTTCTGCATCCTCCAGTCATTTCAGCCACCTGTGCCCCAGCAGTGCTCAACACTTCAAGTTTCAGAGTAGATCAGAAATCTCTCCTGATGCACTAAGCTATTTGTGGGAAGGAAGAGGGGAATTCTTTCCTAACCCTTATCATGGTAGCTAATAGTATCTTAGGGGTATGAGTCATACCACATGGAATCTTTTCCCACCAAGGGTCTAAAGCACTACGGTAGGATCCATTTAGGGGACTAGATCATCAGTTGGCATAATTTAGCATAACTCCTCTGTGTTCAATGGATTACACTGATTCACACTAGCTAAGGATCTGGGGCCAGGGAAGACCCACTTCTGCCATTTTGCTCACAGTGACTCAAGACGACTTGTATATAAGTAGCCTGTTGTTCTACTTCCCACAACTTCTATCCACTTCTCTGACTTGGTCTGTCCTTAAATTGTGAACTGCTTGAAATTGTTTTGTTTTTTGACAGTTTGGAAAGCATTAGAAGTTCTTATGGGTGGAAAGAGAGAACTGCTGTCATTCTGATACTTTATCAAAATATCATCCCCTGTATATGATCATGTCGCATTCATAATCCCAGGAGTACTCAGCCTGCTGGATATGCTGAGCAATTTCCCAGCATGTATCACAAACTAGCATTGCCACTTTAATTGAAAGCTCCTCCAAGCTTTCCCCTTTTAGCACAGTGATAATCAAGAATCAGAGAGGTAGCTGTGTTAGTCTGGAATAGCAGAGGTAACAAAGAGTCCTGTGGCACCTTAAAGACGAACTAAAGTATTGGAGCATAAGCTTTCGTGGGCTAATACACTGCTTGCATCCGACAAAGTGAGTGATAATCAAGTGCATTTTTTAAACTGCACCCTCCACTGCTATGACAGGTTTTTAGATTAAAGCTATCTTAGTTACAGTTCAGAAAGTTAAAGTCATAACACCTCACTTATACCACCTGTCCATTAACATTATCCCCTTTTGCCACGTTGTTTAACCTTTTACTAAGTCCTATCTGTGCTTTTTGGAGAGATAGACATATCTGTACACAGACAAAATCTCCCTCAGAGTTTTTTCTGCTGGAAACGGAGCAGAGTTTGTCATGTAACACTAACACCAGTGAAAAATTTCTGTCAGAGGGAGAAATGTCAGACATGGGCCTCACTCTCCCTCACAATACAGTCCCTTTACAGAGCTCTGGGAATGTAAATTGGCTAGCTATTCCTTCCCCTGGGATACTTCCCTCTCCTACCTTCAGCTTTTGGGGCTTCCTGCCCCCTCTCTGCACAAGCCAGGTGTCTCTTTACCTAGGGTCTGGGTCTTCTTCATTCCAACTCCTCCAAACTGCTCTCTGCTCCACCTCCTCCAAATTGATCTCTGCTCCAACTTCCTTCAAACTGCTCTCTGCTCCAACTCCTACCCCTGTCTGCCGGAAACTGTTTTTTTTTATTAAGGCCTTAATTGACAGCAGGTGCTCCAATTAACTGCTGCCTGCTTCCCTAGTCTACAGGGAGCCACGCCCTAATGAACTTTGAGTTAATGTATCTCCCCTCAAGCACTCTGCCACAGCTCCCTGACCCTCCTCTATCACAAGGAGTAAAGCATACCCACTTGAAACCCCTTCCAGAACAGTGTAAAAGAGTCTTATCCTGACAAAGAGAATCAGGCCCATGTTTCTATTTTCACCTAACAAAGGCTGGCTGTTGAGCTCACACTGTTAAGGTTTTTCATTCTGTTGATCACCAGTTCATACCCTGCTTTCAGCCACAATGGCGGCCATCACATGCTGCATAGACTTGGAGCTTACTCCTCTGTACATGACCCCTTGACCCTGTCCCTGCCTGTCCCATCCCCCTAGGCTACACAACTCAAAAACAGCCTGGTTAACACACTAGTCCACAACTAGACAGACCTGGGTTTAACTCCTCAGGCCTGCTCCATCACAAGCTTCTTGTATGAGTCACACTGTCTCAGTTCTCCACCTTTTAGGGCATTGTGAGTCTAAATATATCAAAGAATATAAGACTCTCAGCTAGTCTGGTGATAGGGATCATTAGGTACTTAAGAGAGACAGAGGAAGGAGGATTTTGAAAAGCATCTCCAAATAGCTTCACATTACCAGGGATCAAATTGATCTGCGTACATGGCTCCATTTCAGCATAGTCTCTGAGCACACGCATTGCATTACTGAATATATGATCAACAACCCCTCCTCCCTCAAGTGGAGAAGCATCACCTCCATTTTACAGAGGAGGAGTCGGGCACAGAGAAATTCAGCTCTGGATTTTTAAAAGCCCTCAGCTCCCGTTTAGATCTCAAGAGCTCCGAATGGTGTTGAAAATCTGGGCCCTGAGTCTCACCATGGGAGCTGACGGGTGCCGTGCTCTGTTGAAAGTCTGGCGCCACTTATGAGGGCTGAGCACTTGAACGCCACGTAATTTGTCACACAGATGGTCTATGGGGATTAGAACCAGACCCAGAACCCCTTTCCTTGTCTCATTCTCAGGAGCGATGCTGGGCAGGGAACGGAAATGCTGTTCGCTGCATTCGTTATCATGACGAGACGGCTAAGGCTGGACAGCTGCTGAGTGCACTGTGCAGCACACGCAGAGTTTGGAAAGGTGATGAGATGAACCCTTTGTTAATATATGCATTGGTACTAATCAGCACGGGGGAGCCATGACTTCCTATCAAGTTACCCAGATCTCCTCCATTGCACATTTTTGAGCACTAGGCTGTAACTTGCCCTTCTGCTGTGAAGGGGAAAGTGCTTGATTTGCCTACCTGACCAGCACAGGGGGAACAAGCCCGGGGTGACCATGGCTAGACTTGGTGGCCTTTCCATCTGTAATTTCTATGGCTCTGTGGATAAAACAGACAATTTAGGGCAAGGTTTGTTCTAATTGGCCTCATTCATCTTCAGTTGAATTAAATGTTAAGTTCTAGCCAGAGATTCTTTATTATTGTCAATGATATAACAGATATACATCTATATAAATGAGCCCAATTTGGATCTGATGGCAAAACTAGCAAAAGCTCCACACTGAGAAACTGTCTTGGATTATTATTGTGGCTTCATTGTACTGACATTTATTTTTCCTATCATCCAGCCACATGTCGGCATGCACTTTACAGAGAGGGTGACCTAGACTGATTTCCTGTTGTCCATGGGGAGACAGAAAAATGGGATTATAAACATACGCGTCCATCCTACTGAAAATTAGTGTCAGACTCATCTCACAGGAGATCCTCTACACTCCAAAGAAACCCTCCATTTCTAGTTGTTGACTTTGCCATTGACAACAGTTAAAGTCAGATATAATCTAACAAGAAATCTGCATACTGCAGCTAACCTCGAGGATGCTAAATCCCAGCTATCCCAGTGACCGGAAAGTGACATTTCTAAGCTCCATCCTGCAGCAGCTGAAGTGCTGGGCTCCTCCTGACTCATGTGGGTTTGCATTGCACCTCTGGCCCTACTTTGCTATTGTGATGGAGCTGTTACAGCAAGAAAGTTTGCACCTTGTTTCTTTACATGTATTCAAGGTTCCAGGAAAAGGCCAATCAGTCTCTCAGTATAACGTGTTTAGCAGATAGATCATTTCCAAATTGCTACAGTTAAATAAAGCATGTACCACAGAAGCAGGGCTAGCTTTTGGCATTCCTGCCAATGCCCGGCAGAGGAGACAATGTGGTACCTTCAGAACTCATCAGCTTGCACCCTCCATCCAAGTCAAGTCTCGGAGCCCGGCAGAATTTAGGAGCTACAGTAAGTAGAGTTAAACACTCTCTAAGCACTATGAATCAGTCAGCCAAAACGTGGGCAAGTGGAAAAGGAAATTATCCCTTACTTGTGGGGCCTGAAGAATTGGAGCTTCACAGCCAAGCTTTGGAAAATGGGCATTGTTTTTAGGTGCTATATATGAGGCATTTACTTCACATTGGACACCCAGAAATTGCAGCATCTAAATGTAATGCTAGAAACAGAGAGCTACAAAAAATGGTACCAAACATGCAAAAACTTTCTAAATTGCCTTTTCCCTAAATTATGCAAAGGAACTTTAGTGCCCAACTCCCATTGCTTTCAGTGGGGCATGTAAATACCTTTGAGCATTGGGGCCCAGGAGATTAAACAGGAATTTATTCCTGAAGCATTTGGACCAAGGGGAGCCGGCCAGAGACTGTGCCCCAAAGTAAATATTAAAAAACAAAACAAAAAAACCCTCTGTTATAAAGGGTGAGCTGTAACAGTGGAGAAAGGTATCTGGCCTCTTGACCTCAGTCATTACACAGAGGGGAGAGAGAGAAACCAACCACTGATTGAAAGTGGGAAAAATTACCGCTCTCCCGCTGTGTAAGAACGACTAAGAGGACTGTGCGATTAGACAGCTCCCAGGAAGCTTGCTTTTAAAACTGTCTAAACTAAATTAAACAGGAATAATAATAATAAAAAAAAACCTTTTACTGGTGTCCTGACAAACCTGAAAAACAATGAGGCATTTGCTCCATGCAGTCAACCGTCTGAGCCGCGGCTTCTGCTTTAGTGATGGGTCACAGCTGGTTTCAGCAAGGCACTGAAAGCTTCAAGCTTTGGCACGACTGAGCATTAAGTCAGCATTAAGCTGAAGCCTTTGACACTTGAGACTGCAAACTTGGAAGGACTATACACACATTTTGAACATCACCAAAAAAAATGAAACAAAACAAAAAAACCCACAACCCACCAACCTACAGCAAAAGCCAGATAAAACGTGATTGCTGGCAAAGTTGGTTTTCTCAAACTGGTGAGTGTTGAAAATGAACATTGCTGTCCAGGGCTTCACTTTGACCATACAGTCTATTTAGATTACTGGATTCCCCAAGGAATTGTGATCTGAGACCATTTCTTCCCCATACAACACTTCCTTGCCAAGTGTTTGAGAAGCAGAGTCCTACAACAGATGAGGAAAGTCATGAATACTACTAGAAATGGGCCTTATTCAATTATTTCAATGGAATGTAGATAGGTGCCAGATTCCTGCATCCAAAACACCCTGAGCATTAGGGAAGTGGCCCAGCCTACACCACTTCCCACAGCTCCCATTGGCCAGAAACAGTGAACCACGGCCACTGGGAGCTGGGAGCAGCTGTACTGGCGGCCGCTTAGATAAACAAAGTGGCTCGTGGCCCACCAAGGGCCTACCCTGAACAACCAGTGAACTAGGGTGACCAGATGTCCCAATTTTATAGGAACAGTCCTGATATTTGAGGCTTTTTTTTTATATGGGTGCCACCCCCATCCTGATTTTTCACACTTTCTATCTGGTCACCCTCCCGCAAACCAACTTTGGGAACCAGTGTTTAGATAATACTTAGCCCTACCTCACTACAGGAGACTGGACTAGATGGTCTATCGAGGTCCCTTCCAGTTCTATATTTCCATGAGTCACCTGAATCCCAGTACAGTGCACTATCCACTAGGCCACAGTGCCTCTTAGTTCACATAGTTAACCCTCCATGTAGCTTCAGTCCTTGGGTCCTCTCCTGAGACTATAAATAATTCAGGGCATCTAGTTCACATGGTGACAAAGTTTGGTTTTAAGCTGACAGCTGACCTGCCTGAAAATGAACTGAAAACAGTACCTCATATCAAATGTCACTGAAGCCAGTCATTAGATGGTCTCTCTGGCAACCTTAGCCAGATTTGAACCAGCAACGTAAAGGAACAAGGGACCTTATCTCATAAGTAATACAGAAGCCCCCGCGTAAACAAAATGGCTATTTATAACAAAATTTGGCATGCTGTTTGTGTTACCATATATATGGTACCTAGGGAACCTTATTCATTGAGCAGAACCCCGTTTTGCTAGGCATTGTAAAACACAGAACAAAAAGATGATGTTCAATCAGAGCATGAGATGATGGACAACAAGTGGTTCCAGACAGATGTTAGGAAATACATTTCAGCCTGAGACAGTACTGCTATAACACTACATTGCTAACAACCAATCCTCACACTGCCATTTGTTATTTCATTTTAATCGAATATGGAGCAACAGGGAGGAGACCTGGGGATTTTGGAAGCAACTCCATAGAGCCTTGGTAACCCTTTTGCAGAGGATGTGTGCCACATAAATCCTTAATTTGAGGGCATAAGTGTTGTATGTATGCCATGTGCTGGCTTTCAGCACAGGTATCTCTATATCATTGATAATTATTTGTATTAACCTAGCAGGTGCAGCCTCCAACAGAGATCTCTGTCCCAATTATGGTAAGCACCATGCAAATACATAAAAAGCAACAGTTCCTAACCCAATTTGCAATCTTTTATATAGCACTTTTAATTAGTACACTCAAACCATATTACAAGTGAGGTGAGTAACATTATTCCCATTTTCCAGATGGAGAAACTGAGGCACAGAGAATCAAAGTGACTTGCCTGAGGTCACCAAAATAGCTCAGTGACAGACCTGGGAGGAAAGTTCTCTTGAATCCTTGTCCACTGAACTCTTTACTAGGTCACACTGCCACTGAACTGTGGGGGAAAAGAAATAGTAGGACTCTTCAGTACCCAGTTCTTCCTTGTAATCCAATTTACTTGACATCAAGTCATTAGGATTACTTTTTCTCTCTTTCCCTTTGTGTATTAACTCCCGCCCCTATGTAAGCCCCTGCCTCTCTTTCTCTCCTGCAGAGACGGGAGCCTGAAGAAAATTGATGCACTGGTAGTTTGAATATGACATTCAGAAAGTGACTTTTTCATTTTCAATTAACCTTGCACAAAGAGGAAATATTCAAATTCACCCCTTTGTTCTTGGCTGCGTATGCCAGCCGGGCTGTTGTCGGGAGGAGTGGCGAACAGGATGGGTTGGAACGGGGAGGGAGGAATTGGCACCTCACTCAGGCACTCCACTGCTATTTGCACAAAATGAGACTAGACTACCCTGCAGTAATTACTCTCTGAAGGGGGAAACCAGGTAGGAGAGAGAGTGCTCTTGTCATTTGTTTGACTTAATTGTATGCTTTTACGAGCTGGCTGGCTGGAAGGATTAAAGTTACTTTTAATAACGCTTCCTTTCAGAAGAATTTGATTTGAGATTTCCCAGCAGGGCTGCCTACCTAGCAGCAGGACCTTTTCCTTTTTCTTTTTCTTTCTTATCCAGCCTCTTGTTCCTCCAATATTTTTTTCCCCTCCCGTGAATGTTGGTATTGTTCGGGTTCTCTGAGAGAAGCCAGGCTGCATAATATGGCAAAGTTAACTTTGTAGTGGCATTCAAATAATATTTAACCCCCCTGCAACAACCTACTACACCAAAGTCCAGAAATATACTTGATCGGGGCAGAGATTTGGCATCATTTTGTGGGTGGGGGGGGCAAACAGTGCAGGCATGGAAATTGAAGTGTCATGTCTACCCTGGTTCTCATTCGGTGAGCCTAAGGAGGCTGGCATTATGAGTGGAAAGCTTCCGGGACAACCAACCTATCTGTTCTCAAACAACAAGTTTTTCTATTGAGAAGAACCTTTCTCTAGGCTTCCCTCTCCTCCTCCTCCCTCCCCCGCTCTCTGGGTGACTGTCCAATTTGAGGCTAGCACAATTTCTTATAATCTCACTCTATTAAGAGCAGCTCCTCTGCTATTTTATATGACGTGCTGATATCCGGAGGTCAGGGATTTATAGATTCTTAGAGTTGCCTGTGTGCTTTGATCTACTGCTGTTGATGCACCCTATGGAACTTTTCGTGTGTGGTAGCAGGGTCTACGCAAACAGTTAGTACACGTCCAGCTAGTGTATTGTAGATTCACAGCCTGGTTCACCTCACACTAAATCTTCATGTAGACAAGATGATAGATTATTAAAGCCAGAAGGGACCCTTACATCATCTAGTCTGACCGCCCATACAACACAAGCCAGGGAGTTTTAACTGAGTACTCCAATAACTTGTATATGACTAAAGCATATCTTCCAGAAATCCATCCAGACTTCATGTGAAAAAGATTCTGTTCACTTGTTCTGAAACAGAGACAGAAGAATTTGAACCTGTCTTGTCTAGATATACAAACCACAACATTTTCCATTCCTCTTCCAAGACCTATCTAAACATCTATTTTTTTTATTGCATGCAATTGTAGCACTGCCACATGTTTCAGTCCT
The DNA here is from genome assembly GCA_032164245.1 of Sternotherus odoratus. NCBI lineage: Eukaryota > Metazoa > Chordata > Testudines > Kinosternidae > Sternotherus > Sternotherus odoratus. Next base: position 100,144,240 of record JAVMKO010000007.1, read on the forward strand.
TGAATCTTCAGCAATATAGTCCAGACTTCTACCATGTGAGCTACAGGACTAATGAAAGGAAACACAAGAAGCAGCTCTCTGGCAGTAGTAATGAATAACATAAGATGGGTCCTTCCCATCTCTAGGTGGCAACAACTTCATGAGGCTGATACAGCAGCAACTAATGAATTGTTTTGCTTTCAAATACATCACCATAGGGTACCTTGGCAATGGAGGTATTATGAAGGTACAGGTAGAATTCATTAAAAATGAATTGATTTTTAGATGCCATGGCTACAAAAGTTGGGTTAAGCCTTCCAAGGAGAACTGTCTGAAAAATGGGAACATTGTTTGCAAAAGGTTTCAAGGAAAGGATGTCCCCTTTTTTTTTGTTACGAATTAGTTCTAAGGGTATGGCTATGCCCCTGGAGCATAGACACTTGCTACCATGATGGAAGGGGTCTTTCCATCACTGTACTAAATCCATCCCTGTGAAAGGTAGTAGTTAGGTAGATGAAAAAATTCATCCGTCATCCCTAATGGAGTCTATAGCTTAGGTCAGCTTAACTATATCTTTGAGGGCTGTGAATTTTTCACATTCCGGAGTGATATAGCTAGGCCAAACTGTACAGCAGGCCTAAGTCCAGACAAGTACCCAAGAACAAGAAATTGCTGCACTTCTCCTCTGACCATGCTAGGGACATGCAGCCAATGACTTTCAGAGAAGGGCAGGATTTGGTGACCAATATTAAATCCAGTCTCTTGAACATCTGCAATGATGCAGCCTTGAAATAGGGACTGTCACACAATGGGACCAGCAAATGCGTTAAGGTCTGTAACAAACTGGTTTGACTTTGAATGCTTGTGTTCCTATGTGACTGGGTGTACTATGCATTCAGATTAATTTTTAGGGTCCCTAGAACTGTTGATAGGAACCTGTTTGTTCTTATTATTTACGTCAAAAAAATAAAAGAATAATAATATTGAGCTCAGCCTCAAAAAATATCCCCCCCTCCCCACGAGAGCATCATACTTGAAATTCTCTTTTTTTCTCTCTCTCTCTCTTTCTTGGGAACTCATTAAGCCACAAGGTCATTTCAGTCTGAACAAATCCAGTCCCGGCATTTGTAGTTTGTTTCTTTAATCCTCAGTACAATACAGTCTTCAGAGAAGTTGTAAACTGAGTTCCGCTTACTGCTCAAACTTTCTCTTTGCAGTTGCTCATAACTTCCCCGGCAATTGTCTTCCGGGCTTCTATATTTCATACTTTGTCTCAGGCTAATGGTGAGTCACTGTTTGGAAAGTCTGAGCTCAATCAGTAGAGCCATTTTTGAGTTACGTGTGTGGGGAAAAAATGATTCTGTCCCGATATGCCATTTGGAATTATTGCACTCAACTAACTCCAAAATGGCTCTCAAATTTTGTGTGTCTGTACCACTCCTTGAGGAAGGCAAGGCAGTAAAGCTTCAAAGGAAGTAGGTCCAATAGATTTGAAGTTATAAATATTTAAATCTGGCCTATTTACAAATGCACACTAGACCAGTTTTCATTATGTTTTTCAGGATGCCCTGAGGCTAAAGTAGTTTGGTATACTGGATGCACACCAAGTCCTTTTAGATTTCTGGTTGCCTTAACTGCTTAAGGCTGTACAGTTAGTAGCAGGAAAGCCTTCAAAGATGCCTTCAGCAACAAGCTGTCCTAAACAGTGTGGGCGCAACCCTACTCCCAAGAAATAATTTGGGTGTTTTGCATTCACTACTTTAAGGGTGAAATTCACCCCACAGACCTTATACACCACTTAGGTTCTACTAAGCCTTAGCCTTGGTCTACAGTCGTCGGGGGAGAGATCAATCTAAGTTACACAACTTCAGCTAAGAGAATAACATAGCTGAAGTTGACATACTTAGATTTATTCACTGTGGCGTCTTTGCTGCGGTGAATCGACTGCTGCCACTACCCCATCGACTCCACCTGCGCCTCTTGTGGCAGTGGAATACAGAAGTCGGTGGGAGAGCGCTCGGGGGTCGATTTATCACATCTATACTACATGCGATAAATCAACACCTGCTGGATTGATCGCTACCTGCCAATCTGGCAGGTGGTGTAGACATACCCTTAGACAAAGGATTTTTACATGAGGGATGAATTTCAACATATGTATAGTCAGTTGGGGGCACTCAATTTAAGAGCAGCTTTAGCTCTTCCAAGTATTCTCCTGAGCTTTGGAGGGCGCTTTTCCAGTTCTAATGATGTTTGTTAGTGAATGAGGATGCCTTTAAACTTCCCTACCCCTGCCTCGTTTTCCTTTCAAAAGAAGGGGGATTAAAACAAATAGTCATGACAATGTAATAGTGAGACTTGGCATTCAAGTTTAAGGACATCAAGAAAGACATTAGGTTTCTAATGCTACATTAGCTTGCCCAGGAAGTACCCACAGAGCCAGATTTTGTGCTATGTCTCCTTGTGTAGGTTAGAGCAACTGTAGAGGCATCTTTAACTCATGACAGACTTTCCTAGACTGTCTAAGTTCTGTAGGAGCCAGCAGTATTGTTACTTTTCCTTATGCCTGTGATATACACCCTTTTACACTGAATGTGGGTTGTTGCTTTTTTTGCCAAGCTTGCAAGGGGATGGTGGGTGGAGGCAGTATAGCGCTTCTTATCTGAGCCCTAAATTGCTGCTACAATAAGACACTCTCAGTCCTTATATGCCAGAGAGGGGTACAGTCTCACGACCGTGTGGTAGTCCATTCGTATTTCCTTTAGTATCACACTAGTATTTGTTTTTATAGTTAAATAACATATTAAGGAGTAACAAGCATCATTTTAAAGCACATATAGTGTATGCTTGGTCTGGTTCTCCAAGTCTTCACATCTCATGTAGTCATTTACAGACAGCAAAATGGGTGGAACATATGAAAGTCAACTATTCCTTTATATAGCAGTAGCATTTTACACCCACTTTGCATGGTGTAAATGGCCATGATGCCGCGTTACAAAAGAAATCAACTTTGGGATGTTCCCATGCAGAAAAGCCTCAAAATCTCTTCACAACCCTCAGAGTGAGAACTCTGCCTGGGACATATTTTCCACTATGGTATAGGGCCACAGCCCTATCCCATAGCATCTGCGCACCTCACCACGCCCCTTAGAGGTAAGGAAGCACCATTGTTCCCATTTTACAGAAGAGGAAGAAAGATACTAGGGCCAGGTCTACATTGCAGGCATATATTGGTATAACTATACCACGCAGGGTTGTGAAGAATCCTCATTCCTGAGTGACATAGTTACACTGACCTAACACCCCCCCCACACACACACACATGTAGACAGCACTACATTGGTAGGAGAGCTTCTCCTGCTGACACAGTTACAATCTCTTGGGGAGGTGGATTAACTACATCAATGGCAGAAGCTCCCAATGGCATAGGAGCATCTTCACATACAGTGCTACAGAAGAGTAGCTGCTCCGGTCCAGGCGCTGTAGCACAGCACGTGAAGAGAAGCTCTAAGAAGTAACTTGGCCAAGATCAGAAAGGAATTCTGGGGCAGAGTAGGGAATCAGGCCAGCATCCTAACCCGTGGGTCACTACAGTTTATGCATGCTATTCTTAAAAGCGCTAATCAGAGAGCTGTCCCATCATTTCCCCACGGAGATGATTTTTTTAGCCTGCAATGAGAACTGAGGGTGCTCAGCACACCCCAGAACTGGGTGCAAAGTCTGTGGAAATTTGCAGATACTCATCTTCCATTCAGGACTGGGCCCAAAGCACACAGACCTCGGGAGTTTAGAAATAACCACTAAAAGTATTTCATCCAAGTTGACCTTCTTCTTTTTCCATCAGGTTTCAACTACTTAAAATTGAAGTGCTTAATAAAGGAAAGAGAAAGAATTTTGATGTTACCAACTGTTAAGCAATTTAAGCTGTGACTGCACTAACCTTAAAATAAATGAACCCAGGTCCAGGAGCCGCATGATCAAATGCTGTTACAGAATAATTTAGTCCACCAGGATATTTCAGTAATGAAATAAAAGCTCATTCAGTGCATATTTAAAGCACTCACTTGTCACTGGCTCTTGAGAGTTCAGTCACTGTACATATATGTAAGCTCCTGACCAAACTTTGAATAGAGTGTTGAATTTGACTCCAGTAAATGGAATTTTTGGCTGAATGTTTCTGACTCCATTATTTTTGTTCGTGCGATAGCTCATTGCGGTTGCTATTAGTACTTTTATTTGTATGGTGAACGTGTCTAGGGCCCCTCATCATAGACTGGGACCCCATTGTGATAGGCACTGTAGAAACACACAATGAAAAGACTGTCCTTTACCCGGGGGGCCTGCAATCTCCAAAGCCAACTATGCATAGAGGTAGTAGGATGCGGCCCTGAAACATAAACTCTTGTATTAGAGGCCTAGCATGAGGTCTGAGGCCTAGCATGAGGCCTGAAGCCTGAACCAAAGTAAGCAAAACCAGCCTCTCTAGTCTCTTCTGTAATCCGTTTTGTATCTTTATTTTTTAGGTAGTGACCAGAAAATAACTTCTCTGAACCTTGTCCCAGTTTCACATTTGATAGACAAATCTAGGTTAATGCCGTGGGGTAAAATCCTGGCCCCATAGAAATCAATTGAAAAATTACCATTGACTTCAGCGGGGCCAGGATTACACACCTGCCCTTGGTCTCTGGAGCCTTCAATGGACCTGTCTTGAGTTATCTCAGGAAGCAAGACCTTTCAACATACCTGTGATCCTCAGGAAGTATAGTACTTTCAATAATGCAAATAAGGCTATTGAGAGTTGGGACCAGAACTTTCTGGCTGTGTAGTCGGGGCCATGGAACTTCCTTAAGAGCTAGGTGTGCTAGCTGCTATGTAATAATTTAGGAACACTGATCTGTAATAATTTTATGAAATGAAATGAAAGCCCAAGCAAAGCATTGTAACAGTGACGCTTGGGGCAATTCCGGACATTTGGGCCAGGATGAGGCTGGACTTCTGGCCTCTGCTTCTGGGATGGCAGAACTGTGAGTTCTGTGAAAGTAGCATGCCCAACTCTTGGGGGCAGGGGAGGGTGAGGAATGCAAACACTGTATGGGACTGTCAATGAAAGAATCATTGTATAGCTATGGGTGAGGGGGGGGAGAGAGGCGTTATTGGGATTTCTGCATGCATGTATTGGTTCAATTTAATAAAGGGCTGCTGGGGAAAAAAACAAACAGGAAACAATGCAACTGCTCTAGATAAGAAATCTTTCGGAAAACACATTGGGGGGAAATTACAAGGGAACTACCAAGCTAGCAGCAGTGAAGAGGTTATTTCTAGGCTCCAGCCCAAAGTTCCACACCTGTTTGGCCAAGGCTGGTAGCCTAGAGAACAAAGGGAGACAAATGGTTAAAAAGATCTCTGAAGAGAAAGGGAGGAAACTGCTCATAGGGCGAACTGACCAACCCAGAGACAAGAGACAGATCCGGTGTTGAGGAACGGGGAAGGGAGGGGGTGCAGCAGCAGCTGAGGCCTTTTCTGGCTTCCAGGAAATGGGAAACCCTAGGGAAAGGCAGACCTGCATAGAGACTATTGCTCTGCATAGAGATCTTTTTCTCTGAAATGCTTTTGTTCTAAAGAAAGAATATTTTGCTTTAATAAGAATCAGAGAGGTAGCCATGTTAGTCTGGAATAGCAGAAGTAACAGAGTCCTGTGGCACCTTAAAGACTAACTAAAGTATTGAAGCATAAGCTTTCGTGCGCTAATACCCACTTCATCAGCTTGCATCTGACGAAGAGGGTATTAGCCCATGAAAGCTTATCCTTCAATACTTTAGTTAGTCTTTAAGGTGCCACAGGACTCTTTGTTACTTTTGCTTTAATAAGGCTGTCTGGTCCCCGGCCATCACTGATTATTGCTTGCAGAGGTACTGAAATCAGACTTACTGACGTGTCCACAGTTGATACAGAGGAGATGACAGCCCAGGGCCCAGTCTGAGTGGAAGATAATCCCTATGATTTCACTCCAAGAAAGGTGACAGCTTGAGACCTGAGATGATATTCTATGATTCTATGAGGTGCACTCAAAGTGGCCAGGAAGCGTCAAAGATACAGTTAGCCTGGGAACTCTAACACCAGGAGCAAGAGAAGTTGCTGATAAAATTATCTGTCACTTTCTTCCTTGAGTTTTTCCAGTCAGATTTTGGTTCTGCACAGCCGTAGAAAGTGCTAATTACCAGGTTATTAGACTACCTTAAATTAACAATTTATACAGCATAAATATTCAACCTCAATAATCTAGTCTATGCCAAATGTTTGTCACATCAATGAAAAGAGTCATATCTCCAACTGGCTAGCGTTTTGAGGTTAGGGATGGAACTTATAAGGAAACACTAAATAAATAGAGTGTTTATTTAAACATCTTCTAAAAATATGTTTGTCTACTTGACCTAACTACAGACTTCAATGCAATAAGGAGGCATTCTAACACCATTAGTATCTGGATTCCAGCCAGAGAAAAGCTCCTTAGTTTATATCCCTTTAGGCAGTGCTGATGAAACTGCCGAAAAGTAAGGTTTAGTAGCACTTAATTCATTTTAAATGGTAAGGCAACTGGCAAAGTGTATCACAGGATGACAAAAGACAAGGTACCAGCTGTTAAAGGTCTTGTCCCAGAAAAGAGTTTTCTTAATGAATATAAAAATGTTCCATTTAGGGCAATCACAACAAGATATAATCCTGTATGATATGGTGGGTTCATGTTGAAAAATTCTCTTCCCAATTATATTAAAGGTTCCTCCCCCCACCCTTCCTCAGTATAGTACAGTCAAGAATACCACTCCCCCCATCCTTGTTCTAATGCGTAAGAACCATAACATTAAGCAGTCCAGATTTCTAATGCAAACTGCTCGGGGCAAGATGATTTTAAGTGTTTTGTTGAGAGCCAGTGTTTAAGTAAACATTACAAATTATGGTTGTTTTGTATATAATGCACAATGAAGCCCTTGAGTAATGTATTATTAATAAAATAAATCATTTTATCTGTTTGATTATGTTGCTTTTTTTTTAGGGAAGAAAACACTGTTTTTAGTCCTGTAACTGAGTTAGCATGTTGAATGGCAAGAAGGAGGGCTTCTGATATATTGTCAAAAGATCTCTATTGTATTCCAGATCAGGTATTTGATGTACCTGAAGAAGGGATGCCTCTTCCCCCAAAGACTCCATCCAGATTACGTATAGCACCAAGTGAACATAGGCTATTGAAGAGCACATTGTTCACTGATATCCCCAGCCCAAGATGACTCCTCAACAAAACTGCTAATTCTCGCATCTCTAATAAAAAAAAAAAATAAGCTGAAGAAAAATAGGAACATTTGCATTCTGAAGTGTTTATACACAAACACAACAAAATATTGAAAATACCCAATATCAGGTAAATGTGCTAGTAAATAAAGGAGATGATTATCTAGGACAGGAGTCTTTAATATGGGGGATCAAAACAGGTCTCAAGAAGTCACAATCACTATGATGTAACAAAGTCCTGTGGCACCTTAAAGACGAACTATAAAGTTTTGAAGCATAAGCTTTGGTGAGCTAATACCCACTTTGTCGGATGCAAGCAGTGGACTAACTATGAAGTTTTGAAGCATAAGCTTTCGTGGGCTAATACCCACTTCGTCGGATGCAAGCAGTGGACTAACTATAAAGTTTTGAAGCATAAGCTTTCGTGGGCTAATACCCACTTCGTCGGATGCAAGCAGTGGACTACCTCTGCTATTCCAGACTAACACAGCTACCTCTCTGATTCTTGAAATCGCTATGATGTTTCCACATTTTTGGGGAGATGGAGGGAGGGATGCTGGGAAGGTACCAGTTAGATGGTAGGGGAGTTCCAAAGGGTCACAGTATGCAAACCCGCTAATCTAGTGGCCATATCTGAACTGAAAATGGAAAATGGATGATATTTGTTACTGAAACAGTAATATAGATATTATGGACATTCCCATTCTTGGGCATTAGGCCAGTTATTTGGAGTTAGAAGATCTGGATTTTATCACTAGCCCTGCCATTGACATCCTTGTGCAACTGATTTAGATCAACATTTTTCAAACTTGAGCCGCTGACTCCATAGTTAAGTATTGGGTCTAGCAGTTAGTTCACGGGAATGGGACACAGAAAATTCTGGGTTCTATTCCCAACTCGAACAATGACCTGGTCTATATCCTTGGATGAGTTACTACATCTTGCTGTGCCTTTGTTTCTCCTCCCATCTTTTGACTGTATTGTCCATGTAGATTGGAAGCTACAATTTACACAGCAGAGATAGGTGAGGAAAAGCGGAGATGGTGGCATTCAATGTCATAAGAATATGCATGGGCAGCCTTCGACAGGTGAACAATGCAGTGTGTGCAGATGACATTCATTGTAAAACGAATACAAAGAAATGACTGGGATACTCTTCTATAGACCACAGAGATTAAAGGAAAATGACAGCAAACTAGAGCAAAATGGAAAATAGTTAATATATTTCATGAACAGTTTAGAAAGAAGTGACAAAATTTGGGTTTTCACTGATTTTTTTTGTTTTGTTTAAGAACTTCAATTTTTTTTTTGGGGGGGGGGTGTGAGAAATCCAGAAGTTATTGAAAGAAATGAACATTTGTGTGTGGGGGAAATCTCCCAAACAGCCATTTTTATAGAAAAAAGATGAATTAACCCTTTTGATCAACTCTGGATATGTCCAAACCAACCTCCATAAGGTCCACAATGCAAGAGATGGAACAAAGAACAAAAGCCGGCCTCTGGCATATAGGTTATTTCTTCTCTGAGAACATAAGGAAGTGACTTTTGTTATGCAGCAGTAAGGAGCTCTCAGGTACAGAAAATTACAGACTGGGCCGGTGCATCCTTTTATGAGGGAATGGGAGGGGAGGGAAAAGGAGGGCAGAACGATGTCTCTTTCAGAATACACTCCCTGGAAGCTGCCTAACTTATTGAAACCTAATTTAACCTTTGGTGCCTATGGGCAGTTCTGTAGCACCACTGGTCCCCACTACGCCTTGCCAGAGCTTCTCAAAGGTACAGTACCCCAATATCCCAAGAATATTAAATGCTATGCACATGCCTCTTTCTATCTCCCTTCAACCTCAGAACTCTTGTCCACTGGGGTCTGCTAGGGAAATCAAAGTAGAGCCACTCCTGCTGGGGGAATTTTTCTGAGCCCTGTTGTAGACCATAGATGCCACTGGAGCAACATATAGGGATGAGGGTCACTATCCAACCACGAGTGTCCATTTGCAACCAAGATTTTTTTACATTATCCTTCCCGATGCAACACAAAATCTATGTCACTCCTTTGACTTGTTACTACATGCCACTTCAGTAGGGTATGTACAAATATGTGATACAAAGAAAAAAAGTTTTACCTGGCACACTATAGATAGATGCCAGAGAGCTGTAGCAATGTAGAAGTCATTGACAACTCTGATCACTGATATTTCTCTCTGTATTCCACTTTCTCATCTGGGGAACTGGATGCAGCACACTGGAATGCCGGTAAAAGATCTCTGCCTTCTGGCCGCAGTCATTGATGTACATCAGGAACACAGAGGGCCTGGGTTAGTTTCCATTAATTCCAGTGGCGAATGCTGCAGTGGCGGTTTGCTAAGTTAAAACAGATTTAATTATGGATATAAGAAAGTAGCACAGAGTACATAGAAAGAGTGCTTCATTTTCTTGTAGGTGAGTTCCAACTTCCCGTCCTGCCTCCTCCCCCCACCAAAAAAACCCCACCCAAGAAGCATTCATGAATCATGCAAGCTGCCTCCTACCATGACAGCAAAATTATCTCCTCTGCACTCATCATCAATATCATTGACCTTTGTCATAAAACTTGGGTCATTTATATCTATATCCCATTAAAAAGTATCATCCCACACCACCTCTTTGATTCTATTAAAGTGATGTCAAAAAGAATCATTGACTTATTGTCAAATCCATCCAGCCTTCCACATTAATACACCTGCAGACACCTCTCTAATCACTCAGCAAACAATGCACAGCACTTACTGGGCAATGAAAAGTGAGGGACAAGAGCTGGAGCACACTGTCCTCCTACCTGCATGGGTTTGATGGGGATGATGATAAATGAAAGAGGATGCACAATCACTTTTTGCCATTTTATTAGCCTCCTTGAGATGCAAACTTGCATAGGCCCCACTAATTTATTTGGTGTGTCTCCTCCCTTCTCTCTGAAGGAGCAAGAGAGGCATGAGTTTTAGTTTAGTCAGTGAATCACAATGGGGCAGCTTGTTTTATTGTTTTCTTTAGACTCATAGACTTTAAGGTCAGAAGGGACTATTATGATCATCTAGTCTGACCTCCTTCACAACGCAGGCCACAGAATCTCACCCACTCACTCCTGTAATAAACCTCTCACCTATGTCCGAGCTATTGAAGTTCACCAATCATGGTTTAAAGACTTCAATGTGCAGAGAATCCTCCAGAAAGTGATTTGTGCCCCAAGCTGCAGAGGAAGGCAAAAAACCTCCAGGGCCTCTGCCAATCTGCCCAGGAGGAAAATTCCTTCCCTACCCCAAATATGGTGATCAGCTAAACCCCGAGCATGTGGGCAAGACTCACCAGCCAGATGCCCAGGAAAGAATTATCTGTAGTAACTCAGATCCCATCCCATCCAACATCCCATCACAGGCCACCAGGACCATCTACCATGAGTAGTCAAGGATCAAGTAATTTGCAACATTATGTTATCCCATTACACCATCTCCTCCATAAACTTATCAAGGTTAATCATGAAGCCCGATAGGTTTTTTGCCTCTGCTGCTTCCTGTGGAAGGCTGTTCCAGAACTTCGCTCCTCTTATAGTTAGAAACCTTTGTCTAATTTCAAGTCTAAACTCTTTCAAGGAGGAGTTTTGCTAACTCCTCCTTCTATCACTTCCTGATCTTTACTTGCCTTTGGATAGAGTAAGCTGACAGTGGACTTGTATATGCGGAAGACATTTTGGATATTCCCATTCTTGCTCAGTAAGCCAGAGCTATTTGGAGTTAGATTCTATTTCCGGAATGGCCACTGGTTTCATTTGCCATGGTGTCCAATTAATGTAGGCCACCGTTTTCAATCTGGGATGCCTAAATCCATACTTAAATGCTAGGCCTAGCAGTTGGGTCATTGGAGTGGGACACAGGAGACACAGGGTCCATTCCTAGTTCAGCTACCGACCTGTTCTATGACCCTGGGAAAGTTCTCTGCTTCCCATTCCACCTTGGTCTGTCTTTTCTATTGAGACTGGTCCCCAATCTCTGTTCGGCCTGTAGAAGTGACTGTGATATAAATATTTAGTAATAATGAGGGTCTAGTTTTCAGAGGCTCTCAGACTCACAGCTCCCAATAACTTCACTGAGAACTGTAGGTTTTAAGCACTTCTAAAAAAATCCCACCTCCTACAGTCCCTACACCCCATTTGGAAAATGCTGACCTTATTTTTCTTTACTTTAGTTTCCTAATTCACAAATAGTAATGATAATATTTACCCATCTCAGAGATTGTGAGGCTACTTTAATGAATGTCCATAAAAGGGGTTTGAGATCCGTAGATGGATTGAGCTATATAAGTGCAAGTCTTTACCCCTATTTCTATGTTAATTCTATTCACACATTTCCAGAAAAAAAAATAAGATCTTTCTAAGGACTAAGAATTGCAACACTAAGAAAAAAGAGTTTTGAAAGGGTTATAAATTCTCATGCTTTAGGGCAAAAACCAACCTTTAATTATTTGGAAGAAACTTTCCCTAAGGATAAGTTATTACATAACTAATTGATGTAGAATTCTATGCACCTTCCTCTGAAGTATCAGGTGCTGGCTACTGTCAGAGGCTGGTTACTGAACTAACTGGACCACTGGTCTTGTCTGGTACAGCAATTCTTATCATGGTGTGAAATGAAAGAAAATTCTCTTTACTAGAAACTAATTTCAAGGTAGAGTTACCAGCTGTGCCAGTATAATACAAGAAGGCCAGTACCTTAACTGCTTCTGAACATGGAGCCAAATGTAACTCTTTTGAAGATCAGCAGGCTTAGTTTGACAATTCTGGCAGATGCCTGGGACACTGCAAGGACATTGAAGCTTGTGCCAAATTCTGTTCTTTGATTTCCACAGATCTGCATGCACACATCTGGCTGTAGGAGGGGCTATCAGATCTGTACATCTGCCAAACATGGCCCATGTTTAACCACCGCAAGGGTCTTTAATTGACTATTTCTATGGCTGTTCTGTGCTTTGTTCTCCCACACTGATCCGGACAACAAGTTAAGCCAAAAGTTTTTAATGTAAAACATTCTTCCCCTCCCTCACCCCCACTCCCCCCAAAAGGTGGAGGAGTGAAAGATAGAGAACCTGAGTGGAGCTGAATTCCTATTGGGTTTTCAGTGACCGCAAGCGATTTAAAGACCACTAACAGAAAGATAATATGCCAGAGAGCTAATACTGTAGCTCAGATATGAAACACAAAACATGATTTCAAAATGAAGCTAAGACTCTGGTAATTAATTATAGATTAGCAAAGACAGAAATGTCTAAAAAGAAGTAGAGAGGGAAACATGAAACATTTAAAAGTGGAGACAGAGAAATTGGGGAAAATGTAAATGAAAAATAAATAACCATTGCAGCTTAGCCAATAATTTGTCTAAAATTTGACCAGCTTTCCTGCACTGGAAAGGCTCAGAAACCAATTTTGAGTTCCATGAAATTACTTATTATTCAAATGAACCAGACAATATTTTAGTGAGTTTTTCCTTTCTTAAAAACAAAAACACTGAATCCACTGTGAGTATTTGATAGTTGAACTTTAACATTTGAGTTGTATTGGTTGTGATTGGTTCTCTGAGTCATGTGGTATGCATCCTTTGACTGGATGACCATAACTCAAACTGGGGGGAGGACTTGGAGAAAGTCATCAGTATTCTGATTCTCTTGAAAGACAATGTCAGACCTGATCAATAGATAAATGGAAAACTTCCATTTCCAGGTTTGTGAAAGGGGTACCTATTGTAAACACGAAATTTTCCAATATAAATATGGGAAGCGTGCTGTTGTATCTAGCGAGGTGCATATAGCTACCCCAGTTTGTGTTTTTAAGGTTGTTCATAGGTGTTTCCTGTAGCTTTGGGTTCAGCAACTATAATTCCCAGATTGTACTGGGTCTGGGGGAAAGGAAGGAGAGAGAGGAGAAAGAGGAGACGGAAGGGAAGATTGAGGCAGATAAACCTTACTTTTGTTGTTATCAGGCTTCCTGGGTCCTCCTCAAAGTGGTTCAGGTACAAAGTGCATGAAGAGGACTAAAAGTAAAGAGAATATCAAATCTGCCCTTGTGCTGGTCTGTGTGTACATGATCTTACAAATGGGAGATTATTAGCTCTTCTAATCTGCAAGTGATGAGCATGGCATAAATACCTAGATGATCGAGAGATAAAGGTGTCTGAAGTGCAGATGATAGTGATGGGTGAACCTCAAACCACTCTGAGTTCAGATATTAAAATAAAGGACTGGGTGTCAGATCTGAAGATAGAGTAAACTGGTGTAGGCCAAATCTGATGTATATCAGCTGAAGATCGGGCCCTGGAATGTTTATGTGAACCTCATGCTTCTGCAACGTAGCTCTGGAAATCGTGTAAGTACATTCTCATATGAAATTTCCATTGTTTCTGGTTGAGCTAGCAATCCTGCAAGAACAGACTTTTTCATGGACCACTATCATGGCTGGATACACAAAGAGCAAAACATATTAAAAATTATATTTCTCATGCTTTATTGCACAGCAACAGTTAACTAAACTGTTTTGAGCCACCCAAAATTTTGGTGTGAATGAACCATTCAGACCCAACAGAAAAACAGCAGTCATCTACATTATGTATCTCAGTCTCTGCTGCCTCACAAGAGGAAGAGCTGCCCTTTGATCTCACTGTCCCAGCGTTTATTGTGACAAGCTGTAAATGCCTGTTTTAGCCTCAGCTAGGTGTTTATTTCCCCTATGCCAAATTGTGTCTTGCCATTAGACTTGTCAGCGGTGATAATGCACATGCTCTCTTTGAACTGTTTCCAACTATTCCAACCCATACAGACACACACATGTTCCTTCTTGAAAATAATAATTATAATTTGGGTACCTGTCTGCTTCACAAGTGCAGAGCAGAGAGTCAAAAGAAGTTAAAAACAAAATTCCCCACTGTATGCATCTGGTTAAGCTAATTTACCTATATCATAGCAAGTCCATTTAACTAGAGTGCTAAGGTCGTTCAGATTGATGTAAGGCCTTTCAGGCTGTGTTAAAGGCTGTATCAGTCTTTAACACAAACACACAGAGATATTATGTTATTATCATTATTGTTAGTGCAATGAATTGGTTCGTGTGTATGGGCACTGCTATCCTCTACTGTCTATACTCAGAACTACCCAGTTGTATGCAATAAATCTAGAGTGCTACCAATTAAGAGAGGGCTTGTGTATATTAGAAAGCTTTAAATAACTAAGATCAGTTGATTTTTACTGCCTGAACCTCAAATGTATAATACATATTTAAATTGGTTTACATAATTCAGTAGATGACCATATTAAGATAGTCATTATGTTTAAACCAGTTAAACTGTGTCTACATTACGGTTTTACATCAGTGTAAGTAAATCAATTTAGTATGGCACAAAAATCCTGTGTGTATTCCGACATAGGAATGGAAGGTCTGTGCCTTTAGAACAAAAGGATCTTGGCTGTATCCCCACCATAGCTATGATGTAAAGCATAATGATAATCCTACTGCTCAAGGGTTTTAGATTATTAAATTATTAGTATTTTGTTATGTGTAGAACCACCATATGCCAAACCTCTAGAAATTATTATTGATCTTAGTTACAGGAATGACTGGTGGACTAAAAATACATTAAAAGAAAAGAAAAGAAAAGAAAAAAGAAAATGATTGTTGTAAGAATATAAATTCTGGGCCAAATGTATCCCTGGACTCACTCATTAGCTTCAATGGGGTTATAGTAAGGATGAATTTGACCCAATGATTCAGCCCATGGACTAGGAAGTTCTCTGTCACGTTATCCATCTCAATGGTGTTTTAGAAATAAAGGTAATTAAAATATTTGGTTAGGAATCAAAAATGCTCAAGACGGAGGGTTTTTAATATAATTTTACTGCCAATTTGCAATGATTTTTCATTAAACCGTTTTCTCATGTGAAATGTGCAAAATGGAATTTCAGAGTCATGTGTTCGTTTTCTCTGAATCATATGAAAACAAACACCTGGGGGGAGGGGAGCACGGTGAACTTCAGAAGCCTTCAGAATTTTATACAGACCTAATAAGCAAGGTTCTGGCAACGTCCAGCTGGTGTCAGTGTTAGTTAAACATTCTGACACCTCATGGAGTGTCTTCCTGTTGCTCTTTAGAAAAAGTCCCATGGAACTGAACAGGGATGAAAATAACAGGGTTCTAGATAAGGTATGAAGTTGATGTGAAAATTGCTCAAAATCTTATAACATTTAATAAAGCATGGGATTATTTCAGTATATTTTTGACCCATCGTACAGAATTCTAGAACACGGATATAATTCTATATTGAATTGTATATCTGTGCTGGGGAGTGGGGGTGGGCACTATAGGAAGAGTCCTATAGACTCATTTCCTATTAAAGTCAAAAGGAATTTTCCATATGGAAAGGGATGAGTTATTTATTTATTGATTGTGACAAGACATTGTATTTTTACAATTTTTTTATATAAAAACAGTTTGAAGAATAGTATCAGCAAAGGGACCATACAGCTAAAGAGGCGACATTATATGACGGGGTGGCCACCCTATGCTCCGGAGCCACATGGGCTCTTCAGAAGTTAAAAATGTGACTCCTTATCTACGCACTGGCACTAGAGCTACAGGTGCCAACTTTCCAATGTGCCGGGGGGTGCTCACTGCTCAACCCCTGGCTCTGCCACAGGCTCTGCCCCCTCTTCTTCCTGCCCCCTCCCCTGATCCTTCCATGCCCTCACTCCTCCCTCCCCCCAGAGCCTCCTACATGCCATGAAACAGTTGATTGGGAGGTGTGGGATGGAGGGGGAGGTGCTGATCGGCAGGACTGCCGGTTGTGGGGAGAGCTCATGGGGGGGCTGCTTACATATTACTGAGTCTCTTTGGCAATGTACATTGCTAAATTCTGTTGGCCACCCCAGTTATATGAGAATGTACATATAAGGGGGCCTACATTGTGCAGAGGACACCTCTTGGCAAGGTCTGACACAAAGGTTAAAATGTGAGATAAACAAACGAAGCACAGCAAATGGAGGAGACTTTTTTTTTCTTTTACAGGATTCACCTAATGGAAAAGTCTTACAGTATTTAATATAGAACAAGAACCATTCCATAGAATTTTCAAACCAACCCTTATAGCAGGAGTAGAACATATTGTTCAAAACAGAGAAAGAAGAAGATCATTCTCTCTCAATTCAATTCTTAACCATGTGTTTAACTTTCAGTATGTGCCTATGTCATTGAAGGTCCTTCAGGGCTTTGCTGAACTGGGGCCTTAATTCTATATTTTTTTCAAAGTAAATCTGATAAAGCTGTTTAATTTCTACAGAAATTTGTTAGTTTCATCCCAATCAAACAGTATCGGGCTTTTCCATTAGGATTAAAATAGTTACGCAGCTTCTCTGACAGTCCTTTTGGTTTTTACACCAAGCTTCCCTGCTCCCCACCTCCCCCCCCCCCCAAAAAAAATCCCCCCCCACACACACTCAAATTCATTGAACCAGTAAGAGTTCACTAGCTCTCTCACACACACACACATGTGTGGCACAAAGCCACAAAACCAAGGAGATGCAAAGTTAAGCTACATCCCAGAACGTACCTCTACTACTCATCCAAAAGCACGTTTGACCTTTATCACAGCTACCGTACACCACACACTGCACAACACAACCCCACCGTTTCACTCTTCTGCACACATTTCTTTACCAGATTATTTCCCGTCCCTATCATTAGTAGTTATAGATGTTTGATGAACGGTTGGGTTGGCAAAAGGTAGTTTGGTAAAGAGGGTTGTATGCAGAAGGGTGACTCATTAAAGGAGGTAAGGAAAGGGTGGCACCCCGTGTGCGGGCAGCGTTAAGGTTGTGGTGTACAGCCCATGGTGTACAATAGTTGTACACGTGTCTGTGGGTGACAGAGTAGAGGGTCACATCAGGTGACTTGACATTTCATCGCCTTCCTTCTGTGGGTTTGTGTCAGGCATTCTGGCATGTGTTGTAACCCAAACTGCTTCACAACAGTTTTGGGGGGTATCTTACCTTCTTAGCTTTTTTGAATGCTGTATTGGGGGTGACGGTTGGATAAAAGAAAAGGGGCAAAGATGTAGGGGATAGGTCTCTGGGGGTAGAATTGAAGCTGATGGCAGAGAATATTTTATCCATCATCAGCCTTACGTGTGTTATCTGTCAGTAGCTGCACATGAGCCCTTCACTATTATAGGATGAAACGTGACAGGAAAGTCTAGCTTTTGAAGGAGTATGGACCCATCAATCAGATTTGCATGTGCCCATCCTTAGCAATCAGGCTTATTTGCTCCATCCCCCTGCAACATGGTTTGTGTGTACTGACAATCAACTGTGTTTGACTGGATTCTGTCAGTCATGTCCGTGGATACAGAACAATTTTATAGTTAGAATGTGAATGAATAATGGCTAATAGGGACCCTAAAGCCAATATTAATAAAAATTCTACCCCATGCTCCGTTCTCCTTAGGATCCACCACATCATGAAGTTGTGTGTAGATAGACAATGTTTGATAAGAGGAATGTGTCAACAATGAAACAAGCAGGACCCATGAAACAAGCAGGACCCATGTCAGACGGAACCAACATTTAAAGGTTTCCTATATCAAATGTGAGGAATAACCAAATAAAAACAACACAGAAAATTCAAAGGGCAGAAAAACTAATCCTGTGTGAAATTTCACACAGATTGGCCACCTGCTTTTAGAGGAAAAACAAGAATGTATGTCCCAGTTTAGAACACAACCTTAACTATGGTGTTGCTAGGCGATACCTCCAGAAATACAGATAGGCAGGTGTTCCATACTCACACTCCAAGCTCTTCAGAATGTCTGAGAAACAGCTGTGAGCTCTGGTGACTACAGGATTGGCAGTTCTAATCCCGGCTGTGATGATAACTCCATCTGGGACCTTGAAAAAGTCACTTAAACTCATTCCTCAATCAGTTTCCCCTTTTGAAAGCCAGGATAGTACATACCTATCTCACAGGATTAGTTCATTAATATTTGTAAAATACAGTGAAGATTAAACACACTATGCAAGTGCTAAATAATAGGATCATGAACCTACACAACTGATGTCAATAGGAGCTTTGCTATGGACTTCAATGGGAGCAGGGTCAGAGCCTATTATAATTGAGAGCAGTTGTTAATATACACCACTTGCTTGCTGCCTGCAGTTCTCTGCTAGCTAATAAAGTCATTCACGGACATATAGAGTGCAGGAATGGCACATGCTACTGTGTGGTTATTAGTTCTTTTATAGCACACCTTTCCCTTCAGTGTCATAGTAGAGGGTATAGAAATATACCTCTGCTTTATCCTACCATATTGAGTAACTTTTAGCATACATGACGGGAACTCAGTCTCTATCTATCAAAGCACAAGGACATGTGAAGTGACATCCACAACAGATCATCAGCTTCTGTATAGTTATGGAAATATCAAAGTAGTCTAGCACGAGTATCTGCCAATTATCCTTAACTGGCTTCGGAATGAATAGAACAACATTTTTTATGAGATACCAGATTTGGTTGATACAGGTAGTAGTGGTGGTGTAATATACTTAGACTTCTGTAAGGCATTTGACTTGCATGACATTTTGATTAAAACACTAGAAACGTAAAATTAACAGGATACATGTTAAATAGATTAGAAGATGGCTAACGGATGAGTCTCAAAACATGATATAAAATCATCACAGATAAAGTTTGCAGATGACACAAAAATTTGGGGAGTGGTAACTAATGAAGGACAGGCCACTGATATGGCCATTATCTTGACTGGTTGGTAAGCTTGGCACAAGCAAGCAGTAACTGGTTTATTATAGCTAAACAAAAGTGTATAGATCTAGTAACAAGGAAGGTAGGAATGGGCAATGGATGAACCCCATCTTTGGGGAAGCTTCCCTCCGGCTCCCCCACTTCACCTGAGGCCCTCGCCCACCACCCGTTGGACCCTCAAGTCCCCCCCCCCACACACACACACTCACCCTTCACAGCCAGAGGATCTGGCCCTAGATGCCTGTCTGATTTCCGGGGGCCACCGGCTGGCCCAAGCTCCAAGCTCCAGGCCACCAGCTGTAGCTAAGCCCCCCCAATTTGCTTCAGGGTAGAGCAGGGAGTGGCTGGGGCCACAGCCTGGGTTCGGAGAAGCTTAGCCTTCTCTGGCGTAAAATACCTGCTACACATAAGCGTGGGCCATACTTACATACTTTGGATGAGGGGGAACTCTAACCTGGAAAGAAGTGACTCTGAAGAAAGATTTTGGGGCATGGTGGATAAACTCATGAGCTCACAATGCAACACTGTACCCAAAAGGGCTAATGGAATGCTTGGATGCAGAAACAGGGAAATCTCAAGTAGAAAAAAATCAGAGAAATGTAGGAGTGGAAGGGACCTCAAGTAGTGACCAAGTCCACCTCCTGTTCTGAAGCAGGACCAGGTAAACTTAGACCATGCGTGACAGAGGTTTGTCCAGCCTGTTCTTAAAACCACCAGTGATGGGGATCCCACAACCTCCCTTGGAAGCCGATTTCAGAACTTAACCACCCTTATAATTAGAAAGTGTTTCCTCATATCTAACCTAAATCTCCCTTGCTGAAGATTAACCCATTATGACCAGCATGTTTAGCCTTTCCACATAGGTTAGGTTTTCTAAACCTGTGATCTTTGTGCTCTCCTCTGGACTCTCTCCAATTTGTACACATCTTTCATAAAGTGTGGTGCCTGGAACTGGACATATTACTTCAGCTAAGGCCTCATCAGTGCCACAGAGCACGACAATTAGCTGCTGTGTTTTACATACAGGACTCCAGTTAACGCACCCCACAGCAATTAGCCTATTTTGGAACTGCATGACATTGTGAATAGACTATGCCCCAGATCCTTTTTAGCAGTGCTGCTACTTAGCCGCTTCTTCCTCATTTTAGAGCAGTGCATTTGATTTTTCCTTCCTGACTGAAGTACTTTGCCCTTGTCTCTATCCAATTAAATCTTGCTGATTTCAGACCTAGTCGCCAATTTATCAAGGTTGCTTTGAATTCTAATCCTGTCCTCCAAAGTGCTTGCAACCCCTCTCAGTGTGATGCCTTCCAGAGATTGTATAAGCATACTCTCCACTCCATTATCCAAGTCTTTAATGAAAACATTGACCATTATCAGACCCATTAGAGACCCCACTAGATTGGTCCTCCCAGTTTTACAGCCAATCATTTATAACTACTTTGATTAGCCTTTCAACCAGTTGTGCACCCACTGTAATGTTTTGAGGTTCACCCAGGCCAGTAAGGGGTTCAGTCGCCATCTTCCTTATAACCCATAGTTTCTTGTGGTTGTTCAGATTTGGTCCAGAGCTCTGACCCTAACAGTCTGCCAGCAGCCCCACAAGCCTCACCCTGGCTTTGCCCAAACTGGTTATTCTTAGTACCCTTCCAGCACCAAATTCATCACAAAATTGTCCTACTGTCTCTCACTGGGCCCCCGCAGAGAAAGTGTTAGGTTCACATATTTTGGACTGTTTTACTGTCTCTGTAATCGGTATCTTCCCAGAAGCACACGTGTTACTGAACTTACACAGCACCGACTATTTATAAATGGAAGCAAAACAAGCGAATTAACAGAAGAGCTGGGTTAAGTGATACCAAGCAAAACCATTATAAAGGTAGAGATGGCTAAAAGCAAATGAAAGTGAAAAAATGCCTCTAAAATGCTAAAACTTCATCTAGTAAGATAGAAACCATCTTGAATAAAGATTGTTTCACCCACAGTCTCTTTTCTCTGTATTGTTCCCAATACTTGTGTTTGACTCAAGTATATCTTCCTGGTAGGCATCTTGAAGACATCAACAGATGAACAAGTCACTACTTTCCTTGGTACTTTGTTTCAATGGTTAATCACCCTCACTTGCTATAAAAAATGGAACTAATTTCTAATATAAATTTGTCTGGCTTTAACTTCCAGCCATTGGTTTTTGTTATGACTTTCTCCATTATCTTCAAGAGCCCTTGGATCTTGCTACAATACGGATCTTGCCTCAGTGATCCATGTTTTTTGTCACCTACATGGTACACTATCATATATCATTTACATGTGATCACCTATGAAGAGAGCTCAGAAGAAAGGCTGGTCAAAACAGGTCGGCATTTTCAAACGTTTTGTTCTGGTTTTCCCATCGAAATTCAAAGTTTCAATGTTAATTTTGATTTTTTTTAAAAATCAGTTCTGCTCGAAAGCTTCATTCCTTTCAGAATGCAGCACTTCACCTCTTAAATTGGATGACTTATTAGGAGCACCCAATCTTGCAAGTCATTAGAGCTATCTAATGACTTCTGATTGAAATTCAAGACGATCTTTACAGCCATTAATGGTCTCGGTCCCTGTTATCAAAGAGAGGGTTTGTTTCACTATATCCTGCTATGACACTTTAGATGTGCACACTTTTCATTTCAAATGACAAAACTTTAAGCAAAGGAAAATTTCTAATAATATTTTCCCAGTTAAAAGTAGTTTTTCACACAACACACAGACAGCCTGTGGAACTTGTGGCTAGGGGATGTTGTGAAGGCCAAAAGTATAACTGGGTTAAAAAAATGAACTATATAAGCTCATAGAGGATAGGTCCATCAATGGCTATTAGGCAAGATGATCAGGGAAGCAACCTCATGCTCTGGATGTCCCTATGCATTTGACTGACAGAAGCTGAGAGTGGACAACCAAGAATGGCTGACTTGATGATTACCTGTTCTGTTCATTCTCTCTGAAGCACTTGACATTGGCTACATTTGGAACACAGAATACAGGGCTAGATGGACCATTGGTCTGATCCAGTATGGCCATTCTTATATTCTAATTTAATTTATATTATATATTTATTTTTAGGGGGGACACTATCTATCTATCTATCTATCTATCTATCTATCTATCTATCTATCTATCTATCTATCTATCTATCTATCTATCTATCTATCTATCTATCTTTGTAAAGGAATTCTATTGATGGACCACATTATTTTGGGACTTACACCATGTCTGGCTGCAGTTTTCACTTTGCATTGGATTATAGCTGGAGACACCTACCCAAAGCCACCATTTTAAGAAGATGACACTTGAGTCAAGGAAACCTGAGATGACACCCACCCCTAAGATGTTATTTTTCTAAAAAATAAAAATAAAGTAGGAATATAATCTCTGTCACATTTTTTAAAGTGTTGTAACTAACGTAACTCCAAACTCTTTGGACCAACCAGAACTCTTTGGACCAACCAGAACTCTTTGGACCAACCAGAACTCTTTGGACCAACCAGGGCAGAAAAACATGGGAAACCACCTGCAAGTGCAGCTAGCTGAAATTAATAGCAGTTTGGCTCCGCTAAGAGGTTGCCAAAGTAAAGGGAGTCATGGGGTCTGGGAGGAAGATAGAGTAGAGGCTACTTATGTAAAGGACTTAAAAAAAAAGACTGGGTAAAAAATTGGTCATATTTTATCTTAACAGACTCCCTCATTCATAATCTCCAGCACTCATCTTCTGAAGCCAGCTGTGGTAAGAAGTCCAAGCTCTTTCAGTCTTTCATCACTAGAATGATTTAAATCAGGGGTGGGAAACCTTTTTTTTCTCCCACAGGCCATGGATCCACAGGAAAAAAAATCACAGGCCACACGCAAGTAAAAAGCAACTTGATTTAGTTGGGGTCTTTTTTGAGAGAGAGAAATATAAAGCACTCAACTCACCTGCTTTTTGAGTGTGATGTCTGAGGTTGCAAAGTAAGTCAGATAGCAGGTTTTCACACAGGCTTGCAACCTGAACATCACTATAGGTGCGTGTGCACAGCTCAAACACTACTGGCTACTCCACACTCCAGTGCCGGACACAGCCTTGGGCCAAGGACAATGCACACGCTGCTGGGCTGCAGCGTCGGCGGTTGTGAGGTCATAACGCACTAGAGTGGCTGGAGACTCCACCTTACCCCAGCATTCCTGTTACAGCCACTGCCTGACGCTCACCTCCCTCCTTGTCCCTGCCACGGTCTCTGACCCCCCTGCCTCCCATATGCTATTGTCATAGGTCTATATTTTTAGAAATACTTGCCACGGACCGGATGAAATTATGCAACGGGCTGGATCCAGCCCAAGGGCTGCACCCAATTTAGATGTACTTTCTTCCACCCAGGCGAATATTGTGAATAATGAATTTGATGCTGTTATATGGTACCCTGAAAACTAAGTCCCCTCAATTTTCCACAGAACAAGTACAGTGCAGCAGCAGCAGCAGTTCAAGCTTCTTTTGGACTGTTTCCTGACCGGGTGCCAACTTGACCCTTCAGGTACCATCTCAGAAAGAGAGTGGGTCAGTTACTTTCTATGCCAATTCACATCTTGACGGGTCTGCTGAAACTGTCAAGAAAGCTATGGAACAAGGCCAGCTGAGGTGAGTCTGCTTTTTGTGGCACAGATACCCTTTCCTCGAGAAGGGTGTGGAGACACATTCCATACAGGCTTTCCAACAGCAATGGGGTGGTTACTGGTTACTGATTTTGGCCCCTCTCCTCTGAGAGAATGCTCTGGCCTGGCACTGGCCCCTGCAGCCATACTGAGCCCCAATAACTTTCAGTGCGGCTCCAAAAAGCTTGTGCCAGCAGATCAGCTTGCAGGATGTCAAGATGTCACTCCAAAACCCATTTCAAATCCCATGAGACATTTGGCCTTATTTCCAGTTTTATTGCATACTAGCATAAGTGCCCGGCGTTGCTCGGGTCAGTCGGAGGTGGGGAGGGGGCAGACAGCTGACACCCCCTCACCAACCCCAACACCCACCCCTCACCCACCCCGACACCTTCCCACCCCCCTGACCAACCCCAACACCCCCCGGCTCACTTACCCCCCAACCAAACCCAACAACCCCACCTGACCCCCCCAAGCAAACCCAACACCCCCACCTCACCCCCCTACAGAACCCGACACCAGCCACCTGACCCCCCGACCAAACCCGACACCCCCACCTCACCCCCCGACCGAACAGTCTATTTAATAATCTGTGTGCTACACAGTGCACCGTGAGCCGGGGGGGGTGGTGTCGGGTTTGGTCGGGGGTGGGTGGGAAGTTGTCAGGGTGGGTGAGGGGTGAGGTGTGAGTGTTGGGTTGGTCAGGGGGTTTTGCGGTTGGTGGGGGGGTGAGGTGGGGTATCGGGTTCGGTCGGGGGGTAAGTGAGCCAGGGGGTGTCGGGTTTGGTCGGGGGGGGGTGGGAAGTTGTCGGGGTGGGTGAGGGGTGAGGTGTGGGTGTTGGGTTGGTCGGGGGTGTTGCGGTTGGTGGGGGGTGAGGTGGGGGTGTCGGGTTTGCTTGGGGGGATGAGGTAGGGGTGTCGGGTTCGGTCGGGGGTAAGTGAGCCGGGGGGTGTCGGGTTTGGTCTGGGGGGGTGGGAAGGTGTAGGGGTGGGTGAGGGGTGAGGTGTGGGTGTTGGGGTTGGTCAGGGGGTGTCGGGTTTGCTTGGGGGGGGTGAGGTGGGGGTGTTGGGTTCGGTCGGGGGGTAAGTGAGCCTGGGGGTGTCTGGTTTGGTCTGGGGGTGTTGCGATTGGTGGGGGGGGTGAGGTGGGGGTGTCTGGTTCGGTCGGGGGGTAAGTGAGCCGGCGGGTGTCGGGTTTGGTCTGGGGGGTGGGAAGGTGTAGGGGTGGGTGAGGGGTGAGGTGTGGGTGTTGGGGTTGGTCAGGGGGTGTCGGGTTTGCTTGGGGGGGTGAGGTGGGGGTGTTGGGTTCGGTCGGGGGGTAAGTGAGCCTGGGGGTGTCAGGTTTGGTCTGGGGGTGTTGCGATTGGTGGGGGGGTCAGGTGGGGGTGTCGGGTTCAGTCAGGGGGTAAGTGAGCCAGGTGGTGTCGGGTTTGGTCTGGGGGGGGTGGGAAGGTGTCGGGGTGGGTGAGGGGTGAGGTGTGGGTGTTGGGTTGGTCAGGGGGTGTTGCGGTTGGTGGGGGGTGAGGTGGCGGTGTCGGGTTTGGTTGGGGGGTAAGTGAGCCGGGGGGGTGTCGGGTTTGGTCTGGGCACCCACCCCAACACCTTCCCCCCCCCGACCAAACCCAACACCCACCCCTCACCCCCCCCCCGACACCTTCCCACCCCCCCAGACCAACCCCGACACCTCCCGGCTCACTTACCCCCCGACCAAACCCGACACCCCTACCTCACCCCCACAAGCAAACCCAACACCCCCACCTCACCCCCCGACCGAACCCGACACCCCCACCTCACTTACCATCCCACCAAACCCAACTCGGATCTGTCGCAGGGGGGGAGGGGGCCCAGAGCAGAGGGATTCCGGGGACCTTCGCAGGTGGGGGGGGCACAGAGCTGATGGAGTCCGGGGTTCCATTGGGAGGGGGGAGGGGCAGAGAACTGAGGGATCTCCGGGGTTCCGTTGGGAGGGGGGAGGGGCAGAGAACTGAGGGATCTCCGGGGTTCCGTTGGAGGAGGGAGGGGCAGTGAGCTGAGGGATCTCCCGGGTTCCGTTGGAGGAGGGAGGGGCAGTGAGCTGAGTGATCTCCGGGGTTCCGCTGGAGGAGGGAGGGGCAGTGAGCTGTGTGATCTCCGGGGTTCCGTTGGGAGGGGGGAGGGGCAGTGAGCTGAGTGATCTCCGGGGTTCCGTTGGGAGGGGGGAGGGGCAGTGAGCTGAGTGATCTCCGGGGTTCCGTTGGAGGAGGGAGGAGCAGTGAGCTGTGTGATCTCCGGGGTTCCGTTGGGAGGGGGAGTGGCAGTGAGCTGAGTGATCTCCGGGGTTCCGTTTGGAGGGGGGAGGGGCAGTGAGCTGAGTGATCTCCGGGGTTCTGTTGGAGGAGGGAGGGGCAGTGAGCTGAGTGATCTCCGGGGTTCCGTTGGGAGGGGGGAGGGGCAGTGAGCTGAGTGATCTCCGGGGTTCCGTTGGAGGAGGGAGGGGCAGTGAGCTGAGTGATCTCCGGGGTTCCGTTGGGAGGGGGGAGTGGCAGTGAGCTGAGTGATCTCCGGGGTTCCGTTGGGAGGGGGGAGGGGCAGTGAGCTGAGTGATCTCCGGGGTTCCATTGGAGGAGGGAGGGGCAGTGAGCTGAGTGATCTCCGGGGTTCCGTTGGGAGGGGGGAGGGGCAGTGAGCTGAGTGATCTCCGGGGTTCCATTGGAGGAGGGAGGGGCAGTGAGCTGAGTGATCTCCGGGGTTCCGTTGGAGGAGGGAGGGGCAGTGAGCTGAGTGATCTCCGGGGTTCCGTTGGAGGGGAGAGGGGCAGAGAACTGAGGGATCTCTGGGGTTCTGTTGGGAGGGGGGAGGGGCAGAGAACTGAGGGCTCTCCGGGGTTCCGTTGGAGGAGGGAGGGGTGAGCTGAGCGAGTGAGGTGTCTGTTGGAGGGGGGTATTATGACATCATCACCACCTAACCGCCCAACCGATGTGATTGGCCCTGAAAGACTTTCACCCCTGGGGGGCGTCAGAGGTGAGATCCGAAAATTTTTCGACCCTTACCAGCATCTAGACCCCAAGACCCCTCACTGTACCAAATTTCAAGTCTCTGGCTCAAATGGTGCGGGGGGACTCCGCAGTCATACATACATACATACATACATACATACATACACCACTTGACTTTTATATATATAGATACATGTGGACAGGTTGGGGTGGGAATGGTGAATTCAGAAAGGACTTTTTAGAGGGCTCTAGGTGCCCCAGATGTTTATCGAGGGGCACTTAGTTTCAGACTAAATACGAAGCTCCATATTGAGTGCCAACTGAATAGAAAAGGATATATGCAAATGAGCTTCCTGACGGGATATATGATTTTCAAGCTCTCTCTCTCTTTTTTGTCTGGAATACTTCATTTGTGAAGCATATTCTGCCAAGGGAGAGAACAACAAGTTTCTGTTCAGTTTTCTCCTAAATTAAATTAAACAAAATGGTCATATAGCCCCTAAGGGAGGGTGCTGGTGAGGGAGCATGCTTCAGATTGTGATAGGATAACTTATCCCAAATGCAAGCAACTTCTGAATAAATTGGAACTGCCTATGACAGGAGGATGAGGTGGTGGAGTGTATTCATGTGAATGCTTAATAAGCCGTGTTCTTCCCATCCTATTCAGAAGAATGACGTCTTTCTATGGGACTTTGGAGCAGCATGAACTGTAGACATTTGAGCATAATAAAAATAAGTACTTACTGGAAATCTGAATTTCTCTTTTCTTTGATATTTTCATTTCAACTTCTAATCATACCATTGCCATAGTTCTGTGATATCTTGTTGCACTATCCATGCCTTTATATGATTGTATCACATTATTTATTATTAGAATTGAAATGTATGTCATGCTCAGAAAAGACAATATCAAAGTGGTACCTTCTTTCTCAACCTTTCTGCACCATTACCTAAACTGCCAGCGAGTCCTCCTAGCAAAACCCAAGTGGCAGAACCAATGACAGGAAACAAACAACTTTTCTTTCTTTCTAAGGAATTTTCAGTGAAAGAAGTCCAAAATCATATTTGTTTTTTTAGCTGCCAAGTTATACAGACTTGATCTAGACATCCCTGAGGGCTGGATTTCAACCTCGTAGCCCAGAAAGGAAAAGGGCATAGTTTTGCAGTCCCGTGAGCACGAGTCGAATCCTAGATTCCAAGGCCAGAAGGGACCATGGTGACCAAAAGGTCTGCCCTCTTGTCTAACACAGGCCATGGAACTGCCCCCAAAATAATTCTTTGCCAGTATCTTTTTGAAAAAAGACCCAATCTTTGATTTCAAAATTGTGAGTGATGGAGAACTACCACAATCTTTGGTCAACTGCTCCAGTCGTTAATGAATCCCTCTGTTAAAACGTTACATCTTATTTGTCCAGCTTCAACTTCCAGCCACTGGGGTGTGTTTTACTTTTCTTTTGGGCTCTTTGAGTCATTCACTGTCAGGCATGTTTTCTTCTCCTGAATAATTTCTGGGACTCCTTTCCGAACCCACTCCAAATGTATCAACATCCTTCTTGCAATGTGAAAAGCTGAACTAGACACAGTATTCCAGCAGCGGGTGCACCATTTGTCAAATACAGATGTAAAATAACCTCTTTACTCCTACTTGAGATTCCCCTGTTTATGCATCCTAGGATCACATTAGTTGTTTTAGCCACAGCATTTCACTGGTGGTCATACTCATCTGAAAATAAACTCCTAATGAAATGGCGACTTTTAGATCAATGATAAATTACATAATTATAAAAACATATGTAGACAGATTTGAGCCTCCCCCAAATTATACTTTGTTGAAAAGAATGATTGACACTTTTGGGGGGCGGGATGAGAGAGAGAGAAAAAAAATCATTTTCAGTCATCTTGACTATTGAGCATTCAAGGCCATCTTTACAAGGCCAGCTATCTGCCTGAAAATGCAGTTAGGCACCAAAACCCCATGAGGAATCGAGATACGCGACTGCAGCCTTATTCTTGAAGAGTTTCCAAGTGACCAAAAGGAGGGTTACTATAAATATAACTAAATTGAAATCCCCATGGTTTGATACTACAAAAGGGTGCACAGGATTCAGAGAAGAGTCGTGGGGATGATACATGAAGCCAGGGCTTCGAGTGACTGAGCTCCTTGAATCATAGAATCATAGGGTTGGAAGGGACCTCAGGAGGTCATCTAGTCCAACCACCTGCTCAAAGCAGGACCAATCCACAACTAAGTCATCCCAGACAGGGCTTTGTCAAGCCAGGCCTTAAAAACCTCTAATGATGGAGATTCCGCCACCTTGAGTCTAACCTTCTATTTGTTAAGTCAAATAGGGTGACATGGCCACAGTCAATAAGTACTTACAAGGGACATTGATATTTCATAATGGGCTTTAATCTACCAATTAAAAAAAGAACAAAATCCAAAGGCTCAAGGCTGAAGCTCGACAAATTCAGGGCAGGTCTATGCTTAAAATTGCTGCAGTGTCACTGCTGTGCTGTCATAGTGCTTCAGTGAAGAGGCGACGACAGATACAGAAGAGCATCTCCCATCAGCATGATTAATCCACCTCTGCAAGTGGTGGTAGCTATGTTGACGGGAGAAGCCTTCCCATCAGCCTAGCAATATTTACGGCAGGGGTTGATTCGGTATAATTGGGCCACTCAGGGGCGTGGAGTTTTCAACTCCCTGAGAAACCCAGTTATACGATGTAGGTATACGGTGGAGATCTGGCCTCAGACTGAAAAATAAGGTACATATTTAACAGTGAGGGTTCCCAGGACAGGAATAATGATTTGGCCACTTTGGGAGGGACACTTTCTGTGTCCCCTGTAGCCAGAGGAGAGGGCTCTACCCTTCCGCTTCCCTCACTGCTGGCTGGAGGAGTTGGTTCTCCCTGCCAGGCCTAGTAGAGCTGGTTTTTCCTGCCTCCCCCCTTTGGAACAACTTTCTCCTGGCAACCGAAGGAGCTGGATCTGCCCCCATGGCCCCAGGGCTGGAGACGCTTCCTCACCACACCATGGCCCTGAAGATGTTCTGTGTCCCCACTGACTGGGGGCCATGCCCCTGTTTGCTCTTCCACTGCACATGCCCCCAGCGGGTAATTAACCATTGCAACAATTTACCGAGTGCTGTGGTGGATTCTCTGTTGCTAGCAATTTTTAAAACAAGACTGGATTTGTTTTTCCTCTAAACAGGATGGGCTAGTTCAAATAGGAATTATTTCAGGGAAGTTTTCTGGCCTGTGTTCTACAGCAGATCAGACTAGATGATCACAGTGGTCCCTTCTGGCCTTAGAATATGTGGATTAACTAGCCAGAATATACTAACTAAACAAAATAAATGAGAAAATGCAGAGATATATATAATCCTGTTCTCTAGAAACATGTCTTTAACATACAAAAGCTATAAACGTGTGATATATTGGTAAGAATGTCAAACAAATTTAAACAAATCTTATGAATATATGGATCGTATATTCTCTTCCATAAATGCCATTCATATAATAATATCTTTCAGTAATGACACAATGATTGCAACTGATCCACAATATATTTTTTCTTTATGTGGTTTAGATCCATAAGACAATGAAAAACCTTAAATTTCAAAATGGAAAAATAAGTGAACTGTGCAGCAAAATTGGAGCAGAGTAAGGTTTTTATCAAGACTCATTTAAAACTGGGGACTATCACAAATAAGAACATAGGCATTGCCATCCTCTGTGAGACCCTTGGTTCATCCAGTCCAGTATATAGGCTGAGCATAGCCAGCATCAGTGCTTTAGGGGATGTCTACACTGCACCTGGGAGTGAGCCTCCCCACCCATGGTCACAGACATGGGCTAGCAGGGCTCTTTCGAGCACATTAAAATAGCTGTGTAGAGCTCAGCTCTCAAGCCTGGAGGGGTGGGCTTGAGAATCTGAGCTGCAGCCCAAGGCACAATGTCAAAGGACCATCTACACAACCATTTTTAGCACATAAATGCAAGTCTGGACTGGGAGGTTATCTCCCAGATACACTGTAGACATACCCTTAGGTGCAAAAATATGCCACACTAGACAGATGTGAAACAGTCTGTTCCCCAGTAGCTGGGAAGAATGTATTTGTGTGGAGTCTCATGAGAGAGAAAATCAACTTCTTCTCTTGAAGTGACTTCTGGGAGGATGAGTTAGATGGGGATTGGTCCTGCCTTCGAGCAGAGGGTTGATCTAGATGACCTCCTGAGGCCCCTTCCAACCCGGATAGTCTATGATTCTATGTTGCATTAGAGATTAATCTGGCCCATGCAGTACATGTATTTTGACCAACAGACCCCAGTTGTTGGGATCAAATCTGGGACCTCTGGAACTTAGGGTATGAGTCTCTACTGCTCTACTCAGAGCTAAAAACCACACAAACCTTAGCTAAGACTGAAGAAGACTAATTCATCTCTACGTGGTCTTGGTGCCACTGGAAGGGACAGAGCACCACACCCAGGGGTTGTGTGGTTACATGTGGTTTACATGTCCTCTATTACTGTGTGTATTGATTTGCTGTGAAAGGGGAAAGAAAATATGGTGGCAGATGCCCTGTGGGGGAAAGAAGGTTGTGACCTTCTTCTGGGTCAGTGAGTTGCTAACCCTCCTGCAGCTTTGAAAGGGGGGAGGGATAGGTGTGACCCTACGCACCACTGTATTGATATCCTCAACACCCTTGTAGTAAGTTTTGTTCAAAATATGCTTTGTGAGGTATCATTTGAAAACCAGTAACTCACTGTTCATTAATATTCTTGTCCAATATATGTAGATGGTGGGTATTAAGAGTTATGGGTATATACTGTGTGTGTTTAACTCCTGCTGTAAATATTGCTATGTTGATGGGATGGGTTTTCCCACCCAATCTTGATTTAATGATTGTTGGTGATTGAGAATCCCTCACAAATCTTAGTAAATTGTATTAATGGATAATTACCCTCAGTATCATAAATGTATACCTTATTTACAGTCTGAATTTGTCTAGCTTCAGCTTCCAACTTTGGATCGTGCTATATCTTTCTCTGCTAGACTGAAGAGCACATTATTAAATATGTGTTTCCAATATACATACTTACAAACTGAAATCACGTCACCACTTAACCTCCTCCTAGTTAAGCTAAGTAGAACCATGGAGTTCAAACTATCATTATTAGGTATGTTTTCTAATATTTTAATCATTCCCACAGCTCTTCTCTGATACGTCTCAATTTATCAACATCCTTCCTGAATTGTAGGCACCGGAACGGGACAAAGTATTCCAACAGCAGTCACACCAGTGACAAATACTGAGGGAAAATAACTTCTTTCTTCCTACTCAAGATCCCCTGTTTATGCATCCCAGAATCACATTTGCTCTTTAGCCCACAGTCACCCTGGGAACTCATGTGTAGTCGATTATCCACCATGCTCCCCAAATCTTTTTTTCAGAATCACTGCTTCCCAGGACAGAATCCCCCTCCTGTAAGTGTGGTCTATGTTCTCTGCTCCATATGTATATGTGTACATTTAGCCATATTAAAATGTCTGTTTTTCCTTGTACCCTGTTTAGCAAGAGTTCTAGACTCCTCTCAATCAGTAACCATACCTCTTCATTATTTACCGTTCCAATTTTGATCATCTGCAGTCTTTATCAGTGGTGATTTTAATGTTCTCTTCCAGAGCACTGATAAAAAATGTTAAATAGAGTGGGGTCAATAATTAATCCTTTGGGACCCCACTGGAAACAGACCTCCTTGATGAAAACAGGAAATAGATTTGATCAAAATGGTGTGAAGTCAAATGCCTTACAGAAGTCTAAATATATTACATCCAATGTATTACCTTTAATAACCAAATGGTAAACACTGCCTGGTTGGGGAGCAGGGTGGGAAGAGAAATAGCAGGAATATTTCACTCGGAGCCCATCAGCCCAAATTTCCAGCTTGAGCTCATTTTTGTGCACATGGAGAACACTACCTTGGTGCATGCAAATGGGGGACGGGTGGTGTACACATGCAAAAGCAAGGCTGGCCTTTAAAACATGACCTACCATGGACAACGCTAGGCACACATTTCACTAACACCAGGACAAATCAAGAGTGACTCTCCCATAGTCCATTGCGCTCACATCAGCACGAAACTAATCTAAGTGAGAAAAGAAGCAGAACTTCAGACTTCAGTCTTCCTTCTCCTTCCATTGAAGCCAGCAGTGAACCTCCTATTAACTCCATGGCCAGAGTCAATTTCTAGACAGTGGTGTTTATGAAGTCCCTAAATTACCTCCCCCATACACTCCTCATTCTTATTTGTTTTCTGAAATCTTTGC
The DNA here is from genome assembly GCA_032164245.1 of Sternotherus odoratus. Classification (NCBI taxonomy): domain Eukaryota; kingdom Metazoa; phylum Chordata; order Testudines; family Kinosternidae; genus Sternotherus; species Sternotherus odoratus. The sequence continues at coordinate 100,177,287 of JAVMKO010000007.1, forward strand.
TCACTGGGATAGCCTCAAAGGCACACTTCATTTCTGGGAGAACTCCTGGGAGGAGAGTCAGTCATACCATATTACTGCAGCATTCTTCAGTGCAACATAGAGTATCCTGCAGTAGAACTTAATCCAAGCTATCAGGCAGCCACATTGAATAGTCGCCCTATCAATTCATTTTAATAATAGTACTAAACATATATAAAAAGTGCTTCATCTTCAAAGTATTTCTGAAAGAATAAGGGCCAAACTGGGGCTGCTCTGGTGTGTCTGCTCGACAGAGGAAGGGTAGCGAGAGGCACAGCACTGCATGGAATGTTCTGGTTGTCTTTCCTTTCTCTCCCTTCTCCTTGTCAGACTGTGTCTGCATCGGCTGCCATTTTAGGTTCTGCCTCAGGTGTAGTGGCCAAGGCCCCATTGTGCTGAACACCGTACCTAACAAGAAACATCTTCCTGACCCCAAAGAGCTTTCAATCTATGAAGAACAAGAAGAGGTGAAGCGCGAGGTCAGTGAGATAAGGAGAGATCACCATTTACCCAGTGGGTTGTTGTAGTAATTTAGATGGACTATATGGGCTAACCTGATTAACGTAACCAATCTCTGTCCAACGTTACACAGTGTTAAACAAGGTTCGAGGCTTGGTAGACAAATCTCAGCATGTTTAGTACTATGGCAAACACACCATTAAGCATGCTTGTTATCTTTAATAAAAGATAAGGGGAAACATTTAAAGCATTAGAAATGTGAAGTATTAAATGCAGTATGTGAAGTATTAAATGCAGCTTTCATTTTAATACATCCCTTGTTCCCTTTCCCTTTGAAAATGAATACTCTGATTCCTTGATTTGCTATCAGTGGGTTCTAGCAAGAATGCACCTATGACTCCTTCTCCATATTCTAGTCCACTTGCAGAAAAACAGCAGTCAACATGTGAGAATCTCCAGTAGGTCCTTTATGTTGCAACTCTATAGCTTTGCATAGCAGACACACAAACCACATCTCTGGCCACTTTGTGTTATGGTAACTTAGCACTGAAACAGTCAGACCTGAACTCCTGGGATTTTATATCTGCCTTTCAAATGTTGAGCTAGAACTAGAGGGGCACTGCTCTGATAACCCTGCAGGGCAGACCTTATTAGTGGGTGTAACTGAGAATCAATAGCTAACTCTCCTGTTGGCTCTCCCCTTGCCCTGTTTCGCAAAGAAGATATAGATCAAGAAGTGGGCAATGGGATGGATCACTTGATGGTTACCTAAAACAATGAAGAGTCCTTGTGGCACCTTAGAGACTAACAAATTTACCTGGGCATAAGCTTTCTTGCACTAAAACCCAGTTCATCAGATGCATGGAAATACCAACTAACATGGCTACCACTCTGAAAATTGATAACTACCTGTACTGTCCATTCCCACCTGGCACTGTCCACTGTCAGGAGACAGGATACTGGGCTAAATGGACCTTTGGTCTGACCTAGTATGGTTGTTCTTATGTTATCAAAAATATTTAAACACACCTGAAAATGCACAAAAATCCATGTTTCTTGAAGAGGTGTCTTTGGAGGAGGTAAGTAATCTGTGAGCTATTGAAAACCCAGGATATTTGCTTGATTCATTGATGCCAAGGTCAGAAGAGACAGCTGTGATCCTCTAGTCTTCTCTCTAGGCTACACAGGCTATACTATGTATTCAGGGGAGATTCCAAACAGGGATTTGGGGAGTAGAGATGCAGGTCCTTTCTCTGCTGCAGATACCTTAGGCTTCATCTGATATTCAAAAGCAAGTAGTGGCCCTGAGTGCCCTCCCACGTTAGTCAAGGAGTCAGATTTTCAGAGGGTGGGCACTCATTCAGCTTTTTCTCATGTCAATCAGCTTGTTCCGCGAATGCCGCACACTCCCAAAGTTCAAGCACAGTGCTCTCTTGGTGATGTAGACTGCAGGGACACCACACAGATGTTTTTACTCCATCTCTATATTATAGGTGGTGCATATAGATATAAAGTTATATAGCTATAGATGGGGATATCTAATAATCCTGTTAGCCACTGAGCTATCCCATTATGTTCCCACTTGAATCAGCATCATGCAAGATTGAACCATGGATTAGGAATGGTTGGATGGTAAAGGAGGGAGTTGTGAATTTACCCATATATAGAGGTGGGTCCTATGCGACAGCCCCTGTCTTGGAAAACACCAATGGGGACTTCCAGAGCTACATGCAGGAGTATAGCATGAGCTAAAGTCTCCTATTCCCTGTGGCTCAGGATACCTGTAAAACACAGACACTGACCAGTGAATTATACTTGTTTCTCAAATTATAAAAAAAAGTAAATAAAGCAACCAACAATTACTTCCTTTTTGTTTTGAAAAATAAAGACGTGGAAATCAAATCACATACACACACAAATCATTATACCAAATGGCCAAGGCAAATCAAGGAAAATAATTATTGCAGCTGATGGAGCAGAAACCCCATTACAGCAAGATGCTACTTCATAATGCACAGTCCTGGAGATTCAGAGCTAAATGCATTTTTCAACATCTTTAGCACAAGTTATTCAATTAAGTTTTTAAATAAATTACATTTCTTTCCTTTCCCTCCTGTCTTTTTACCTCCTTCTCCTGTCCCCCATTCAGAGTCTCATTCTTGCCTGAAGTGTTCCTTCATTTGACAGGTGCTATCGTTGTTCTGAGTGTTTTTGGATTGAGGACCCCTAACTTCTGCTCTGAGCAATGTGGCCAGACTTAAATATGAACAGGAGAGATTGCGGCAGGTCAAGAGTTCCACTGATATTTGGAGTGAGCTAAGGATGTTCAGGGCTCCATCAGGGAGAGAGATGACGAGGCACTCTAGCCATTTTTTCCTCAAGAGGAAAATCCCCCTTCCCCGCACATACTGTTTTTCTAGGGGTATAGAAAATGGGGGCAATTCTCAGGGCAGCTCACTTGTGCAGAAGATATAAATGTGTGTAGATGGGCAGATACATATACATCAGTGCAAAACCAATCGGTCCCAGAGACCCCTCACACACAGAGACTAAGAACAGTCAACATATTTTATGGAGCAACAAATTACAGTTCGGAGGAGTATCATTAAGTCCCATTACAATAACCCCAGGCATGGCAGTAAGGCGATGCAAACGGACCCCATTACTCCCATGCATGGGCTACCCACATCACTGGTCACCACCATGGCATGCCCCCAAATGTTGCTGGTCCACCAGCGGCACTGAACTAGAACAAGTAATCAGCTACTGGTGTAGATCAATGCCAGAGTCCATTCCCTCTCAGGCAAAAACAAAAACTGACGCCCATATCCTCAAAGAAAAAAAAATCTATGGAAAAATATTTAATAATGTTCTCTTCTGTTATAGATACCAAAGCATGATAGATCTATATTGTACTTAGTTGATGTGGATTTTATTCTGGCATCTAAACTCACATTCAACATAGCTCCAAAGATGATGTAGTTGCGGTATAATTTAATTAATAATCACTCCTATAGTCTGACTGTTTTCATTTCTACCAATTCACCTACACCACTCTGGAAGTATTAAGGTTCTAAATTTGGTGTACACCTACATTTATATATATATATATACATATACATTGTGATAGAGGAAGGTCAGGGAGCTGTGGCAGAGTGTTTGAGGGGAGATATATCAGCTCCAGGTTCATTAGGGCGTGGCTCCCAGTAGACTAGGGAAGCAGGCAGCAGGTTAATTAGGAGCACCTGCTGTCAATTAATAAATAAAAAACCCCTGCCTCAGGCAGACAGGTGTGGGTGTTTGGAAGGAGTTTGGAGGCATTGGAGCAGAGAGCAGTTTGGAGGCGTTGGAGCAGAGAACAGTTTGGAGGCATTGGAGCAGAGAGCAGTTTGGAGAAGTTGGAGCAGAGAGAGTTTGAAGAAGTGCTGTGGTGAGCTAAGAAAGACCCAGACCTTAAGTAAAGGAACACCTGGCTTGTGTAGAGAGAGGGCAGGAAGCCCCCCACAAGCTGAAGAGTAGGAGAGGGAAGTAGTCCAGGGGAAGGAGTAGCTAATCCCAGTGGTTTACTGCTATCTTCAGGGCCCCTGGGCTGGGACCCGGAGTAGAGGGCGGGCCCGGGTCCCTCCTTCTCCCCTTCTCCCCTCTAGGATACTTGCGGGACAGTTAATACCCTGTTCAGAGGCAAGAAAAAGGCTCCCTGAATTCCCCCACAAGAAGAGAAAGCGCAGGACCCATCAATATCGTGGGAGTAATTTGCCACAACGTATATAAACCAGAGTGTTGTGAAAGGGCCCTTTATGTAAATGAATTTGCAAACACATGCATACAGATAGTTAATATTAGAGATGACTGTCTTAAGATCATCTTTTCAAAAATCTTTCTTCCTGATTTAATTTTCTTTTTTATAATAGGGAAGATGGCAGGATTATCTTTGAAGTTATTAGTAGGGAACTATTTATACAGATGCCTTTCTAAATTATGAATTCAATCATCATCCCACATATAAATGTTGAGTCATAAAGGCACATGTTGATTTAATATCGGAGAATGAAACTTTTTTGAGTTAAAGGACTGAATCACATTAGAAGTGCTTGGTTACAAACGGTTAGGCTTTGAAACGTAATACTACAGCAAATAAATCTGACAATATGTTTTAAAATTGAGAAAGACTGGGAGGGGGATACAGGGGAGAAGATAAATGGTGACCATGAAAGTATCAGCCAAGTATTTTTGACCAAATTGCTGCATATTTCAAAGGTGTCCTATCAAAGAAGTTTTCTGTTTGAGGGGTTGTGGCAGGGCAAGGATAAAACCCCGGTGAATGCCCTGCCCCTGCAGTCTAAACCCTGCTTTCTGGCAGGAGGGGCAGGGGCAGAGGCTTGGAGTGGCCAGCAGGGAGCCCAGCTGGGAGCCTCACTGAGGGCTAGCTCACAGCACTAGGCTGAGCTAAATGGATACAGCTGAGGCTGGGAGCTGAGAGGGCTAGAAAAGCCCTGGGCCAAACTCAGCTAGGGGCAGGCTGGGAAAGGAGTTGGAGGCTGTTAAGCTGACTCCTTGCTGCAGGCAGGGGCCTCAGGGGTCTGGGGGACCCTGGAACTAGGATAGCGAGGGTAGCTGTTAGGGGGTTGGTGAGAGCACTTTTCTTGCACTGAAGCTAATAAGTTTGTACTTATGTAAATAAAGGACACTTGGGAGAAACACCAGGAAAGGGTGTGGAGACCTTTATTTCTGTGGTCCAGAACACAGGGCACCGGGGAGGACAGAGACATGCCCAGACCCTGTGACAGGGGTAAATGTATAACTTGTTCATCATGTAACAGAGCATATAATTTTGCTTGCAAACATATATGAGTTAGACAGAAATAAGCAAATACTTCCACTAATTTGGTTAGCTCTGAGGTTTGCCAAGCAAGTAGCGAAGTTGTAAGTTATGAGATGAAATTCAAAGGATGTAAATGTAGAAAACATTCCAAAGTGAAATCTATCGCCTCGCCCCAGGGTTGTAGTGAATATGTCACCATTTTATGCATTGAGGGGGGCAAATTTGAAGAGAAGCCAATGAATTGGCACTCAAAGTGTTCTGCATATAAACCCCTTGAATTTGGACATATCAATAACAGCACAAGTCTCCTGTGGCCACACAACCACCCAATTTGCTTGTGCAGCTGCCACTTGCTTATATAAATGTGGACCACTGGGAACAGAACATTATGGGTGTATATTATGAAACTGCTTTTAGGAGCTTGTGCTGTTTATCTTAGTGCCTGAATGAATGTGGGCCAAACTAAATTCCACGTTTCCAGCTGCCCTTTGCTGAGATAAGAACTCCTGCCATTCGGATATGTATGAAAACAGCTCTGCTCCAGGTCAGGTTTTGATTATTTCTCCTGCGCCATATTAGGGATGGCCAGACTAGTACAAACAACAGCCACGAGTTGACTTAAACTTTAAACAAACATAGGGACTGAAATAATGGATCAGATCAGAGGTCCGTATCATCCCCCTATACTGGCCAGTAGCTGAGGCTTCAAAGGCAGTTTCCAGATCCAGAGCAAAGAAGAAAAATCTGCTCATTGAGAGAAATTGCTTCCTCAATCCCAATAATAAGTGGCCACCTTATGTCTTTGATCATACTTCCTACTTACTTTTTCCAGTCAAACATGAAGATAAATAGAAATGCCTGATCCTATTCTAGATTCCACTGAACTCTTAGTCCCAACCATATATTGTGTAGAGTTGCCAACTTCCTAATGGCACAAAACCTGCTCCTGCCACGCCCCTTCCCTGTCTCGTTCCATTCCCCCCTCCATCATCGCTCAGTCTCCCCCACCCTCACTCACTTTCACTGGGCTGGTCAGGGGGGTGAGGTGGGGAGGAGGTTGAGTTGTGTGTGGGGGGGTGTAGGCTCAATGAGGAAGTCTGGGTGCAGAAGGGAACCCCGAGATAGGGCAGGGGGGTTGAGGTATGGGAGGAGGTGCAGGGTCCCGACGGTGTTTACCATGGCTCCCGGGAAGCGACCACCAGTTCCCTGCCGCCCCTAGACGCATAGGCGGCCAGGGAGGTTCCATGCGCTGCCCTTGTGCCTGCCGGTTCCCTGCCAATGGGAACTGTAGTGCTGGTCAATGTGGCGGGACCAGCATGCAGAGCCTCCCTGGCCGCCCATGCATCTGGTGGCCACTTCCGGGAGCTGCATGGATTTAGCCAACTCAGAATATTTCAAGCATGTTATATGACACTGGGCCTACAGCAGATCAGCCCAGAGATTCTGGGAGCCATAACTGACTTCCTGGAGGCCTTCACAGGTCTCCTGAGATCTCAGCTCAAGAGAGTCAACACAGTCCTGAAAATCTTCTGAGAAACCCTGAGCTGGTGAGATCTCCAGTCCAGTTTGAAAATCAATGCATTTCAGATAGTTTGAGGAACATCTGAAAATCAGATCCGAATCCCATGGAACGATTATTTAACAGGATTGTCTGTGATAGCATATGTGACCAAGTCCCTTCCTGTTTTGGGTAGTTATGGTCTTTGAATGAAACCTCCAAGAGAGTGGATGCTCCTCATGGCAAGCTGAGACTAGGAAGATGAGTCAAAGTTTCACATAATGAGTTGTTCTCAACCTGATCCAGACAGTGAATCTCTCAGTCATGTCGGTGAGCAATTTCTCACCTCACCTATTAAAGTCAATGGGTCTGTCCATTTAAGAGATTGGAGTCTACCTGTGTGAATACAGTGGTCATAATTTTGCCCTAATCAGGGATTTCTAAATTCCATTAAGTTCCTTTGGGTCTGTTTTATTTTTCTTTCAGACTTCAGTGAAGGGTTCTGACTTTTGCTTCCTCCATAAATGTAAAAGATCAGAGTGGATAGGGGAAGCTGATAAAGAAAGATCAGATACTAAGCAGTCATGCACATTTTGAAATCCATTTCCTGCCAACCATGGTGAAATCTCCTGTCGTCTTGATTTTTAGTCAGAGCGTTGGATTACTTTAGCACAAAGTAGTAAGTAAAAACCATGCATTTGCTTTTCAAGGGACATTAGAAATTGTTCTAGAAAATCCTTATTAGTTCTGCTTTTCCAGTTCTCAACAGTGTGATATTACGAACAATGATAGGTTTTACAGACTTAGTAAAATGTGTTATTGTCCTTGCTGACAGGCCCTGGCAAGCCGCTGTGTATGTTTTTATGGTGCAGGATGTCAAAACTTTCTCATACAAAGCTTGAGGACCTGCGCGGAATAAATTATAGCAGGCAGAGATTAGCAAATTCTGATTGTAGCTCTGTACAGATTTGCAACTGGTATATTCACTCACTGGGCGTCACAGTTATATGTTCAGCATCGGTAAATCACAAAGCTCTCCGGCCTTGTTATGGAAATATGACAATTCTGCTCGGCACCTGCTCCACCCTCTATTTCTGTTACTCGCCAGGGTGACAGCCGGCTATAAATGTCTCCACATACTAGAGCCTCAGCTCAGATTCTGATGGAATTAAATGACCTTGGCCACGATGATATTTTTGATGTGGAGAGAGGTAGGTCCATTCTGAATGCAACAGAAGAATGCTCTAATCCTGACTGACAGAAGTCAAGTCTTTCTGAAAAATAAAATTGACTTTATTTTAACATTTCTTTTCCAATCCACAGACGTTTTACTAGGTAAGTGCATGACACAAATATTTAGAAATGTCAGCTGGTAGAATTCTATAGCATTTGCTCAGAGAATACATTGCTTAATGAATTTTACCATTCACATGGGATTCAGGTCTTTAATGATTAGGTCCCTGTGATTTCTAGAGATGGCTGTCACTTTGAGATATGAGAATCATTTCTCTTTAGTTAAAGGACTTGGATGTGTGCATATTGAGGGACTCTATTTTCCCAGCACTTTAGAACTTGCAAGAGTGATGCAGCTGCAGGTCTAAAAGTTAGGAGGTTTTTCAGGTGTCACATTATAAAGTCTCAGAGAGGTAGCCGTGTTAATCTGGAATAGCAGAGGTAACAAAGTCCTGTGGCACCTTAAAGACTAACTATAAAGTTTTGAAGCATAAGCTTTCGTGGGCTAATACTTGCATCCGACGAAGTGGGTCCCACGAAAGCTTATGCTTCAAAACTTTATAGTTAGTCTTTAAGGTGCCACAGGACTTTGTTACCTCTATTATAAAGTCTGTGTGTCTAAGGCCAGAAGGATCTTTTAGTCTAACTTCCTGTATCTTGCAGACCACAGAAACCTCACCTATCCAGTCCTGTAATAGACCCATAACCTCTGGCTGAGTTACCAAAGTCGTCAAATCATGATTTAAAGACTTCAAGTTACAGAGAATCCACCATTTACACTAGTTGAAATGTGCAAGTCATCCATGTCCTGTGCTGCAGAGCAAAGTGAAACCCCCACATGGGATCTGCCAATCTGACCTGGGGAAAATTTCTTCCCAACCCCTATTATGGCAAGCAGTTAGACCCTGAGTATGTGGGCAAGACTCACCAGAGAGACACATAGGAAAGAATTCTCTATAGTAACTCAGAGCCCTCCCCCTCTATTTTCCCATCCATCACCAGCTATTGGAGATATTTGCAGCTAGAAGTTATGGATCAGCTAAATGCCACTGTAGGCCATCCCATCATACCATTCCCTCCATAAATGTATCATGATCAGTCTTTAAGCCAGTTGTTTTTTTTGCCCCCCACTATCCCCTATGGAAGGCCGTTCCAGAACTTCACTCCAATGATAGTTAGAAACATGTGTCAAATTTTAAGCCTAAACTCGTTGACAGCCAGTTTATAGCCATTTGTTCTTGTGTCCACATTGGCATTTAACTTAAATCACCCCTCTCCTTCCATGGTATTTATCCCTCTGATGTTCTTTATAAAGATCAATCATATCTCTCCTTAGCCTTCTATTGAGATTCTCCAAGAACAGGATGGTACAAACAATTAAACTAACATTTTCCCCTGCACATTAATTACCTCTCTGTTTTTGCTAGAGTACAGTAGAACTGGAAATAATGGCCAATGTTTCTATTTCATTTTACTTCGTTGGTTCCTTGGACATTTATTCTTTCCCCTGGTTTTATACTTTGCCAAGATTTCATTTAAATCAACAAAGGTGCTTTTTTAAAAAAATAGGTTTTACATCTCTTCACCAGTAGGCCACAATTTCAAATACCAAATAGGGTGATTGAAATGTAAAAGCATTACCATCTGGAGACTATACAGCAGATGAGTATGTCAAATAAGTTTATTGTGACTTTCCAGTAACAAGTCGATCGATAAGTGTTCACATTTTTATAATGAAATAACAAAATGTGATCATCAGCAGAACCACATTTAACAACACTTCCCCTTGTTGACTTCCTTAGCAGAGGTGTTAAGATGTAACTAGGGGATTGAAACAGGAGTAGTGATGGTACCTCTAAATTAGCATTGAGATACATGCATAGGACAACATAGAAGAAGTTTGGACTATTACTGTTCATGCTATACTTTTTGTTTGTGGACAAACAAATGACTTCATTGTTCAGGGTTGTCAATATAATACTATACACCAGTCCAACATTCATTAAAATAATTATTTACATAATAAAGAAAAACACTCTTATAATTTAAGTACAGGTGTAATTGTATTGGGAATCACATGAGGATTCTGTCACAAGTAGTAGCACAAATTCTGATTGACTAATGGTAAAGGCAGTTAGATCTTGGAGAAATGTTTGTTCTTAAATTGGGCACAATTTCTGTTTAGATGTTGAACATTCACCAGAAAAACTTTCTGCCCTGCCTGAACCTTTATGAATGAAAAAATTCTAAGGTTCACAGCTACTGTCTGTAGAATATACTCATGCAAGCAAAACAAAAACATACAATTCGATCACAAACCTTGTAAAGAGCAATAACAATTTAAGAAATAGTCCAGAATTCTGGAGTAGGATTCAAAGGAAAATAAAAAAATACAGCAGACTCTCGATTATCCTGGATGATAGGGAAAAAATGAATCCTGGTTAATAAAATCCCAGATAATCACCATCCGTAGGAAATATGAGGTGGGGGGGTTGGCTCACCAGCCACCCTATGCCGGGGGATGGGGATGTTGGTTCACTGCCCTGAACGCTGGTGGGGTGTTGTTGTTTTTTTGTGTGCTTGGGGCAGCAGCAAAGCCAGAGCCAGCCCTGTGAGTTACGCATATATTTTTTTACATCCTGGTTAATCCACATCCTGGTTAACCCAATCCTGGATAATTGAGAGTCTACTGTACTTTAAAAAATATATATTTATAATTTTGTATCTACTGTTGAATGCTATATGAATTTAGATAGAAAACACAAGTCTATTGTCTTTATTGGAAAGGTCCATGTTTGTGTGGAATTTAGTGTTAATTAAGAGACTATGTCCTTCCTTAATGAGTAAAACTCAACTAGTGCTGACCAAAAATATTAAAAATAGCTATTCTCTCAAAATTTTGAAATGTCATCAGTTACAGCGTTGTTGTTTTAAACACAAACTTTACTATGAGACTTCTAGGGTGACTTCATAATAAGATATATAGATAGGCATTAAATATCCACTTAGAACAGGAGAACCCAATAAAATAGCTGAGAATCTTTCAGTCAAAGAGTAATAATAGATTTACTAAATCTTAAATTTTATCAAAACAATTCCCAAAAGGCAACCTGCCCGGCCACCAGTGAAAGGCATGAAGCCAACAGTTCCCTGAGTAGTCATTGGTCTTCTTCCTTCTCAGTGCTCAAGTCTAGAGCATTCTAACATGTCCTGGGCTTAACCTCTATCTGGCCAACATTATTCCAAGATCTATCCAAGGCCTCCAGCTAATCCAAGGTGATCCAGGCCACAGCATTATGCAGACTGCCACACAAAGCAGCCACTAAGCCTCCAAGGAGAACTGGGACTCCCTGCAGAACCAGCCCCCTTCTGCGCCAGAGATGAGATGAGCCCTCGTTCACAGGGAAGGGGATTGTTACCTCCACAACCATCACCTATCTTTAATTCTAGCCCCAAACCAGGGGACTCTCACTTTTCTACCATGACCAACCAACTAACTCTGGTATCCAGTGAAAGAATCTAAAAATAAGCCAATCCGGAAACCTGCAGTTATCCACCAATGGACTGTACCTGTGCAACAGGGAACCTACAAGATAGCATCAAAGTCTAGATGCACTCACATGAAAGAAACCCATGCAATCATATCAAAGCAGGCATGTATCCATGCAGACTTTTGGCGGCAGTCACAGCATCCTTCCCTCACACAACACACATGAAAAGAGGTAGAACAATAGGAAATTGTTATCTTATCTGATCAGTAACTTGAACAGAAAGGGGAGGGAGGGTAGAATTTTCACAGCGGTCACCTTCTTTCATTTATAAATGTCTCCTTGACACTTACTGGGTAACTCTAGAACCTGTTACAAACTCTGGAATTAACCAATAGGATACTGCTAACAATGGAGAGCTCTCATTGGCTGGCGGGCATAGTGGGTTGTGGTCTTGCGCTTGACTACTACTCTACAATATTGTGGGTGTGGCAATACCCCTTTGTGCACATCTATGTGGGTAAAATTTAGCTGGGTCCATTGAAATGTGTCCCATTATACATAGTTCTTTCCCATGTAGAATGCTAGTCAGCTTCCGCCTGGCATCAGAAAGCAGCTCTCATTGTCAAGAAGAGCTTTTTATTCAAATAAACACCAAGCAATACCCTGGCTCTCCAAAATGTATGCTCTCGTAAAGTGACAGTGACATCCCAGGCCTTAATGTACTCCCCTGACACCGAAACACACACACAGAGACACACACAAACCCACTCTCTCTCTCTTTCTCCCCCTTTTGTAACAAATCTATTTTTAAGCAGGTATTCTTTAAAGTAACTAGGTTTGCCAATTCTGACGGAAACTAGTCTCTGAGATTTTGATCCCACAACATTTTCTTGAAATATCCTATTAAAATCTCCTGGATTACTTTCAATAGTTACCGGGAGATGGATGCTGATTCCAGGAAACTCCAGGCCAATCCTGAAAGTTGGCAAGCCTAAGTAACAGTGTCAGACCGAAAATGTTGAAACAACAAGCTTTTATAAAACCTAAGATCCTAGAGATGGTTCCACAAACATGGTAAGAAAGACATCCAGATCATCAGCTGTTGTAAGTCAACTTAGGTACACCAAGATTCAGCTGAAGATCTGATGCTAGGTGACGCTCTCATGGATATATTCTACAGTGTTCTACTGTAATGGTACAAAATACTATTGCAAGTACAGTTGGGCAAATGATTGATGTCTCAGTGCAGGAGACCAAAACAACAACAACAACAACAAAACCCTTGGCAAGAGTGTCAGTTTCACTCAGCTGTTGCAGGGTTCTCAGAGTCTGAAGCACCAGGGCACCCCTGTCCTGTGGACTGCCCCAGAATTACAGACTCTGCGAGTCAATTCCAGGACATCTGGCACTTGGCTTCACAGTGGTGTCTCTGGAAGCCCTGGGATGGTGGTTTTGCCCCAGAGCGCTGGATCCTGGAAGCACCGGATCCTGGAAGCACCAGGATCTGCGGCTCTGGTGAAGTTTTCTGGTGGATCTGATCTTGACTGTCAAACCGTTGAAACACAAGGATCTTCAGCAGCCCACCAGGAATCCAAGCAGATATTCATGCAAATACTGCCTTGGATTCACCAAATATCCACCAAACCCACAAGTTTTGATGACACATTTCAGGTTCCACATACCTGCATCTTTGGATAGCACTTTACTTCATCAGGAAATTTCCAACCCATTTTCATTGCAAATTGCAGTGTTATTGGCCATTATCCTGGAATACTGTGGTATGTGTTTTTAATAAGGGTGTTACCTAAATTCATACAGACACATACACACCATGTACCTTCACCAAAGCTAGTCAATAGTGGCTTTACTGACTATGATAGGGAGTCTGAGCACAGTCCTTCACAGAACTATTAGTCCTTTGGCTCATGACTGACTTACTGCATCACAGGAAGGAGTTTGGGTCCTATTTTGCTAACTGAGGGCCCATTTCACCAGTTCAAAGAGCATGCAAACTGTGTGCAAAATGCGGCCAGATCAGAATTGGAGCTGTGGTGTATTGAGCACGGTGTTAAAATTACAAACCATCCGTTTAAGGAAGAATGTCTGTTGGGGTGGGAGGAGGCTCTCAGTCCTGCTTTGCAGGCTCGGGGGCTCCGTGCAGGACGGTGTGTGATCAAAAAAGTCAGACTGATAACATCCAGCCTGGAATTAGCTGCAGTAAGTTGTGCCTCGCTACCTTCCGCTGCAGCCTGTTTTGTTTCTCTCTGGTTGTGGGGGTAAAGAACTTAATTTGTTTGGAGAGAGCTGGACAAATGCATGAGTGTGATTGTAGGATGCGGTTGCTTATGGCGGTGGAGGCCAGGGCTCAGTATCCCTGGGAGTCACTTCTGGTTTGTCTTATGTTCCTAAAAGTTCACAAAGCAGGTTTCAGATGGTGACCTGTGGGGGCCGGGAAGGGATTCCCTCCCACCCAAAGTATTCCATGGCTTCACCCTTCCCCTCACCCTCTTTCCCTGAGGTATGAGGGATGGCCATGGCTGGAAATAGGACATTGGATGAGGAGGGCCAGGGCTCCGAGGTGGCACTGAGGATTCTCTGTCTCAGGTGCATGGCTGGCTAGTTAGGCTCACATGGTCTGGGTCTAACTAATATCCATATGGAGATCACAGAGGAATTTCCTCCCAGAGTGGCAATGACCTTGTTTTGTTTTCTTGCCTTCCTCTACTACAGGGTGTGGGTCAATTGTCAGGCTTATCTGTGTATATGTCACTTAATCATTCCCCTGCCATTATAGGAGCCATGGGCAATGGTGCACCTTGGTCCCTCCTATTCTCTGTGGGTGATACGTAGCCTAGTCTCCTGTGGACCATAATACTTTGGTCTAATTGTGGTTGTTGGTTTTAGTGAGCCACTGCTGGGTGGTGGTGGCCTGTGATATACAGGGGGTCAGCCCAGATGATCTGGTGGGTACTTCTGGTCTTAAGCTGTACGACTCTCCAGTTTTGGCTACTGTGTGTTATCAATCTACACTGTAAACATAAAAGCAGCTCTACGCCACAATACCCTTGTTATTTTCTGTTTTTATGGAAGTTCTCTGCAACTATGCTGCAAACACATAGCTTCTAAACCTCAGTTTGCACAAGTGTAAACATCTGTACAAGGACCATGGCAAGGAGGAATCCAACCTGTTGTGTTTAGAACCGAACCTAAATAGCCCTGGGGTTCCCATCATCTCTACTAAAAAAAAATAAAACTCAATCCTCAACAGGGACTTGATCCAAAGTCAACTGAAGTGAATTGAAAGAGACAGGGCTTTGGATCAGCCTCTGTATTTCTTAGTCAAAATTGCATAAAGTGGATTTTGTTTTCAGCACTTGGCTGTTGCTGCCAATATTAAGGAATAGTGCACAAAGAGACAATGCTGACATGTTCAAAACATGTACAGTTCAGCTCAACACGCTGACAATTTCCAACACTCCCTGTCCCTGAATTATTGTTTTATGACTTAAAACAGTCGTTCTTGACTACACACATACAATGTGACTGCAGAAGTCACCACCTCCGGTTTATGAACTGGGACCTGATTGTAAATCAATATTGAAAATCATGGCAGTTTGCCATGTTAATTTAGATTTCAGAGTGCCAGGCGAGAGTTGCTGGTATTCAAAGCAGTTTCCCCATTGATTTTGTAAAAAAAAAACAACCCACAGAAAATGTCTGTTATCTCTCATGAGCCATGTTGGCACTAACTGCTGAAGCAGCAACCAGTGTTGGTGAGATACACATTTTAGGAACACTCTGGCAGAGTTCCTATAGGACAGCTGTACCTGTAAAAGGTGACCACTGATTGGGATGGCGGAAAGGCTATTTATTGATTTTGCTCAGCACATGGACTGCTAGTTTGTTAACATTTACGGCTGTACCCCTGGCTATGGAAGTTTTCAGGGAAAGGGACTGGGAGTTAGGATTTCTGGGGTGAAATTCTGGCTCTGTGGAAGTTAATGGCAGAACTCCCATTGACTTCACTGGATCCATGATTTCACGCCCCGGATTCTATCCTTAACTGTGTTATTGATCCTCTGTGTGACCTTGTGCAAGTCCATGAACTAAAGATGAGGCCAAAGCCAAACCCCAGATCTGAATGGCCCCTTGAACTGGACAAAAGTTTGATTCCAGATCCAAACTGTGTCTCTTATATCATTTGGAAATTTGACCTGTCTCTGCCTCAGGTTAACTTTATTCATATTGGATGATATAATACCTGCCTTCCACTCAGTCATATTTCTGTGGGTGTGGTGATGCAGACCTAGGGAGAGGAGCGAAGAGGTGATCTGCAATGAAGGAATCCCTGATTAGCACATCTGCTACCAGGGCATCCTTGCAAATGTTTTCTTTCACTTTCCTATTTGCAACTCACTTCGTCTACAAAGCCCACTAACTCCAACCTCTCCCAGTAAAAATTTTGCTATTGAACTGCTGTTGGAATTGCCTTACTGAAATATATTGTGTAATAAGTTTATCTCTCGATCTCCCAATTCATTGTGTGATGTTCATTTATTTAACTTATATACTTGTCAAGGCAGAGATCGTGGGGCAAGTCCTCAGGTGTGATATAGTGGTTACCACCTTTATTTTCCCAAAGCTGGAGTCGTCTGAAGGCTGGTTTGGCCATTGGTATAAGTTAGAGTAGCCCGAAGGTTGCACTGATTTGTCTCGGCAGTAAGGGATTCCTAGAAACTGTTCCACTTGCCTAGGATTGCCTGTAACATACACTAAAAATGCCCCCTGCCAATCTTGACATAATCCAGGAACGTGAGATTCACTGGTGGGGGAAAAGGTCATGACCAGGTGGCATATAGCCAATGACACTTACTTTCCACAGCATAGGGCTTTCTCTAAGCAAAACAGATCCCCAAGTTTGTCCTTTACAACAACTATCTACCCCCCCTTGTACCACCAGAGCAGCACAAAGCAGAGAGCAGTTAGGCCAAAGTCTGGTCTCCAGTTTTCTTTTTTGTCTTGCACTAAGCCAAATTTATTGTGATCACGTACCATAAAATAAGAATAAAGATGGTTTATATAGTCCCCATGCAAGCAAATACTTGATGTCAATTTGGGGCTCAGGATACTCCATCTAAATACAGGCATCTGGTATATTTCTAATCAACATACCCCACTGACTAAATAAAGCCAGATACTGTTTCCACTGACTTTTCATAGAATCATAGAATATCAGGGTTGGAAGGGACCTCAGGAGGTGGTCATCTAGTCCAACCCCCTGCTCAAAGCAGGATCAATCCCCAACTAAATCATTCCTGCCAGGGTTTTGTGGAGCCTGACCTTAAGGAAAGAGATGTAACCACCTCCCTAGGTAATCCATTTCAGTGCTTCACCAGTGGCTACAATAGCATCAACTCATAATTTATCCTTCCGCAAACGTCCCACCCCAAAGTGTGCTGTATTTCACAATCAATTAATATCAATGCTCCAAACTGTGCTGATGGTGGGCAGAGTGACACATGTCCAAGATGTTGTTATAAGAAATGTCATTGACTACAACTTAAACAGCACACACTACAGTCTGGTTTAACTTCACTGAGGCCCAAGATTTGAAGAAAAAATAGTGTTCTCATGTTTGTTTGTTTTTTTCTTTTACTTTTATTCCTTGCAGTTTGTCAGCTGTGTTTCTCTCTTGCAAATCACGGCTATTTTTGCAACACAAAAGACATCTAAAAAAGGAAGAGGCTGGAGTTTTGAACTAATGCAAATAACCTAATGTCACTCAATAATAAAACAAGATTAACCTAAGAAGCTGCATTTATCTGTTTAGAGTGACTGAGAATTAGTCTAGTCCCAGAAGAAATGCATGCATGACAGGTATAATGTTGCCATACTGAACACTAGTGAAACTCTATACAGAGTTGGAAGTTTGGACAATGAAGGTTTAATTGCTTTCACTGCTGTAAAATGTGACTAAGACCAGACAGAATGGCATTTTAAACAAATAAACAAAAAATTATCTTTCAGGGCCACGGCAATTTCTTCCCAGGCATTGAGGCTGCTTAGTGCATTATTATCTCAAAGAATCTGCAAAGAGCTTTTCATCTTTGTCACTCTCCAAGGATGAGATAAATGAACAGACTTCTATAGAAGAAAGACTTGGGCAGCGGTGACTTGAGTAACAACTGAGCCCAGTTGAATTATTTGTTGTCGACAGTATTTGCTGACAATTTTCACAATTCCATTTGCTGTGTCCCATGCTCTCTGAGGCTTGTACACTGTCTGTGAACCCTTTGTGAACCAATCCCGATTTGGACAATTGTAATTCCCTTGTAAGTATTCACAAAACAGTTTCTGTGGACAAGTTTCTGGCTAAAGCTTGTTGGTCACCTGTTCCCTTGGTCTCTTCTCTATTTATTATTTGTCTCAGTCACATGGGCCCAAATCCACATAGAGACTTACATACAAGCTGTAGGTGCCTAGGCACCATTGCATCCGACGAAGTGGGTATTAGCCCACGAAGGCTTATGCTTCAATACTTTAGTTAGTCTTTAAGGTGCCACAGGACCCTTTGTCATTTAGGCACCATTGTGATTCACAAAACCCTCGTCTGCTGCTGCTGCTTAATCCTGAGGGCACCAAACTCACTCGGTGCCTAACTTTTCACTCTAAAAGTTCCCTAATCACCTAAATCTCTGCCTCTGGGCAGATGCCTATCTCATGCCTATCAGCATGGTCTTAAAACCAGGTAAAGTGTGAAAGAGCAGAGAGACTGCAGTCAGGCACAGCAGGGGTTAAAGAACACCTGTGGGTTCAGCTAGCCCCGCCCCATTAAACCTGCAGTCAATGCCAAGCCTGGCGGGAGAAAAGAAGGGAGCTTGGCTCAGTCAGCGGCTGACCGGTGAAGAGGCAGGAGCTCCCTGTGCTTGCCAATGCAGCCACTGGAGGCAAGTAAGTCTTCCCCAGCCAAAGAGAACCTACAGAGAAGACCCAACTGCAGGGCAACTGGAGAAGCGGGGCCCCAAACTAAAAGGACTTGCAGAGGGACCAGGCCAAGAAAATGGGCCCTAAATCCCCCCCCCCCCCCCCCCGGCTGTTTAGGAGTTGAGCAACAGAGTACTCTGAGCTAGGACCTGAGGAAGAAGGAGGGGTCAGGGCCCTCAACAGCCTCTGCCTAGCCTGTGATCTAGCCAATAGGATGCCCAGCCACTGAGGCATGAAAATATCACATGAAAATATCTATGTCTCATGAGGTGCCCAGTCCACCAGGTGTGCTGAGACCACACCTAACTCCACACAATGCAGCTGTTTGGAGAGATCTCCCTTATCACCTTTAACCCAGTGATTAGGAAACACACCTGAGATAGGGGAGATCCCAGATCAGTTCTTTCCTTTCCTGATGATAACGGATCTGAAGAGGGGTTTCCTAAGCACTGGCTCATTGTCTGATGAGGAGCTTTTTCTAAACCATCCTCTTGAAGCTGTTGCAAGAATCATCTGAGGTGCTTGAATCTAGGGGAAATCTCTTGACTGAATTCCGAACATAGTTAGAAGGTGGGCAGAGTTTAGGACACACACCTCTCATCAGCATCTGCAACTGGCCATTGTAGCTGGCCCCCTGCCTGTCATATTGGTGCTTGTGGATCCCTTTTTCAGGTGCCTCTCTCTCCCCATTGGGTGGACAGGCACCCAAAAGTTAGGCCTGGCAACACCAAAGTCTCTTTGTGAACCTGAGACCTAGTAACATTTCTGCTTCATACTTGGATGAATGACACTCTTTAAAAAGAAGAATAAATAGCAAATAATGCACTTTATAGAATGGCGTTCTGCATGGATAGGCAGTAGTAGTAACACTCATGGAATGTACTTGGTCTTACTCTCTTCACCCTTAAACTGTTTCTACACCGGTGTGCCAATGTGGAATTACTCCTGATGTACAGTGGTGTAAAAGAAAGATGATGCAAGCCAAGCCTTCTGCTTTCATAAATGTTTTTAAGAATGCCCAGTAGCCAGATTTATATTCATGAACAATGGTTAATGCATACTCTCAATTAAAGGTAAACACATCACTACTATTTCCTGAAACATTCTTAAAGCAGTTGCGTACTATTTGACCAGAAACTGGTAGAAATAGTGTTACGCCCTCAGGTAATAGGAGTTTGTTCAAATGTAAGAGGCCAGATTGCCAGCTGGCTTAAGGTTGCATAGCTCCAGTGAGAGTCTGGCTCAAGTCTTCTAGGCTGGTGTCTCATTGGTTCAATGTGTAGACACACACATTCTACTGGAGAGTACTGAATGTGAAGCAGAAACTATTTTATTTAGCCAGTTGCATCACACTGGTAGTTGTGCATGTTTATATGCCATACTCTAATGGATGAAATTTCAGTTCTGTTAACATGTGCCTCATAAACCGTAACCCTAGCAGGATTGCTAAAGATTCCCCTTTAACTTATTTGGCAGGGTTCTGTGCTTTTGGAGCTAAAAGACAAGGGTTCACTTCCTGGTTACAATCATAAGGTTTTGGTTGGCTACACATTCATAAAAATTAGTGCCTAGACGTTGGATTTGAACTCTTGTAAATCCCAGAAGCTTAGGGGTTTATATAGTTTCAGCTTCCAGAAGAGGCCTCTATCATATATTTGTTCCCCATATAGGTATTGTTAGATTATAATTGTCACCCCATACTTCTACATAAGATTTCACTCTTTATGTGTCTGTGGCAGGGTGGTGACTCACCCCTGCGGCACCTCCTGCTGGTCTGTCCGGGAATTAGCTCACCAGCATCTGGAGTGCCCTCTGCAGGCCGATGTCCCGCTTGCTGCTTTGGCCCAGAGTCCCTCCCTGGACCCCGGTGCCCTCTTCCCTTGGGTGCTGCACCCCTGCAGTACCCCCTCATGTCTTAGGATCTCCCCTCCCAGGGAACCCCCACATTCTATCCCCACCTTGCCTCAGTCTAGGCAACTGCCAGTCGCCACTTGCCCCCATTCACTGGGGCAGACTGCAGTATAATTGCCACTCATCACCGGCAAGGAGGGTTTGAACTGCTGCCTCTATAGCCATGGGCTGCCCCTTGCAACTCCAGTACAACCTTGTGGGGCCTTCTCCTAGGCCCTGCAGCCTGCGGGTTTCCAGGCTAGAGCTTCCCCAGCTCCTACTACCTTGCCCCAGCCCTGCTTCCCTCTAGGTACTCTAACAAGCTCCTAGCACCCAGGCCTGTCTACCTCTGCAGACAGAGGAGACTATCTCTCTGCACCAAACTGAGCTCTTTTATCAGGGCCAGCTGGGCCTTAATTGAGCCAGCCACAGCTGTGGCTACTCAGCCCAATCAGCCTGGGAACTGCTTGCCCCCCAGCTACAGCCCTTCCCAGGGCTGTTTTATTCCACTCTCTGCTGGAGTGGGGCAGCCACCCCACTCCAGTGTCCAAGGATCACATTAGCCCTTTTGGCCTTAGCATTGGGAAATCATGTTCAGCTGACTATCACCATAAGCCCCAAATCACTTTCAGTTACTGCTTTCCACGATAGAATCCACCATCTTATAAGTATTGCCTAGATTCTTTGTTCCCAGAAATATAGTTACTTTTAGTCATGCTAAACCCCATTGTTTGCTTGTGCCCAGTTTACCAAGAGATCCAGAATGCTTTGTATCAGTGACCTCTCCGCTTTATTATTTACCACTCCCCAATCTTTGTGACATTGGCAAAGTTTGTCAGTGGTGGGTTTATGTTCTCTGCCAGATCAGTGATAAAAATGTTAAATAGCATTTGGCCAGGAGCCGATGCCTTCAGGACCCCAGTAGAAACACACCCACTTGATGATTACCCTGTTTACAGTTTCATTTCAAGAAATATCAGTTACTCAATTTTTAACCTATGTAGTACATGCCCTGTTCATTTTGTATCGTTCTAGGGTATGAATCAAAATGAAATCAGGTTCCAAGTCAAATGCTTGACAGAAGTCTGGGTATATTAGAACAATAGAATCATAGAATATCAGAGTTGGAAGGGACCTCAGGAGTTCATCTAGTCCCACCCCTGCTCAAAGCAGGGCCAATCCCCAACTAAATCATCCCAGCCAGGGCTTTGTCAAGCTTGACCTTAAAAGCCTCTAGGGAAGGAGTTTCCACCACCTCTCTATGTAACCTATTGCAATGCTTCACCACCCTCCTAGTGAAAAAGTTGTTCCTAATATCCAACCTAAACCTCCCCCACTACAACTTGAGACCATTGTCCTCGTTCTGTCATCTGGTACCACTGAGAACAGTCTAGATCCAACCACTGAGAACAGTCTACATCCACATCACCACAGTAATCTTTATCAAACTTGTAATCACCATCATAACCTACTCCGACTAATCTCCATTTCTTTTGGTTAAGGAGCCAAATCCAAAGCCATTCAAAGTCAATGGAAAACTCTCATTGCAATTAGTGGAATTTGGCTCTGACTCTAATAGCAAAAGGGACCCTGTTCTATGCTTGGGTTGCTATAACCCAATGGTAAACATACAGTCCCAGGTGTCCACAAAATTATCACAACATGCAGTTCACTGGAGTTTTTAATAAACTCAGTTGATTGTGTTTTTCTAACTTGCCTCTGGACTTTTAATTGCTGTTTCTCCAAACAAAAAAAACACACTGCAATTTGACATTTTCTGAAGCACTCACACCCAGAGGATGCTTAGACTGAACTCTGCTTTTTTAAAGGATTGTTCATCCAACTCACTTTGAACTTTAAAGCTTTTTACTGAGATAACAGGATCTACAGTGTGAGATCAAGCTTAGAAATCACAGCTTGAAATGCCCATCCAGGGGAAGTCATGCAGAAAATGAAACATATCTGGCAGAACAAGTCTGTGGTCAGAGTGACAAGACAAAGTCAAGGAAAAGGGCAATGAAGAAAACCCCCGACAAGGGACGACTCCCTTGTGTGACTGTGAGAAAAGAGGGCAGGGGGCAGAGAGAATGAAGAGTTAAAACCCACCTAACAAGGCTGAGATTGGAGTATCTGAACAATTCCAAGCCCTGGGTCACTTTGCGAAAATTCTTCTCTGCTTCTATCTGGTTGCTTTTCTTTCAGCCTTTACCTGGATGGATAATCCCTGGGTGAAGTGGTGTCTTTTTCATATTGCTTTTCACCTCCTCTAAAACAATGAGTGGCATGGAGAACATAAATGATGTGGAGAAAGTGAATAAGGAAGTGTTATTTTTCATATCAGATAGCACAAGGACCAGGGGTCACCTGATGAAATTAATAGGCAGCTGGTTTAAAATAAACATAAGGAACTACTTCGTCACACAGCACACAGGAAAGCCGTGGAACTTGGCTGCCTGGGGCTGTTGTGTAGGCCAAAAGTATAACTGGGTTCAAAAAGCAAATTAGATAAATTCATGGAGGATAGGTCCATCAATGGCTATTAGGATGGGCAGGGACATAACCCCATGCTCTCGGTGTCCCTAAACCTCTGGCTGACATAAGGTAGGACTGGATGTGAGGGGATGGATCATTCAATAATTGTCCTGTTCTTTTCATTCCCTCTGAAGTATCTGGCTCTGTTGGAAGAAAGGATACTGGGTTACATGGACCATTGATCTGACCCAGAATGGCTGTTCTTATGTTACATAAAACAAAACAAGTAAAATTAGTGTCAGTGAAAGATGCTAAATTGGCAGCTGTATAGACACAGAATGGTTATGACATGGGCAGTGGTAGGACCGGATTCCCTTGCACAGCCCGTCCCCCAGCCTCAAAGCCATCAATGTGTGAGGATCCACGAGAGGTTGTGTGTGCAACAGACTGAATTCCTGGCTGGCTGTTACTTTGTTACCTTCTCGCCTGATTCCTGATGCCTGCATTCCTGCCCTTCCCATTTCTTTCCCTTGCTTCTGGTTCCTGCTGTCCAGACCTATTGCTGATCACTGCCCTGATCTCTGACTCTCACCTTCATTGCAACTCCTGACTCCAGCTCTGATCCCCGGGTTCCCATCTCTCTGCTCTGGTCACTAGGTCTGTGATGGTGGATTATGCAAAGCCCATTCTATTAGGAATTCAGCTCAGACCAGCAACTCATTTCACAACCATCACTGATCAACTGATACATTGCAACTTTCAGCCAATATCAGCTTATGGGCCCAATTCAAAATTCTGAATAGGGCATGAGTAATTTTGTATCTTAATACCCATCTCTTGAGTCAACCCATTCTCTTTACTCTCCTCTTGATGGTAATTTGGCATCATGCTTTCCCTAGAATAACAACACATGAAGAGTGTTCCCCTATTCCTAGGCATTTGTACTGCAACTCTGCTCTGGGTATTAATAAGAATTGCTGTTTCTATTACAGAAACATTCAAAATGTACTCCATGTTAATATAGATATGAGACAAGATATAGTCTCTGCACTGAAAATCTCAATACTAACTTATTCTGCATGATCAAGGGAGGGGGAACAACTGTCTTTATTTCTCAAATGTAATAATTTCCAGTGGTTTAAAAAGTAAATGGGTATATGAGTGTAGATGATTTACCACACAGTTTTGAACTTCCCTTTCACAATGTAGTAATATCTGCCCATGACAGGCATTCCTAGTTGCATTATAACATTGTTTCAGTAACAAACAGATTGCTTTTAAAGGTTATAATCCCATAATTCTTACTCACCAGCATAGTCCCACAGAAGCCATACCTGTTTTAAAACTGTACAGAGCAGTAGAGGTTGCAGGATCAAGTACTATATCAGTTTATGGCTGGAGTTACGCACATATTTTAGAATGAAACAGAAAAAGAGTTTAGTTCTGATGCAAACCCAAGACTGGGGGTAAATTCACTGAAAAGCTTCAAAATCTTCTGGTGAATCTGACCCAATTTTCAAGAAAGCCTGGGTCAGTATAACAGATAGTTGGTGAAAGTACATTGATAACCATTTCAATAACAGTATCAATAAAATTTCAACTAAATGAGTGAAACTCATGAAAATACAATGAAAAAATACAATCAAAATACGAAAAGTAATCTTTTTTGTACTTTTATTTCATTTGACAAAAAACAAGTCTCAATGAAAAATGTTCACAAAACATAGGTCCATTCATTTCTGAAATGCTAAAACAAACATAAGGGGTGCAAATCCAAGAACACTGAAATGACAATTTTGTCCCTATGATAGGATGCAACCTGGAACTGGGTACTTCTGAGCTCTCTGACTTACCATCCATTCAATGTGCTGCAGCAGTCAAAAAATCTAACAATGTTGGGAATTGTTAAGAAAGGGATAGATAATGACATAAAATATCATATAACCTCTATATAAATCAACGGTGTGCCCACATCTTGAATACTGCATGCAGATGTGGTCACCCCATCTCAAGAAAGATATTTTAGAATTGGAAAAGATTTAGAAAAGGGAAACAAAAATAATTAGGAATATGGAACAGCTTCAATATGAGGAGAGATTAACAAAACGGGGACTTTTCAGTTTGGAAAAGAGATGACTAAGGGGTGACATAATAGGGGTCTATACAATTATGATAGGTGTGGAGAATGTAAATAAGAAAGTGTTATTTACTCCTTCTCATAGCACCAGAACTAGGGTCACTAAATGGAATTAATAGCAGGTTTAAAACAAATACAAGGAAGTGTTTCTTCACACAACACATAGTCAACCTGTGGAACTTTTGCCAAAGGATGTTGAGAAGGCCAAGACCATAACAGGGTTCAAAAAAGAACTAGATAACTCCATGGAGGATAGGTCCATCAGTGGCTATTAGCCAAGATGGGCAGGGATGGTGTCCCTAGCATCTGTTTGCCAGAAGCTGGGAATTGGTCACGATGGATCATTTGATGATTACCTGTTCTTTTCATTCCCTCTGGAGCACTGTTGGAAACCAGGATACTGGGCTAGATGGGCCTTTGGTCTGAACCAGGATGGCTGTTCTTATGATGTTATAAACCCCATTTTCATTGATGCAAATCCACATAAATTCCTTAGCTTCACAAGTTACACCCAAAATAATCTAACCCCAAAATAATCCAACATTTGTTGTCCCAGATTCAGCAATCAGATCTTCTAGAATGCATCCTGCATGCACAACTGAACATTGATTTCATTGTATCTCTGAATGCAGGACTGGGAAATTTGTTCCCTAAGGAAACTGGCAAAATAATTAAGGGCCACTATTGTACAGAAAATCTTAGAATCAGGTAAAATATGCCCGAATAAGAGTAAGGAACCTGCCTCTGGATACTTCCGCTGCATGCATTCAATGAAGTGGGTATTAGCCCACGAAAGCTTATGCTTCAATACTTTTTTTAAGGTGCCACGGGACTCTTTGCTGCTCTGCAGATCCAGACTAACACGGCTATCTCTCTGATTCTTTTTTAAAAAGACACTCCGTTCTAGCAAGCCAGGTGGCTCTGGGGCTGTATTTAGGCAATACAAAGACATAAATTGTTCCCATAAAGCTATGAGAGCAAAAAGTGGAGAGAACAGTCACACACACATCTATCAAGAAAGTTTTAGGGCTTGATTTTCAAACGCTGCTCTCCATTTCCCGTCTTCGTGCCTCTGTTTATCAAATTTCAAAAATAACTTTTTTTCTCGTTTACTGCTTTGTCTAATTTCAGCATTTCCCCAGCATATGCTTCTGTCCTCTACTTGCATTGCCACTTATAAATAATAAGACAGGAAAGACAGATTCTTTAAAAAAAAAAATCTAGGACATCTCGTTTATTTTGGTTTAATTTTTCATTTAAAAAATCATTAAAAATGACATTGTCCTCTAATTTTTCCTCTGTGCAGCATCTGCCATTGTCAAGCTGTTGTCTTTGTTACAGTGTTTTTGGTGTGAGAGAGAGACGGTGAAGCGGTGTTTTTAGAGAAAATATGACAGCTTGCTTTTATTCTGAGACAGTTCTTATTGGAAACTACCCCACTTTTTAACCCTCAGCTGGAGGAATCAGTGTAACACTATCTGCTTTACACCTGCTAAGGATCTGATCTGTGATGTGAAAATTCTATTATTAACTGCCGCAGTGTTGTTCAAGTTCTATGCTCCCATTAATTAGGCTCATATAAAAAGGGTATTCAGCACATCAACAACTCAAACCTGATCTACTCCTTTTATTTAGGCTCCCTAGTATCATGCCAGCAAACTGCACTGTTTTTCTCCCCTCAAACTCTAAGTGCAAACAAATTCATTTTCTGTCTTTATGACTTGTATAAAAGATTTTGGCAATCAACAAAAGAAAGAAGGAACTAATATAAAATCTCAGTGGGTGAGAATCAGAGAGACTTTCTCTTTCCATACGATTTCTCACAAGGAGACATCTTTTATTTAAATGTGTCGGTCAAGGTTTTTCAGACATGTTTACTGGCTTGGGGAGGAGGAGGGTAGTGCCAAGAGTTTTTGTAACCTAATTGAAGACACCTGCAAGGGACTGGATTCTCAGAAGGCGGATAGTCTGTACTTTCTGAAAATCTGGCCCAGTTAAGGTGCCAAAAGCTAAGCACCCAAAAGCTATGGAACCCCAAACCATGAATAAAATAAAATAAAAACTTGAATGTAGCACACAGACAACAGAATTATAGCATCATTCTTTTCAGTTTCCACCCCCAACTACATAGTTTAGTCTTGTGGCTGTTCACATCATTCATCACTGAAACCATTTACCAGGGTGGTAGATTCTCCATCACTGGTAATTTTTCAGTCAAAATTGGATGAAATTAAAAGAAATGCTCTAGACCAAACAGAAATTATTTTGCATAAGTCTAATGGCCTGCCTCACACAGGGGGTCAGACTAGGTCAGCGGTGTCCAACACGTTCGCCACTAGCCACATGTGACTAATTGGCTATTGAATTGTGGCTAATGTATGTGGCTTTTTTATAATGTGGCTAATAATAAAAATTCAGAACCACAGGTGGGGCTAGCAATGTGGCTAGCACCAAATTTGTATTGGACACCGCTGGACTAGATGCTCACTATGATCCCTTCTAGCTTTAGGAATCATGCATCTATGGGCCGGATCGGTGGGTAGCGATTGATCTATCAGAGGTCGATTTATCACGTATAGTCTAGACGTGATAAATCAATCCCTGAGCGCTCTCCTGTCGACTCCTGTACTCCATCGCCGCAAGAGGTGCAAGTGGCATCGACTGGGGAGTTGCAGCAGTCAACTCACCGCCATGAAGATGCCGCGGTAAGTCGATCTAAGTACGTCGACTTTAACTATGCTATTCTCATAGCTGAAGTTGAATATCTTAGATCAATCCCTCCCCCCGCCCCCAGTGTAGATCAGGACTAAGAAATGCTTTTTAGTGCACATACATTCCACACCTTTCAAGATTGAGCCCTCGTTCAGTCACATTAGGTCTATGAAGATGGAGTGCCCATTGGTTTTACTATAAAAAGTGCCCTCAACTTGGTGCCATACTGGTTTCTTCTTCTCTGTCCTAACTGATTTTCATTTCAGTATAGAAAGTATCTGGACTAGCATCTTGAGTGCACAGGGCTAGGGCCCAATAGGGTTCTCAGTCCTCCTTTAAGCATAACCCCCATCCCAAATTCCTATATGTGTTTCAAAACTCCCTCCTATCTCATTCAATGGTTCAGTGTAGATGACTGGGTAGCAGCTCCTTAAAGACAAAAGGGTGAAACTCATTCCCCTGGCCTTTGAAGGTAGTACAGGCCTTTAATTGACCTAAACAACTTAGCAGGTAGCTCTTTTCACAGGGATAGATTGCATCCTGGGAAAGTACTTGAAGGATCAGGGCCTGTGTACAACCTTAGCTATTGCATCGGCAACTGGCAGCACTATAATAGTATACTGAACATTTATATACAGGCACCGTCTACAAATAGACAGTCGTATATAATGAGTTTGCTGAATAAGAAAACTATGCATCACCTGATCTTTGATGTCCTGGGTCTCAATAAAAAGCTAATAATATCCATTATGTACATCATACATCAAGTCATATTTTAGGGACATGGATATTAATCATGTGCTATGATAGAGTGATTTCCAAGAATATCATCTCTTTTATAATCCGCACTGTGTAGCTCAGTTTACATCTGATGTTTAATTAGGATCTTGCAGTTGCAATATTTTTTTTTTACTGCACTTAGGAAAGGTACAGTGTAATGAAATGTAAGTGACCCAAACTAAATGGAAGCACTGAAGTAGATAATGTGGCAGTATATCAAGTAAAATGCACTGATTCTGCAGTCAGTGCATGCCCTAATGGCAGAAAAAGGGTTTGAAAACCACTTTAACCATAAGTAGGGTGTTTATGTATTATTCACAGTAGCAAATAATTGCAAAATGTCAACATTTCATTTTCCTCTTAAGAATTTCTTTTGATTAGTGACCTAATTAGCCATTAAGAAAAAAAAGAGGTTTTTAAGTGTAAATATGAAAAGCAGGAGTGTTTCCTAGTGGTAAGTAATTTATGATCTTAAAATGTCACAGTCAACATCACTAGTCTTTTACTGAACAGCACTAAAAAAAAAACCCTACTGTTTTCACACTGCAGTGTGGAAGGGTTTTGTTGTTGTTGTTGTTGTTTTTTTATCGTGATGTTAATATTTCAACAGTTGCCTGAGGGTATTTTTTCCCCTTTTTTCTCTTGCACAGAAATCCTCCTGCAACTTTTGTGTAGATTGTGGAAAGAAGCAACTGTAATCTATAAATATTAAGGTTACATGTTGCACAATTATTTGATGCCTGCTCCTCCATTTCTCTTATTGTTTATATTTACACTGGTATTACGGTAACACCCAAGAAGCTCTATGGCCCGCCCAAAGTTAGACCCAGATTCTGCACCCTTATGCATGACGAGCAGCATCTTGCTTTGCATGTGTCTGGTAGTGGGTTAAAGTCGGGAGGTGAAAGCAACAGCGCCACGTGTGGAATAATTTTTCTCACTCTAAGGCTGGCAGATCTGGTTCATAGGGTAAGATACAGACCCTGGCCTGAAGAATTCATAACCTGAAAAAAACAAGTGGCAAATGAGAAGAAAAGGATACAACAAAAATTCCACTTTTGTTTTCAATATTAACATCCGTTCTCTCCAACCAGCCCCCTTCCAAGCCAGTACACTAGCTGGTGAATTGATTTTATTATTATTACAGTATTATTCTTTGAATAATCAGGAGTTCAGATAATGGGGCAGGCGGGATCCATTCAGCCATGGGGTGGCCTCCACATGGCTGGGGTTTCATCCCCCTCCTCACAGTCCTGGCTGGGGGGTCCTGCTCTATCATCTGAAACTCCACATTATCCAGGTTCCTTCATTGTCCCACAGCATGAGATACATGGCATCTGAGGCCCGGGGTTCATGTAGGGGGACTAGAAAGGGATTGGGACAACATGGAAGTTCAGATAATAGGGGTTTGGAGAAATGGGGAGGTGACAGTATTGTGAATATTTTATTTATTTGCATTGCAGGAACAAATAGTAATTGGAGAAAGACTTGAACCTCTGCCCCTCAGAGCCAAGGTGATTTCCCTAACCACTGGGGTATAGACTCAACCTCTTTTCCTGAGCCATGACGATTTAAGCATAGGTATAAAGTGAAACACCTTCAACAGGGGAGACTGAGGGGGATCCAGTGCAGCATGTTCAATTGGGAGGGCATAAGAGAGCTGGAGTCAAGCCTCTACTCCAAATCAGGTAGAGCAGGGATTTGAATCTGGGTCTCCTACATCCCACTGGGGTATTGGGTATCAAAGTATAGCTCTATGTACATATGTTTTGGCACCCCAACTTGAAACCAGGGTTCTTGGAGACACAGGGTTCCCAGGACACACAGGCTGTTTGTGTGAGGACTGATCCTTTAGGTACACTCTGAGAACACCTGCAGGATCAAGCCCCACAGGTGAGATAAGTGGAGGAATGCTAGTTTGAGAATGCTGCTGGGATTTCAGCAAGGGTTCCCAGCAACTCATTAGTTGTGGGGCAGCACCAGCACTTCAATGGTTTTTTTGCATGCCTGTAGGTCCAGGTCTGTTCTTAATGTATCCAAACCAGTTTGGCCATAGCTTGCAGTATAAAGTGACTATATGCCCCAAATCCAATGCTAAGCGGGAAGGGAGCAGACACAAAAGGCAAGTGAGCTAAAAGCATCACAAGAAAAAACAGGGGGAAAGGATTTCATGAAAACCAACCTCAACTCCTCCTGGGGGTCTGGGGTCGTGAGGATGACATATTTGAAATATACCCGGACTAATCTTCTCAAGTTTCTTCAGCATCGCCCATGTTATATAATTGTTTTAATGAGTTAACTTCAAAATATGTTAAGGAGATGAGCCTTGGGTCATTTATGTTAACTATGTTAATGTGTTCTCTTTATTGTAATTACCTTAATTAGTGTACATGCTATTATTAAATGCCCAATTCACATATTAGAATTTCTTAAAGCTTTCTTGACTCTTAGTTAATGTGAAAGGAAAACAATCCTATCAATGCATTGGGAAGACTGGCGGGAAACAGATGTTTAGAAAGAGGATAATGAAAACAACAGAAGGGGAAAAAGTGATACCCGCAAGGGCAAGGACACATGAGGAAATTACCTCAGGTGGAATTTTTAGACGAGCCTATAACCCAGATCATAATCCGTATTAAGGCACTTAACTCCATGGATATCAATAATAGTGAGGTACCTAAATCCTCTTGAGGATCTGGGCCTAAGTGACTTAGGGCATACATCCCATCTCTTAAATTACTTACTCTTTTGGAAATTGAATCCCCTCTGTGCATTTCTGTGGTCTTTTTAAGTGTTGTTGAGAAGCAAGAAGAAAGAAAAAGGTTTGAAATTTGGTACAGTTATAGGCTTTAGGGTCCTATTCAGGGTAAGAATCGAAATTTTTTCAAATCTCACCTCTGATGCTCCCTAGGGGTGAAATTCTTTAAAGCCCATTAACATCAGCTGGGCAGCTGCTGTTCTCTGTGACATAGTTATGATGTAATAATACCCCCTCCAACGCCCTCCTCCACTCGCTCAGCTCTCTCCCCCTCCCCCCTCCAACGGCCCCCCACTCACTCAGCTCTCTCCCCCCCACTCCAACGCCCCCCCCTACTCGTTCAGCTATCTCCCCCCTCCCCCCTCCAACAGACCCGAGCAACGCTGAGTATTTTTGCTAGTACTATATATTGCAAACATAGAAATACTATGAAGTGTCATCACACTGACTTTGATTTGAAGGCACTATGGAACTATCTGCTATCAATGGAAAGGGGTAGAAAGGTTCCCTATAACTGCAAAATGGAATTGGCAATGACAGCTTTGTGATGTGCACCAAACTTACCAGGCATCAGGGCGAATCCTCCAATGGCAGTAGGCATGGCTCTGTCTACGCATTCTGGGGGCTAGGGCAGGACAGGATGGTTGGGCTATGACTCCACATAGCTTCCTCCCTCCAAAACGGTTGACTCTAGCCATCACCTGTCTATCATCATGCCCATACCTAGTTTGGCACTTCTGCTGGCAATAGAATCACACTGACTTATGATGTGCGTTGTACACCTTCCAGCCTAGAACACAAAGGGCAACATGAGGGAGTCAAGTCTCCAGTGCGGGATAGCAGTGGAGAGTAATGAGGAGGGGCAGGCCTTCCAGCCGAAAGTCTTCAGCTCTGTGGGATTTAGAACTTCCTTTCCCAGGGTCTGTTGGTTTTGGCAGTCATGCCTCCTATCTCAAGAGCAGGACATGTCTTATCTCCAGATTTACAGTTCATTGGCAATGATATTTAGGGTCCTGAGGTTGCTAGATGACGAATACAGACAAAGTGGGTTTAACCTAACCTTATTCAGCTTGCATTGTGTAACCCACATACTTCCTGGGTGTGGTGTTCTGTCCTGTATAGTGGCAATGAGAGAGAGACAGAGGTTAATCAGTCTGATCTAAAGCTTTAGCTAATAACCCTGTGGCTTTTAGCTCATGCAGTAGAGGCTCATGCATTTAGTTCCAGAGGTGCAAGGTTTGATGATGCCCAGGGTCTGTCAGTAGTACAATTTCACTTTTCAAAACCACATTCTTTATGCAGTCGTGTATGCTTGTAGTTGCATTTTGTAAACATGCTTACAACATAATGGAGCCAAAAATTCAGACAAGGTCAGTGAGACGAAAAAAAGCAAAACCAAAAAACTCCACCAAACTATAAAACATGAATATAACTATGACATAGTAAAATTCAATACCTCGGCAAGCTATTTCAGAAGCATTCACTACATTTCATAATCTCGTGATTAGAGCAGCACTCAGGAATTCCTGCAAAAGCTTATAGAACAATTCTACAGCCAGCCAGAAGCAGCCAAGTTTAATTTAGCCACAAATGCAGACTATGTTCCTCATAAAGTGGTCACAATGTGTTCCAGCACTCCGAGGGTTGGTTTATAGTTTCAAATCGAAATCAAGCAAAACTGTCAGGTTTGAGATTAAATCTCATGAAACTCAGAAGTTTCGACTGGATTTCACTGTGGGACGTTGCGTTTCTTCCATGCCAAAACTCCAAGCCCAGGCACCGGCAGAGAGAGAGACCTGTCCTGACTCTCTGCCTGGGGCAGTGGCTGTAGATGGGGCTGATGGTCGCTGATGAGGGGCTAGGGGACAGGTGTGGATGGGGGCTTTCTGCCTCCCCCCTCCCTCTGCCAGCGCATGCAAACAGTGCCCCGCCCCCCATACCTGGCCTCTCACCTTTTCCAGCCCCACTGCCCCAGGCAGCTTTTAAACGGCCAGGTCCCTCCCCTCCAGAGAGGTCTCTGCCATGGAGCACGCAGCTGCACGCTGCAGGGACTGGGCTGCTTGCAGAGGGGGCAGCCCACCCATCCCCATCCCCCGCAACCTGGCTCCTGCCCCAATCCTGATGACCCCAAGAGCCAGAGGGACCTGCCTGCTGTATACTTCCTGGGACAGGAGAACAGAGCTGCCCCAGGTAAGCATTGCTGGGACTCCCTACCTCAGCCCCTGGCAGGTCCCTCTGGCTCTTGGGGGAGGGGGCTTTGCATACTTACCTGGCTGCAAGCCCTGCTCCAGGCTCCGGCAGCTCCCACTGGCACATTTCCCAGCCACTGAGAGCCACAGAGTCCTTTTGGCTGAAGAGTCTGGAGACCCCTTGTTGCTCTCACCCTAGGAGCCAAAGACCTCCCAGTAGGGCTGGTGAATGTGGCCAGAGAAGGGAGCAGGGTGTGATGGGATGAGTGTCTGGGAGGTGGGGACGGGGGACGGGGGGGGGGGCTGGGCAATGAGGGAGGTTTATATGTTTTTGGGTGCTAGCCAGTGGGGGGCCCATTGAGGGGTGCTGGTGGGGGACAGCCCTTAAAACTGCCCGCCAACAAAGCCAGCACCTCTACTATCTTCCCCGCCGTGCCACAGAAAACCTGCCGCAGTTTAAAACCACGCAGGGCACAGCTGCACAAAAGCGCAATTGGAAAACAGGGGGGAATAGTTATATGGTAAGCACGTGGTTTGGCCGGGACCAAAGGTCGAAGCCGGGTGCAGGAACATGCAGTTTGGCACTGCTGTTCCCCGCACACAAGGAAAAAAAGCCGCCCTCTCCCCCCCGAAGTTCGAGTCACTCTTAGGGTGCCACCCACCACCCTTTATAGACCAAGTCATGCAGGGCTGTCAGGTCTTCCCTGCGTGTCTGAGGGAGGGGAGGGCACAAAATAAAAACAATAACAATATAGCACTATCCGATTATTCATTATTTTCATTAAATATATAAACTAAATAATAGTATATTTAACCCCTGGCCCCATGGTTTCTACAACCCCTTTTTCAGCTTCCTAGGGCTGTGTGCCCCCTCATGGCTCTGGTCAGGGATGCGCGTCTGTGCCTATTGTGTCCCGCCCCTCCACTCATGCCCCCCCCCCTCGTGTCCCGCACCCCCCCGCTAACGCCCCTCCCCTTGCACTCCCCCTCATTTCCCCCCCCCCCCCCAATGTGTCCTGATATTTCACTCTTCCGATCTGGTCACCCTACTGATAATCACCTGTTCTGTTCATTCCCTCTGGGGCACCTGGCATTGACCACTGTTGGAAGATAGGATACTGGGCTAGCTGGACCTTTGGTTTGACCTAGCATGTCCACTTTTATGTTCTAATTGTTTTAAACCCTGACTTCTGCACGCATGGATTTGCCTTCTACTAGGTAGTCATACAGCTTCCTGTGGGGAAAATCTGTCATTGGGGATGCTAAAGGATTAGTTAGACCTGGGAGGTGTAAATTACACCTCCTAGCACCTGTTTAGGTGAATCTGAGTCATAAGCTTCTAGGAAAAAATGTGGTAAATGGCCATATTTTTCTAGGTAACAGAGTCCTGTGGCACCTTAAAGACTAACTAAAGTATAAAAGCTTTCATCGGATGCAAGCAGTGGGTATTAGCCCACGAAAGCTTATTCTTCAGTACTTTAGTTAGTCTTTAAGGTGCCACAGGACTTTGTTACCAGTGTTATACAGTAATTCAAAGCAGATGATGATAATCGTCCTGTATTGTCTTACCATCTGTGAACATGTTCTTAAAATATTTATAATCGGCAGGCATATGATGTAATCAACTCTTGTGATTTTATCATGTACATTATGATATTTGATGTTTTTCTTAAAGCCTAAGATGGTGGAATCATGAGACTCCGAGGTTTTATTTAAAAAATAAAGTAAGTTTCTAGTACTGATGGCTACAAATAAAATTTTGAAAAATATGACTCAGAAACCAGAAGGCGAATACAAAACCAAACAAACAAGTATTAAAAAAAAACCTCATGATTTTTAAGCTAAATCAAGATATTTTGGGAGATTAGTGTTGAAAATACTGTGCATAGTATGATGTGCATAGCTGTTTGGCTACCAGGTTTAACAAACAGTATACTGGATATGTTAATATCTTACTTACATACATGATTTTATGGAAGAGGCCTATAAAATTTAACAGGGCATAATAGCTTAGATGTTTAAACCAATCTATAGAATTCTACATCAAGGATATTATTTTCTATAAAATTCCATAGGAAGAGCTCATTCTCTAAGGAAGTATTTGGAATTTGATCCTGCTCCCACATTATATCGGTGAACTGCTTCACTGAGTTGCACTCCTTTTAGAAAAAGCATATTTTAATTACAGAAATTCTGAATTAATACAATATATTTGTTGCAAAAGCATTTGTATTAGATGTTGGAGAGCTTTAAAAACCTCGTTCTGCTTCATTATTTTTAAACACAAGTGCTGAATTGCTATGTTATGTGATAACCAATCTCAAAATTTACAATTACCACCCTTGTTTTATTATTATTTTGTCTAGCATTAGTCTTGCTAAAGCCAAGATGAACTACTGGCCAGTGGTATTGAACAAATGATAGAGATCATCCATTTTGTGAATCTTGTGCCAATATATCATCAGTGGTTATATCTTGGTCACACGTTATTAAATCATGGTAAATCATTGCCTGCTGTGAATGTGAATGGAGCTTCAGTTCTTATACTCATTCATTTCTTTGCTTCAAGAGTTTCACCCTTTAAGCTTGAATTACTACTGATGGACTGTAGATCTATTAGATAAATATAGCGGGCAAGATTCTCCCTGGCACCAACCGGATATTAATACAGAATAAGGAGGGGGTTCATCACGGAACCAATTAAGGCTTTCTAAGTCTTTGCCCCACATAGCTCAAACCCTGGGATAGGTTTAAGTACCACAGGGGAAGTTTCAGCCTATGCACAATTTATTTATTTATTTTGAGATTGTCAGGAAAATCTAAATTCAATATTTTATTTTGGGACAGGTCATCTAGCACTGCAACATTTCAATTGGTTGACCTACATTTGAACATTCATGTTGGGTGAGTTTGGGTGTGTGCAGATGGCCTGCTATGGTCCATGATGGAAGCTGTAGTTCCGGCACCTCATGCCTCCAATTCACCCCTATCTGTCAGGCTCCCTGGCTGGGCTACATACCCCATCATGCACCTTGTCTTCACCTCTGCTTGGTCTGTCGTAATGTGTCATGACATAACTACAGCACACCATGAGGAGACAGACCATCCAAAGAGCCCAGCCCACAGAGGAGAATGCGGGGCATGAGGCAACCAAACTACAATCCCCATAAGGCATTGTGGGCAGCTCAACTAGATACAGAACAATGTGGAACTGAGCTGACACTGAATATTTGGAGTCAGGAATGTCAAAAAGTGTCAATCTAATTTAAAAAGTTTCCAAATAAAAATCATTTAATCATTTCCAAATTTAGAGAAGTTTGGTACTTTGTCTTCCATGATTTTTTTGTTGTTGTTTTGCCTTAATAAGGATTTTCCACTGGATGGAAATTCCAGTTTTCTACCAGGTCTAGTGCTCATCAAGACTTCAGGGTTGTAGTGATTTAGCTTCTGCCTCCTCTTGCATTGTTCCATTCCCTGGTTTATATTATAAGACACTATTATGATTATTGCTATAGCATCTGGAATATGTTTGTTCTTGTTGTGCAAATAAGATTTTTCACCTGGTCATTGCTTTCCTGCTCATTAAAAGAGTAAGGCAGAGACTAATTGATTCCACTTGCTTGCTTTCTCTCAATTATTCAGTTGCTCCCCTGCCCTCCAGCTCACCAGCCAGGAATTTTCCTCTAAGTGGTGGTAGAGTAACTCAGTTGTGCCCAGTCAGCCAGCTGAGATTTCTATAGATAGACTTAAAATAGATGATTTTTTGTCTTGTAAATTAATAACCGAATGTTTGCATCTGCTGTATTTCAGAAGGAAGCCTACCTTTGAAATCTGTGGTGGGGGAGGGGAAAACAAACAAGTGTGAGCTGTTTAATATAGTTATATTATAGTACAAATGACTTCCACTGCTCTTCAACGCAGGTTACTCAGAACTAACAATGAACAGAAGGGCACAGGACAAGCACAAATTCCTATTTCTGAAACTTTGGTACCCATAGTTAGAATCAAATTTTCTAGCTTGGATATCTAAAGCTCCCCACTTACATCACATATTCAGGTACTAAGTTCTCAGGGTACTTCAGTGTTGATTTACATACTTAAATATATATTTGTAAACTAATGTGGGTATAAAAGTATCAAAGTATAGATTTATATACATACCCCGGTGTCAAGTTTGGCACCCCAACTTGACACCAGGGTTCTTGGAGACTAGTGCGATCCGACAAGCAAACACCCACCCAGTTCATACCTTACAGTCTTCCTACTGTGTAGGGAATATCATAGGGATATGAACACCAGAATTTGTAGGATTTCACAGATGAAATCTTCGTCCCCCACATCAAAGACTATTAGTCACAGTAGTATTACTATTGAAGTCATGCCCAGTGGCTCCAATCAAGACTCAGGGCCCACTGTTCTAGGTGCTATACACACCTTTAATGAACAGATGGTTCCTATCCCCAAAAGCTTACAGATTATCAAACATTTATCTAGAGAGCCAAGGTGGGTGAGGCAGTATCTTGTAGTGGACCAACTAAAAGACATTACCTCACCCACCTTCAAGAATCAGAGAGGTAGCCGTGTTAGTCTGGAATTGCAGAAGTGACAAAGAGTCCTGTGGCACCTTAAAGACTAACTAAAGTATTGAAGCATAAGCTTTCCTGGGCTAATACCCATTTCGTCGGATGCATACAGTGGAAATATCCAGGGGCAGATATAAATAAGTAGGCAAGAATCAGGTTAGAGATAACAAGGTTAGTCTAATCAGGCTGAACCAGCCTGTTATCTCTAATCAAGGAGGATGAGGTATTATTTTAGCAGCTGATCTGGAGGTGTGAACACCAAGAGCAGAGAAACTGCTTTTGTAATTAGCAAGCAATTCATAGTCTGTGTTCAATCCTAAATTGATGGTATCAAATTTGCAAATGAATTGGAGCTCTGCAGTTTCTCTTTGCTATCTGGTCTTGACATTTTTTTGTTGCAAGATGGTGATCTTTAAACCTGTAATTGTGTGTCCAGGGAGACTGAAGTGTTCTCCTACATGTTTCTGTATATTGCCATTCCTGATATCTGATTTGTGTCCATTTACGCTTTTTCGTAGGGACTGTCCAGTTTGGCCGATGTACACAGCAGAGGGACATTGCTGGCACATAATGACATATATTATTACATTGGTAGATGTGCAGGTGAATGAACCAGTGATGGTGTGGCTGATCTGGTTAGGTCCTGTGATGGGGTTGCTGGTGTAGATATGTGGGCAGAGTTGGCATCGAGGTTTGTTACATGGATTGGTTCCTGAGTTAGAGTTATTATGGCATGGTGTGCTGTTGCTGGTGAGAATCTGCTTAAGGTTGGCAGGTTGTCTGTGGGCCAGGACTGGCCTGCCTCCCAAGGCCTGTGAAAGTGAGGGATTATTGTCTAGTATGGTTGTAGATCACTGGTGATGCATTGGAGAGGTTTTAGCTGAGGACTGTAGGTGATGGCCAGTGGTGTTCTGTTGTTTTCTTTCTTGGGCTTGTCTTGCAGCAGCAGGCTTCTGGGTACACGTCTGGCTCTGTTGATCTGTTTCCTTATTTCCTCGTGTGAGTATTGTAATTTTGGGAAAGCTTGGTGAAGATCTTGTGGGTGTTGGTCTCTGTCTGAGGGGTTGGAGCAAATACTGTTGTTCCTCAGTGCTTGCCTGTAGACAATGGATCGTGTGGTGTGTCCGGGATGGAAGCTGGTGGCATGAAGGTAGGCATAGCTGTCGGTATGTTTTCAGTATAGGGTGGTGTTAATGTAGCCATCATTAATTTGCACCGTGGTGTCTAGGAAGTGGACCTCCCGTGTAGACTGGTCCAGGCTGAGGTGGCTGATGGGGTGGAAGCTGTTGAAATCATGATGG
Source organism: Sternotherus odoratus (assembly GCA_032164245.1). Lineage (NCBI taxonomy): Eukaryota > Metazoa > Chordata > Testudines > Kinosternidae > Sternotherus > Sternotherus odoratus. The sequence goes on from JAVMKO010000007.1 coordinate 100,216,614, forward strand.
AATTCTTCCAGAGTTTCTCACCCACCTTGTCTCTTTAATATCCTGAGACCAACATGGCTACCTACAGTCACCCCGCATACATATATTTATCTAGTCATTAATAGGAGACAGAGTTGCTATAGTGATTGGCACTATAGAAATACAATAGCCACATGATAGATGGATAGAACTTTTATAAGTATTCAGATATATGGACAGACAACTAGATGCAGGAGATAGACAGGCAGTTGTGTGTATATATAACCATTATGAAGGACCAAGATGTATAAACAGACAGCTAATTAAACCAGATGGACAGCTAGATAGACAGAACCAGTATAAGACTATGACAGACAGACAGGTAGCTGGAAGGGACTTCAACATCTCATTTTAGCCATTGCACCTGTAACAGCAAACCAGTGTTCCTTCTCCAAATACAAGAGAGCTACTCCCCCTCCATCCTACGCAGTACTTCAGGATCAGCACTACATAACATGCCTGTATCATGCACTTAAATTCACCCCCGGTATAACTCCATTGACGTCAGTGGAATTACACCAGAGATGAACGTGGCTCAGTCAATGTAGCACTTGAAGTCTCAACATTCTGGACCAGAGGTGAGGATGCAACTAATCCGGAGCGTGATTGGCCAGGAGGAAGGGGCAAATCACGGGAGTAAAAGTAACATAGCATAACTTCCAATTATAGGTTTAAGATTAGCAGCCGTGTTAGTCTGTCTCCGTAAATAAGACGAGGGTTAGTCTCTAAGGTGCTACAAAGTCTTCCTCATCTTACTTCCAATTATAGGTTGTCAATTAAGTAGTCTTTCAAAGTAACATTTTTTCTTTAAATAAATCTGAGGTCTCTTTATACCTTTAAGCTCACTAGTTTTCTGCATTAGCTTGATATGCATATCAAAATGTGGACTATTTCTTAAGTTGGCAGATAGGGCCAGTACACCATTAACATTTATACATTTAAGTTCTACAGTCATGTGCTTAGAATACATTTCTCCTTCAAAGACTGGTACAGCTTTCAGCTTGCAATTTATTGCTGTGTATATAAGGTACACCAAGTTCTTCTGATTCACAGCTTTCTAATCAGCTATTTAGGGTTTACACCAAGCAGAAAATCAATGTATTCAAAATGTAGTAGCTCTGTTGTTAACTCTAGTCATTTGCTTAAAGAGTAATGGTGAGCTGATAATTGAAACATGGTCTAAACCATGCATTTTAATTTAAAATAAAAAAAAGCTTGAAATATTATTGAAATTATTATTTGAGCTCCCCCCCACCCCCACCCCCTAAAGGGCATACTTATTTCAGTCACTGCTTTGGGATACTAATTCCACAGCTGACTAGGATTTCATAATAATAGCCTCTTACATTTCATATGACAGCCCTAAAGAGTGCATTTTAAAAAACTTTTTACATACCTCCAGCCAGTCCTGATATGTTTCCACTTCGGTGGTGCGGGGGGTGGAATATGACATTTAACAGCACCCACAAATACTTTACAATATTGCAGAACAAGAGGAGGGCAATACCTGATCTAATGGAAGGTATATGGGGGAGGGGGGGAGAGTGATTTAAAAGAGGCTCATTGTAAAAGAACTTGGCCAGACCTCTCGAATTAACACACGTATTCCAGTGAAAATGTGCCCCAGGTCCTGTAGCAATTGCAAAAGGTGGGAATCTCTGCTTCACAGCTCACTTGGGAGGGTGGGGAGGAGGGAAATTCCTGGGGCAAAATTCCTCCAGATTGCTCAAAATCTGCCTTGGATGGAGTTCAGTTTATCTCTATATTTACCTATAGACTTTAAAAAGAATCCTTGGCCAAGGGACAAATTGAACCTGCAGGGCCGGATTCTCAGCTGATGTAGATGGCTGCCGCTCCTGGGAAGTCAATGGAGCTATGAGGGTTTACAACAGCAAAGAGTTTGACCCACTAGTTCAAATCTGGTTGCCTACACGTATGATCCTAAAGCCACGTAGCTAGGTGCCGTGATATAGGCAGCCAAGTTTCAACAGATTAACCTATATCTGGCTAATAAGAAAAAGAGGCCAATGTTTGCATATTAGTTCTCCTATACTCGTTTACCAGGTACCATTCACGCTTATCTCCCAGCCTACATGCAGCAGCCATTGTGCAATCAACTACACTAATCTGAACACCGATGCCAATATCAATATCTGCTGTCACTCACTGAAATTACAATTGAGTTAAAATGTGTGTGCGTGGTGGGGGAGTCCTAGTGAATCCATCTTATGAGGGTTCATGACACAGGTCTGGATCCAGAGGTTGCTGGGGAAGGGCCCTGACTGACCCCTCCATTTTAGACCCCTCCACCCAGTACAGCAGTCCCTTGTTTGGCTTCTTCTGTTCCCATGGCTGACATGTCTGGCTTTGGGTTAACTGGAGTAGAACAGGTTGTTAGAAAGACAAGGTGGGTGAAGTAATATCTGTTAGTGGACCAACTTCTGTTAGCGAGAGAGACAAGCTTTCGAGCTTACACAGCGCTGTTCTTCAGGTCCGACACAAAACAGTTACCTCACCCACGTGGTCTCTCTAATATCCTGGAGCCAACATGGCTACCACACTACTACCTGGAACAGAAAACATCTAATCTGTTCTGTTTTAAAAAAATGGAAAAGACCTTTTTCCTCTAAAGAAACATTTTCATTTTGGTCAACTTCTTTTTTTTTTAAATTGATGGAATCATTTTTATTTATTTTTTTGTTTCAGTGGGAATATTTTCTTTTTTTTAAGGTTTTTACTGTGGCAGAAGGTTACAAGAAGTAAAAAAAAAAGTCAAGAAAGTGGGAAAAAAACAATTTCACTCCCTTTATTTTTATTTGAACTCCATTTTCCAATGCTGGGGATGGCAGGGTTGTGGAGGGGCAGACAAGAGAGAAGACACAGAGAGAGAGTGGTTCTCTTTCCTACTGAAGCTGAACCACATTTAGAGGAGAGGTTTCATTCCATCAGCTAGCTCCTTAAATAATATGTTGTGTCTGAGGCTAAGTGACAATAAATATTGTGGTCTATCAATGAATATGATTTTAAGGCATTTTGAAGCTTGTTTGCTTGGACTGCTATTTTTTCCCCCTTCATGGGAAAAATATATATAAACATTTTACAATTGTATTGCCACTGAAAAGCAAACTCTGCAGCTTTCTCTTCTCTTTGCCTTCTAAGTCTGCTGGCTTTTTACCTTCTCTTCTCACAAAGAGCATCCTGAAGTCCTGAAATGGAGCTTTCCCCCTTGCTGCTGGGGTCCTGACATTCAATCTGCATAGCTCTTATCTGTAGTACACAGAAGGAGGGCGGGAGGGAGATTATTTGTTGCAGTTCAAAGTCGGGATTCTTTTATGTTGTGCTCTCTCTTTTCTTTTCTTTTTTTCCACTCTTTCCTCCCCCCCTCCCGCCCCGCTCCCCTCCCACAAGATAAACAGCGTTGGAAAGGACAAGCCGTTTTGATTAGCATTTAACACGTTGTCAATTTTTAATGAAAGTGTAACCTCCAACCATCAACTTTGCACAAACTGGAGACAAGGTTGCAGAATGAATACTAATTTCTTTGGCACACTTTTGTGGGATTGCCCTTCGGTGAACTTCCCTTGTTAATTTGTTATGTCAGCCCATATTAGGAGGTTTCAGAAGTCTAAACGGGCGAGCACATCAGCCTTAAGGAGCTGGGGCACATATCGTTTACTCATATTGCTATTGTTTATTCACATTGCCATGCATCCTAGAGGCTGCACTAAGAGAGCAGAGCTCACACTTAGGGTATGGTTAGACTGGCGCTTTGCAGCACTAAAACCCTCCATTAGCGCTATAATTATCTGACCCTACACACTTGAAAGGCACATTTTGCGCATTTACTGACTGTTTAAAGCGCTAGTGTTAAACCTCATTTTCGAGAGGCAGAAGGCTTTTAGCGCTACCGTTGTAGCGCAAGGTTGGGAATGTGCACACCCCTTGCGTGATAATGAGCCTCCAGCCTCCTGGCCCAAAATTCCCATTCCATCCTCTCTGGCCAGCATTTAAAACTCTTCTATCACCTCCTCAGGTGACCTGGGAAACTTGAAAAACCTTTTCTTGTTTCCTGCAGCCAGGCGTGGAGTGCTCAGATTTAAAAGTCGCCATACTGCAGCAAAAAAACTTCAAGTCCAGACTGCAAAGGGAAACTGCAGAGCTACAATTTATTTGCAAATTTAACACAAACAATCTAGGACTGAACAAAGACCTTCAATGGCTCGCTAATTACAAAAATATCTTCTCCTCTCTCCATGTTCACACCCCCCATTCAACTGCTAGAAGAATAACCCACCCTCCCTGATTGGAGATAACAAGCTGGTTCAGCCTAATTGGACTAACCTTGTTACCTCCCACCTGGTTCTTGGCTACTTTTCTATACCTGCCTCTGGACACTTCCACTGCTTGCATCCGACGAAGTGGGTATTAGCCCACGAAAGCTTAAGCTTCAAAACTTTATAGTTAGTCTTTAAGGTGCCACAGGACTTTGTTACCTCTGCTATTCCAGACTAACATGGCTACCTCTCTGATTCTTGACATTTAGCTGCAGCTATGCCTCCACGTCCCATGCCACCTCGGGCTAAGCGATCGCGAGCGTGATCTGAGCCTGAGGTCAAGGACCTCATCAGCTGTTGGGGGGAATCGGCGGTTCAGTCCCAGTTGCGGTCCAGCCGCCGAAATTATGAAACTTATGAAAAGATCTCAGGTGCCATGAGGGACAGAGGGTATGACCGTGACACTCTCCAGTGCAGGGCAAAAGTGAAGGAGCTGTGGATCGCATATCGCAAAGCCCACGATGCCAACAGTCGCTCCGGGGCAGCTCCTGTGTTTTTCAGGTACTATCAGTCTGTGGATGCGATCTTGGGGGGGGATGCAACGTGCGTTCCTGCGAACCCCCATGACACTTCTTCCCAGCCACTTACTGAAGGTGGGGGGGTAATGGATGCTGTAGACTACCAGCAAGCCGCTTCGCAGCAGGAGCCAGAGAAGGAGGAGGGAGATGAGTCACAGATGTCACCTGGAGGGAGCCAGGACATTATGGAATCACTGGAAACATGCAGCCAGGAGCTGTTCTCCAGCCCAGAGTGCACCCAGAGTGAGCAACAGCGTCTGGAGACTGCAAGCGTCGTATGGGCCTGGGCGGAAGCCACATCTCTTTAGCTGCTAATGTGTTCATTCTTTGGCACTAGAGGGCTTCAATGTGCACAGCCTCTAGCGCAACACCTGTTGCACTAAATAGGGAAGCGCTATAAAAAAATGCGCTACAATAGGTAGTCTAATCATACCCTTAAAGCGATTGACCTACCCCAAAGAATTCACAATTTCAGAGAATGTCCTTGCTTGGGCAGCAGGTTTAAAACAAATAAAAGGAAGTTCTTCTTCACACAGTGCAGTTAACCTGTGGAACTCCTTGCCTGAGGAGGTTGTGAAGGCTAGAAATATAACAGGGTTTAAAAAAGAACTGAATACGTTCATGGAGGTTAAGACCATGAATGGTGATTAGCCAGGATGGGTAACGAATGGTGTCCCTAGCCTCTGTTTGTCAGAGGGGGGTGATGGATGGCAGCAGAGAGATCACTTGATCATTACCTGTTAGGTTCAATTGCTCCAGGACACCTGGCATTGGCCACTGTCGGTAGACAGGATACTGGGCTGGATGGACCTTTGGTCTAACCCAGTACAGCCATTCTTATGTTCTTCTGTTGCTGCAATCAGAGCAATGATTGCAGCTCTGATAGGCATATCCAAGCTAGATTTAATATGGCCAGCAAGGCTAAAGATAGCAGTGAAGATGCAGCAGTAGAGATGCCAGCTTGGAGCACAAGTAGGTAGGACAGACTTTCACAACTAGCACTGAAGCCCACAGTGCTGTGTTTTCACTGCTATTTTCAGCTGTGCTAGGCTGAACAATGCAAGCACAGACTGCCTCTATACACGCTGCAGTACCATCTCCAGCTGCAGGGTGGACATACCCCATGTATAAGACAAGAGAGGCAACAGGGAAATATGACACACAGATGGGGGGGGGAGGGGGAGAGGAAAGCAAGGTAACAATGAGATGATTGCTTCAGTTCTGTAAGTAATTAAGCAATTAACTTACAATTACCGGGGCTGCATAAGTGTTTTAAAATGCATTACTCCCTTGTCATGGCTAAGTATCTTGTAAGCATCACAGTGAAGAAGGATTTGAAGTAGGATAGAGCAGCACATTTGCAGATATTCAGAGCTCTCTCTTCTCATGCACAGGGGGGGCAGGAAGGGAGAAGTTGTGAAGGCAGTTTATGGGAACATTTTCGACCACAGGGAAACAAAGACTGACTTGTGGGCATCACTAGTGGGTATTATTTTTGGCACGTTCATATATTTGACGTGTGTGATAAATTGCATTTGTCTTGTACCTTTGACTGACTCATCTGCTTCCTTGCCCGCTGATCTAGCAATTCCAGGACTACTTCTAACAATCCCACATCAAAGTAGCTTTACAGCAGCCTCCATTGAAAAGAAAAATGAAACCAAATAGTGCCTCACAACTTATTACAGACATATTCCCTCCTTTCCCCAGAAAATTACACCAGTGTGAAATTCAGGCCAGTTAATATCCAGTCCTGGGTGTATATTTTGTGAACCATCAGAGTTAGTATGAAATGGAGAGTTTATACTATAGTAGAATTGCAGAGGCAGATTTCAAGTGTAGGGCTTTATAAGTGTATGTCAAAACCAACAATAAATTCCACCCAGATATGCAATCTCTCTCTCTCTCTCTCTCTCTCTCTCTCTCACACACACACTATAGCACCAATTTAACAATGCATATCAGCAACATTAGAGGAAGAAAAGAATAACCCCCTATCTGAGATGCAAAGGTTCCAATCCTACTGTCACTGGAGTCAATTGAAAACATATTTAGGCCTACATTTTTATAAGTTTTCACACATTTTTATACATGCATAATTTGAAAATTTAAGTCACCTAATGCACATCAGTTAGGCACAAGCATTTTATAAAAATATAGGTTGCATTGTGACTTTGCTGGTCGCAGGATTAGGTGAATAGTGTCTGAAGAGTAGGATAACTCACTGTGTGTACGTTTGTGTGTCTTGTGTATATAGATACACACAGAGGGACAATTTTTACAAAGAAAAAAGAATTAAAAATAAAGGTCATGAGATTTGATCATCTCCACATTAAGGTTACTGTAAGCACTCTGCAAATAACAAAGTACTTCGATACCTCACTTGCACTTTAGTCTCATTTAATATAAAACCTATGAAAGATTATTCCTGAAGTCATTATCTTTAACTGTTGAGCACATAGATCATACCTGAGTGACTGAAGTGCCATGTGAACCCTCTATGGGATATTGCAGAAGATCTGATATATGTTTTTCGGTCTCTGTTGAAGTCAAATGACATGCAGAAGAAGAGAGGTGATAGCTTTGAGAAATGAAATGCATTCCACGTGCTTCAGGAATGTGAGCCTTAGGCAAGCTCAGTGCAAGTTAATGAAAGTGAAAAACAACAGGTGCTTCAAAAAATAGACAAAGCCCTGAAATATTAAGCTATTCTTGTTGGTAAAGGAATGAGTTTCCTTCCTGACCTGATTCTTCAACTAAGAGACCAGAAATCAAGACTCTGGGGTTCTGTTCCTGGCTTTCTCTGGCTTTCTCTGTCTTGCTATGTAACCTAAGACAAGTCATTGTCTCCGTGATTATCTGAGAAATGGTTATGATACTTAGCTTCTTTGCAGGAGAAAGAATTCTTTCGTAAGAATGAATTTAACATCTAGAAAGTGCTTTGAGATTCTGGAATGTAACATGCTGTATCAATCTAACACATTACCATTCAATTCCTGCCACTCCATGATCTCTATGTCCTTTCTCTGCCTTCCGGGTTTTGTAAAAATCAGTTCTTGCAAGAGCCACTTTTGTCTCCCCTTCTGTCTCTTGATTAGAGCTTGTCAAATTATTTGATGAACATAATATTATCTACAAATTTAGCCCTTACTTCTTTTCATGAATTATGCATGAAACAATCCTCATTTTGGCAAACATGTTCTTTGTCCCTACCTCTCTGAATGCACACTTTGGATGAACGATCTTTGGCCTCTGAGCTGTTTGTAAATTGTCCAGCTTAGCTATTCACTCTCCACCGTTAATCCTGGTGTGCAAATAGTTAAATCATTTCATGTTGTTTCTGCTCCCTGATTGCATGACTGACATCTTTTAAAAAGGAGAACTCATAAATAATAAGCACTAAACAATGGGTGCTATTGCTCAAAACACAAGACAAGAGGGTGGGCTTATCTTGATAGGCAAATATAAATTCCCTCCACTGTATGAATTGCTTGGATGAAATTCTGCAGTACAAAGGAGGTCAGACTAGATGATCACTCTGGCCTGTAAAACCAAACAACTAATGAATTATGGAAATATGAGAATTCATATAAGCAGCCACTCCCCTGACAATGTTTGGGCAAAATCCTCTTCACAAATCATAAAATATCAGGGTTGGCAGGGACCTCAGGAGGTCATCTAGTTCAACCTACTGCTCAAAGCAGAGCCCATCCCCAATTTAATCATTCAACAGATTTTTGCCCCATATTCCTAAATGGCCCCCTCAAGGACTGAATTTGCAACACGGGGTTTAACAGGCCAATGCTCAAACCCCTGAGCTATCCCTCCCCCCACATGATATTTATGTGAATAGCACCTAAACACAGCTGAATTTTGGAATGTTGGTGGCTGTCAGTTTTGCAGGATGTGACCTGCTGTACTTTGTATAACATTGATCATGGATATTATTTAATCTTTCAGAAAAAAAAAATCTCTTGGGTCAGGCATTGGCTATTTGAACTCTCTGCAGGACTAAGTAATTTTTTTTAAGGCTACCCTAATTGAGAGGGGAATATTTCAAATTATGAGGCTAAGAGGGTAAATGGCAGAAAACCCTCCAGTTTCTATGATGGACATTATCAATGGATCGATGGGATATTAGGGTGTCCTGATCAAAATCTTTTCTCAGCTGCAGTGCAGTTTGAATGGGGGACATACTGACTGAAACACAGATTAGAGTTTAAGACTTTTAGGGCAAATTTCCAGCTCAGCCTGCTGTATGAGATGCAGCAAGTTAATCTCTCTATACCTCAGGTCATCCACCTGTAATTATTATTATTAATTAGATATTAATAATGCCCAGAGTCTTCAATCATGAGGGCTTTACAGTGCTAGATAAATAGTTCTTGAGGAGTTTACCATTTAAGCAAACAGTAAATATTGAAACAATGCCCAGTACAGGGATATGAGTATGACTTTTAAACTGCTCTGAGATATCTTGATATATAAAGTTCTCTTCAAATGGAAAATATTAATATACATATCAGAATGTACATAGTACACAGATGTACATTATGCATAGATTTAGAAAGTATTTGTTCAATTGCATGTGTATTTTATCCTTGTTCTGTAATAATATGACAGCAAATGAATTACCATAAATAAACCTAGACACAGATTGGTGCATAAAGTTGTCCTAGCTTCATACTAGATCTGACCTTGGAAAAAGGAATGCTTTACATCCATGATGATTCTATCTGCTTTGATGAATCACAACTCTTGCTTATGTTAATCACTGCTGATAGTAACAGCTGACAGCTAGTTTGGAAAAATCCTCAGCAATGAAATTTTGTCCTACTGGAGGTGTGGGGAAAGCTTTACAAATGACTCATTTTGCTTATGGACTGAGTGATCTGAAGGTTGTTCTGCATATTTTTTATAAAGTAAATATATATCCACACAATGCATGCTTATTCCTATTAAGTATAAGTCTGTTTCCTTACAGATTTGTACTTGTAATGAAGATGTCAGTACTGGCCTCAAATTTCTTGGTTAAAACTTTCATTATCTTCTTTTGAGCCAATGAGAAGGATTTATGATTACAGGAGAGGGGGGAAAGGAATGTTTGTGGTTGCAATTTTATTTGTTTATTTGTAAACACAATGCATTAAGCTTCAAGGGGGAAATCAATCATAAGAGTTGATAAGGGAGTACGGCCAGTATCAACAGTCATTATGGGCTTGCTCTTGCCACAATTACTTGCCTTGAGAAGTACCTTACTTCTGGAATTGGCTAATTAAAATTAATAGGATAACAAGTGGAGATTAAGGTACTACCTGGCCCTGTTACATGATTTTGTCCCCAAAGTGAAGTCCGGCATTCAGATTCCATGTGCACATGCTCACCGGTGGGTTTCTATATATTTATTTGCATAATGACGACCCACAGACTTTAAGGCCAGAAAAGACCATCATGATCATCTAGTCTGATCCCTCTGCACAACTCATGGAGTAAATTACTACTCGTTATGTAACAAGGAGTCCTGTGGCACCTTAAAGACTAACTAAAGTATTGAAGCATAAGCTTTCATGGGCTAATTGGTATTAGCCCATGAAAGCTTATGCTTCAATACTTTAATTAGTCTTTAAAGTGCCACAGGACTCTTTGTTACCCCTGCTATTCCAGACTAATTTGGCTACCTCTCTGATACTCGTTATGTGTAACTGTGGCATAATTTAGCTGATAAACTTCTTTATATTTACTTTGCCAGACTGAGATGCCTTTACTTATGTTGAACCTTAGAGCTTGAGTGACCCCATTAAAGTGAATGGTCTACTGTTTGGAAGGACACTGTATGTATATCAGAGTCAGGCTCATTACTTGCATGCTCATACTTTATTTTTGACCCTTTGTTTAAAAATAAATAAATCTCAGACTCATTCATCTGATCCGGTAATTTTCTATTTTCCCCTCCTTGCCCCAGTCAAGAATAAAATAATCTTTGCAACCCATGCATTGTAACCATTCTAAAGAAAAAGAAAGGAAGACAGAGCTTATGCTAGAGATTCTAGCTAAAGTTGAATTTCAATGCTTTACCACATTATCCCCTATATTACTCATAATCTTACCCAAAATGTTATCCAGAAAGAATTATTCTTATTAATGTTCTTTTCATTTCTGCAGGGGGCATAAAAATAACTGATGAGTGTGAGAATATAAACCATATGGTTAGTGAGGCAGAGGTGATAATTAGAACATGCTGTACTATGCAGTAAACAAAGCTATTATGAACGACAGAATTCTTTAGAGTATTTAGAAAGGAGATGGAAATAATAGACTTTCCCTTGACTGGTTAAAAGCTCCATCTGCAAGTTGTGCCGAAATAATAATAATAAAAAGAGTTTTGGAGTTAATCACTCAAAGGATTTGGTTTCTAGTTAAAGACATCTTCAAATATTATTGATACATTCTATTGTAATTTACTTATAATACATTATCAGTTCCCAGCTTAGTGATCTGTTTGTAAAGGATAAATCATGTCAAAGACATGAAATCAAGAAGTGCAGGAGGAGAACATTATGGGTTTCTTTTCCAAGTAGAATTATCTTTCTGGCTATTTTACATACTGTTTTGTCTGGAGGCAGGTAGCCTCAGATAACCTGAAAATGGATATTTTTTAACCCAGAAACTATCAGAATATGGAGAAGTCAGGTAGATATCTCCATGTTGATCTTTGGTCTCACATTCTAATCACCCAGGACTATAAATTCCCGATTCGGCTGGCCATGAGAGTGGAGCAGATATCCGTCATCAGTCATTGGATATACTGTTTTCCCCAAATCTGAACATCTGGCTAATATAGCAAGGAATTTATTTTAGAATACATTGTCAGGGATAGGAGAAGGCCTTTACAGCAAGTGCAGGGCATCCAGGATTTTGCAGCTACAGCTACAGCTATACGGGAGGATGGCCAATTGTCTGTTTGCCGGAGATATCTAATGGCTTTTCTACCAAACACCACAGAAGGTCAGGATGGAGATAGATGGTGATAAACTAAAAAGCAAAATTGTTCTAACAAAGCATCTGTGAGCCACTGCTTGATCAAAATGACAGACATCAATCAGAATAATAACTTCAAATATGAGATTTTCAATTAGCGAGGGAACATAAATAAATACGTCTGGAAAAATAAGCATAAGGGATTTTGGAAGGAGACAGCATACACATAACAAAAGAGGCGGCAGGAAGAAAAACAGACTGATAGACACAAAGCAATGGGCACAGAAGCAGACTTACAAAGAGGTCTGCTGGGAGATATACAGATAAACAGAAGAATTACAAAGTATTGTCTTTTGCACACACATATGCAGAGCATGCTTGCTAGTTTTGCAAAGATCTTACACTGCACTTTTCATTGAAAAGGTACTTCACTCTCTGGTGTGTTTGTTTTTAAAAGTTTCCCTACCAAAAAGCCTGTCTATTGGAAATGTTTATCAGATGGAAAATCTGGTAAGCCTGAACTAGAGCTGTGCAAATATTCAACACGGGAGTCTCATTCATCATTGTCCAGCCCCTTGTGTTGTGATTTACAGCACTAGAAAGGGGATGTAAAATGCAACCAAAATCAAATGGCAGCATCGTATTTCCACTTCGCACTGGTGTAAATAATTGCATGAGTCAATGGAGAATCAGATCTTGAATCTCAAACCTATTCATATTAGCCTGGCTTCTTGGCTTCATATATACCTGTGAGCAAGGAATGAGGGTGTTTAAATCTAGAGTATTTTCAAACCACACACATACCCGCCACTGGACATTGGCCCTTCCTGCTCCCTCCACAGGCAACTCACAACAGAGGGTTTGGAATGGTGAATGGAGATAGCTGGGAGAGGGTAAGAAAGAGGGTTGGGGATTGTGAGCTTCAAAACTCCAAGGGAACATTCAAGAAGTAAACGAGCTTCCAGCACCTGCAAAATTGAAGGGTTCAATTAACAAACCTCATCAGTCAAATCTTGATTTGTTCACTTAACTCTCACAGTACTAAAATGAATGTATCTTCGAGGAGAGGTGGGTGGGAAGGGAAGGATGTCAGTCAATATCATCAACTGTCATGGTTTCAGTGAAATTTAACACTCCTTTGTGAAAGCAATGCATACTGTGGGAATTGCCAGACGGGAGCATTAATCCACCACCATCTTGTGTCCTGCCAACAGCAATGGCCCATACCCAAGGCGAGGTGGGAAAGAACCTTATTCTAGGCTAACTGGGTTGTTGACTGGGGGAATGTGGAGGGGAATTCCTCTCTGTCCCATTCAGCTAAACACTCAAAAGCATGTGACTGATTATCCTTTTAATTGCCAGAAGGGAGGAGTCAGTCCATGGTATGTATCAATGTATAAAACTTGTATGCTATGAATGTTTACCCATGTTTTTTTGTATCACAATAGTCACTGTGTATCTGATCACCTTACAAAATCGACACAGCCATGCTTCAGGGCATAAGCTAACCTCATACTCCTGGGGATCAGGAAGGAATTGTCCCTGGGGGCAGGCTATTCCACAACTGTTTCATGAAGGGTTTCTTTTACCTTTCTCAGGAGCATCTGATAGTTCCCTCTGTTACAGACAAGATATTGGACTAGATGGAGCATGGGTCTGATTTAATGTGACAACAGGAATTATTTCACGGACCTTCTCTGGACTGTGATATGCAGGAAGTCAGATTAGATGATCACAATGATTCCACTTCTGGCATTAGAATCTATGAATTCTTATTATACTAATTAATTGGAGGCCATGCTCTACATAGATACATAGATATTTTGCCTCTCTCTCTCTCTCTCTGACCCCCCCCCCCCCCGGATTCATTCATTTCATTCTTCTTTCTCTTCTCCTCTGGTCTTTTAATTTTCCTGACGCAGTTCAGTTCCAACTTTTCACAGCTCAGGATGCAAATGAAAAAGAAGCCTGAGGGGGAACATCGAAATGTGAGCCTTTGAACTGGCAAGAAATGTAATTATTTGTATATTTGTATGCAAGCGTGAAGTGTGGCCAAACTGCTGTTTAATGAAGATGCTCTGGTCTTAGGGGTGGCTGAACAAGTTTGGATAAAAATAAAAACTGACCCAAACTGAACAGCAGGATCCAGGAGATAGTTAACAGGTCTAGATCACAGGATAGCTGGGTTCTCTTCCTGGCTCAGACAATGGCTTGCTTTGTAAGGCTAGAGTAGGTTGACTCCCCTCTGTCTCTGTTGTCTATTGAGAATGCCAACTCTTTGGAGCAAGGACTATTTGTTACTCCGTTGTACGTAAAGTACCAATCACAACAGGGGCTCTACACACTGCTGGAATGCAAGTACTAATAAAACCAAAGGTCATTTTTAGTAGAGGAGTGAAAGTGTTTTGTTTATATCATCTCCTTACTTCCCCATTTTATTTTCACCAGGGCCCATGTACTTCTGAGTTCCATCGATAGTTTGGTCTTAGCTTCTGGTTTCTGCCTTCCCGTCAGATTGCATGTTGTCCTTGCAAAATAATGTAAAAGCATTTACTTCACAACCATTGATATTGACTCTATATCTAGAGCTCTTATTTTGGTCCTGCAAGTAACAGTGTTTCACGCTTATCCTGGGTAATAATTTTCCAAAATAAATAAGTAAATAAAGGAGCATGTGTATAAATACACACGTGTGTATACTCTCAGGCATATACCATAGCGTTCACGATGTGAGGGCGACATGGCTACATTAGTACCAGTTTTTTAAACCTTTTCTCCCTCCTTTGTTTGTTATTCTCACTTGTTAAGTCTTGTCTATATCCTAGATTACAAGGGTTTTGGTTCAGGAAACACTTATTTTTTTTTGTCCTCTAGATGCTAAGCACAATACGGAGTGCTGCAGTCAATCAATCCATCACCAGGTAATTCCCAATGTTTAAAATGATTTTCCTCTTGGGTGGGTATAAATGTTCTACTGGGAGTGCTTCTTTTTTCTCACAATTAGGTAGGACTGTCTTCTGTCAAAGTCCTGGTGCAAACATTTGCCAAGATGACACTGGCTCTGGTCATGGGGAATAAGAACAGCAGGTGCTTTAACTGAGTATCTTGGGGCATATTTTGCTCACTGGCCACCCAGGAGGGAGTCTGGTCTTGTGGCTCAATCCAATTAAAAATCCTCCTCTGTCCCCAGTAAGGCAAACAGTACCTTTGTCCAATGCCTAAATCCAAAGAGCAGTGTGCATCTGTGAGTTCAATGGAGATCAGTTTGATAGGAAGGCATTTAGGACATCACAATACACAGGCCAACAAACTTACTCTTGTTTGATATGGAGTGTAGAGATGGACACATTCTTACCATTCTTGCATCTGAATCCAATAACTAAGAAGGTAAAAGATCTACATGGTGTAGGGGACATAGAGTCTGTAATAAGCTAGGAATTGCACAGGTGTGGGGCAATATTGGCTTGGTCTAATAGGAAGGGCTATAAGGAAAACATACAGGTGTTGTAGCCCAGGGCTTGGTCTAAGAGTGAAACGTTTGCTGACTTCCACACCAGACTGTTGAAAGAGTTCACTCAAACCAGACATTACAAATGACTGTGTAGTGTGGACCAAAAGTTGCCACCATCTCAAGAGCATCTAGTAGCTTATGAGAAGGGAGTTGGTGCTTAGTGAAGGTTGTAATGGACAAGCCCACAAACCAAGGAAGTTGCACAATAAAGCCACAGACACCCAAACAAAAAGTAAGCCCTTTATGAACTAACCAAACCATCAAATTCTGCACTGCTTCAATATGATGATGTTGTAAGTCCTCCACAGCCTTTAAAAAAGGTGTCACTACGAGATACGCACGTGCCATTCTCATTGACTTAAAATAATTATGAATGGATCTTAGTTCATTAAACTCTGAACCAAATTGCGTCCTTGATGCATGTGTGTATCCACATGAATCCAAGGGCAAAATGTGGGCCATAGTTTTGACTAATTCAGGCTCAGTATTATTTGCAATTGCAATTTTGCTTTCTATGTGGTGGGGTAGTTGCCCTGTTTTATGCTAATTATCTGTCAAAATGTCTCACAGTTGCAGAATTTGGTTTCCCCTTGAGCAGCTCCTAAGTTTATTAGTTTGACCTTATCCAGCTTCTTTTGAGGAAGCTCTCAATGTCAGTCCAAAGTTACAACTGCCCTTCAGTCTTATTTTCACTATTAGAGCTCTTCTGAATTCCTCAGCATCAACCCTGCAGCCTCCATCTCTTACCTAAGGCATTTCTCTAAATCCCCAGCATTTGGAGGAGAGGACATGGCACAATATTAATTATTTCTCTTTCACACACATTGCTCAAAGCATCTCTTCATTCCCTTCTTCTGACAGTGACATGACTTCAGGTGCACCAGCAGTTCTTTCCTCCAAAATATGGGCTTGTCTCTCTCAAAGGAAGAGAAATTTCTGGCATCCACATACCTCCTCTCGTCTCTTTTGTTTAACAGCAATTTTCAACCCACTGTTTGTTCCACCTGTAATAGCAGCCCTACTTGCAGCATGCAGGGAGGGGCTATGTCCAAAGGAACCCCCCCCCCATCCAAAGGCTTTTATGTCAAATCTTGGAATGTAGTCTTTTTGATAATAGTGCCATAGAGGTGAAGTGAGGGTGGCAGTTATCTGTTCATCTTGTCATTCCACTTTGGCCTGTGATCTTGGTACTAGAGAAATGGAAAAAGAAAGATCATCAGCTGGTATCAATCAGCATAACTCTATGGAAGTCTATTGGACCTATGTGGATTGGCACCAGCTGAGTGTCCGGTCCTAAATTTTCCAGTCCATACTCTGTCAGCTCTGTACTCTCCTCTCTAATATATTCTGTGTTCTTTGGTAGTTTAATTTTTAAACCTTTCCATCAATGGGGCTCTCATCACTCCCCTAGTTTATTTGACAGTCCAAACATGCTCTGTTAGGTAGCTTTCCTTCGTGTCCTATATCTGGTCTGGTTTTACAGCACTTCACCTCCAGAGAACCATCTTCCCTCAGTATTTAGCTGGCTGGTCAGTTGCTTGTTTCAGTTGTCTGTTTATTTTTGGTATGCATCCCAAAGGCATCTAGATCCTCAGAGAGACACCCATCCTTCAAATACCAGTATGGACTTCTTGTGTCCTCCATTAGCCATCAGTTAATCAGGCAATGCATATTTATTTATTTTCATCTTTCCTCATGATTCATTCCCTCCAGGATGTTCATCAGTCTGGTTACTTTCTTCTGAGTTCTGTCCTGTTTGTGACATCTCTCTCTCTCTCTCTCTCTCTCTTTCTCTCTCTCATGCCATCTTCCTTCTTTCCTTCTCTGTATTACCAACATCGGTAGGAGAAGTACTCCTCCCTTTCCCACTCATGTTCTTGCTGCCCCTCCCTTGGGGTCTTGTCTTTCCCTCCCTCTCACTAATTCTCCTATGACTTCATCCCACTTTAAAAATGTAGAATGCTAGCATAAAAGCTAAGTAGCATTATTCCAACCTCAACAGCACTCACCTCCTTTACTGCTTTGGCTTCCAACAATGGACCAATTCCCCCACCCCTAACTAAGGGCCCAAGCCATTGCTCATTGAATTTAACAGGAGCCAATGTGGCCTGCTATGTCCCTCCAATATAAATTGTTACCAGTGGGCTTTTCCCTATTCTGGTCTCTCTATATGTCCACCTGGTAGATCTTTGTCCCACATTCCACCTCCTAGGGTTGACTAGATTCTTGTCACAGTAAGACAAGGCTGATGGTATTTTGACACCTTCATTTCAGTTAAGAGATAGAGGTTGGCAGTAGAATAGCTGAACCTTTTAGTACCTCAGAGGTTTGATGGTGATTCACTTGTAAAAATAGGTGAAGGTTCTGGGTGTTGGGTATATTACTGTTTTTTTCTGAACTAGCTTGTTACTCCTTAAGAAATACATAATCAGACAATTCATAACCATAATTAATATGCTGTTTTATATATATAACATGTTATGAAGTTATTTCAAAGTTCTTTATAATAGTAAACTGAGTAAAAAAACACCCATGGTATACATTCTTCTAAAGCTTTATGTAACTTTCCCAAGGTTACTCAGCAATTCATTACCATCCAGAAACAGGACACAGGAGTCCCAGTTCCCTGTTTGGAACTAGTCCATATTTCCTAACCTCACATGTGCTTCTCCTACTGGCCAGTATAAGGTGAGACTGTGCTACTCACACTCCTGAGTGATAAATGCAGACATCAAGAGGTGAATAGGAGTCTGGTGTGGAAGTGGCTTGAAGAATGGGTCTTGGTTTCTCCAGGCTCACAGGAATAAACACAAAAGAGGCCGGTGGGTAAGGGGGCTGTGGGATAGGGCAAAATAGAAAAAAAAAAAAACAAATACGAGTTGAAAAGAATAGTTAGTAACTAATAGGAAAGCCATTACAATTCATAAATGATGGTTACACACTCAATCACCTTCTCTTTTTATGTGTAAAGTGAAACGGATAGAACCCCCACACATTTTTTCCCTGCAGCCACTTTGAATATTACTCACTTGTTCTCTGCTTTGCCAGCGATAAAAGGTTTATTCCGCATATTCCCAGGTGATGGGGGAGCAAAAGATATACCTAATGTGACTGTCCAATGCATTGACATTCATATTTAGTCTGTAAAGTCAAGTCATTTCAGAGGGAAGGGGAGTACAATTTGCTATGTAATGCACTGAGACAATCCTATATCTCCTACTGTGTTTCATGACAGATCTTATAAAAGACTGTAAATTACTATCTGTTGAAATATATGAATTTAATGGATTCCATTAATGCACACACCTGCACATAAGAAATTCTGCAGGCCAGAAGATATGATCAGTCAAACAGCTTTAATAGTTATTAATTACAGTGGCTCACTATTTATTCCTTGCCATCATTGAAATGTTAAGATATTTTAATACCCACACTTGTGGATGGAATGCATATAACAAGGGGAACATCCTTTTTCTGCTTCTGGGTAATCGATCACTCAGTTACCCAATGCTTTAAATTCTTTGTGAGACATCTTCTGAGACAGAACATTTATTCTTCTCCATATACTTCAAAAAGGCCATGGTGAGTTTATGTACAAAAGTTCCCATTCCATACCTCTTGCTCTGATAAAACTCTGATTTGCTTCAGTGGGAGTTTTGCTTGAGTAAAGAACGCAGCATTCCGACCAGACATTAAAAATCACACGCCATTTTTATCAAAAATCCATAATGCCTCTTCATCAAATTATTTATACTAGTCTAATCATTAAAACAAAAGCCCCCCAAAACTCAGGTGTAAAAATTAATTTAAAACCCATACAGTTTCAAAGCACACAGACCAAAAATCGAAGAGACTGAGTTGCAGCAAACCTAACTTCAATTAAAAAAATTGTTAAAAAAATAAAATGAGGGCCAAAGGATCTAACGCTCAAAACAAAGTATAAGGCATCCTTGCCAAGTGTTCCAATGAATATGACCACTGGATTTGAAGACAAGCACTGTGAAATTTGAAATGAATAAGTTAATGACCACTTCCTAAAACAATTCAATTATGTTTAATTCACACGGTGTGATTAGTCTCATTGATCCAATGGGTACCTTAATAGGAGTCAGGGTGGCCTACTCAATAGCGCACTAGCCTAGGCTATAGAAGTCTTGGGTTCCATTTCCCACTTTGCCGCTGGCAAGCAGGGTGACCTGGAGCATGTTGCTTCACCTCTCTGTGCCTCAGTTTCCCCATCTGTAATATAATACTGACCTCCTTTGTAAAAAGTTAAACCAACTATGATACCAGGGCCCATCCCATGGACATTACGGGTCACCCTAACACCATTAATGTATCAAGACTACCCATATCTGGAGCTGAATTACTTGTGTTCTCCAAGGGTCTGAACTTCTGCCCTATCACAAAATCTGTTACCATACTAACATGGAGAGAACTAGAATAATTATTTTGGTGACTTTACCTCAAAGACACCGGGACCCACAACCACCATGTCCCCCAGTGACCACCATAAGGCAAAAAAAATCATCTAACTGAACATCCCCCCAGCACATGAAACCACACCCTTGGCCATTGTGTTTCTTGCTGAAGCAATCAAAGATTGAAATCCTTAACAAAACATCATATCCACCACGACAGCTCTACTGTTCCTAAATTCCAACCAGTAGATAGTGATCAAATCAGCAAACCAAGGGGGTGACGTAGTCAGTGACAGTCTGTACCCCTATGTTCCTCCTTTTTACAAAACTACGGTACATTTTGTACAAAGTATGCCTCGTGAGGTATCCTTTGAAAACGCAATCTCCTGAACATTATTGTCCTGGTAAAATGTGTGTGGCAACACTGTATGTATAAAATTATAAGATTCTACTGTATGACATTGCTGAGAAATGCTCCAAGTTTAGAAAAGCAGTTGCAAACAGTTCCTCCGATTGACACCACATCAGGATCAGGCCTTCTCAGTGAATAGACATTCTCATTGAACTATTACATCAAATCTTTACCCTCATATATAATGTCTGATGTTAAGCATCAACCACGGTCCAAAACATTCAAAAATCACAACTATGTTTCATTTTCACCAACATTCCAAATTTTAATTAAAAGAACCTGGTAGCTATTTTTGATAAAAACGCCCACGAAAATATTGTGACTTTTTAAAACCATCCATAGACCTGGTAGAAACCTTTAGAATTAAAACAACAATAACAACAGACTAAATTTTTGAAAATTTCAATTTTAATGGGCAAAACCATACCAAAGCAAACATTTCTGTGAAAACGTACAAAATGTGTCCTTTCACTTAAAGGTGGGCATACTGATCATTCTTTGGAGAACAGAGGGTGGAAAATATTAACTTTCAATTACTTTCTAAGTCCTGGTTTACACCTAAAATATAGGTCAACCTAGCTATGTTGCTCAACTGTGTTGTTCACACTCCTGGACAGCATAGTTAATATTCAAGCATTACCCACTTTGTGTCACAAAAACTATGGTTATTTTTCTTTTTTTGGCGACAAAAAAGAACTGAAAAAGGAAAACTATACTACAGAAACCAATAGGAACATGGCTTAAGTACCATAAAAATCCTGAAACTGGGGCTTACATGGGATACAAGTAGTAATGGTCTCAAGTTGCAGAGGGGGAGGTTTAGGTTGGATATTGGGGGAAAAAAATTCACTAGGAGGGTGGTGAAGCACTGGAATGGGTTACCGAGGGAGGTGGTGGAATCTCCTTCCTTGAAAGTATTTAAAGTCAGGTTTGACAAAACCCTAGCTGGGATGATTTAGTTGGGGATTGACCCTGCTTTGAGCAGGGGGTTGGACTAGATGACCTCCGGAGGTCCCTTCCCACCCTGATATTCTATGATTCTATGATACAGGCAGCAAATGGCCCAGTGCACTGGAGTGCTATTCACCCAATATCAGCTAAACGCCCGGGTGATAAATGCATTAGTAGTTTAGATTAGATTAAACTAGATTGACAAACCATTCGTACAGATAATGTATCATGTCAGGAGTTTATAGCCAGCACTGAAAAGTTCCTCTCTGTCAAACTCTAGGAGACTGCATCCCAGGCAAAGAAAATGGCTTTGTATTATTATTTTTAAATGCTTTTTAATGGAAATATCACGGCCATTGCTAAACCGCCAGACGGTGGAAAAATAAAATCTAGCCATCTGAGATGCCTTTTCTGCACTCCTGTGATTTAGCCATTTCTGTTTTAAGATTAAACTGAGGGCTATGGCTCCTACAGGGATAACATTATTGGTTTTACATATTTAAAAACAATTATCTCTAAGCCAAAATGGGGTTTAGTGGAGGTTTTAAGCAGGCACTATCGAGTTTGCCTTCCTATATTTTTAGAGGCAGGCATATACCCACTCTTTAGCATCTGTGACTAGGAAGGGGGGAAAAGAGATCCTAAATCTCCTTTCTGCTTGACCTGTGGATAAGGAGAGGAGCAGGTGAGAAAATGAGTTTTGCTTTTCTCTCTCTCTCTCCCCATCACCCCCCAGGCAGGGTATGGGCCACCAACCACAGAGCACTCCATCTCTGTTGTTGGCATTTCAGTAGCAAGTTGGTTCCCTACGGGGTGGAGTTGCTAGCCCCACGCCCATGTTAAGCCTACAGCACCTGGTATTCCTAGGAGGTCTCCCATCCAAGTACTAGCCAGGCCTGACCCTGCTTAGTTTCCGAGCTCAGACGGGATCGGGCGTCTTCAGGGTGGATTAGCCCTTGTGCTTGTCTAGTGGGATATAATAATCCCATCGCACCCCGATGTGCTGCAGGTAACACATACATAGTATCCCCTGTGCTAATCCTCCCGCTGCCTCGGTGGAATTCAGGCCCCGTGTTTCATTTGGAAAAGCAGTCACTGAGCCTGGGGGCAGTCAGCGCCCTCACATCCAGCTGAAGTCCTTGGGAGGTGAGGACACTGGACCCATCTCAGGAGCCGCGCAGCATCATGCAGGACCATGCCAACATGGATAGATTTTTTTTACCTAAAAGCATCTAAATACTTAGGGCTCCTGTCCTCAAAGGTATTTGCACATCTAACATCCAGTTCAAAGTCCCACTTTCAAAAGTGGCCTGAGGCCAGACTTTCAAAGTACTGAGGCACCTGGAGATGTGGACAGGTGTCTTGTGGGATTTTTTTAAAAAAATATGTGACCTTTAAGTTTCTACAGCACTTTTGAAAAATAGAACTCAGGCTCCTAAAAGCCTCAGGCATTTTTGAGAATTTTATTTCCAGTGCAGTAACTACTTCTGAACACTAGGTGTGAGCCCGCTTCACAGTCAAGGGAGAAAGCTCGGTAGACGTTTACGCCAACAGAGACTGAATGTTTTTGCAAGTGTCACAGGGTTTCTGCCCAGATCTGATCACTGTGAGTGAAAACGGGTTCTCAGCTACCCCTCCCCGTACACATCAGAGGAGGTTGTGAGTTTGCCAGGGTCTGCATTCCGTGTCCTGCACAGCACTGAGCAGATAGGTCTAGAGTTGCAAAAGAGATCAGCATTCAGCAGGCATTGTTGGTACTGACCCACTAACAAATATCACTCCAGTTTTGCAAACTTAGCTTAGGCCCCCTTCTCTGACTAGCTACCCCAGGGGTGGCCACCCCATGGCTCCGGAGCTGCATGTGGCTCTTCATAGGTTAATATGCGGCTCTTTGCAGAGGTTCTGACTCTGAGGCTGGAGCTATAGATCGCTAACTTTCCAATGCACTGGGGAGTGTTCACTGCTCAGCCACCTGCTCTGCCCCAGGCCCTTCCCCCACTGCACCCCTTCCCTCGAGCCTGCCATGCCCTGGCTCGCCCCTCTCCCCCACCTCCCCCAGAGCCTCCTGCACACCATGTAACAGCTGATCACAATGGGTAGGAGGCATGGGCGGGGAGAGGGAAGCACTGATTGGTGGGGCTGCTGGCAAGCAGGAGGCACTGCAGGTTGGAGTGGGGGGAGCGAATGGAGGGCTGCTGACATATTACTATGGCTCTTTGGCAACGTACATTGGTAAGTTCTGGCTCCTTCTCAGGCTCAGGTTGGCTGCCACTGAGCTAGCCTGTAAAGTGGGCACTACAGTACACAGTCCTATGGGGGTCATAAGGAATCAGATCTAGTACCAGTACCCCCACTACCAGGGAGTGGCTGCATTGCATGAAGAGCATTAATTTCGATTAGCTAACAGCTTAAAATAGCAGTGAATGTGCGTTGACTCAGGTTTTAACTCAGGTTAGCAGCTCAAGTTGAACTCCCGACTCCCCTGTGGGTTTTAACTTGAGGCGCTAACCCCAAGTTGAAAGCTGAGTTGCCATGTCTTCACTGCTATCTTAACTCAGATTGACTAACACGAGTTAGGAACTTTTATTTTTCCTTGCCTAAAATAAAGGCAAACCCCAAGGCTGGACCAAAAGGGCTCAGGGGCAGCCATGATACATTTTGTCCTTTTGATGTACAGCAAATATAAAATATGTATCTTGAAATGATGCCTACCGGATCCATTGTACCTGCTCAGTAGCGCAGTACTGTCTCCCATAGCAACAACACACAGATAAAGAATTGCACATCAAGTCAAGTTGTACATTGAGGAAACCACTGACTGTTACACTTACATTAAAGGTCTGATTTAAATCCACCAAAGCAAGGTGATTCCCCAGGTCAAACGTACACTCACCTCACCAGACAGTAAGCTAGCAAAACACCTGGCACATGTATTGTCCCCCCCTTGACAGAGAGGAATGAGTTTGGCAGCGTGGGAGACTTTCTTCCCCATTTCCTGGCTTTCACAGGTTTGACTCATCCCATGAATGTTACTCTGAACAGAGACTAGAGTTTTAACATTCCATTAGATGTCTACAGTCCTCGAATCTTAACACGCCCCATCCTGGCTGCAGGGAATTTCTTGTCTTGTAGGGTCAAATCCATTGAATAGCTTGAGTTCCAGCAAAAGGAAAAGTGAAGACACTCCTTTTTGGAAGAATGGGTGAACTTTTTAGGTTCCAGAACTGTTCAGTAATGATGTATGGGTGTGTGCATGTTCTCAAGTGCCAGTCAGAAGCCAGCAGCCCGATAAATAGAATTCACGAGTTTCTGCTCCAAAACACAGCTCCTGCCCCTTCTTCGCACACACGTACTTGAGCTAGGAGACTGTTTATTAGTGGTCAGCAACATCACATTGGAACATAGGACTGCAAGGGAGCTGCTCTGTCCTGGATGATCAAAAGGCCAATCCCCCACTACTGACAGGGTTGCTGATAAGTAGTAAGATTACAGCTTCTATTTTAGCCTACAGCCATTAGTGGACAACACAATCACAACTGAGCAGGTCTGAAGAGGCAATGGAGCACAAACTTTTCAATACTGGAGGCAATGCAGCAACTTATTAATGCAGGAGCAGATCCCCATAAACTCACTGAGCTGTTCATCACTTTTTTTGTCTTGCGTGTCTCTATCCAGCACTCCATGCCTCTGTTCTGATGTACTCAGCCCTGCCACTTAGAATTTCCAACCTTTGACCTCTTAAGTTTTGCAGCTATAACATTCTTTCTTGACTGGCTTTTGTTATGAGGGGAATAATTTAGCAAGCTAAAGGTAGCAAGTGTTCTCAAGGTTTTTGCTCTTTTGTTGACTAGGGAGCAGAGAACAAAACGTGAGTAGAGAGCATAAACTTTGCGCATCAAAAAACATTAATTTCAGACACCCTCCTCTCCCCAAACTGCCTGTTATTTTTTGGCTTTGGAAAAAGTTTAATTTCTATGCTCTGCTTTTGCTTTTCATTCTCATCCCATGCTCTGGTTCTGAATTGGCCACCCTCAGATGCCAAAGTGATACCAAAGGCTATTTCTTGCATTGTTTCTGATCCTACTAGAACCTGGAAGGGGAGTGTTCAGCATATATAGAAGGCGTTCAGACCCTTGTGGGTCGAGGCTTAAGGGGATGGGGATGTATACAGCTCTGATCAGGTGTGAGTGCAAAAAATCTCTACTTACCACTGTCTCCCATCAGTGCACTCATCTCATTCTGAGCAGCACAAAGTACATGTCAGACAACCAAGGAACTTTGCCAATCCATTTTCCACACAGACACTTCAATTTAGGTCAGCATAATCTCTGTCACACACACCCCGACAGAACAATTCCTTCTCTTGCAAATGGTGACAACAAACAGACAGAAAATTGAAATGGGTCTGAGCCACAAAGTTCAGATCAGATCTTATCTCAGTTTTTAGGGGGGTCGGATTCATGTGATGGAGACCATGTAGTAGCTGAATTTGTTGGACAACCCACCGCTGTGTTCCCCAGAAGTGGTAATTTCTAGATACTCCATATGACTGACGGGATTGTGTGGTATAGGGGTATACATTGTAGTTTGAGATCACTGAGTCCCATACAGATCACTGAGTCTCATAAGAACATAAGAATGGCCCTCCAAGGTCAGACCAAAGGTCCATCTAGCCCAGTATCCTGTCTTCCGACAGTAGCCAGTGCCAGGTGCCCCAGAGGGAATGAACAGAACAGGGAATCATCCAGTGATCCATTCCCAGCTTCTGGCAAACAGAAGCTCTGCATTATAGGTGTTGTGGTTCTTTTCCACGACAGTGTGTCCTGTATAGATTTCTACATCTATTTCCTAACTGGAAAAAAGGTTCAAAGTACTAGGAATATGTGATTCTGGGAAAATCAGTTGCAGTTTCTTGTTGAACTTTGTTTGTCCAGGCATTGGATGATATGTACAGAAAAGCAGAAGCCATGTGGCTCTGTGTTATTAGGCTATTGAATCAAGTTGTCTAGCCACACCAAACTATGCTGGAAGCATTTTAGTTTGAGCTGTTTCATACAGATCCCTGAGTAGCGCTCTCCCTCTGCTCTGCACAACAGCTGTTTTTGTGCTATGTGAAGTAATAAAGAATCCTGAGCTGTCAAACTATAGAAGCATAGAATCACAGGATTGGAAGACACCTCAGGAGGTCGTCTACTCCAGCCCCCTGTGGTTGGACTGAGCGTGAAGTGTGTTACACCAGCATCAAAATATAAATGCTTTCCATACTGTGGAATATGAAATATGCCAGTGTAAGTTAATTAGGATGCCATACTGTCTAGTGGATTCAGCCCTGGGCTAGGATTGCAAATCCCCGAGTTTGGATCTTGACTTCCCTTGGCCTGTTGTGTGGCATTGGGTAAGTCATTTGACCGATCAGGGTCTGAGTTTTCCCATCTGTAAAATGGGGATAATTATATTTATCTTCTATGGAAAACCCTTTGAGATGTACTGATAAAATGTGCTGCATAAGAGTTAAGTACAAGCATAAGCATTTTAAGCATTGTACTTAAAATACTTGTTCTTCTTTTCGATACAACTGGATGCTTCTTTAATGGCGACCAGTGCATCTGAAGGCATTTTTGGCTGTTTGTTTGGTCAAACACACAATAGATTATCGGGGGGAAATCCCAAATCTCTACATGTGGGACCATTTTTCCAAATATTAACTAATATGTACAATATGTTGCAGTAAATTTCCCTCAGAACAACATTTTAGAAGGATGCTCAATCTTATAAATCACTCACAAACCCCCTGCTCACGTGTGGCCAACTCCCGGAGCCGAATTTCATTTTTAAACACTTTTGAAACTAGGTTTGCTGCTGGAGAGCGAGCAGTCACCGTGGATCACTAATGCATTCCCCAAGCAGGAAGAAGCTTGATCTCAGTACAAGCCACATATACAATTTACTGAAGCAAAAGGCATCATTGGCCATCTGACTCTGGCCCTCTTGGGCCCAGTTTACAGGAGAGTGACTCCACTAACACTCGTGACTTTGGCTCTAAGATGAAGCTCATTCATGTCCAGGGGAAGCCTGCCATTGATTTCAATGGGCTTTCAACTGGGCCAGTCAGAACCAAGCCCAACAACTTTGGCATCGGTCTTTCCAATTGACATCCTGTGTGATGTTGGGCAAGTTGCTTACTCTGTGCCTTGATTCCCTACCTGAAAAAAGGGGAGGACAATGCCTTATTTATCTATTTAGACTGGGAGCTATTTGGGGAAAGGGGGTGGCTCTCACTGTACATACATACAGCACCTACAAGAGCGGGCTGCTGATCTCTACCTGAGGTAACCTCTCAATAACGCCATAACTCCATGGGCTCGTTACACAGAGAGTGCACTCCTGCAGTCTCTATGCAGGCACAAGTAACACATTCCTGCAGTCCTGTAGGACAAAAGTACCCTTGTGGCTTTGAGTCAAACAATGAGGCTGGAAGTGCTCCCAGAACAAACCGGAGATTGGCTAATACTCTGACAGCAGGGAGGGGAGAAAGATTCCAGGGCAAGAATCATAGAATCGTAGAATACCAGGGACATCAGGAGGTCTTCTAGTCCAATCCCCTGCTCAAAGCAGGACCGGCACCAACTAAGTCATCCCAGCCAGGGCTTTGCCAATCCTGACCTTAATAACCCCTAAGAAAGGAGTTTCCACCACATCCATTCCAGTGCTTCACCACCCTCCTAGTGAAAAAAGGTTTTTTTCCCCCTAATATCCAATGTAAACCTCCTCAGTACAACCTGAGACCATTACCCTTTGTTCTGTCATCTGGTACCACTGAGAATAATCTAGATCCATCCTCTTTGGAACCCCCTTTCAGGTAGTTGAAAGCAGCTATCAAATCCCCCCTCAGTCTTCTCTTCCGCAGACTAAATAATCCCAGAAGAAGAGAACAGGGTAAGACAGCAGAGGGGAACATAAACTAGTGTAAATGAACGTATCCCTTCAAATGGTATCATGCAGGAATATACCCCAAGATATCATCTCTTCTCTCGCTTTCCCGCCCAGTTCTCTTGTCATCTCTTCAGCAAATTCTCAAGCTCCTTCTGACACAAAAGCCTCTCACAGATTTTCAAATCCTGAAGCTTTGCTTGGAAAGCCTAACCCCTCACCTCTCCCTGCTTCAATTCTGAATGGACACTGTAGTGTCATCCTGGGGCATCACTTGCTTCGCAGCCCTGCAGAAAACAGTTCAGGCCACAGAGATGCAGCTGCAGCAGCAACAGCAGAGAGCAAAATCCCATGTTTTTTCTACCTTTACATGGAGTAAACTTGATTCTGTCCTCTCTTACAGCTGTGTACATCCAAAGTAATCCTAATGAAGTCAATGGAATTACTCCAAATTTTGACCAGTACCGCTGAATACAAAATTTGGCTCACCTCTTTGCACTGATGTGCACAACAAGTCTATCGTTAAATTATTTGCAGTCACCTAGAGTTGTTCATAAGCTACTTGCTACCCAGCCCAGCTCCCACCCAAGACGACAAAATGCCTTAAGAACATAAGAATGACTATACTGGGTCATACCAAGGATCCATCAAGCCCAGGACCCTGTCTTCTGACAGGGGCCAGTGCCGGATGCTTCAGAGGGAATGAACAGAATAGGGTAATTATCTAGGTCTGATATAGCACTTCTCATCAATAGACATCAAAGCGGAGTACGTTTCTAGCTCCCTCTGTGTAAGCCTGGCCTTCAGTCAGTCTGGCATAGGGTGAGTATGTCTGACCGATTCCTACTTATATAGAACCCTGCCACTGCTCTTTCCTTGTTTGAAATAAAACTGCACAGATCATCAAAGAAACTGACAAGGGGCTCATCAGCGTAACTGACAACTAACAAGCTCAAAACACAGTATGCAGAGGATAGAGTCAATGCCCCCCAGAGTGTTTTATTGCTGCTTACACATGCCACGGCGGGTTCAAGATGGAATTTCTCTCAGATAACTAAGAGGTGACGTTCTGAAAAAAGATTGTCCATATTTAGAACCAAACTCAGCCTGCTATTTCTAAGGCTTGGTCAAACTCAGAACTGTTTCTCCCCAGCTGGTTTTCACACACCTTTACCCTTCAGGATTCCAATTAGCAGGAAAGGATGTTCTCCTGGTCCTTAATGGCTAGGACTAGAAGAGAAAAGCTCAATAATCTCTTGTGAGTGTCACACCCATTAAGAGCAATTGCCAGGATAGAGCTTCATAGAGTTGAAGCGAGGTTTTATGTGCGTACAGTGCTGGATTGGAACTCCAGAGACATCAGTACAATTCCTAGCTCTACCATAGGTTGCCTGTGTGAACTTGGGATTTAAACAATGACATTTAGGAGTCTAAATATTTTTGACGATCCGGGTCTTTATGCCTCTGTGCCTCATCTGTAAAATGGGGACAATAATGCTTCATTTCACCCATTTATTTAGACTGTAAACTCTTCAGGGCAGCATCTGTCTCTCATTATGTATTTGTTCAGCATTCAGCACAATGGGGCTCCAATCTCAGTTGAGTCCCTAGGTGTTATCATAATGTAAAATAAGGAAAGCAAAATAGAGTAGTTGTGTGAGCTCTCTAGCCCTAATTCACACATTGAAGAGGTTTGATTCAACTTCAAATAATAATCTCAGTTTATCAGAAGTGAACCTGAACCGTGAGCCTTAGAATAATTAGCAGAGGAGCAATTTCCAATCCAAAATATCAGGCATGAAGTGCCTGCGACTGCACACAATGGGAGCTTTACCATATGGAATAAGATATGGTGCAAGGTATTCTGTCTAATGCATCAGAAGTCTGATCCACAGGCCATGGAAGTCAATGGAAAGTCTCCATGGGCTTTGAATCAAGCCCCAAATGAAGATATTCAGCAGCAGCCAAAATAAATTGGGAAAAGGTTCTTTGCTTTATGAAGTCATTTTAAGGGAGGCAGTGGAACAGCTGTTGCATACATAAAACACATACGTCCCTTTGGAAATGCATTTGGGAAGAGTCTTTTTGCACAGCACGAGACCTGGGGATTGCCCTGACAGCTTCTCTGGCTACACAGTCCGCTAGCCTGAGTGCTAACCTCTCAATGACTCTTCGATTCCCTCTGGTCCCTTAAAAGAGGCAACAGCTTCATTAATTCCTCATATAAACAGCCAGAACATAAGCACAACATGCTCAGTTAAAGTGGTCAAATTAAGCAAGTAGAGAACCTTTTCCATTCTCCCTCCAGATCTGCCATTTCTAATATGGGTTTGAATAGCCTCATTTTGGGGGGAGGTGGAGGCAACCCTGGTGATGTCTGGGAAGAACTAGATTTGTTCTATATAGATCATTACAGCTGCACTTCAAGGCCCTTTTTCCTGGCAGCATTTTAAAGTGACAACATCAGAATGAAAAACAATACATGGAATGATTCCGCCATATAAGTAAAATCAATGTAATACCCATGGGAACCAATTAGGATTGAGTCCCTATTGTGATAACCACATTGGAAAACACCTCCCCCTCCCAATGAACTTATAGTCTAAGACATAGATAGACAAACACAACAGAGAGATCACCTTAGGATTTTGTACTGACACCCATCACCGTAGTATTTGGGCACCTTGCATATAAAGTAATTTAACTCTAGCAAGATCCCGAAGAAGAGCTCATGGAATTACTATAATTTTCCCCCTTTTCGATTACAGAATGATCCATTTGAGATAGGGTTATTTTTGCTCAGTTGATTTATAGATAGATACCGTAAATTGATACATATGGCAAATTAGACAATGCGCCAGATAGGTAAGATGCATTCCCTGTCACAGAGTGCTCACAATACTGAACACATTTACTTTCACAACACTTTATGAAAAAATACCAACCCTGTCCATAACAAAATTCAAAAAACTACCCAATATTTTCCATTTCAAAGCAGCAGCTCCAGTCATTGTTGTATGGACTGAGAAATAAAAAAGAAAATATTCTTTATATGTCTAACAGAAAAATTATGACTTTGAATGCTCCTACTCCCTTTATAAAGCACAACTAATTTCAGTTTGCAGGATAAAGTCTTTGATTATACATAGAGTATAGAGGCCACAACAGAACCTGGGACACAAATTGTGATAGACATGATACATGCATGTAGTAAGATGACAGAACAAGGAACAATGGTTCAAGGTGCAGTGGGGGAGGTCTAGGATGGATATTAGGAAAAAAAATATTTCACTAGGAGGGTGGTGAAGCACTGGAATGGGTTACCTAGGAAGGTGGTGGAATTTCCATCCTTAAAGGCCCAACTTGACAAAGCCCTGGCTGGGATGATTTAGTTGGGGTTGATCCTGCTTTGAGCAGGGGGTTGGACTAGATGACTTCCTGAGGTCCCTTCCTACTAAGTTATTCTAAGAGACAATTCCCATCCTGAAAAGTTTATAATCTATTTAGGCAAAGCCAACAATGGGAAGGAGAAAAAAAATTGATACCTATTTTACGTATGTGGAACTGGAGAACAGAGCTATATGGGATATGTCCAAAAAACACAAAAAGGGAAACACATGGTGGATCCAGAAATTGAGCTCAGACTTGCCAAGTCTCAATCAAGTGGCTTAGCCAGAAGATCATCCTTTCTGTCCTGCACTAATGCCTTCTTGTGCCCTTGGAGCTTAGCTACATAAACAGAACTATGAGTGTGAAGGATACATCTGTCTCTAGCCTGCTCACAGGGGATGATCTCTGTGGCACTCATGTTGTCCAAAGGATCTGTTTGTTGCCTTTATAACCTTCTCTTGAAATGCAAACCCAGAACAAGTTTTTAATCTATAATAAAATAGATCCGAGTGAAACTGCATATAGTGTATGCTCATTTCCCTCCTTGTAAGTACGGCTTTAAGTGAAGGAAGACTTCCATACCCATTGACAGGGATGTCTGATAGACTGCCGTGGAAAATTCCTGTTGGTGGGTGAGAAACATCAACACATTTATCTTGATATTGTTATCTGTTGCAAATTAAATGGAAAAAAATAGGGTTTGCACACTAAAATGGTTACACTGTGGAGCAATGTGCCTATAAAACAGCATGCGAACATGCAGAACATGATAAATGGAGTGCAATGAACTTCCGTAATTTCCGATTCTCTTACCAGCAGAGGCTGAGGCTATCACCTGTTGAGTTTCATTTGGTGATGCTAAAAAGGCATTTCAGAGAAAGTATCCAACAAGCTTCCTTTGTGCTAGAGGTGAACAGCTACTGCCCTGCACTCAATTAACATGCTTCTTCTGGAATAAAACTCAAAACCCAGAGTGCTAAAGGTAGCCCACCCAACAGAGAGTACAGATACTCGTGAACAGGTCTGACCTGTTCTGTTCAACCTAGGGCAGCAATAGAGATTACGTGTTAAGAGATGGACTCAGGAAATCCTTTGCAAGACATTGCTATTCTTATACTACCTCCATCCCCATAATAGCTGAGCACCTCCAACTAGTGCATTAACACTTTTAATATCTGTAACAACATGACTATAATTAGGTACAACTTTATGGAACCTGCTATTCTGAACAATGCCACTTCATTCTTATGTGCTAATACACTGGTTATCAACGAAGGGTTATCAACCCTGGAAGTACACAGAGGTCTTCTAGGGGGTATATCAACTCATCTAGGTATTTGCCTAATTTTACAACAGGCTACATGAAAAGCACTGGTGAAGTCAGCGCAAATTAAAATTATATAAAGACAATTACTTGTTTATATTACTCTATGTACTCTACACTGAAATGTAAGTACAATATTTCTATTCCAATTGATTTATTTTATAATTACGTGGTAAACATGAGAAAGTCAGCAATTTTTCCGTAATAGTGTGCTGTGCCAATTCTATATTTTTATGTCTGATTTTGTAAGCAAGTCGTTTTTAAGTAAGGTGATGCTTGGGGGTACACAAGACAAATCTGACCACTGAAAGGGCTACAGTAGTCTGGGAAGGTTGAGAATCACTGGGCTAGTAAATGGCATTCTGTATAGTCATTAACTATCTAGGCTAGACACATACAGACCTCTCTCTTTTAGTGGATTTCCTGTGGCGGATTCTCCATCAAGATTAGATTCCCCGCCCCCTCCCGCCCCCAATATATATATATGTTCTAATTCAAACAGGAATTAATATGGGGAAGTCCTGTCGCCTGTGTTACACAGGGAGGTCAAAGTAGATGAACAAAATGGTCCTTTCCGGCCTTGGAATCTATGACACTGTAGATACACACAAGCCTTTCTTCACAAGCTTAGGACCTTCTTCTGAAAGATGCTGCATGCCTTCAGTTTATACTGATTTCAGAGGCAAATGAATGTGCCCAGCACAGTTGCCAACTTTCACGTGGTAAATAAGCACCCTGACTTTCACAATAAGCCAAAATGCAAGCCAATCCCATTTCAAAACAAGCCAATGCCTAAGAACCTCAACACTCTATGTGACTAGATCCCCCGGCATGCAGTCTGGGACTGTGGTGGGCCTACTGTGGACGCCTGACTCTCTCCCCCACCTTGCCCTTACTTACCCCCCCTACTTGTCCCCCTTTGCCCCTTCTTGCCGGCATCCAATCAAAAAAAGAAGAAGCACAAGCCACAACAAGCAACTAGCCAAACAAGCTACAAGCCCAAAACTAGCCAACAAGCAACTCACAAGCCAATTAAGCCTGAAACAAGCCAATTTCTGCATTTTTCTGCAGGGTTGGCATGTCTGGTGCACAGCACTCAGCAAGTTCTCAGCACTTTTCAGGACTGGATCTTTAATACCCATAAAAGTAAAAGTTGTATGCTTTAGAGTTTTGATTTACCGAAGCTTCTAGCACCCAGATATATTGAACTCCATGCAGAATGCGTAGAGTTTACACACTGTATCAGTGGAACACATCCTTCTGGTGGAGGTGAGATACAAAGAAATTCTTTCCTACATTGTATAGGGTATGATTTAATGACTATAGCACCGTAATAATAATGCATGCCTCTTATAGCACTTTTCATCAGTAGATCTCAAGGTGCACAATCTTGAATGTATTATCCCCACAAAACCTCTATGTAGGGAAGTTTTGTTATCCCAGTTCTGCAGATGTAAAACTGTGACTTGCCCAAGTCACACAGCTTATTTGTGCTGGAGCTGGGAATTCATTTTGGGTCTCCTAGCTCCTAGGCTAGTTCCTGAAGCACTGGACCATCCTTGATCTAGAACACCTGGGTTCTATGTTCCTAAAATCAACACTGACTTACAGTCTGATCTTTGGCCACTAGCATAATCTTTCTGTACCTTTGGGACTGCCACTATCTTATCCAACACCGCTAATTGAACCCTGGGCCTTCAGAGCTAAAAGTATAAGTCTCTCTAATTTGAGTCTAAAAAAGCTTGGATTGGGTCCAGAGGAGGACACAATTCATTAACAAACAGGTTTCCTCTTGGTTTACCTCTCTGAAAAAATGATTTTAATATTTACCTACCCTACAGGAGTTTTGTAAGGCTTAATCAGTGACGGTCTGCAAAGAGCTGTGAGATACGTAGGTGAGCAGTGTTCGAGAAGCATGAATCCACGTTTTTACTCTACTTTGAGAAAATAATCAAACATACATGTACAGTGGTGGTGTGTAAGAGAGTTAGCAATCTGGTGGCTGATGGTACACAGTGAGATGAGAAAACAATGAAAATACATTTGGTACTTACAATGCAGTATTTCACCTGTGCACTTTAATTTCCAAGGATTATGAACAGTTTTGAGTGTATATTTGCCTTTTCTTAACTCTACCTTTTAAGGTGTGTGTTTTTCTTTAAAAAACAAGTAACATTTCTTGTCATTCATATTCTATACAATAGTACCGTGTTTCCCCGAAAATAAGACAGTGTCTTATATTAATTTTTGCTTCCAAAATTACATTACATTATATTACAGCGAGAGGCAAAACTGGAAGTACGTCTTATTTTCAGGGGATGTCTTACTTTCGGGGAAACAGGGTAGTAGCAATAGTCATTTTAATCTAATGATGTTTTAAAATAATTATTATCAGTCTACTATTTAACAGCCTTCGTACTGACAGTTTATAACCTCAAACATTCCCTCCAAGCAACTATGTCTGGGAAAAAAATACTAATCCCTACCATTGATCACTGGGTCAGCACTCTGCTGGAAATAGTAAAATATGAATGAATAGCCTTTGAATGGAATGACCAACTACACAGCTTTGATCAAATCTGGCATTTATTCTTACAGCCCTGCTCAGACTAAAAAGAACAAATAGAGGGCAACCTGCTTATAATCAACCTTGTATCCACAATGGTTTCATCTCTACAGCCTGAAAACTAAATATGTATTGACCAAATGACAACAAAGGATATGAGACTCATTTGTGAGCCTTTGAAGGGAGTAAACATGAAAAATGGAGAGGATTTATTTAAGGCTGTCTAAAGGGACCCATCTGCGATTAATGGGGAGAAATTAAGCAAAGGATTTCATTGGCTGGGGCATCAGGAGACATTGCCTGGTAAAGGGGAGATCGATCAGATAGAAATATTCTCCCAGGGGAAGTAGTGGAAGCCCTATTGCTTTAACAATGCAAAACTAGCCCTGACAGAGCACTATGGAATGGAGCTAGTTTGGGGGGAAACTGTCTGAAGAGAACTGAAGAACTAAAAACTAAGAATTTAAAAAAGTGATTCAGACATGTTGATGAAGTGCCTCACAGGAATTGTAGTTTGGATGCCTTGGACCCCCATTATTTCCTATTGGTCACACTCTCTTGCTGGACTACATCTCCCATGATGCACAATGGTCTTCTCTCTTGCTGAGGTTCTGTATTGCAACATGGGAGTTCTATGACTGTGGTTCAGTATGGGAAATTTAGGATGACTGGGGAGTCCAAATCAGAGAAAAATGTGGCCATGAGACATTCAACTACAACTCCCATGAGGCCCCAGGGCCTGTATTCTAAATGAAATAATTGGTTTTCAGCTCTTTATGGTTATTGCTCTAAAAAAACCCTTTTTTTTCATGCTTGGGTTTTCGATAAAATGTTGAAATTCTCCACAGAAAACAAAAACATTTGCAACAGAAAAACCTTGCTTCATCAGAAATGAAGGTTTTTTTGGCAAACCAGTTTTGACAGAAAAAATTCAACCAACCTTACTGTTGAAAAGGCTGTAAGAAGCCATGCTGAAATGACAGGAAGGATGGACAACAGGATTTAATAGAGTTTGTTTCCAGCTCTGCTTTCTGTGATTTAAAGAAAGTATATTGCATCCAACAACTTGTTCACTTTTACTTGCTGGGATGAAGACTCCTATATATGCACAACTAACTTCTTGCTACTTTACTGTTTCCTGTTACCTAAAATCATTTGTTTAAGCAACTATTTTAAGTGCTGTTTTTCTATCTAAATACTTATTCCATGCCCCTAAAAAATAACTTCTTTCCTCTATCGGTCTCCCTCTTTCTCCACACAATTAGGGTTTATTTTATCCACAGGTTTACAAGCTGCAACATAGACAATGTAGAGGGAAGAATGCCTTGCTAAGGATATTAGTTATAGGATAAAAATCCCGTAATCAACAGTACATTTATTGCATGTGAATTTACACTTATTAAATTCAGCGATCATCCATAGCTTGATAAACTGAGGGAAGGGGGTGTAACCGGGTGGTATAAAGACAATAGAAGAGTTACAAAGAATTAATATGCACTGGTGCCTGATGTTCACTGGAATGCCAGGAAAGAGATGGGCCTTTCCATATGCAACCAATGGATGATCCTCAGTCAGTGTTCCGGAAAATGGGAAAGTATTTATCCTCTCCCTATCAATATTCCCGTGCTGGATAACGGGATTCTCCCTCAACCAGATATGGGGATCAATTTAATAAATGTAATCCTGAGCATGAATCTTCATTGCTAAGCATCTAATCCCATGGGCAGTTCTTTTTGGTGTCTGAATTAATGTTCATTTTACTTCTCATACTGGATTCTACCAAGGACAATACACTCATAGTGAGAAAATGCAGAAAACAGTAGGGAAAGACCACCTCTGGGGGCTATTTTAAACAACTAGCTAGCTCTAATTCTCTCTCTCTCTCTCTCTCTCTCTCTTTCTCTTTCTCTCTCTCCCTCATTCTGTGTGTGATTCATCTGACTGGCCACATTCAATTTATCTGAAGGCTTGGGTATTGGGTTTGGAAAAGTCATTTGAACTGCTCAATGTGTTGGAGGCAGGTACTGCCCACCTGGAGTTTTCTGAACCATTTCGGTTTTCCCTCTCCACTTTCAAAATGATTTGCATTCTCCTCTTTGCCAAGGCGAGAAGCCAGACAGATTGATAGGAAAGCAGGCTTCCCAGCTGATTGCTAAAGATGTTTCTTTGATTTGTGCAGAACAGCACGGAGCTGCCACAGGATAAGTAATGCAACAATAGAGGGGAAGGAAAGGGCATTCTCAAGGTGTTTTGAAACCTGGTCCAGGAGCCCTCCCGCAGTTGTTCTTAGCTAGATATCCATGATACATTTTAATTTCCTCAAAACATTCTCACACTGGAAGCAAAATGGGGGGACAGGGAAAAGAAGAGTATGAAAGATAACTAAAAACAATTATGAATATACTGATTCCATATTCTACAACTCAAAACATTTGATATTCAGCAAGTGTAGAGTCATGCTGATGGAAGCCAGTTGAGAATCTAAGTCAATATAATACACTGGTGTTATTATATCAGGATCCAGTTACTTCATAGGAAGGACTTTGGGAATCCACCCACAGATTTGGGGTCATTATTATGCTGTAGTTTGAATGAAGTTCTATGCTGTGTAGTACGCAAAAGATTTATCAAGAGCAGTCGTTCCCAAACTTTAATAACCTGTGAACCCCTTTCACTAAAATGTCAAGTCTCGAGAACCTCCTACTAAAAAAGGAATATTTCCTGGGATATTCTCCTTTACCTGAGTATAAATTGTAAAAGCAGTGATCTTGGAAATATATTTTTATGAACATGCATATTACGCACTATTTATTATTGTTAATTATTATTTATCATTGCAGTATTTTTTATTACATTATGAAAACGGTAACACTCTTCTAAGACCTCACTTTCATAGCTTGTTTCACTTTGAATAATCATGTTATAAGACAAAGCTTCTATGTTTCATCAAGGAGTACCAGATGTGAAACAGTATGAAGGTATTTAAGAAGCCGATCCAAAGACTTCTTCCTACACAAGCATTCTGGTCTTGAGCAGTCTAGGCAAACAATGCACATTACAACAAAGCTTAAACTTGTTCTTCATAATATTTTTAAAACAACACTAGCTGCCTATTTAATTTTAAATAGAGCAAAAAATATCCACTTCCCTTTTCATTTCTTATAAGGAGTCTTGGGTTATGTCTACACTACCCGCCGGATCAGCAGGCAGTGACTGATCTAGCGGGGGTTGATTTATCACTTCAAGTCTAGATGCAATAAATTGACCCCCAAGCACTCTCCCGTCGACTCCTGTACTCCACCGTCATGAGAGGCGCAGGGAGAGTCAACAGGGGAATGACAGCAGTCAATTTACCACTGCGAAGATGCCGCAGTAAGTGGATCTAAGTACATCGACTTAAGGGACGTTATTCAGGTAGTTGAAGTTGTATAACTTAGAGATCGATTCCTTTCCCCACCCCTCAGCTGCTACTATAGACCAAGGCTTGAAGTATAAATCTCCTCAGTCTGATAGATATTCTTGCTTTGATCTACTTAGTTCTTAGAAGTCCAGGGGCTCCTGGTTGCTGGATCCATGCTGCTCAAGGTTCCCTAGGGAAAGCTCTGTCCACCATTAGGGATTTTTTTCCTGAGAACGCCCTGTAACATTTTGCGAACCCCAGTTTGGGAACCACTGATCTTGAGGATCATGGTGGTCAAGCATTTAAAATCTATGTGACTATGCATCCATTCCTCATCAGAATGAGCAGTAGTCTTTGGGCCTGTTCTTCAGTGTTGAATGACTAGCTTATTTCTTACCTGAAAGTAATAAAACAAATGGTAAATAAGGTTCTATTTGTCATGAGACCAGGGCATGGGTGGCCAAGCCTCGTGGTCGAAGCCAAAGCCACGGTCGGAGTTGGAGCCAAAAGCCAGAAGTCAGTGCTGAAAAGTCGTGCTGGAGTGAAGAACTGAGTGCCAAATCTATGGGACAGAGCTGGAGTCAAGAGCCAAGAACCAGAGCCGAGGGTTGGAGTTAGAAGCCACATACGAGAGGCCAGAGTCAGAGCCTGGACTGGGTGGGGTGTTGTTGGATACCAGGGTGGCATGAGACAAGGTCTAGGGCAGATGCTAAGCTAGATAAAAACAGGGCTGGGTTCAGGGCAGGGTCAGCATAGGAACTGTCAAAGCTGTCGGCATTTGCATTGAGCAACTGCTGAGCCTCCGTAGCTGCTGGGCTTAAGAACATGCCAGCCGATCTCCTTAGCCAATTGGGTGGTTCTACTGTGGCCTAGCTTCGCTCATTGGCTACCTGGCAACCAGGGGTGCACAACTGCAGGCCATCATTCCTGGCACCATTGCTCTGGCAGGCTAGCACATGGAAGGGTGGAATGCCACCCATGTCACCCCATTGTTTTCCTCACAATCCACAGATGCTTCTGAATCTGGGTGCTTTGGTTCAGGTCCTTGAAGTGGATACCGTTAGGAAGAGGGAAGATGCTGCACAAAGCCCAGTGAAGTCAACGGGACTCTTTTTACTTCTGTGACATTAAAGAGCTCATGACATTTTAAGTGCATGAGTGCAATATCCTTTCCCAATTCCATTTTTAGTACCATCTACCTTCCTAAAGCACCCTCCAGCTTCAGTTGGATACGGGTTGTTTATTTTTGCTTCCTGCCCTAACCTCTTTTCAAGTATTGACTTCCGTGGGACCACTCAGTGCAAGTAATGGCCCCGGAATTTTCCCCCTCCATGAGTTTGGGTTTCAGAAGATGCTTGGAGAACTATAGAGAAGTAACAGAGTTCTATGAAACTTTTCGTTTGCAAAATTTTAAGCAACGTCAAAATATTTTTCTTGGCTGAGCTAACCAAAATCTTAGCCAATGGAGAACGTCCCAATGAAGTTTTGATGGCCAGTTTTGTCACTGACAACAATTACTACCCAACAGTCTTTGTTTAAGCTATATTTTACTTATGAGCAATTGAATCTCTTTATTTCTGCCAAGTTATATTTTACTGCAGTCAGCCGAAACCAAACAAAATCTCTCTTCCTGCATTTGAGATAGCTGGGATCTACAGGGGTGCTTATGGTGCGCCTAGCCAAATTGGAATTGAGGTTCACAAACCATTTGTCTTCCGCTTTTGAGAGACAGGAAGAGCTACTGTGTTGCTTCCAGAACGGAAACAGAAAATAAGAGCATTGTATGACTAAGAAGGTGGTCTAGCATGAAAGACGACAGCCATATCAGAAGAAGACAAAGACCAATAGTCAGGGCTGCTCTCCAGTACTTTTGCCCCCACAGAAACAAAACATCTGCAGTTTAGTAATGTTGGCATTTCTTTAAAGTTTATTTTGCTATTTTTAATTATTTGTTTTTCAATAGTACCCAGAGGCCCCATTGAGGTCAGGGCCTCAATGTGCTTGGTGCTGCACATGCACACGCAGAAAAAGAATTACACACCCTAATGTCCCACCTAAACCACTCTTGCTGCAATTTAAGCCCAGTGCTTCTTTCCCGTTACTCAGAAGTTCAGGAGAACATTTTTTCTCCCTCGTCCTTGTAACAAACTTTTATGTATCTGAAAACTATTATGTCATGCCCCAGTCTTCTCTTTTCCAGACTAAACAAGACATGACATGGCAAATGGAGAGTGATCCTTGCAGTATTTCCATATTGCTTATGGCTGTATATAACTATATCTGGAAGATGTAGCAATGGAAGCAAACATGGAATGATAATATTAATATTACCCAAATATTTCTGCAGTGTCAAAAAGGTTTGGTTTAGGTTTGCTTGAATATATAGGGCAGCGGCGGCCCATCACTGAAGACCTGATTGCACGCTGCAAGACATTTTGCTGATATTGATTGTCCGCGGGCATGGCTCCCGAGAGCTCCCAGTGGCCACGGGTCACCATTCCTGGCCAATGGGAACTGCAGGAGGTGGCAGGCCACAGGGACGTGCTGGCCTCCACTTCCCTCAGCTCCCATTGGCTGGGAACGGCGGTGCGGCCACTGGGAGCTGCAAGGGACCATGCTGAGGACAGTCAATGTCAGCAAAGTTTCTTGCAGCCTGCAATCAAATTATCCTGATGGGCCGCAGGTTGCCCACCACTGACATGGGAAAAGGGGTACTGTTTTCCATACCAGTTCTCACACCCATTAGTGTAGTCAAGCTTCAGGATGATGCATCAGTTCCTCTAAAAAGGAAACAAAATTAAAATAACTATGTTTCTGTGATGAGCCCTGCTGTCGTCATTTAGCATTCCTACAGGCATTGTATA
The DNA here is from genome assembly GCA_032164245.1 of Sternotherus odoratus. Classification (NCBI taxonomy): domain Eukaryota; kingdom Metazoa; phylum Chordata; order Testudines; family Kinosternidae; genus Sternotherus; species Sternotherus odoratus. Next base: position 100,258,231 of record JAVMKO010000007.1, read on the forward strand.
AGAAACTGAAGATTCTGCTCTCTGCAAGCACATATTATTGAAGTTGATCTGCAGTCAACAATCTTGCTTTAAATCTTTGCTTATTCTTTATCCTAACTATTAGCTGGCTTGCTTGACTTTGTATTTAGCTTTATCATTTTAAAAAAACAAATACAATACAATGCAGTAGTATATTGTAAGCATGTTACAGTGCCAGCTAGGTATATTCTAATGGCTATCTATCCACCATGACCCAAGAATGCTTTTAATGCTAGAAGCACAAGCAAGTTTCCCTCTCACTTAAGGTGGGCAGGGAAACAAGATGACTCACAGTCAGGGGTATCTTGAGGACCGTCTCACACACACACATTGACCACAGAGAGGATTGAGCAGAGATGCTAAATTCAGGATATACATTATATATTAGATATATTATGTGTATTAGAAACACACCGACATGCAAATATTGGCCAAACGAATGTCAAACACATCAACTAATCCCAAATATTTTCCCAACTGTAATATAAGCTACATCATTTAATCACCAGTCCATCACCTCCCTCAAAAAGGCTGGGAAAACATCCCTAAATATCAAGGAGGTAGGGCTAAATGAATCTCTAAAGCCAGGATGACTTCAGACCAGCTGACCCTCCTTTAATGGGTCAGTAGACCGGGTCTTCTGAAATATGCTCATCCACCGATTACAACAGACTGTGTTGTCTCTCTGGGCCACTTCCTATAGAGCTTCTTAGCACTGTCTGCCACCCAGCCAGTTCTGCTGCAAGGTGGTTTTTTTTCCCACGCCCCTGGGAGGAGCAGGGGGTTGGATAACCTCCTGAGGAAATCTTCCAACTCTAATAAACTATGATTCTATGACAGTCCATGATCCATCGGGAATCTTCCTGCTCCCTCCAGTCCTTTCTGCTCGCATGGAGAATCCTGGAGTTTCCCTTCCCCAACCTTTCTTTCCCAACTGCCTTGGGGTCCATTCCCCACCCAGGTTTGACACTTACTGAAGGGGTGTGTGTGTGTGTGGGGGGGGGTTGTTTGAGCCTGCAGGCTCTCATTAAGCCCTTCAGTGTGGGCTAGTACACCTCTTCCAAAAAGCCACCATTAATACACTGTTGCTCTGGTAGGACCCAATGGCTTTTGCATTAGAAGACAGGAATGGGAAAGGTTGCAGATAGCCTACCTACAAAGGCTTAAACAGTGGTAGTTTCAAGTGAGCAATGAAGGTTCTGGTGTGGGCCTCTGGGGCCAACCAGTACGGAGTCAGGCCTAGTAAACGGGGTGCCTACTCCAATATAGTTTCCATATAATAGGACTCTTGCTGGTTTCCAAACCAGGCTCAGTTAGTGTCTCTCATTGGGGCCCCTCTTCACTGGCTGCCTGCCCAACTGCTCCTGTTCCCCCACAAGTCTCCCCCAGCTGTGATGTCCAGAAGTTGCCGGCTGCTCCACATGAGGCTCTGCAGATGGTTGCTCAGGTATCTTCTCTGCCTCCAGCTTCCCTGTAGCTTCTGGCTAGCCATGGGCCATTTATTCCCAAGCTGAGCCTGGCCACTTCCTGGTTTAGGGCCATGAAGAAGGGGATGTGCAATTGAGATGGAGTGAAAGGGAGTTGTAGTCCCCTGTTTAGCTGGTCTATCATGCCAGGTCAGATGAATGGTCCATCTTGTCTAGTGAGCTATCCTCAGTAGTGGTCAGCACTAGGTGCCTCCGAAGAAAGTGCAACGTTCCCTGAAGTTGGCAGTCATGAAATAACCCTCCAACCGGGAACTTTTCTTCCCAATCCCCATTATTAGAGATTGGCTTTGGCCTTGAAGCACAACACTTTCTAACCTTTTAATTCTTAAAAATCCTTGTTTTTGTTGCTCTGAATGTTCTTATTATCCATATATCAAAGATGTCTGAATAAAATGAGCAACCAGCCACCAAACACCTGTCTTCACCCAACTGGGCTCCTCCATGCAGTCCAGACCTATTGCTAAGAGGGGCATTGAGTTTAACACGCACCCTTCTGGTTGGCATCTCCCATTGGCTAGCTTAGACAGCTCCTTGTGTATTGTGCTGGCTTTGTGGATCTCAATCTAGGATAACTATCTGTCCCCATTCTTTGCATAGGAAGCCTAGAGACCTAGCTCTGGCTTTGTGGATGTCAATGTTGTTCCTGTGGTTTTCCTAGGCCACTAAAAATTAGTCAGGGTGATACTTAACATTCCAATACCTAAGCCCCTTCTTGAATCCACCTTCCTCCTTAATTTCTTTCTCCTATTTATCAAGCAATCAGTTTCCAAGTTACCTTTAGCTATTTTTCCCTTAAGAAAAAGCAGCAACATTCACAAATTTCAGAACCATGACGAAAACAATGAAACAACAAGGTTCAATGCTGGGAAATCTCCATTTGGCACTTTGAGAGCTCTAATATCATTCCATGTGCAACAGACCAAATACAGCTCTCAGTTATGCTGATATAAATGTGAAGTGATTCCATTACATTTACCAAAGTCAATAGAGTTACTACTGTTTTACACTGAATAGAACTGAGAGTAGAAACTGGTCCTAACTGATCATCTAAACCCATTTTGATTGAGATTTCTCTCCAACAGCTTTCCTACTGTAATATCATGTCAAGAAAACTGAACAATTAAATTCAAAAACTATAGTACTCAGTTTTGAAATTATATATCAATTATGTTACAAAACATCCTGGAGTATTAGACACAAAAGTTTTGCCTTACAGGTTTTGTTCTTTATGCAGATTTAAATAATTAATTTCTTGAATAAACCTTCTATTGTCTATTTATACAAGCATTTCTTTTTTTTTTTTGCCAGCAGTCATGCCAAGAGCCAAGAAAAAACAATCTTTTCAGAGTGTTGACAAAGATAATGTGAAAATAAGTTAACTACCCAAGAGTGTGTGTGAGCATTCTATACTAAAGGTGCAGGTAATATTATTCAGCCTAAAACTATCCTTCTGCAAGAACAGCAGTGGGGAAAAAAATATGGTTTCTTTCCTAGACGTAAATAATTTGTTCATTGAATGCATTGAATAAATCTCAGGTTCTCTCATGTATTCAAGGATTTTCTGTGATGGTTTTGCTGTCAGTAAACTTAAAGAGAGAGAGAGAGAGAGAGAGAGAGAGAGAGAGAGAGAGAGAGAGAGAGAGAGCATAATAAAAATATACCTGGCCTTCTTTTAAACAGATACACACCAAATAAGAAACACCCTGGAGTTTGCAGAAAGCTCATAGCACAGTGAGGAAATCAGAAAGCTACTTTTCACTTGGTAGTAACCTCAGTAAGAATATGACTGGAAAAATACAGAGGTATTATTATTATTATTATTATTATTATTATTATTATTATTATTATTATTATATATTTAAAACAATTTTCAGTCTTTTTATCTCAAGTTCTTTGATCAAGTACTAGCTACAGGGAATTTATAAAAGCTTTTTTCACATTCCACATTCTCCTTCTCAAATCAAAGTGATGGGGTTATCATATTGCCAAGCGCAATTGTTTGACAAATCTAAGCACAATATTGACAAGGGTTGGGTTGACCCTTGTTCACTTTAAAGTTTTGCATATTGTTCTCTTGGCAGTTTGACTGAGGGAAGTGTTTCAAATTAATGTTTGAACTTTTCCACATTTGGGAACTTCAAGACGATAATAATAATCACCTTGAGCTTCCATAGAATGTGAAACCTCAAAGGGTTTTCCAGACTCTATTGACATGTAAGAATAATTTTGCCTGCCAGTAAAGTGCAGCCAGCTCTGGAGTGAAATATGATAAGTGAATAACAGTGCACAGCAACAATAATACAGTTTAGCAAGTAGTTCACAACAAACAATGCATTTGACAAAATTAGCCCTTGTTACTATTTATCATTAATAATAATTGTTGTTGTTATTGTGGGTTTGAATTAGGGTAGAGGTGTGATTGGGGATTTGGGCCCCATTGTGTTAATTAAAATTAGTAGGATCTGCCGGGTGCTCAGACTTCTAAGAGTCAGGCTACTTACATAGGTATCTAAATTGGCATTTAGTGTCTGACTTTATACATGCAGGACCCAATCCTGATTCCACTGATGCCTGTCAAAGGTGCTAGGAGGAAATCCTTACCTGGTGGAGAGGCCAGACTAGATGATCTAATAGTCCCTTCTCGCCTATTGAAAATGTGAAAATGTTTGAACGCCATTGATTTCATAGCCCCATTTATTTCACTGGACATCAGATGAGAATCTGCTCCTCAGCTCTGGGGGGATCGACTTAAGATACGCAGCTTCAGCTACAGGAATGGTGTATCTGAAGTCGGCGTACTTAGGTAGACTTACCTCAGCATCTTCACGGCGCTGAGTCAAATGCTGCTGCTCCCACGTCGACTCCACTTGCTCCTTGCATGGTGGTGGAGTACCAGACTTGATGGGAGAGTGATCGGGGATCGACTTATCACATCTGTACTAGAGGTGATAAATCGATCACCAATAGATCGATCGCTAAAATTAAATTAAAAGGCCAATTTTGTGGCAACATTTTTTTAGGGTCATGAAATACCCAAGACAAAAGTGCACATTAAGAAAAAAAAAACATACCTGCTGATGTCACTGCTTCCAGCTTCTGACTCAACAGTGACCTATGCATGTATCTCAGAGGGGAGAAATTTCCAGTGACTCAATGTCTGGCTGAATTTGTCATGAAACACTGGACAAGTGTTGTTCATGGTCAGACAGGCTGCAGCTGTGCTACTCGAGAGCCACACTCAGCTTCGGTAATTATTGAGGATTGGGGGTGTTTTATTAACCTGTTGCGAACGTCTGTAAGTGTTTGAGTCTAAGTACAGTGTAGCTTTACGTGAAAGCACCCGTGTTGTTTTATTTGTGCCAGCCATCTATCCGTCGGATGGCTGTGACTTCCCTGATTTATTTCCTGACCCCACCTCTCACAGAGTGAAAGTTACCAGGAGCCTGCAGGCTTCCTGGCTTGAGACGGATTGATCTGTGTGTGGAAGGGAGCAGGGCTTGGGATAGGAGCAGCAGAAGTGCCGTAAAAGTGGAGGACAGGGGCACAGGTGCCAGAACTGTGGCCCTCTCCTCACACCGCCTCTTCCATGAAGCCCTGCTCCTGGGCAGCCTTTCCCACTACCTCCTCCACCCCCCGCATGCTCCTCTACACCACTCCCCCTCGTCACTCATCCTTAAGGCTGGTAAAAAGTAGGAGGGTTATGATCCCTTGCTCTCCCATTCTGGCACCCCAGCTTGGGCTCAAACCAGAAGTGTTCCATGTAAAAAAGCCATTCCAGGTCACTGGGACATTATATGAAAAACCAGGACACATGGCCACTTTCTACAGGGTACATCAGATGACAACAAAGGGCGAGACAACAGACAAGGGCATGAATTAAGCTTCCAAACACCTTCTATTAAGTGATCTTTCTTTCTTCAAAAAGCATTGGCTTAACAGAGCCAAATGGAAAGGAGAGCTACAGGCATGCACACGTAGAAGGATATGTTCAAGGAGACTTTCTTTGCCCATGGAAGTTTTATTTTTGTCTTTATGTGTTTGAAGTTTTCGTCCAGAAATGTTCTGATTCTCTTCACCTCAAGAGTTTGCAAGAAGAGAGAGAGAGAGAGAGAGAGAAAAAAAGAAAATCTTTGCTGTGCTTATTTATTTTTGCTACTTGCAGAGTTAGCTCAGGGTGGGAGGTGGAGCCTGGCCTTTCTTATCTTTCATTAGTTGCTTTGAGAGTCACATCTTTTGTTCTTTGGCTTCCCTTATTTGAAAGTCTTCCCTTTAAGTCAGCAGGGAGCAGGGGCTGGTGAGCCCCGGCCTGGGCTGCAGCCTTGGGGCAAAGAATCTTCATTTCTGAATAGTGGTCTTCTCTCTCCCTATATCTCCCCCCCCCCCCCCCCCCCGCCCCTCCATGGAACAGATCTCGGATAGGTTGATTTGTGTGAGGCTTATTTCAGTGGCTGTTCTTTCCAAATTTTTTTTATTGCAAGCTTCTGACCTTTTTATTTTTCCTCTTGCTGTGTTGGAAGTTTGTAGGATTTTGATACACTATTATTATTTTTTTCTTCAGCGGTGCCTTTATGTTTTTCTCCTTTTGGAGAAACTGAGGTTTATGTGCATTCTTCTTTGTCAACTGATATAAAGAACACAGCACACATTTATTCCCTGGGTTCTGAGATATTTATTAATGGCAAGTATTAAATATTAGGGTGAGTCCAGTTTCCGTATACAGAAAGTCTTTAATAGGAAATCGACATGCCACATTTGTTTACATCTGCTGTTGGGCAACGAAATCCCCCATTTTGGTGTGGGAATTTTGAATGAGACTACAGGTAACATTTTCAAAAGTGCTTGAGAGACTAAAGAGACTAAGGGTATATGTACACTGCAGTTAGACATCCATGACTGGCCTTTACCAGCTTGCAGGACTCATGCCAGTGGTTCCCAAACTGGGGTTCGTGAACCCCTGGGAGTTCGCAAAATGTTATAGGAGGTTCTTGAGGAAAATAAATCCCTAATGGCCAACAGAGCTGTCCCTAGGATCCCCGGGCACCTCGGGGCCAGCAGCCCAGTGCCCCTGGACTTCCAAGAACTAAACAGATCAAAGCCAGTATCTCTATCACACTGAGGAGATTTAAACTTCAAGACTCCTTATAAGAAATTGAGAGGGAGGTGGATATTTTTTGCTGTTTTTAAAATTAAATAGGCAATTGGTACTGTTTTTAAATTTCTTACAAAGAACAAGTTTAAGTTTTGTTGTAATGTGCATTGTTTGCCTGGACTGCTCAAGAGCTGAATGCTTGTGTAGGAGGAACTCTTTGAGTTGGCTTCTTAAATGCCTTCATGCTGTTTCACATCTGATACTCCTTGATGAAATATAGGAGCCTTGTCATATAACAAGCTTCTTGAAAGTGATACAAGCTACGAAAGTGAGATCCTGGAAGTGTATCACCATTTTCATAATGTAGTAAAAATACTATATTAATAAATAATTTATAATAAATAAGAAAAATGGTAAATAATTTATAATAAATAAGAAACCGATGAAGTGGCTTGCATCTGACGAAGTGGGTATTAGCCCACGAAAGCTTATGCTTCAATACTTTAGTTAGTCTTTAAGGTGCCACGGGACTCTTTGTCACTTCTGCAATTCCAGACTAACATGGCAACCTCTCTGATTCTTATGTGGGTATTAGCCCACGAAAGCTTATGCTTCAAAACATTATAGTTAGTCTTTAAGGTGCCACAGGACTTTGTTACCTCTTATAATAAATACTGTGTAATAAGCTAATAAGCATGTCATAAAAATAAAATTTATATTTCCAAGATCACTGCTGTTATAATTTATATTCAGGTAAAGGAGAAAATCCCTAGAATTATTCATTTTTTGGAGAAGGTTCATGAGACTTGCCATTTTAGTGAAAGGAGTTCACAGGTTTTTAAAGTTTGGGAACCACTGTCTCCGGCTGAGCGGTTGTTTAATTGCAGTGTAGACAGGCCTCGGCTGGAGCCTGGGTTCTAGGACCTTACAAGGTGAGACGGTCCCAGAGCTCAAATTGCCTCCCCAACCCGAACATCTACTCTACAATTAAACAGCCGTTAGCCCACGCCTGAGTCAGTTGGCGTGGGCCAGCTGTGAGTGTCTAATTGCAGTGTAGATATACCTGTAGGGACAGATGTGTGTGCCTAATTCCCTTGAAATCAATGGGAAGTAGCTGCCTAAATACCTTTGAAAGTAAATACCTTTAAAACTCTGACTCTTAGGTTATATCTACACTACTGCGGTAAGTCGACTTATGCTACGCAACTCCAGCTACCTGAATAACGTAGCTGGAGTCGACATACCTTAGATCGAGTTACCATGGGGTCTACGCCCTGGGGGGTCGATAGGAGAAACGCTCCCATCAACTTACTTTACTCTTCTCATTGGGGATAGAGTACAGGGGTCGACTGGAGAATGATCTGCAGTCGATTTGGTGGGTCTTCACTAGACCCCCTACATCGACCACCAGTGAATCGATCTCAGAGCTTTGATCCCTGCCGTAGTGTAGACCTGCCCATAGACATTTGGAAGCCTAAGTCCCTTTGACTTCCAATGAGACTGAGCCTCTTTACTGCCTAAATCAGCTTTTAAAATGGCTTTGGCTCCTAAGTCACTTATGGAAATATTACCCATGGGCATTGGCTTTCAAACTACGGGGTGAGCCCCATAGTGGATACAATGAGTTTATTGTGGGCACAAGACTGCTGGCGACTAGTTGTCTGGGCCACAGTAGGGCTGCAGCAGGAAGAGTGTGCAGGAAATCCCAGCAGTTAAGGTGAAGTGAGGGGGCATAATTGATCCCTGCTACAATCGAGCCCCGCCATTGCCCTGTTCCCCTGACCAGGAGAGACTCCCTCTGCACTCTCCGTGCTGCTGCCTTGCCCTGGACCAGACATCCAGCTGGTTGCCCTGCTGATTTTAACCCCCCAGAGGCCACGGGAGCAAGAGGCTCTGGATGGAGCAGAGCAAGGAGCCCTGGTTCACTCCATGCTGACATGGACTGCTTTGGGGATCATGCCAGCTGGGGCCTGTCACCACTGTGGTCATAAGCCACTAGCTCGCTTTCTGCCCCAGAAGTGTGGGAGATGGACAGTGGGGGGTCTGTTAAGTGACGTCAGGGGAGAATGGGGGCTCAGCAACAACAACAAAAAATGTCTGGGAACCTCTGTCCTAGAGATCCTGGCCATATCACTTTTTCAGCTGCTCAACTGGAACCCCCTTAAAGGAGGTTAGGGTTTCAGGGGCGTTCAGGCGTTCAGCACTTTTGGAAAGTCAGGCCTCTTTAAGGTGTCAAAAATGGGGCATCCCAAACCACTGCTTGTGTAACACTGACAGACCCCGATTGTTGGTGGGTGGGATCGAACCAGGGACCTCTGAAGCTAAATGCATAAACCTCTACTACTGCATGAGCAAAAAGCCACCCATCTCTTAGCTAAGTCTATAAAGCAGACTCATTCATCTCTAAGTGGACTTGGTACCATTAGAGGGGACAGAACCGGATAAAACAGTACACCCAGGAGTGTGTGGGTTACCCTTGTTTTTGAAAATCATGGCCAGTGTGTTTAAAGTCTTAAATTTCCACATGTCCTTCAGACGACTTTCATTGAGTTCCTGTGAGGAACCGATCTGGTAGAATTTCCACCGATCTGGTAGAATTTAGGGCACCAATGACTGGGAATGCTAGTTCCACTATCTGATGAAGATACCTATGTCTGAATTCTGCACTACTAGGAAATTAGCACAAATATTTTATTCTTTTCCGTATGCCTAGCATTCTTTCGTGTATAAAAATGGGCCCCACTTCTTGATTGGAATATCTAAGTACAAAGAAAGGTTGTTCAAATGGTCAAATTATCCCTTAGATTTGTCAGCTTCACCCAGAGGCATTTGACCTTCCTGACTAACTTATTTTAACTTGCTTTTCTTGTTTTGATCATTCGGTTAGTTCATTTCTTGATATTAGCCATTCGAGGAAGCGTCTCTGACATTTCACTATAAGAAGCGATTGTTTACTATACATATTGATTCTTAAATGTTCCCCCACCAATGCCGAAGAGGCTGAACGCAACCAGTGCTAAAGAGGTTGATTAATTCACACACATTCTTTTTCTCATTTTAATGTATGCTTCCTCTCTCTTGGAATGGTCTTCAACCTATTCCTCGTGACCCGTTTAGTCTTTAACACGACTCTTTGGAATGGATACACTCAGAACCATTTACCCTGATGTAAATGGCCACATCTCACTCCTTTTGTATTCTTGCCCTGAGAAACGCATCCTGTACTCTTTTGTCAGTCCAATTCATCCCAACGCCATAAGAAAGCAATGTCTTTGTAATGCCTACATGTTTTCTTGTAGATAGGGTCAGTCTCTGCATTATGCTTCTAATATGCCCACAGTTTCAGACAGAATCAAGTGGTATTGTTGCTCCTGCTTTTTCCATTTGCTTCTGTATGTTATGCTCCTGTGTTGTATTAAAAGAAACAACTCATGCTTATGGTCACTACATCCTCTATTCACATGAAAGGGTCTGCGGAGGTTTTTATTGAGTCTATGGGATTAGGTTCATTCAAAACTTCCCATATGGTATTCAAAAACAGAGGAAAGAGCTAGGCAGACAACATTTTTTCATAAAAAAATGCAGTTTAAATAGAGTCCAAATATTTTGAGAGAATGTTTGACAACATTTTCATCATAAAAATGGTTGAGCAAATCATTTAAACTATACTTTTCTTTCAATAATGTCATTGTTTTGTTTCACTAAGGTAAACTCATTTCATTTTGAGTTTATCATTGCAATTCATATAATTTTACTTTCACATTGAAATATTAATTAAAATAAAGCAGTGATTGTAATTGCATTTTATATTTAACATTATACATTATGTTCAATATTTTATGTTTTACATCATGACAATAAAATGATTCCACACCATTTTCACAATTTCTCTTCTGTGATAAATTTTGACTTTTTGTTCCAATTTGGAATGAAAACAAATTATTGCAAGTCAAAATTTCCTGTAGAATGAAATTTCTATTGTCTGATCAGCTCCAAAAGTCACTCAGCCTTGAGATTCATTATGAACCCCTAATGAGCCAAGCCCATCTTTATTGATGGTAGGGATGCTTGAACTATTTATTTTGAATAAAATTTGCAACTCAGCTGGCATGGAATCCTAGTACTTCTGAAGTCAATGGCAAAACTCTCATTAATTAGCAAGTGTTGCCACAATTTTACCCTCTCATGTCTCATGTTAAACTCATGTCAGTTTAACACCAATGTGATAACTTTGAGTTATTTCTTGTTTGGATGACACATAATAGTAGAAAGAAACCTTTAGCCCCTTGACTTACACATAAAGTTGTCCTGATTGTCCTCAAATGTGATCATTTTCTGTGAGATTTGACTGACTGTTTGGAAAGAGTAAATATCAGTCTATGCATTCTTCCCAAATTCTTTGATTTGATCATTCACTATGGGTCAAATTCCATTCTCAGTTACATTAGTATAATCCCAGAGTAACTATATAAGTCAGTTGATTTCCTCAGGGCTTACACTGGTATAAATAAGAACAGGATTTGATGGTATAAAAATTAATGTGTGGTGTCCTATTTGTTCTACAGTATGTAGAATCTAGGTACCTTTCAGCTGTGCATTAAATAACATGACTAATATCTGTCAGGCAGGGCCCATTCTCTGTCTCATTCTCTCCTCTCCTCAGCGGTGTTTTCTTGGTGACCTGTGTCACATGGCTAGGATCCTACCAAATTCACGGCCATGAAAAACACATCACAGACTGTGAAATCTGCCCTCCATCCATGGAATCTGGGCTTCTGTGTGCTTCTACACTATTCCATACAGATTTCACAGGGGAGACCAGGGTTTCTTAAATTGGGGGTCCTGACCAAAAAGGGAGTTTCATGGGGGGCACAAGGTTACTTTAGGGAGTTGTGGTATTGCCACCCTTACTTCTGCGCTGATTTCAGAGCTAGCCGTCTGGAAAGTGGTACCTGCTGACTGACGGCCCAGCTCTGAAGGTAGCAGCACCGAAACAAGGGTGGCAACACCTCTGCCTTTAGAGCTGGGCTCCGAACCAAAAGCCAGTGCTGCTCTCTGACTGCCCAGCTCTGAAGGCAGTGGTGCTACCAGCAGCTGTGCAGAAGTAAGGGTAGCAGTACCAGAATCTGCCTTACAATAACCTTGAGACCTCCTCCCAAGTCCTTTTTGGGTCAGGACCCCTACAATTACAACACAATGAAATTTCAGATTTAAATAGCTGAAATCATGACTTACAATTTTTTAAAAACCAAATACTATGAATTTGGTAAGGCACTGCTACAGATTAGGGACAGAATGGCTAGGCAGCAGGTCTGCAGAAAAGGACCTCGGGGTTACAGAAGCTGGATATGAGTCAACAGTGTGCCCTTGTTGCCAAGAAGGCTAATGGCATTTTGGGTTGTATAAGTAGGGGCATTGCCAGCAGAACAAGGGGCGTGATCATTCACCTCTATTCAACATTGGTAAGGGCTCATCTGGAGTACTGTGTCAGTTTTGGGCTCCACACTACAAGAAGGAGGTGAAAAAAAAATAGAGTTCAATGGAGGGCAACAAAAATGATTAGGGGCCTGGCGCACATGATTTATGAGGAGAACCTGAGAGAACTGGGATTGTTTAGTCTACAGAAGAGAAGAGTGAGGGGGGGATTTGACAGCTGCTTTCAGCTACCTGAAAGGGGGTTGCAAAGAGGATGGATCTAGACTGTTCTCAATGGTACCAGATGACAGAACAAGGAGCAATGGTCTCAAGTTGAAGTGGTGTAGGTTTAGGTTGGATATTAGGAAAAAAACTTTTTCACTAGGAGGGTGGTGAAGCACTGGAATGGGTTACCTAGGGAGGTGGTACAATCTTCTTCCTTAGAGGTTTTTAAAGTCAGGCTTGACAAAGCCCTGGCTGGAATGACTTAGTTGGGGATTGGTCCTGCTTTGAGCAGAGGGTTGGACTAGATGAGCTCCTGAGGTCCCTTCCAACACTGATATTCTATGATTCTATGACTCTAGGGCACAACACATGGCATTGTTTTTCTTCCCTGACTGGATGACTGACATTTTAAAAACAAATTAACAGTGAATAACACTTTCCAGTGACAAAACTTTAGGAATTCATAAAGATAGTCGGGAAGACTTGAGAACTCACCTCTGCTGAGTTGCCTACAAAGAAACATGGCAATGGCTTAGGGGTTTGTGTGCTGTTTCTGTTGCTTACCATGTTGTTCCAAATCATCTCACTGCTACCTTGTGTCTCTCCCATTTGCTAACTGCATTGAGCTTTTGCTCTTTGTCCTATACTTATGTTGAAAGTTCTCTGGTACAGAGATAGTTGTTATGTGTATTGGGATCCTGAGTCACTATTCTGAGCTCTAGCTCAGAAATGTGATGAGGGCTTTTGGGCAAATCAGGGTTGATCTTAAAGCAGCCTATCATGATACTTTCATAGAAATTAGAAGTGATAATGACTTTTTGCACTAGCCGGTCCATCTCCCTGCTGGAGTGGGATAACTCTGTACAGTTTTGCAAACACTGGCTAGGATGATTTAGTTGGTGTTGGTCCTTCTCTGAGCAAGGGGTTGGACTAGATGACCTCCTGAGGTCGCTTCCAAACCTAATGTTCTATGATTCATGGCTTTAGAAGGGAACATAAAACCAGTGGTTTTGATGCACAACTAGGTTATTTCACCCAAGTTCTACTTTTAGGTTCCCTCACCCCTTCCCAACCAAATAACTCAAAGAGAAGCTGAAAGCATGCAAAAATCATGCAAAATGAAAACAGAGAAAAATGTTTGCATGAATCCTTGTGAACAGAGGATATGATCCACCAATTCCAATGGGGTGTTTATTTCAAACAATTCAGGATCTAGCCCCAGCATTTCTGAATGTTGCGTGGACTTTGGGTACATCTTCTAAGGACCCTCGATAAGTAATGTAATACATTTTTCTGAAAAATGATTTGGCCAGTGATCCATAACATTGTTCACCTCTTACATTTCTCCTCTAGGCATATTTTGTTTAATACAGCAACTGTTCATTCCTCAGCTCTTGCAAAACAACTAGTAATATATACAAAGCAAGACAGTCAGAGACAAAGAGAAATAATAGATTGAATGTGTGCTCCTCACCTCCTACAATGGAGTTCATTAGAAAATCAGTTTAATTCAGTTAGAGGGCCCAGCAGAGGAAATATTCAACCTTTAAATAAATACACAATAAAAATAGCATACTGTTACTATAGGGTTACTGGACTGTAGCAGTAAATGAACTGAATAAAATTTTATGGCTTCTTAACATGCTGAGGTTTTGCAGTGTCGTCCATCTTGTTTCCTAACAACATTTTCCAGCCTGCTATCAGTTAAACTAATAGCGCGGATGAAAATTTTATGAAAAATGGGAAATCTACGTTGGTTTTATATTATGTCAGTGGAATGAGTAAAGATCATATTTTGGCATTAATAGCTAATGGTGGGAAGAAGGGGGGGAGGAAAAACATTACATTTTCAGCCTCAAAATTGATGTTTTTTTAAAGAGTCAGCGGTAATTATGATATTTGAATGTCATTATCATTAAGCTGATGAATTATTTAGTGAGAAGGTGAGCAAGGCGAAGAGATTGTTGGTGTATTCAAGCATTTTAGTTGTACTCCATAAGTCTCAGAGCAACTCTTAGGCTGCAATATTAATCACACGGATTCCACAGATGTGTTCTGTAATGATCTTTTCTTGAAAGATCAAAGTTTTGTACTCACATGGCTTGCAGGAAAGGGGGGAAATCACAAAACAATTAAATATATTGCAAAACTAAGATAACAAAGGTTCCTTTACTCACTCAGAATGGATTCCAGTAGAGATGTCATTATGACCTCCTTAGACTTCACCACTCAAACACAAAGTGGATATTCTAAAAGCCGCAAATACAGACAAAGGCCCCTAGCAGGGTGGGTAGTCTATAATGTTGTGTGCTGTTCAAACACATACAGTGACATGGGAACAAAACTTATAACAGACTCTAAGTGACTAAGGACTACATCCCTTGAGCAGCCAAATTGACTTAGCCTCATGGAACCTCGTTATCCCTCCAAATATTTGCCATTAATAAATGTCACCCCGTGAATTCTAGTGAACTGAATTCCATGCTATTATTCATGTCAGCTTTTGCAAATGAAGATTAGGTTATTTTTGTTTTTGTACTATTCCACCACATCTGCTCTTAAGATGGGTTGAAAATTGGCTGAAAATGTTGCAAGCAATTCTGTTATTAGATTTCCATACATCTTACTTTCTGACTCTGAGAAATGCCTTTCCATAGTATCTCTAGTATTATTTTCCACTTCCAGTCTTGACAAGAAATAATTATTTCATTCTTTCTTTCAGCTTTATATTTAGAAACTTATATTTTGAAGCTGACAAACTCTTTAAGATGAAATTCAGAGGGTCAGTAGTATTTTGATGTCTGAAGTATAATAGAAGAGGGGCATACGTCCAGTACTGCTGGTCTGCTTGGGAGTGAATCACCCTGAGGAAATACAAAAGCAACACCATTTTCCACATACCAGCCAAAATGCAGTGCTCATGCGTGAAAAGGTGAATAGATCATGCATAAAATGTCAGCGTGTCCTTAACGGAGCTGCCCGAACAGTAGATCTTGCATAATTTATTCAATCAAATTTGCAGGGTTTTTCAATTTAATTATTTAATATATTTTCATTGTTCATGAATATAGTAAAAATCATGTGGTTTTTTTTTAAAATAAGATATTGATGTTGTTTCCTTTTTTATTGGTCCAGCTCTAGCCCTTCCTTAGGTACCATCCTGGCATAACTGATCTTTTGATGGTCTTATATGATCCATGAGTTAGCCTTGCCTTTTTCCCCACATGGGAAGGTTCTACACAGCATGGGATGGGAAACAAGCTGTGGACCTGGGGAGTATTTCTAACTTTACAACTGACTTGGGAGACGTGATCGTCAGCAAATCAAAACTTCTCAGCGTTCCCCAAAGCTTCCAATCTGAAATATGGTGTAATACGACTTACCCATTTTTTGTGAATGGGGTTGAGAGCTTTGTATAGCTGCTACTAAGCTCCAAGAAAAGTAAGGGTTCTCCAGCATAATGGGAAGTAGGGAAAGAAAGAGAGAGAGTGTGATAAATTTGCAAGGAAAAAAAGGCTTCATGTCATGTCTCCAGCTGTGACTAGAATTCATTTGCCTCTCAAATATAACCCCCTTGAGAAACTCCCAAGAGCGGTGTCTGAAAGACATAGCTGCAAATGTGCCAAAACCATGATCCAATTTCATGGTTTGTTCAATATCATTAAAAGAAAAAATACATGATCACCCAAAATGCCAGGGAAAGGAACAAATAAATTGCTTCGAACTACAGTGGATCAGAGATTTCAGTCACAGCTTCACCAGAAAAACATGGGTGAGTTTTCTCCTTATCTCCATCCTCCCTTTTCATGCTTAGCTCCACTTCTCATTTGAGCCCCCTTCTCTTTCTGTGATCAACCCGATTTCCCCATTCGTGTTCCACTCCCTTCTCAGTGCTCTTCTTCACCTCATGTTACTCCAAACCACTTTTTCAATTTGAGTTTGTGTCTCTTTAGGATCCTTTTCTTTACTCTATCAGCAAAGCACTTGATACGTTCTTTCTCTGACTGACTTCAATGGTGCTATTCACAACCTTTCCGTGAAACATGGGGCCTCTGTATACCCATCCCTTTTTCTGCCGTGTATTTCTCCTTACTCATTTCCGAGGACTCAACACCCCCACAGTGCTGAGCCCAATTAACTGCTAGTGGCATCACTGGGGCTTGAGGGCACTCACATCTTATGGGAGCTGCTCAGCAACTTGTCATGTCAATGCTGTGAATGCACAATGGAGCTGATCCACCACCTACTGAAGTCAACAGGAAGTCTCCCACTGACTTGATTGCACTGTGGATCAAACACAATTTGTCAATGTTTCTTTCTTAACCCTTGATGTTTCTACTTCTTTCCTATACATATCCCTTGCTGAAGGGAAGCTGACAGTATTAAAAGTGCTGTAAAAATTAATAAACACATCAAATTTTTCCGCATCTCAGAAATTAACCTCAGTTTCACTTTGCTTCTGAAAATGAGCAAAAGTGTGTGCCTGTTGAGGAAATAGAGTCCTTAATTTATTTTAACTGTGTTTCCCCCTCTCTGGCTGAGAAATTGGAGTTTGTAAATTAAATATGGCTGTACAGGTGCGAATTGACCCACAACAGAATAGAAGGGGAAAAAAGAATAAAAGTCGGGTCAAATCATAGTGTTTAAATTTTGGTTTCTTTAAAAAGAAAACATGTAACAGAGTGCAGATTTTCTGCAGTTTGTAAAGAAAACATGTGATATGTGGAGGCACTAAATACTGGGACCAACATTTCAGTATGTGCAAAATCCCATACACCGTTCAGATGTGCAGTAGAATAGAAATTCCTTATTTCTTCTCTGCATTAAAACGGGTGCATAATTCATCCACTGCAAAATATATGCAATGTTCTTTCTTAATAATTCATAGAGAAAGGATGGTTTGGCATTTGGCATCAAGAACAATTCTTGCAAAATGCTCTCAAGAAACACACATGTTAAAACAGGCATTTCCTATCAACACAGGGCATTCTCTTTCTTTCTTTCTTTCTTTCTTTCTTTCTTTCTTTCTTTCTTTCTTTCTTTCTTTCTTTCTTTCTTTCTCTTTCTTACACCACCTGCAGTTCAGGATTGAAGTAGCCTGCTCTCCCACAGCCTTTTTTACCATGTTAAAATCTTCACTGGATTTTTTCCAGGGACTGAAGTGAGGCTGACTGGCCTGTAGTGTTCTTCCCTTTTATAAAGATGGGCACTACAATAGCCTTTTTCTTGTCATCCGGGACCTCTGCTTATCCCCATGAGTATTTAAAGATAATTCAGCTCAGATCTTACAAGGCCTACTCCAGATACCCTACACCATCCTTCGTATTGGGTAGGCCAGTAGCTTGCCTTGTGGTGCCCTCCGTTCCTTCAGAATAATAGATTCTAAGGTCAGACAGGACCATCTAATCTGGCCTCCTGCACAGCACAGACCATAGAATTTCCTCAAAATAATTCCTAGAGCAGATCTTTTAGAAAAACATCCAGTCTTGATTTAAAAATTGTCTGTGATGGAGAATCCCCGATGATCCTTGTTAAATTCTTACACTGGTTAATTACCCTCGAGTCTATCACTATAAGGCATGTTTTCTAATTTTTTAATCATTATCGTGGCTCTTCTTTGAAGCTTAAGATTCTAGGGTTAGAGGGGGAATTTTTTTCAGAATGTGATTTGATGATGGATGTTCCTACTGGATCCCAACTGCAGAGACACAAAGATTCTTAGAAGAGAGCAAGGTGCCCTCATACTACTTAGGGGTTAATTCTGAAGACTGACAATTGCTACATTTGACATTAACCTTGTAAATTATTTCACTATTGATGATGCGCTAGATTCTGACTAAATCTTACATGGTCATGCATGGAAGTAAGAGGCAGTAAGACCTCTCGCATAAAGTCCTCTGTGCATCCCCCTGCCTCTCAGCCTTCATTGTGGAAGTTTGGAGGAAGTCAGAGGCTGCGTGATTGTTTCCCATTTCATAGGTGGGTGGGTAATGGGCAGAGATGGTCATTGGTTTCACACCACCACCAATGCACCAGCTAGTAGTGCTGAACCATCTTAGGGGTGGAAAGTCTACGTAAACTATTTACTCCCCTAACCTCCCAATCTCATTTCAACAAAACTATCAGTCTAGTCTGGAACTATGGGTGGAGCCTGGGGTTGTGGGCAGAATCCAACCACTTTTCCATCATTATTCAGAGACCTCAGTACACACCTACATAAGTGATGTTATATTGGCACCTTGAAGAACAGGAATGTTGCAGCCTATGCTATGTTCTGATTGCAATACCAAGAACCTTAAGCACCTCTTAGTTGATCAATATGCTTTTTTTTAGGGACTATCTACTTGGACATGAAATTTCACTAGTTCCCAATATAGCTATCTATTGATAGATATAGATACAGATATTTTTCAGATGCACCTGGAATCCAAAATTGATATTTCAGTCCTATAATCACACATTAATAGTGACTCTCCAACTTCCACTTATTTAGCCATCTTCCCAAGAGCTTACCCACCTGAAGACTTACACCTTCCATTCTGGTACATGAGCTTTTAATCTTTGGGCTTGTGTATAGTGACCACACTTTGGACAACAGGGGTGTGAATAGCACTGCATGCCAAAAGGTCATGGTGTAACTCTCCATGTGTGCTGAAACTTAAAGGACCCGAGTTTGCACAAATCTAGTCCTCTTTGAAGAGCATTTCATTAATGCAAACTAGAAACCTTTTAGTTTGTGCCCAGAGTCCACATATAATTTCCCATCTATATTGGTGAACAAAAATGCTCACTAGCTAAGGCAATCATACAGACTATACCTGGATAATATTTGTGAGGTTCTTGTCAAAATTGATGACAATACTTTTACAGGTCAATGGTTCTAATAAACCACAGGAGGTCTCATATTTCCTGTAAAAATAAGGTCTCATATCATGAGTGATTTTTCTATTTGTTTGTCTATCTTTTTAGTTCAAAGTTGAACACTTCAGATGAAAGCTTATCTCATTGTTTTGCCTGGAAGACCTGCTTAAGTGTCTCAGATAATAGTCTGATTCGGACAATATGCAGGCTAGTACCATCTTGCATCTCTTCAAAAAAATTTAAGGACATCCTAGACGGCCCATCAGCTTAGAAAAGTTTGTGCTGAAGAGCAGTATTTGGTATCCTTTTTATACACCATCATCTGGATTACTTCCCATCCTTGAATCTCAATTCAGCTGAACTGAAATTCCTTTTTTGGTTTTGAAATGAAAATAGGATGTTTGTGAGCAGTGATTATGCATGTTTTCAGCCACGCAGCCAGTCTCAAAAGTTCTGCAAACGGAAAATGATAGGTAAAGCGTCAAGTTCAATATGTGCCATACATTTGCTCAGATGCTGCTGAAGATCTTGATACATAAGCAGTCAGATGGTTCCTTGAATAGTGTATAAGAAAGAGAACTGTTCTTAGCCCAAATACGGAAGACTTAACATCAGATTCACCGGTTTCATTCATTCATTCATTCATTGAAGTTCTTTGGTTGATTGCATTCTACTGACTGGTCCACAGAATCCTAGATAAATGCCACTTCCGAAAGCATCGTTCTGGTGGTGGGACCAGACTACCTTGAATAAGTGGACTCCATTGGTGGAAGCCTGCCGAGGCTGGTGAGTACAGGCATGTGGGAAGTTAAAAGAGGAGATAAAATATCACTAGAAAAATAACTGTCCTTATTCAAAACCAGCTGTTTTTCTTACCAGGAAGCCAGTCCTAAAATTTTATAGGAGTGGATTTTTAGCAAGGAACCACTGGTGGATTGGGAGATTGCAAGAAATTGCAAACCTCCACCCAAATTGAGCACTGCCCATACTGGGACATTTTCACACATGAAAAGTACAAAATAAAATAGTACACCGCTTTTTGTCTCTTCAGATTCACAACTGAAACTCTGCCATGTTATTCTGGCATGACTTCATTCCAAGGGAAAATAAATCAGTCACCCATTGATTTTTGCACTAGCACAAGTGATGTAATGCTCTTTTATAGAGTCCACCATTGCCAAATTTCCAGATGCATGAGTCACAGCTATAAATCCACAATCTCTATGTCCTTCCCAAGGTTTTCATCCCTTCTTGTTTGGCTGTCTGTGACTTTAAGTTAATTACAATTGCAACCTGGGTTCCTTTCTTCATATCCTCTCCCCCACCCCAGAGGTTGTATACTTAACTAGATTAACTTGAACAAACTAAGAAACTAATGAGACCAGTATAGCAAGTGAAAAAAGATAACTGTGGTTCGAGGAAATAAACACATAAATGGAAAATTTTGTTTCACTGGAAATCTTTAAAGCAATCGATCTCTCTTTTTTACTTTCATTTCATTTGGGTGGGGAAAAATGCCAGACTCTAGTTCATAAATTTCACCACCTTTCTTCACTGGGGAAATGTTAATAAAGAAATAAAAATAAAAAGTGTGTGTGTGTTTAAGAGAGTGGAAGAGAGAGAGAGAGAAAGAGAGAGAAACCAACTCACACACAAATTCACACACAAAGCTATTTTTAATTAAATAAATGTTAATAGGAAATATATTGAGCAGAATTTGAGTCCTATGGATAACATATTCTTTCATTCTGAAAAGTGAGAAGCTATCATGTCTCCCGCACCGACTCACTCCATCTCTGTCACTCTCATCATTTTCCTATCCATCTTAGAATATAATATAAAATTGACCCTTGGGTTTTCAATCCTTCTGCCCCCTCCCCCCCCAAGGATTTTGCTCCAAACTCCACCTCCCTTTTTGGCTTCCCTATTCTTAATCTCTATATAATCCCCTCACAGTAAATTCCTGCAAGTCTTTGCCCTGGTCTAAACTATGAGGGGAGGGGATCGACCTAAGATACACAACTTCAGCTATGGGAATAGCTTAGCTGAAGTCGATGTATTTAGGTTGACTTGCCACAGCATCTTCACAGTGCTGAGTCGACTGCTGCCGCTCCCCCGTCGACTCCGCCTGCACCTCTTGCAGCGGTGGAGTACCGGAGTCAATGGGTGAGTGCTCAGGGATTGATCTAGACACGATAAATCGACCCCCAAAAGATCAATCGCTACCCAACTATCCGGCAAGTAGTGTAGACCTTCCCTTTGACTCTCCCGCTATATGATCCTAGCTAAGACACCAAATCTGGTGTTTCCTAAGGAAGCCAAGTTTATCAGGTGCACAGATCCCTTTTAGAAAACCCAGTACAAATCATTTACCTTCTTTTCATCTCATTTGAAAGGTTTTCCTTTATTCAGATTACAGTGGTCTTTGTCTGTAAAGCATTCTATAAAGGACTTTTACACTCAGTGAAGTCAATATAAATCCATGCATTGCCTTCCATGGGCATTGGACTGGGTGGTATTTGAAAACAAATTATACAGAGTTTTGTATTTGAAACTGGGGGTGAACATTTTAGCCCCATGGCAGTGCTTTAGTATAAGTGTGGACATGTTTTAACTTCACCCACGACTGGAACATTCAATGAGCACAGCCCATCATATTGACCGACACAGTCTCATTGGTTCCTTGAGCTCCACTGTCTGTTTGTATCCATCTGCTGTCTCTTGTCTTACGTTGTAAATATTTTGGAGCAGGGGACATTTTTGTTCTCTGTTTGTATAGCACCTAGAACAATCATCCGTGAACAGGGGAAGCACTATGGAAATATATATTAATCATAATTATTTTTGTTCACAAATTGTCTCTGAAGTCCTGAGTACTTTCAGTCCAAGCAGCCATGATGTATTTCTCCTGAGAGTAAGAGATCTGGGCCAGGTATAAATGCCATTTCCTGCCTACCTAAAATCTTCTCTGTACTTCCAACTGGACAGAGTATTCTTCACTTCCTATCCCAAGCTGCTGTAGAGTGTTCAAACAATCATAGAATATCCGGGTTGAAAGGGACATCAGGAGGTCATCTAATCCAATCCCCTGCTCAAAGCAGGACCAATCCCCAACTAAATCATCCCAGAAAGGACTTTGTCAAGCCTGACCTTAAAAACCTCTAAAGAAGGAGATTCCACCACCTCCTTAGGTAACCCATTCCATTGCTTCACCACTCTCCTAGTGAAAAAGTTTTTCCTAATACCCAACCCAAACCTTCCCCACTGGAACTTGAGACCATTACTCCTTGTTCTGTGTTGTTATGGTGCAGATGAATTGCCACGCTCTACACTAGAGATGACAGCATTTATTTAATACACTGATATGCTTTGAGGATGCTTCAGGAGGAAAACGGGTATCCAACTACAAGGGCTTGTCTACATGGTGACTTATTCTGCGCTTAGTCATTCTAGTGTGTCACAGACTAACTGGCCCATGTGGATCCTAGTGTGCACTAAAAGTTCCCTACAGACATTAATGTAGTCTTGTTTGAATTGGGACTACACTGGTGCACATTAAGAAACTTTTAGTGCATGCCAGCAGGGTCCACATAGGCCAATACATGAACTGAACACTAGTGCTCACTGGGATTTGCACCTCGCTAGTGCAGGCTAATGCACAATGTAGACAACCTCTAAGAAGCCTGCTTGGTCTCCCACACCATTTTCACATTACGGTAACTCCACTGATTTCAATGGGATACTCCTGTTCTGTGCTGATGAATATAGGAGAAAAACTAGGTCCAACAACATTCATATAAGTTTGCAAACTGTCTCTAACTTTCCCGGGGGCAAAGGGAATTTTGCCCTATTTGCATCAGCTGAGGACTATTTGCATCAGCTGAGGACTTGGCTTGTAGTCTCAAAGTTCCTAACAACGTCTGTCAGTGGAGTGGACAGAAAGAAAGATGACTAGTCTCTTCCTTTGCAATGTATTTTAAAAAATCCCATGTTTGTAAAGAAAGATTTCTTTGGGATTTTATCAATCGATATTTACACGAGTCCCGTGAAATAGATAAGGCCTGAGACAATATGCGCAAGGATCTTGTTGAACAAGTCAAATGTGGCTGCAATTCACACTCAAAGGAATGTTCCAGGTATTAAATTATCCACAGGCTGCAGTTGAGCAATTCAATACTCAATCTGATACAAGCCCAAGGAAATAAAAACCATGCGCAGAATTCCAATCTGAAAGAATATTTTCTTTTTAATTTCTGACGTGCCACGGCAGGTCATCTGACATCATGTCACTTCAGCTTAGCACACACGGTGCAACAAACCCGTTACTCATATCCAAAGGGGGAAAAAAAGAAATATAAAAGAATTATTTTCTTCAATCAGATCCCCTTCTATCAGTCTGGACAGTGAACAGTCAGTCCAAATTTAGCACACAGAGAGAGAGACAGAGCAGATGAGTAAGTGGATCCCTTTTATATGAGAAACTGACAGATACCATGGTTCGCCGGCCACCTGAGTTATGATTTAAATAGATTGGTGTGTCTATAATTCACAAAGGGAAAAAAGTAGTTAGCCAAATGGAATGGACAAAGCATTTGGTACCTGCTGCTATATTGGAGTGGCATAGCTTCAGATAACTTGATTTGAAAAATGGAATAGTGGAGCAGGACAGAAAATTCAGCATTGCATGGAGACTTTCTTCGTTAGAACATGTTAATATCTCTGGCAATCAGAGATTGTCTGAGCCAAAAAATCTGGATCTTAACTTTAGAAGGGTTCATATTCAGATGCAAACTTTAGCCATCAACTCATTTGGGGGGCAACCATAGGCTCACATTTTCAAAAGTCACCACCAAAACTTAGATGTCTTATTTTGGGGGCAGCTAGGACCTTGTTCCAGAGATGATGAGCACCTGCAGCTCCCACTGATGTCAAACTGAAGTTGCAGGTGCTCAACGCCTCTTAAAATGAGGCTGTAGATATCGTAAGTTGAATGCCAAAATGAATGGAGACTTTTGAAAATGTTGACAAAAGTCGCTTCAAAATGACCAGTGGAGCACCTGCTGGGAAATCCCAATGCTTTTCAGTAAGTGATGCTGGTGACATTTTCAGCTGGTGGTACTCTACCCTCGAAGAAGTTCTTGGACAATGCCTGAACAGTATATTAGAAGGGCACCACAGTATGAGAAATGGTGGCTTTTGACTGTGGCATAGAACTGAGTTCCTAATTACTTGTGATGAATAAAGATCCCATGAAATTATTTAAAATTAGATTTCTGTGTAGCTTTTACTGTTAACGGCTGCCCCATGTGGACCCTGTTAGAGCTGACTAGAAGTTCCCTGATGCATGTTGATAGAGTCCTGTTTCAGACAGCACTATGTTACCATGCACTAGAGAAATTTGAGTGTGTGCCATCAGAGTCCACACCGGCCAGTTAGTGCACAACATGTTAGTGTGGACTAATATTTTGGCTCCACATGCTTCTGCGAACTAAAGCACGGCGTAGACTTGGGTTTGTACAGTGCCTAGCACTATGGGACCTCAATATCATTTGAGGGTCTCAGAATGTTACTAAAATATCAATAAATAATAACCATAATGCTGATTCCAGGTAATGTAGAAGATCCATACATACTATAACATGGGAGTCGATAGCGGTATGAAGTCCATTTTTGTTTTGTTAAACCACCTTAACGACGATGAAAATACAGGCTGGGTTTTGCTAGCAGCAAATAAATATACTGGGAATAAATAAAAAAAAAATACCTGTGACATTTGTGTTATGTTCACTGCATATACACAAGGTCAGATAGAGGAACGTTGAAGTCCCTTCTTATCTTATGATTCTAGGAACATAAATATCCTTGCTGAAAGTTTGCAACACAAGACTCATGTATTTCTTAGACTCCAAAGTGATAACATACGAAAACCCACAAAACAGAGACAAAGCAAACTGCTCCCTAAAAGAGATGCACAACTCAAGCCACTTCACCCTAGGCTGTCTGTCTGCAGATTGATTCTGATTGCACATGTCCCTGCAGAGTGCCAGAGCCTACAAATAGCACCAGAAAACCCATTAGAAACTTAAGGTGAGAGCTTATATTTTTAACATAGTTTTCAATACATCACAGTTTATCTTAAGGAACATTGTCCAGCAGGAATTGGACAGAGGACACTAATTCATATGAAAACTACTTTTTCATTGTAGCCTATAACCATAATAATACCTTTCACTTATTACTACACAGTAGAGCTCCTTTCACCAGAGGGCCAAGGCATGACCTGTCTCTAAGCTACTGTTTCACAAATGAGAAAATGGATGCACTGAAAGTCGGAGGCTGGGACTTTCAAACCAAAAGTCATTATAATTCAGTCGGAGTTGGGCTCTTTACTCCTTCAGAATCATGTATTTATTGCTTTTCCACTTGGGAAAATGATGCAGAACTTCACTGTTCATCCTTTTCACATGGGTAAGTACTTAAACTAAACTCTCTTCTCCTGTATATTATAGGAAATGAAGTAGGGAAAAAAATACCCTAGTCACAGGTTCTGTCATCTCCATATTTTAATGAGCACATGGAGAGTGGTAACGGTTATAACTGTAGCAACCTCTTTTGCAGCACCTACCTCCCAGAATAACAGGCCATGTGATCATTTTTTTTCTCCCTTCCATTGATAAATGTTTCTCTTTCTCCACTTGGCTGGCAGAAAGGCAAATATTAAACGTTCATTTGTTTAAAGTAACAGAGTGTGGTCATCTGGTCCCTCAGGGAGGGCAGGAATCCAAACAGGACTAAAATGGTATCATTTAGGAACACAATCAATTCATTATCTTTTTCATAAAGTTCACATGTGCACACATTAATCATAATGGAGCAGGAATGGGCAGAAAGTTCTTACCTAAGCAAGTTCTGTTCTGCAGTCTCTCTTTATCATTTAACTGCCTACTGCAGTTTGGCTTTTATTGTCTGCTCATTCAACGATTGTTTTATGAATGCTTGCGTGTGTTTTGTATGCACCGGTTGAGCAACCCTCAAGAAACCTTCAGTTCATTTTTTGTGGTGTCCCCAAACTGATCTGTCTAATTCAAGCTCAACATGTTACCCTAGAAATTAACCCCATAGGACTCCCCCATTTTTGTTGCCATTCCCATCTCTTTAGACCAGTCCCTTCTGAAGATCCCATTGCTTGGCATGTAGATTGCAATAACAATAATTGGACGTGTTTTTCCTTGACAGTGGACGTGTTATTCCTTGACTTTAGCAAAGCTTTTGTTATGATCTCCCATAGTATTCTTGCCAGCAAGTTAAAGAAGTATGCACTGGATGAATGGACTGTAAGGTGAATAGAAAGCTGGCTGGATCAACGGTCTCCATGGTTAGTAATCAATGGCTAGTTAGCAGCCGGTATCAAATGGAGTTTCCCAGGGTCAGTCCTGGGGCTGGTTTTATTCAGTATCTCAATTAGTGATTTAGAGGATGGCGTGGATTGCACCCTCAGCAAGTTTGCAGATGACACTAAACTGGGAGGAGTGGTAGATATGCTGGAAAGTAGGGATAGGATACAGAGGGACCAAGACAAATTAGAGAATTGGGCAAAAAGAAAACTGATGTGGTTCAACAAGGACAAGTGCAGAATCCTGCACTTAGGATGGAAGAATCCCATGCACTGCTACAGACTGGGGACCGAGTGCAGCAAAGGATCTGGAGATTACAGTGGATGAGAAGCTGGAAGAAGGTTAATAGCATATTGTGCTGCATTTGTAGGAGCATTGCCTGCAGATTGAGGGAAGCGATTATTCCCCTCTGTCTGGCACTGGTGAGGCCACAACTGGAGTACTGTTCCAGTTTTGGGTCCCTCACTAGAGAAAGGATGTGGACAAATTGGAGAGAGTCCAGCATAGGTCAATGAAAATGATTATGGGCTGGGGCACATGACTTATGAGGAGATATTGAGGGAACTGGGCTTATTTAGTCTGCAGAAGAGAAGAGTGAGGGGAAATTTGATAGTAGCCTTCAACTACCTGAAGGAGGGGGGGTTACAAAGAGGATGGAGCTAGGCTGTTATCAGTGGTGGCAGAAGACAGACCAAGGAGTAATGGTCTCAAGTTGCACTGGGAGAGGTCTAGGTTGGATATTAGGGGGAAAAAATTCATCAGGAAGGTGGTGAAGCAATGGAATGAGTTACCTAGAGAGAGGATGGAATTTCCATCCTTAGAGGTTTTTAATGCCTGGCTTGACAAAGCCCTGGCTGGGATGATTTAGTTGGGGATTGGTCCTGCGTTGAGCAGGAGGTTAGACTAGATGACCTCCTGAGGTCTCTTTCAACTGTGATATTCTATGATTCTATGATTCTACTGGAACTGCAGGTTCTGTTGCTCTTCAGATCCATGTCTAAACCTTTTTCAAGCCCCTCTCATCCCTTGTTCTGTTTTTCTCGTCATTCTCTTATGTCCATACCTCTCTCTCTCTCTTTCTCTCTCTCTCTCTCTGCGCCTTATAAAAGTATAAACACAAAAGGGTTTCTAAGTTCCCAGGTAAAATAAATTGTCAATGTGCACCTAGTAACTGTTCGTAGCCTTTTATTCCCCCTCCACCCTGCATACAAAAGTTAATGGGATGCACCAGTATTCCATTATGTCCTTGACATGTAATTTGTTATAAATAATAATACAAATGATTACAGAGAAAGCTCCCACTGCTGTGAACGCATCAGTTTGCCAGCATGGGGATAAATAAGACAGTTCTCTCTGTGGGTGACTCTGTCATCACATTTTGTAGCAATGCTGCCCAGCAGGCTTAACAACATGAGTCCTGTCATGGCCAGTCTCAAAGTTCCTTCAGAGCAAAGCTGGAGGGCTTAAGCCCTTTTAAAGAGAAATGACGAAGAAGAGTTTAAAAATACATGGCTCTGTGATGGGTCTTTGTGTTGGATGTATTTAATTGCGCACACATCCCATATCCTCCCTCCCTTGTATTATTGCACTAACCTGCTGCATTTCTACAGGAGAGCCGTTACTCAGGTTTTATCTTCTACAGAGACAAGCTGTAATTTCTTTTATAGGGGGGAAAAAGACTCCTAACAGAGAAAGCAATTACAAAAGCAACAGTAAGAGCCAGGCACAGAGGAAGGATGGGCTTGTGGGTTAAGATACCCAGGCTCCAGCCTGAGCCCACATGGCCACCCTACAATTAAACAGCCCCTTAGCCCATGACCTGCAAGCCTGCGTCAACTCGCACTGGGCCTAACACGGGTTTTTAATTGCAGTGTAGACATACTCTGGGAGACCCAGATTCAATGACTATTAATGATCCATACAAAGTGGATCAGCTTCGAGAGAAAAGATGGAGACAGTCCTATGTTAGAATATCCCACAGTCCAGCAATGAAAGAGAGAAAAATTCCACTCCTTTCTCCATATCCAGCTGGAATGAACATTTATCTCCCATATCCCACGTGCAGAGTTGTGGAGTGGACAATGTACTTGGGCCCCGAATTCAGAGGGGGCAGAACTTTGGTAACTGGGGTTAAATTAGAGGGGGGATATGATGTGGTTGGGTTCCAAATTTGTCTCCATGGGACATCCCACAAGTACCCTAACCACTGGGCTAAAGCTTACAAGGAGACATCACTAACCTAACCTCTTCCTCTTTGGCTTGGTAACAGAAGGACTAAAACCTTTTTCTGACTTTTCAACTTGCCCAAAGTATTTTAAAACTGGCAGATTTGTAAAATAAAATTAAAAAATTGCATCAGACTGAAGCAAAAATGACAAAGAACTAAAAAAATCCATTATTTGCCCAGCATGAGCAGGGGACTGTGTCTTTTTATCTGTATCTTAGCACGGTAGTACGTGGCCAGAGGCTACAGTTATGTCCACTGGCCCCAATCCAGTCGAACTCTTAAACCTATGTTGGAGCCGAACACATAAACAGTTCCATTGTAGTCAATGGCACTACTCACATGCTTTGAGTTAAGCATGTGCTTCAGTGCTTGGCTGGATCAGGGCCATTGATTTCAAGGAAGTTCTCTGCCTGGGGAAGTCTTGGCCTTGATTAAATCAGTGGCAAATCCCTCACTGTCTTCAGTGAGTGACAAAGAGTCCTGTGGCACCATAAAGACTAACTAAAGTATTGAAGCATAAGCTTTCGTGGGCTAATACCCACTTTGTCGGATGCATGTAGTAGAAGACTGCATGTCTTCAGTGAGACCTGGATTTCAACCACGCGTAGCATCCATCCTGGGTCCCTGTGCAAAGATGACACTCACGCTAGTAGTTTTTCAACTTGTTCTTGTCTGCAAGCTGCAAATGATACAATCTGAAAACCTACCTCCAACAGGTTTAAATTAAATTCATGCACTACATGGCTAGTGAGAATATGATCTGATCCTGCTCCCATTGAGGCCATGGAAAGGCCCCTATCCATTTCAAGGCTATTTATTTTTCCCTTCCCCCGTGGTTCATCTGAGAAACATGAGCTAAATAATCAAAACAAAGAAGCCCTCCTCCCTAAATAGGCAGAACATTCAGCCTCGTTCTGTTCTCCAGTACTTTGGAGAGTCATTTTTCTCTCCATTTAATTAAATGGATCATAATGTCGTAGGGCTCAAAACAGGCTCTCTGCTTTGATCATTAAACACACACACACACACACAAAATCCTGCACAATTGAACCTATTTCTTGTTGTTGTTTAAGGGAATGAAAAATTCCTCACTGAAAACATGCCGGCTTTCCAATCAAGCACTTCTTTTGGTCAGAAAGATAGAAGGATTCTGAAAACAAAAAAGGCGGGTGAGCAATCACAGCTTTGACAAAGCTCTCTTCACAGTGGCTGCCATTGCTATGAAATAGCGGGCTTTGAAGGGTAATACTCATTCAAGTAGCATAGCGTGGCATACAGGTAAGGGGGCCAAAGTCCTTGAATGTTGAAAAGAACTACAGATCTTCAAAGTCACACACACAAACAAAAAAAGGGTGGCATGTAATGGGGACCTGAATAATGTAAAAGCTTTTGTCTGCCGGGGGAGGCGGAGAGAGGGGGAAAAAAAGACAGAATGTGAGTTCTAACCATTGTAGTTGGGAGACGCAAGCTGGCGTATCTCTGATTTTGTAAACCGTGAGATCCAAACGTATTTAACGAGGATCTGAATGTCAGTGTCGGTTCACACATGGCAATGAGACAATTATGTTGAATCAAATCCCAAGTGGGTTTCTGTGAGAGGCCAAAAAGATGGCTGGGTTGGATGTCCGGATTATCATAGACAGGAAGGATGTCTGTGCCGGAGCAAGGTTGGGTGGTTTTGTTGGAAAGCACAGGGTGCAGACTTTGAAAAGACTCGAAAAGCTGTTTGAAATTTAGGGAATTAATTGTACGGCTGTTTTACATCATAGGCAAAGGCCAGAGATACAAAGCAGGGGCTGAAATGTGATGCACTGGTCTCCTGTGGGAAAGTTATTTCTGACCATTCCTTTGCTAGTTAGTCTGCCTAAAAGAAAACAAAAGGATGGGCCAAGAAATCAAGACTGCAGATTAATCAAATGCATTCACTACACCCACAGACCCATACAATGAAGCCAATCACGTGGTTCAAGGCCCTTTACTTTTCATTTTGCTTGTGCTTCATTTGAGAAATCTTAGATAAATAACAATAATACTTAGCTCTTACATAGTATATTTCATCTGTAGGTCTCAAAGGTCTTTAGACAAGAAATCAGTATCATTCGCCTCATTTTACAGATGGGGAAACTGAGGCAAGGCTGGGGGAAGTGACTTGCTCATGTTCACCCTGGCAGAGTCAGGAATAGAACCCAGGTCACCAGCCAGTACTCTAACCACTGGGTGACATTGCCTCCATTGAATTAAATCTCCCAACTTACCTGTCTTTGAAATAGGTAAGGGCTATATGTTAGGCCCATGCAAAAGGTTTGTATAGAACCCAGAAACCAGGCTAAATCAAGGTGCCATTGTACAGACCTTTAGTAGGGATTTGTTTAGCTAAGTTATAACTCATCACGGCTATTTACCTTAGAGACAATTTATTGTATGGCAAGGCTAGTCCCAGATACGTAAGAACTTGAAAACCTGAAAATCACTTCATTATCGATATCCACAGTGATTTAAATGATCCCAGTGACTTCTTCAGAGTACCTTCCTGCACTTACCTCATCTATTGCATTTTTTTAAAGCTTGATAAATGTAGCCAAAAGCCAGGGTGGAATTCAAGATTAAAATGGTTGGTATTATCATTTCAGAGGCTTTACTGACAAGCCTCTGCTACTTATCTCTGCAAGATACATTCTTAACATTAAGGAAGCTGCATTTCTTCATCTGATAGTTCAGAGTGGCTAGAAGTCTGCGTTTGAGTACTGAGGTCAGACAGAATTGCACGGCCATTTTGTTCTGAGCCAGGTGTATCACACTGCTTTCCTCTACTGACAGCATGGCCAAAATGTAGCCCAAGGGCCAAATGCAGCCCATAGACTTTGTATCATTGACCAACTTCTTGGCAGGGCTGGGTACATGCGGTCAGAGGCTTTGATTATAAACTCTCTGGAGAAGGGAAAGGTAATGATGTGCTTGCTAAAATGGCGGAGGGGGGAAGAGGGAGAGGGGAATCTCAGTTGAGGCCTGAGGTACTACTGCAATACAAGGGACGTTAATAATTATAAACTTCAGTATAGACACGTGATGTAAAGGGGATCCCCATTGCTAATCCAGAATCTGCCAGTCTGAGTCAAGGCATTACATCTATTTAAGGTATTTATACAGCTCCCCTAGTATCTGAGGACCTCCCCATTTTTACTGTATGTCAGGGGTCTCAAACTCAAATGACCATGAGGGCCGCATGAGGACTAGTGCACTGGCCCGAGGGCCGCACCACTGACACACACACATACCCTCGCTGCCCCGGCTCTGCCCCCACTCCACCCCTTCCATGAGGACTAGTGCACTGGCCCGAGGGCCGCACCACTGACACACACCCTGCCCTCGCTGCCCCGGCTCCGCCCCCACTCCACCCCTTCCAAGAGGTCCCACCCCTGCCCCACCTCCTCCTCTGAGCACGCAGCTCCCCATTCCCTCCTGGAAAGCGCTAGGCACCACCAACAGCTGTTTGGCAAACAAAGCAAGAGCAATATAGGAAGTCCAGAGCTAGAAACACGCACGGCCCAGCCAGGCAGCAGAGAAGCCTCCACTTCTGGTCCCTCCGTCCTGCAAACTGCTATGGGGGGACCGGGGGGGGGGGGGGGCGCCAGGAAGCTTGGCGGGCCGCAGGGAAGGGCTTGGCGGGCCGCATGTGGCCCCCGGGCCGCATGTTTGAGACCCCTGCTGTATGTATTCTCACGACTCTCCCATCAGGTAGGGAAGCACGGTTACCCCATTTTTACTAATTGGCCAGAGAGAGAGAGTAAGTGACTTCCTGCAAGCCACACAGGAAATCTGTGGGGGGAAGGAAGGAAGTGAACACCATTCTCTCAAGTCCCGGAGTAGCCGTTTAGCCAATAGAACCAGTTTAAAAGATCAGTGGTCAGAGAATAAAAGACTAGGGGTCATTATGACTTTTATTAGATTTAAACTATTGACCCAAATTCTATTACCATTCCCTGAGCCAGCCAGCTTTCCCTATCCATTCTTCCAGACAGTAGCATAAGAACAAGTGTGAGGTCAAGGCTTAGAACCAACCACATAGGGCACGGGGGTGGGGGGATAGCTCAGTGGTTTGAGCGTTGGCCTGCTAAACCCAGGGTTGTGAGTTCAATCCTTGAGGGGGGCATTTAGGGATCTGGGGCAAAAAATCTGTCAGGGGACAGTACTCGATCCTGCTAGTGTAGGCAGGGGGATCCTGCTAGTGTAGGCAGGGGACTGGACTCGATGACCTTCAAGGTCTTTCCAGTTCTAGGAGATTGGTATATCTCCATTTATTAATTATTAATTAATTCATCCCAGGTGCAGCTCCACGACAGATATTTGGCCCAAACTCTATATCACGGGTCAGCAACCTTTGGCACAAGGTAATCTGCTTGTGAGCCATGAGACATTTTGTTTACATTGACCATCCGCAGACACAGCCCCTCTCAGCTCCCAGTGGCCGTGGTTTGCCATTCCCAGCCAATGAGAGCTGCAGAAAGTGGCGGACTGCACATCCCAGTGGCTCATGCTGCTTCCCGCAGCTCCCAAAGGCTGGGAACAGCAAACTGGGAGCACTGGGAGCTTTGGGCGGTTGTGCAAATGTAAACAAACTGTCTGGCAGCCTGCCAGCAGATTACCCTGACCGGCCACATGTTGCCTACCACTGGACTAGATGATCACACCACTGAACTAGATGATCACAGTGGTCCCTTCTGGCCCAGAAATGTATCAATCTAGAGTGTATTAATCTACAAAATGCACAACTTTCTCTTTTCTACCGCTTTCTCTTCCCTCTTCCAAAGCTTTCACTTGGATGACAATACTGCATCCCCAGCATACGAGGTTGAAAGAGCAGAGCTGGTTTCCCATGGATCCATGTTAGAGGATGTCTGAAGAATGGTGTTATTGGGGGTCGCTAAAATAGATGCAATATAAATGGAGGCAAAAGTGAATTAAGATTATGAGCATGAGTTTAGAAGATCATTAATGGTCCTTGGTTCTTCTGGGTAGTTTCCCATCATCTGGATCTATACCACCATTCTAGCCTGTGGGCCCAATCCATTGACTTCAGTGGGTTTTGGATTGGGACGTATGTGGCCTGCTGTATAACAAATCAGAGAGGTTTGGTTTTGACAGATCTGTGCTAAAAAATCCTACCTGGGTCCATGCAATTTGTAAGAATGGGATTCTGGAGAGAAGGGTGCTGGTGTGCATCCTGCTTTGAGAAGAGGGTTGGATTAGATGACCTCCTGAGGTCCCTTCCAACTCTAATCTTCTCTGATTCTAAGGGAGGGCATGGGAGAATAGGGGATAATACACTGAAAGGCCAGGGCACTGTTAACAGGAAAGAGGCACTGTTAACAGGATCTTTGGCCTATACGGTTCCAAAAAATGCCTATAAACTCTTAGCCATGTAGCAATACCAGCTAAAGATGTAGTAGCTGCGGAGAGCTCTGTGCATGTTACAGATCCATTCGACATATACATCAGATATATGAAAGGCACGGAGCTGTCATTGGATGGAGAAGTGCTCCAGGCACACCAGCCTACAGGTGCTAGAATACTACAGTTACAACAACTAGGCTGAATTACAGCCATCCAGCTGAGATGTAATAAAGGTATGAATTATTGACTTGGCATCATCCAGAGACAGCTTTGGTCACTGCATCGCTGTACTTGGGAGATGATAGAATGAGATTTGTGTGATCTAAAATTCTAATCAAAGAGAGTTCAGGATGAAAGATGACCGCCAAGGTTATGAACCTTAGCAGGAGGTGCCGCACTCCCGTTAAAAAGTAACTGTAAGGGAGAAAGTATCGATCCTTTGGTTGCAGGAAGCCAACCCAGCACCTGGCTATGTTCAGAATTTAACTTCTGGAGGATTTCAGATAGCCAAAGAGTAGCTGTCACTTATGGAGTGAACTGCATCAGAGTCAGTGAGGATGGGAAAACTGAAACGTGCAGCAGTATCAGCTTAACAAGAGTCGTTTATGTTCTACCTCTGTAGTAATGATTAATACCTAATGGAAAAACCGAGCAACAGGACAGCATGGAGTGGGCTGGGGCAGTGGCAGGAGAGAGGAGAAGAGAAAAGTCTGCACCCAACTCTGAAGATTATCAGGCCTTGAATGGGAAGATAATCATCTAACTATCTGTCTGCTCAATTGACAAACTTTGTGTGCTTCCCAAAATAGGATTTCAAACCACTTTAAGGAAAGAATCAGAGAGGTAGCCATGTTAGTCTGGAATAGCAGAGGTAACAAAGAGTCCTGTGGCACCTTAAAGACTAACTATAAAATTTTGAAGCATAAGCTTTCGTGGGTTAATACCCACTTCGTCGGATGCAAGCAGTGGGTATTAGCCCATGAAAGCTTATGCTTCAAAACTTTATAGTTAGTCTTTAAGGTGCCACAGGACTCTTTGTTACACCTTAAGGAAAGTTTTCCATGCTCTACTGTACCTGTTGAAGCAAGGTCCCGTGCACACAGCAGGGACGTGAAATCTGATGGAGGTAAAGAGCATTCCCATTGTTGGGGAATCTTGTACATGTTGCTAAATACACTGAGAAGGGGCAGTTTCATTTCTGTGCCTGGCAGGGATGATTATGTGTGCCTAGCTAGCCAAAGGAACCACGCAGGGTCGGATACTGTGATGATGGAGGCATCTGAAGAATCTGAATAGGTTAGAAGGGAATAATTTTGCCATGACCTTGTCCTTTCTTCATATTATTTATAATTTATTTGTATTTTCATAGTGTCCAGGAGCCCGGGCCATGGATCAGGATCTCATTGTGCTAGGTATTGTATGAACAGAGAACAAAAAGCCAGTCCATACCCCAAAGATCTTACAAACTAAATGTCAGGCAAGAGAGAACAGCTGGATACTCACAGACAAGGGAATACAAGGAAACAATGAATCAATATCGTTCAGCATGATAGACAGTGGACTCGGCACACAAGCAACCCATTTCTTCCTGTAACCCTGTGCCATCCCTGTTATTTGTCATCATCACCCAGTGCGTTAAGTTCTGAAACAGATTAGGGAGGTTAAGAGTCATACCATAGTAAACAGTCTTCCAGCCTCCTTGTGGACCTGTGCCACCCCACCTCATCACATGAATCCTTTCCCTTTCCCTCCACTCATGCTGCAACTTCCTCTCCTCTGTCCCTTTCACAGCATCTCACCATTTATCAACACCTCCTCAACTCTCCATCTGTTCCCAAACACTCAGCTCAGACTATTTCTTTTCATAGACATCTTGCCTACGCCGATGAACTTCTATCCCCTTTTGATTATTGAATGCTTTGGTTGTTTCAGCCTACAATGTTTTATGGGACTGCTTTCTGAAAATCTGAAATATTGACTAGTCAAGATTTTATACTGTACAGTATTGAAAACTGGGTGAAATCCTGGCCCCATGGAAGCTAATGTCAAAACTCTCATTGTCCTCAACAGCGGCATAATTTCATCCAGTGTGTTGTAAGATTGTATGAAAGACTGTGAAGGAATTCCTAGGGTGTAGTCAAGGAGGTCCTAAGGCTGGGCTATATAAAAAGGAAAGGGATCAGGGTATGTGGAAATGGCTCAGGCCTTTACAGATCATAAGGTTCAGATCCTGACTCAGCAATTCCAGATTTAATGTTCACAAAACAAAATCTCTGAGTCCGGCAGGGCTGGTCTCCTGGCGCCTCAGAGCAAAATTACCACCAGCTGCAGCCTGAGTGGTTTCTACTCCTCTTTTTCTTCCTCACTACTTCTTCCTATTTATATTGTCCAGCCCTAAGATAGGGTAGGACATCCCAGTCCCAACTGTAGGCTGGAGTCTGTCTTTTAAAGAGGTCATGCGCTCCTTCCCAAAGATACTATCGAAAATCAGGGCCAATCCTAAATGCCTTTATTACCAGGAGTTATGACAGTAAGCACTACACAGAGTAGTAGAGCTGGATGAAATACAGTGAAGATTTTGCATGGAAAGTTTTGAAACCATTGTGTTTTACAAGTTTCAAAAAGGAACAATTTTTGGTTGATTGACATTTTTTCACTAAAACGTTTTGGGAAAAAAAACATTATTTGCAAAAAATGCAGTTTAGAAATTTTTTTGGGGGGAATTTAATATATTTTTGTTTGTTTTTCATCTCCCTCCCCCTTCTCCACATTTTTATTGAAAAGGGCTGGAAGTCAGGGTGTGTGTAGTGTGAACCCAAACTAACAACATCAATCATTTTCAAGTTCCAGCAAGAAAATTGGAGAAATAAACATTTTTCACAAGTGTACTTATTTTCATTAAAAAGCTATTTTTTAGTGAAAAAATTACTTCCTTTGAAACCCTGCTTCCATGGTATGTAATTGCAGGATCATGCCTTAATGCTGTTTTGTCTCATATTCCTCCTGCTCCTGAGTTTTTAACAAGTCTCTGAAATGGTACCCTCTCTAATTTTTTTTCCTCCTCACCGTTTCTATTTATCTGTATGGAGTGGGTAGAAACACAGGCCGGTCTCTCACTTGAAAACAAAACTTCTTTTAAATGATTCACTAAATTGTTGTCTTTCATTTGATTATTCTATCCTCAAAAGAGTCCTTTATTTTTACTACTAAATGGGAGTTTTTATGGACTTTTTTTTCTTTCTTCCTTTTTTGAAGTCAACAGCCACAATGCAGAATCTCACTACATGGAAGATGAAGACAATGATATCACTTAGTGTTGTTACCTAATGTGTTACCTAATGAGTCAAGTTTAGCAGCTACTTGAGACCTTTGGGTAAAAAATTTCCATTCGCCCTCTTTGATCATATACATACTTTAATTTAATGTAATGAAACAGTAATTCATAGATTCACACCAGGCATTAAGACATTTTTATGTCTTTACATAATTTCAAATTACAGGCGAAAAATACAGTAATTCAAATTAATGCATTTCGAACACATGATCAATGACATTGTATTTCCTGGCCGTTAAAATATAGCTCAATGGCATCCATAACAGATGTAATAAAAACATATTTCCTTATTAGGGTCTTTTGGGGAAGAGGGCAATACATGAACTTGTAATCTTCAAAGGTGCATTATTTTAAAAATGGTTTTATTGTTCTTATTGGCTTAATAAAAGAATAGACCATTTTTACAAAATCAATTCTAGAAAAAAATGGTGGTTGTTCATCTTTTATTTTCCACCAAAGTACACTGCATGGCTGCAATCTGAAGGAAAAAAACACTTTCATAAAAAGAAATTACAATTTTCTTTCCAAAAAAAAGAAGAATTGATTTTAAAAATGTTGTCTGGTCTATTTTTTTACATATTAATGTTGAATTGAAGATATTTAAATTATTGAGAGCATTTTTTGTCTTATTTGATTTTGAATAACTATGTGAAATGTTTTTTTATTGCAGAATAGAAATATTCTGGGTCTTTTTCTGTGTGTGCGTACTTGATACATATTACTTTTCACAAGACATTTCTCATCTTTCCTCTGCACTTACAGAAGAAAGTCTTTTATCTTCAGAACTTTTTTTCTTCCCTGCTGGTATGAAGACCGGGAGAGACAGAAAACTTACTTAGTCTGGAAGGGGGCAAATTAGCCTGTAGAACTTCTTTTATGAGGTCTGAGAGATTTTTTGCTGACCTTTGACTGAACGAGGAAGTTGATGTTTGTGTGGCTCAGAGACATCAATAATTCTGCAGTTCTTTTGTCGGCGGTCTTTGAAATCAGACTCTGTCTGGTCCTAGAACTTGTCTGGGTCACAACGTCATCTAATAAGGAGACCTTGAAAGCAGCTTGACATAGCAGGCAGCCTATTTCTAAATTCTCTTGTGAAGTTTGTGAAAATAGTGTCGGTAGGTGGGTGAGAAGGAATAAAACAACATTTCTCTTAAAATTTGATCACTTTGATTTGCTAATCTTAAACAGGCAGATGGCCTGTAGTGAGTCATTAATAGTTCCTATTTATTGGTTCAATGACTTATTTAAGGTTAGCTTGAAAAGACTGTGAAATGCAAGTGTTGATCAAGGCTGATCTATGTAACCTTGTATTCTCCTGACGTTTACCCTTGTCTCTCTTCTGATCTATGCTCCCATCTGTCTATTGTTCCTTGTCTTAACCTAGGCCCCAATCCTACAAGTGCTTATGGCTCAGTTTAATTTAGAACACTGAAGAATGATCGCCCTGCAGGGAAGACACTGGCCTGGGACTCAGAAAATATGGGTTTCTTTCCTGCCTGCCACAGATTTCTTATGTAACTATGTAAGGTACTTTTCTGGTGCTCATTATCACTGACTCTGAGGACCCCACAATGTTTAATGTAGTATTCCTCACTCATTACACCCTGAGAGGTAGAGAAGTATTATCCCCATTTTGCTGATGTGGAAGTCAGAGGTAGAGAGACTAAAGCCCAAAATCTCCTAAATAATTTAGGTTCCAACTCCCATGAAGCCTAAATGCCTTTTAGAATCTGGGCCTCAGTGACTTGCCAAGGGTCACACAGAATGCTTTTATTGGAGAAGGAATCGCAGATGTGTCACAATCCAGACTAGTACTCTATCTCTTCCTTCCCCTCTTTGGGCCTAACCCTGGGCAAGTCTGAGCCTCAGTTCTCTGATGATGATACACATTTCTTGTCTATTTAAATTGTAAATTATTCTGGGCAGATACTGTTTCTTCCTATGTATTTGGATGGCAGCAATTGCAGTGGGGACCCGATTTCAATTGAAATCTCTTGTGCTAGAGAAATACCAATATAAGGTAGTCATAACCTGAAGTCACTGGATATACTTGCAAGAAAAAAGTTCTGCATGTCCTCAAGTGTATATATAATCAGGGGAGCTACCTTGTAATTTCTTCAGGGTAGGGACTCTCTTTCCCTTAGTGTTTGTACAATATCCAGCATTCCAGGCACTGCCATCATGCAAACATAAATGTAATTCTAGCAACCTTGAGATT
This sequence comes from Sternotherus odoratus, assembly GCA_032164245.1. Lineage (NCBI taxonomy): Eukaryota > Metazoa > Chordata > Testudines > Kinosternidae > Sternotherus > Sternotherus odoratus. Next base: position 100,297,890 of record JAVMKO010000007.1, read on the forward strand.
CTGTTTGTTTGTTTTTTAATTATTTTTATTACAGGAAATGAAAGGATTCATCTATAGTCAATGTATTGGGCAGGACCAACACAGTAGCAGGAACGTTTCGTGTGGAAGCCTAGTTCTGTTGAAATCAACAGCAAAATACCACTGGTTTTGTGGGGCCAGGATTTTCCTTTTAGTCCCCAGTCCTGGAAGTTCTTACATGTGTGCTTCCACAATCAGTGCCTTTGTAAGTAAGTGCCTGGACTGCTTGTGGTAGTAAGAGACTGGACTCGATGACCCAGTCCCATGGCCCTGACTCCCAAAGGTATTTGGACACCTATCCCCCATTTAATTCAATGGGAGTTAGGCACCTAAATACCTTGGGGGATCTGGACTTATGTTCCTATGAATATTGCATGTATGCTTAAGTGTCTAGCCTAGAAGGGCAGTCAGTCTCCACTTTAAGCCAGCCAGACTCCAGTATCAACATGGAAAGATTCGGCGTCCTGTAGTCTCTCTGGACAACTGACCCTTAACCCTGAAACACAAAGTTGCTTGCTAGCTTGCTGCTCATAATCAGTTTTTCCTCCCTGTTGTCATTATCCCACAAGCATGTTGAATGATGGAGGGACAAGGCATCGGCATTTTGGAATGCTAATTTTTCATTCAATCCCCCTGACAAAAAGCAGAGCTGGAGTTGTCATTATAGATTGCCTTTTATTGTACTTTGGAGCCAGCACGACATTAGCCTAATTAAAACCTCAGTGTGACTATTCTACTGATCTCACTACAAATATTTGAGAAATCTCTGCAGCCACTGAAAACATGTTTTGACTCCACAACAAACCCCTTGGTCCAGGTCAAGTATCAAACACCCAGTCAAACTTCTGCTTTACAACAAAGGACGAACATCCACAACATACTTATGTTACAATGTGCTGAAAAACCCAGTCCCATGGCACTTAATGTATCAGTCAGTGCTCACTACTAAACACTTTAGTAGTGAGCACTGACTGGCTTATAAGAGTAATCATAGTAATACTTATTATTTCTATCCCATCTCCTCTTCAAAGGTTTTCCCAGGCACTTTACATTAACAACTTAAACCTAACAGCAGCGTGGTAAGGTAGGCCTCCCTTCTTCTACCCAAACAGAACTTGCCCATCAATTCCTTCTTCCATCTTGATACTCCATAGAAGAGTATGCGTGGGCAGAAGGGAGATTGGTTGGGAGTCCCCTACACAAATCCACAATCTATGTCCACATATGCACACATTTGTTTGTCTTGCTGTGGGACAGTTTGGCAACAGACTCATTTCAATTAAAGTCTTTCCCTTGTCCTCATTCTTTTCCCCATACTATGTCCTATCCTCACAGGATGATTCAAGGTCACTTCACCACATGATGTCAACTCGCATGATAAATCCAACCACCAAAACTGATGAGTGCTCCATCGTATTTTGGTCTGGTTCGACCAGTACTTATGTGACTTGGGTAGGTGTCATGAAATTGAGAAGAACCCTATTTTCTATGTTGCCATTTCCCTTTTGTGCCAGATCTGCAGAGGCTATGAATCTGTAACCCCACCCCTGACCTAGTGAATAATTTTTTTACCTCAAGCTGTACCAGCTCATACTTTTAGTTCTGGAGGTCTCCAGTTCAATCCCTGGTGCCCGAAACCAAGATTGCAGCCATAATTTTAGTCATATATATTAACCTTTCCCCTTTTGGACAGTGTTTCCTTTGCCTACTCATTCTTACCAGACCTGGCTTACTGATTACATTTTCAATTTCACCTTTCCAAATAAGTCATGTATATTAAAAACTCATGTTCTCAAGCAAATATTGCACGGCAGCTTTTCTTTCCAGTCGCTGTACTGAACTGTTTTTTGAAATATGAATGATAATAAGTGCCTAACGATGGAAGAAGTTCAAATAATGAAAATGGCTAAAGACAACATTTTTTATGCACAGGTTTATGAGGTTCAGTTCTTGGCTATTTTAACTTGCAATAATTGTCCTTTTATTTTAGCACTTTTTCATCATCTGTTTTATTCAACTGTTATTTTATGACCCATTCATCATCCTAACTGGCATTTAAACACTTAAATTGAGCTGTTCATGCACCACCTATGGGTTCTTCCCAACTTATATCTTTGTGCTATGACTTGCAGTGCTGCCTCACTACTCTTATATCTCAATTCTGAGAAGATTTTTCTTCCTGCAGATGCACCCAAAACCATGACAATGATGTCACCATGCCTACAAGAGATCAGATCTTAGATGAAGAGCTACCGACTTAAATACAAGGCTGAGCAAGGCTCCAGTATGTTGAGCACAAGGGCAAGCTGCTTAGGTGAACGAAGCACAGTCATCCTCCCTTTCCATTAAAAACATGTCATCACCCGCAACCCCAACCTATTAATCAAAGTGGTGCATAGTTTCAGGGTCCTGTTTGACTTATCACTGAGCATAGATGATCAGGTAGCAGTGACCAAGGACAATGCCTTTCACTTGGGATCATAGAGGACTTGACTCAAGAGGGATTCAGAGATCCTGGGTGAACAGAAGCCCCAGTCTAGAGGCCACAGCCTGGGAGTGGGTTGTAGAGATAAGGCCAAGCAGCTTGGGAGCTGGAACTATAAGAGTGAGAGCTAGGCTGGAAGCTGCAGTGATGAGACTGGGTGATTTCATCTTTGAGAGTCCTGGCATACAGTGAGGCTTGATGGACTGGGAACCTCCTGTGTCTTGTGTTTCTCAGCTTTCCTAGGTAACTTTGAGGCAGTTGCAACAGGGAGGCCAAGTAAATAAACTCACCGTGTTACCAAAGAGTCTTGGTGTTCTTGGGAACCTGCCAGCAGCTCAAGCTAGACAAGCCTAGTGCTTTGCACGCCTACCCCACTCGCCTCTGAGTGTGGTATAGTCAGAATATTACTAGTCATCTAGGAACAGTGTGGTTGCAGATGGGGAAACTCTGGCTCTTCTTCCCATAGGAGAATCTGACCATGGGGATGCATACATTTGTCAGCCTCAAATACTATACTTACTCTGTTGTTTCAGGGAACCTGCACCGGCATTCTTCCTCTGTGGTGCAGCATGGCACCCACTCATGCTCCCCAATCATCACATCTCTGGTCTGGAGATATCTCTCTCTCTCTCTCTCTCTCTCTCTCTCTCTCTCTCTCTCTCTCTCTCTCTCTCTCTCTCTCTCTGCTGATTGTGGTATTTTCAAGCTGCACAGCTCTCTGCCTATTTGGGGTTGAATTTTTCAGCAAACTCAGGCCTTGTCTACACTACCAGCTGGATTGACGCATAGAGATCGATCTATTGGGGATCTATTTATCGCATCTCATCAGGATGCCATAAATCCATCCCCAGAGGCACTTCCGTCGACTCCGGAACTCCAGCTCGCCAAAAGGCACAAAGCAGAATCAACGGGGGAGCCCACTGCCAACCGCTACCACTGTGAGGACGGCAGGTAAGTCGACCTAAGATGTGTCGACTTCAGCTGTGCTATTCACAGAGCTGACCTTGGGTATCTTAGGTTGACCCTCCCCGTTAGTGTAGACCAGGCCTCAGACTGCCTAAGCCAGACTGCTTTGCTTTTCTCTTTGGAGATAGTACACAGTGTAATTTCTACAGCTATGTTACCACACAGATCTTTCCAAGCAAGCACATTTATACTTAAGATAGAGAGAATTACAGAGAAAACATAATAGAAACAGGAGACGAACCTACATGGATGTTAATACACTTGCTAGAGATCACCCCCTGACACCAATCAGGGTTATGACCAGTGATTTGAGTTCTTCAGATCACACCAAGTGTTTTTCTAATTTCCTTTTCCTGTGGTCATAGGTAGACAACGGTCCACTCCCCACAGCAAAACTTTATTAGATCAGGTCCTGAGATGGGCATTTGCATTCCCTTCCTCCCAAATATTTCCTAGGAAACCTACTCAACTTTGGAGCTAGTGAACATGAAAAAAACCCTAAATTTATATTCCACCAGATTAGGTCAAAAACTTCCCAAAGGCACAAGTTCCTTTCCTTGTCCTTGGACGGTATTCCTGCCTCCACCAAGTAATTCATACAAAAATTCAGGAAAGGGTCACTTGGAATCCCTATTCCCCCAAAATATCCCCCAAGTTCCTTCACCCCCTTTCCTGGGGAGGCTTGAGAATTATATACTAACCAATTGGTTACAATGTGAGCACAGACCAAACCCTTTGTCTTTTAGGACACTGAAAATTAATCTGCTTCTTAAAAGTAGGATGACTAGACATCCCGATTTTATAGGGACAGTCCCAATTTTGGTTTTTTTCTTTTATAAATAGGTTCCTATTACCCCCCCACCCCCACCTTCTGTCCCAATTTTTCACATTTGTTGTCCAGTCACCCTACTTAAAAAAAGAATTTTATTATAAAGAAAAAAAAGTAAAATAATCACACCTGCAAAATCTGGATGGAAGGTAATTTTACAGGGTAATAAACAGATTTTAAACACAGAGGACTCTCCTGTGGACTCAACTTCACAGTTACAAAACAGAAATAAAACTACCTCTTAGCATAGGGAAAATTCACAAGCTAAAACAAAAGATAATCTAACACATTTCCTTGCCTCACTTACAAAAATATCTCAATCTCATGTTGTAATTTTCATAGATTCTTAGGTGAGAAGGAACTGTTGTAAGCATTTCATCTGCCCTATTCTATAACACAGGCCATAGGACTTCCCTGAATGAATTCCTCTTTGAGCTACAGTATATCTTTCAGGAGAAAAATAAAACAACAAGATCCAATCTTGATTTAAAAATAGCCAACGATGGAGCATTCATCACATCCCTAGGTGAGTTGTTCCAGTGGTGAATCACCCTCATTTTGGTGGCACAGAGACCAGAATGTGGGCATCTCTGTGTCAGCTCATCTCTAGGGCAAAGTTTTGAGATGAAACTACCATGAGCAGGGGTTCTCAAACGGTGGGGCTGGGACCCCTCGGGGAGGTTCGCAAGGTTATTACATGGAGGATCATCAGCTGTCAGCCTCCATCCCAAACCCTGTTTTGCCTCCAGCATTTATAATGGTGTTAACTATAGAACAAAAATGTTTTAATGTATAAGGGCACATAGGCTTGCAATGTGAAAGGAGTCATCAGTACAAAAGTTTGAGAACCACTGATCATGAGAATTAGGCCCGTCATGTCTAAATTCAGTAAGACCATCTTTGGGTAAATTGAGATGTCATAGACAGCCAAATGCCATACTCAACCCAACACCATGTTTAGGATCTAACATACAGTTGATAAGCTAGGCCCTATGTCACTACTGGGATGCTGCATTGGACCGTGGAGGGAAAACTATGGGAAACCCACCCATATATAGTTCATTTCCTGGGTATTTCAGTTACTGCCCAGCTTGCATGATGGTTCTTAAATACCTTTTATTTTTTTTATTTTTATTTTTTTTATGCAGGCTCTTCATCAAACCATGTCATATTGTCCTTATGGAGGGCAGGGTAACTCTTCTGCCAGAGTTACACATGGACTATCATTGTCTGCCTGAAACCCTTTCTAGTTGACCCTATTAAGTCAGTGGTCAAACTCCAATTGACTTCAACAGTGATAGGATTTCACTGTAGCTAATAATCAGAGAGGTAGCCGTGTTAGTCTGGATCTGCAGAAGTAACAAAGAGTCCTGTGGCACCTTAAAGACTAGCAAAAGTATTGAAGCATAAGCTTTCGTGGGCTAGTACCCACTTCGTCGGATGATACCCACTTCGTCGGATGGATGCATGCATCCGACGAAGTGGGTACTAGCCCTCGAAAGCTTATGCTTCCATACTTATGTTAGTCTTTAAGGTGCCACAGGACTCTTTGTCGCTACTCTAGCTAATGATTTTCTTTTCTGTGTCCTCCAGGATTAGAACCTCCTTATTAAGCAAATTGGCAAAAAAAAGTAACCACATGGTATGATTTCATGTTGTTATTAAATCAGACACCGTTCTGAGAGAAAGAGAGAAACTCTGGGAGTCTGGATTGAAACTAACAGATTTAAAATGTGTATTTTGATTTCCTGAATGCATCTTCACAGTGACTTAAGCTTTGGAGATTTTGCAAGTCTGCTCAAATTTTTGTTTTTTAGCAAGCTGACTTATGGACTAAGTTCTTGCAGCTTCTACTACTCACCTTTCCCCCTCCCCATGCTGCCTCTAATTCTTTATTTCAGGATCACTGGAGTCTACTGTGTTAAAAAAAGAAAAAAAATAGGAACTATAAACCTAAATTATAGCCAATCAGATTGTACTCACAGCTGAACTACTAGACAAATTGCAGCTCATGAAATTTGCCATGGGTCAGGAGACTGAGTAATTTCATTTTAATCAGTCTTATTTGAGGCAGAGATGCTACTGCAGCAAAAGCTTTGCAGTAACTGAAACCTGGCAGAGAGAACACATCAAGGCATATAAAGTCATCGTATTTTTATTATTATTATTATTATTATTATTTATTATTATTATTATTATTTATTATTAGATAGTGAACAGTTTCAGTACCCAGGCTAAGAATTTGAAATATTAGCAGAGATCTTTGAATTTTCATTTAGCTTGAAATGAAACATCATTTGGAGCTTGAAATTTGCAGAGGCCTTTATTACATAGAGAGTTAAGCTGCCTCTGATAATGTCCGAAGAATACATTTTACCTGGTGATGCCCCAGACTGAGTCGCTGTCTTGTCACTTAAAACACAAAGGCTTCAATCATCCACAGGGATTTCTTTTCCCTCCCTCCCTTCGTGCTTTAAGAACCTTATTTTTGATACAAAGTCTCTTGTAATTTGTGGTCTTGCTGTATGCTCCTTAGGCAGGATTTAGGTATATCAAAATCTTACAGCAGCACAAACAGTGAGAGAAAACCAATAAGGACCTTCTCTGAGCCTTTAACAAGTAACTGGAGTTACCAATGTAAATTACATTAGGATTTTCCCCAAATTGCTTGTCTTCATAATCAGAACTCTGCATGTTGATTAGGTTATAGCTGTAGGGGAGAAGTAATCTTAACAGATGAGAAATTACAGTGCCTAAAAAGAGGAAATTTACTTTTAAAAAGTTCAGTATTCATTTCTTAGAGGAACTTTAGAAAAAGGATAAAAAATAATGAGGCTTTGCACACACTCAGTTTTAACACAGAGATGTTTAAAGTCTTTCAATCAAACAAAAAAGAAGCCAGAAATATGTGCCCCTCGCCCTCCGGTCTGAAACATAGAAAAGCAACCACGCATATGTATATATCAAAATGCTGTTTAAGGATGAAAAATAATGAACAGAAATATCACTGAGTCCTTGTCCTGTGGGGCAAGTCACAGCACAGAGACAGCTGAATTGAGTGGACTTCTGATTGATAATTGGGACTTATCGAATTATTGATTTTTTTAATGAAAATGAAATGTACACATTTTTAATTTTAGGACTGAATCCTCCATGGCAAAACTGATGTCACTAAGACCTGATCTACAACCAGCTTTTGGACTTGCGCAACCATTTTGGTTAGTGGGGGGCATTTTTTTAATAGATATGGTTTTATCGGTACAATCTTTGCTGTGCCCAAACCCCGGTATAGGTTTTTTTTCACCCTTCAGGAACAGCTATACCTGACCGTGTGAAGAGGGGAGAGAGAAAAACACACATATGACTCCAAGCAGAGCAGGCTCTGGCATTTTTGCCACTCCAAGCGGCGAAGAAGAAAAAAAAGAAAAGAAAACCCCAAGTCATGCCGCCAAAGAGCCGCCGCTGCAGAAAGAAGACGACAGAAGGACCCGCCGCCGAATTGCCACCAAAGAAAGAAGCGGAGTGACTGAGCTTCCACCGAATTGCCGCCAAAGAAAGAAGCGGAGTGATTGAGCTTCCACCGAATTGCCGCCAAAGAAAGAAGCGGAGTGATTGAGCTTCCACCGAATTGCCGCCAAAGAAAGAAGTGGAGTGATTGAGCTTCCACCGAATTGCCGCCAAAGAAAGAAGCTGAGTGATTGAGCTTCCACCGAATTGCCGGCAAAGAAAGAAGCGGAGTGATTGAGCTTCCACCGAATTGCCGGCAAAGATGAGAGGGACTGAAGGACTCGCCACCGAATTGCCGCCGAAGAACAAGACGTGCCACCCCAATGATGGACGGAGTGTTGCGTCCTAATTTTGGCTGCCCCAAACACCTGCTTCCTTCACTGGGGCCTGGAGCCGGCCCTGACTCCAAGTACTCAATCTTATCAGAGGCTTTTGGGAGAGGGAAGGGTCTGGGCCTATATAAGACAAATCCAGCTCTTTCGAGGATGAGGCTAAGCAATACCTAAAAAGACAGTGGTTTGAACATTGGCCTGCTAAACCCAGGGTTGTGAGTTCAATCCTTGAGGGGGCCATTTAGGGATCTGGGGCAAAAAATGTTTTGTCAGGGGACAGTACTTGGTCCTGCTAGTGTAGGCAGGGGACTGGATTCAAGGTCCTTCCAGTTCTATGAGATAGGTGTATCTCCATATATTAATTGCTTCTTGGCCTTTTGGCTAAGAAAGCATTATCTAAAAAGTTATGACTGGGCATATGTTTACACTTCAGTAAAACATCCATGGTAGGCTTGCAGAGCTCAGGATGTGGGGATGTACAACTGCTGGGCTTGAGCTTTAGACCAGGCTTTGGGAAACTTCCCTTCTTTCAAAATCCCAGAGCCTGAGGGCCAGTCCAAACCTGGATGTCTACACTGCAATTTTATAGCCCTGAAGGCTGAGACCTGCAAGCCCAAATCAGCTGACCCAGGCCAGTCATGAGTGTTTTGGTGCAGTGCAGACATACCTTAAGAGGCTGGATGATTACCAGATCCAGAAGTGGGCAGGAGGAAAGGAGAGATGGAGGGAAAAGCTGCTGAGATTGGGGAGCATGGGCCACTAACTGGGGCTTGCTTACCTCTGCCATTTCCACTTTACCTGTTATTATCTCTCTCCCCCCATTAAGTAACAGGCTTATCCTTTCCTTGGTCCTCCTGTTGCTTCTAATGTATTTTTAGAATGTTTTGTTTCTCTTCATATCTCTGGCTAATTTAATCTCATTCTGTGCCTTGGCCTTTCTAATTTTGTCCCTAGATACTTGTGTTATTTGTTTATAGTCATCCTTTATAATCTGACCTAGTTTCTAGTTTTTGTAGGACACATTTTTTGAGGTTCAGAACATTGAAGATCTCCTGGTTAAGCTATGGTGGTCTCTTGCCATACTTCCTATCTTCCCTAGGCAGACTTCCTATCTTTTCTATACAGACTTTTATGCTGGTATAATATATGTAACAGAGACCTATGTCAGTAAAACAATCACATACACACCCACCACCACCTGACATAGCTATGAGAGTGTGAGTTTTGAGTATAGATCATGTCTAAGACAGTAGTTCTGCTAGCACTATACAGTAGCTATTCACTCAGGTAGTTCTATCACTCAGGTGCTGTATTAATATGGTAAAAACAGGAGCTGCTAGTCTGGTGACATAAAGGTAAAGGCAATGACCAAGGAAGAAGAATAGGGTTGTCCTAGCTAGCCACATGTAGATAATACTACCTGTACCTTGTCTGTTCTAGGGTTTTACACTGAAAGCTCTCTCAATATCACAACAAACTTTTGCACTGAAGACAAAGCCAAGAAGAAATAAGAGAAACTGATCTTAGAGCCAGGTTAGTTTACAAGAGCACCAGTGCTGTGATGTGTGTGTATTTGTTGTTAATGAATAAATAAGTCATCCCTGAAGATGATTTAGTTATCACTGAAATACTACAGAGACCAACTAGTACATTGTAGGGTATATTGAATACAAACAATGCCAAAGCTTAGCGGTGAATCCATGCTTCATTAGAACAAAACTGTGATTATGTTTCATGATTTACATCTGATAGACAATCATAGACATGATTTACATTGGATAGACAATCCTGAGAATGTGGTACACTTTCTTCCCATTGAAAAACAAAACAAATGGAAATTAAATGTGAGCAAACATTATTAAGGACACACTCACTTCATTGTATGCACTTGGTATTTAAAACCAAACCTGGAAGATGTACACGGAAGCAATGTTATTCCATCCAGCTTTGATGACAGAATTGCAAAAGAAATTCCTTTTTCCTCCCCAGTTTTCCTGAGGTCTATGAGTACTTCACCAGACCTTGCTGGAAAGCTGCATTTGGCAGGAAGATTGGGGGTTGTTGTGAACTCATCAGCTGGATGAATGGGAATGACAGCACAGAAAGCTTGTCAGTTGACGGATGGGTTTTCAACATTATCTGTGCTACAATGCCCAGATATCAGATAGTATAACAACTAGTCAAGCTAATGTATTGATTTCTTTCTTTTTCTAGAGCAGGAGGGGGGCTGTTCAGCACACATAGGAGGCCTGAAGGTTGTAATGAAGCTTGGGGGTTTTCTCTCCAGTGTAGTTCTGTCGTTCTTATATTTATCATATTCTAGTACAGAACTGGAACCAGAATGATCAGAAAAATTCATTGCGGACTCTGAGACTAGGTGGAGGAAAATAGTAATTAAAAATAAGAAAAAAGTGACTGCAAAAGCACATGAACTGTCAGGGGGAATATAGGGAAGCTTTAGGACCTGAAATTATTTTCCCACATTTTCTTTTTGTAATAGATAGCATCCCTTTAATCTCTCTATGCTTCAGTTTTTCCACCTGTAAAATGGGAATAATCGCTCTTACTAACCTTGCAAAAGTGAGGTGAAGATGAATTAATGCTCGCAAATCACTTTGAGGCGGTAAAACATGATATAAGTAAACAGTGAAATAAAATAATCCTTGTTTCTAACCTGGGAGTGTATTAGTTTCTAAGGTAAGAAGTTTCTAAGGTAGTGTTAAGATGAAATATTGGCCTTTGAGGAAGGTTAAATTTAGGGAAGATGTCAGAGATATGTGTCTTACTAAAGCTTATGAATTAAGTCCTGACAGGAGCAAAATGTGTAGGCTGCCTATTTAATCACGGCCAATCAGGTCTAGCTGGAAATGTCCATCAAAACAACACAGTGAGCCTTTTATGTTATATTCTGAAACTAAGATGCCTGCCATGGGGACACAGCTCATGAACTGAGGCTTCCCCCAAAGATTAACCCAAAGCAGCATTTGAAAGCTAAAGTGGTTTATAGAGACATTAAAAATTAACTTAAAAGGAGTTCTCCTTGAATATTTAGACACCTGGTATCTCTTCCTTCTAAACAACTTCTCACCACGTCTTCTTAACTTAGAGCAGGGTGGCTCCCCTTTTATCAGAAACTTGGTTCAGCCCAGACTTCTTTCCCTGGGTTTCCATAGCTCAGGTCATGCAGCGGAATCTCCTCTTGGAAGGATGGTTGGTGTAACTCTTATTATTCTAGTTGGATGCTGTTTTATAGTAGTGAAAGGTGATCTTACGTTTGCCCCAGAATTCAGACCAGAGGAGCTCAGGAAACAAACTTGGAGTAGACTCGCTATTCTATATCATGTTTAAGATTAGCAGCCATATTAGTCTGTATCCGTAAATAAAATGAGGAATACTTGTGGCACTTTAGAGACTAACCAGTTTATTTCAGCATAAGCTTTTGTGGGCTATAACCCACTTCATCAGATGCATAGAATGGAACACACAGAAGTCAGATGCATTTATATACACAGAAATCAAAAAAAGTTGTAAATTACCATATCAATTCTAAGAGGCTGTTTAATTTGGATGGGCCATTATCAGCAGGAGGAAAAAAAACATCTTTTGTAGTGAAAATTTAGTGGATCTGTGTCTGATAGTCAATAAGAACCTGCAAAAGAGACTTAACTAGGAAAAATTCATTCAATTAGTGTAATGACCAAGCCACTCATAGTCCCTGTTTAACCCTTGGTTGATAGTGTCCAATTTGAAAATTAATTCCATTTGCTCAGCTTCTCGTTGGAGTCTGTTTTGGAAGTTTTTCTGATTTAAAATTGACACCTTCAACTCACATCATGCATAGTAAAAAGGAACCACTTAGCGGAAAAATATGGCTGGGAAATCTCAGGTAAAACCAGATCATGCATAGGGGTGGTGAATAATTATACTCCATAAGCCCAGTGGAAGCCATTTATTAACAACAGGCAGAATTGTCCAGTGATTAGAGCACTGTGGAGGGAATCAGGAGACTTAGGGTTCTGTTCCTGATCCTCTCTCTGAGCTGCTGTCCTTGCTCATTGTCCTTGACCAATTCTTGGTTTTGCCATCTGTGAAATGATGGTGTAACTCATGTGTGCACAATGTCTCTGTCCCTCTCGGGTGGATGGACCACACAAGGGACCACAGTCTGCTACTGGCTTTTAGCTGACAGACAGGTAACGTTTAACAAAGGTAGTAGAGAGACATGCTCTTAAACTCAGAGATTAAGCGTTCAGTCCCTCCTGCTGGCAGCTCGTCCAGGGACGTCACGTGTAGTGGCAATGCTTCTTATTCTCCTTTGTGACATACTTTGAGATCTACACGTGAAAAGCACTATGTGGAAGCAAAGACATTTGTATTAACCCCTGTGCTCCTGGCCTCCTTATTGCTATTCTGTAACAATGTGTGGCATTTTCTTAGCTACTGTGGATCAATTTGCAGTGGCAGAAAACTTCAGAGAAACGCTGGTCTTTTCCCCTTGAAAATAGGCTGAGTCACCTCAGATTTCTATTAGTCATGTCATTTTCCGTGATGTTTCATGACACATGGTACAAAAGCAGAAAGAAAAAGACACTCTAAATGTTCCTTTTACTTTTAAGCCCCAATCACCTGCCAGAATGTGTTATCCTCTAGAGAACTGACAGAGCAGGTTTCTTTTAAAACATGATCAAAAGAATCACAGAATGTTAAGGAGCAAAAGAAAGGGGGATAAGAGTAGCTACAAATCATGGTTTTAAACAAAATTATTAAAACTTTGGATATCAAAGATACAGTGGAACTAAGTGGCATGATGCTCTATATATTTTAAGGTATTGAGTTTGAAAAAAAAAATCCTATCCTAACAAGCTTTAAAGGACATTTATGATGCTTTAAACATGGGGGCTTTCACTATTATTTTATTTTATTGTCATTTTATTTGTATGTTTATTGCACCTTTAATCTTTGCTTTAAAGAACTGAGTAATATAATTATTCCCTTCTCCCCCCGTGACTATTTTACAGAAAAAAAATCTTTTCTATCTCAAAGAATTCCATTGGGGACAAGGAACAAGTAGGTTTTACATCAGTGTGGACATTAGAGATCAACCCTATACACCCTCCCTGGGGTTGACCTTTCTACGTACATGAAGGTAGAAACTACAGAGCCTTGTCCCCATTAGGGTTTTACATGGAGTTTTTGCAGTGAAGACCTACCTGGAGAAACAGAATCACAACAAGCCTTAGCGATAATCTCAAAGCAAGTAGGTTGGAAATTTAGGAACTGATTTCTGGTTTGCTTCCTTCCAGCCCGCTATTGTGGAAAACTTTCCTGGCTTTTGCAGTACCCCGGTGAAATGGGCTAGTGGAAGGATCTGAGTCCCCACTCCCACTTCCTTTACCCAGAGATTTCCCTGCTCTTGAGGACTCCACTTCCACCCTCCTGTCTGGCAGAGTCCTCATAACTCCGACAAGGCTTGGCCTAGGATTCCTTGGGGGCTCGACCCCCAACCTGCTGTGCTCATCTAGGACAGGGGTTAGGGTGTCCCCACTCCAGGGTACTCTCTCTGCACTGGGCACTTCCCTGACCCACTGATCATTACATACGATTTAAACCAAATACAAATTAATTAATCAACCATTTTTTTAAAGGAAAAATGGGAATGGTTAAAGGAAACCCATCACCCCGTTCTCTGGCAGGGAACATCACAAACAGTGTCTCTGGGACATCAGGGCAGTTCACAGTCTGTTCCTTGCAGGTCCCAGGCCTCTTTCTCAGGTCCTGGCTTTTCTGTAGGGATGCTGCGGGTTAGACACTTGCTCTGGCGGTGGCCACACACTTCCTGGCTTTGGGTGGTGGGATCCTTCTGCCCAGCGTCAGCCCCACCTCGGCTTAAGATCCCTCTCCCAGTCTGGCCTGCAAGGACTCTTGGTTGGGGGTGACTTTCTGCGCTGGGCCCTTTGCCAAGGGTCCCCCCCTTGGTTGGCTCTATTGCTCACCACACCGCACTGTGGCTGCAGCTTTTCTCTTCCTGGGCTGTCTCAGGCTCTGTGGCTGCACCGTGACTGCTTGGTGGGCTGCTTCTGTGACTCTGCTTCCAGCTCTGACCTGCTTCCTGGGCTGCTTTTCTGGCCCCACTGGCTGGCCCGACTCTGCTCCCCAGCCCATCTTGGGTCCCTTCTATCTCCTTAGCTCACTGCCCCTCGGTCTGACCCAGGCAATTCCAGTTCACAGGGAAGACAGGACGGGACCCACCCTGCCTCCTGACTCCCTGATTAGCCTGCCCGCCCTGTCAATCAGGCCGACTTGGAGCATTGACCTCTCCCCATTGCCCCTGGGGACTGTCAGTCTCAGGGTCCTGATTTCCCATACACACTTCCCCTTTTGGTACTGGGAGCTTGCCAACCAAAACATCCCCACTGAGTGTTAGTAAAGGGACAACAGATATAGATATAGCTCTGGATGAAACTTAAAGCGGTTCAGTTTGATTCAGCACCAAACTTTTGGATGCTTATAAAACCTCTGGGGGCTGCAAATTTAGTCTGAAAGTCCCCCTTGATGACAGATTTTCCTACAACATCATCATCTGCCATCATCATCACAGTATTTTGGCACTTGCCCATCAGTTTACAGAAATATGCCAAGTATGTGAAAATTATCAATATTTTAAAACCCTTTTTTTGCTTGGGGCGACAAAAAAGTTAGAACCGGCCCTGTACAAACCTATGCAAGCGTGGATTGTGCTAGCGCGCTAAATCTAGAAGTGTAGCTGCAGTGGCATGAGGGACTAGATATCCCAAGTATGAGCTCGGAGGGGATTGTATTTGGATCAGCTAGCTACAATTGTGTTTTTAGCATGGGTTTTGTTTCCTGGAGCTGGAATTTATACTTTTCAGTTCCAATGGAGACATACCCTCAGTCTCTCTCTGCCTCTGCTCACCATATGGGGGTGTGCTCAGGATAAACACATTAAAAATTGTGAGGTGCTCAGAAACATGGCACCCATTATTGTATGTTGTACATTTTCCATCTCACATAGTTGATTTACATCCATGGATTATCATAGAATATCAGAGTTGGAAGGGACCTCAGGAGGACAATAGTCCATCCCCCTGCTCAAGGCAGGACCCCAACTAAATCATCCCAACCAGGGCTTTGTCAAGCCTGACCTTAAAATCCTCTAAGGAAGGACATTCAACCACCTCTCTCGGTAACCCATTCCAGTGTTTCACCACCCTCCTAGTGAAAAGGTTTTTCCCAATGTCCAACTGAAATCTCCTACACTGCAACTTGAGACCATTACTCCTTGTTCTGTCATCTGGTACCACTGAGAACAGTCTAGATTCATCCTCTTTGGAACCCCCTTTCAGATAGTTGAAAGCAGCTATCAAATCCCCCTTCATTCTTCTCTTCTGCAGACTAAATAATCCTATTCTCTCAACCTCACCTCATAAGTCATGTGCTCCAGCCCCCTAATCATTTTGTTGCCTGGCCAACAACTCCAATGTACAATTGATAAGGCAATGCCACATAGTCCAGGCTGGTCTGCACTGGGTGGTAGGTGCCCTTACCTGTAACATGCAGGACACAGGGTCATCCTCCACTCTTGTTTGTCATAACTGAACTCTTGTCTGTTTGGGCGACAGTCTGAGGTTTTTAATGGTGGCAAGATAATTTTGTCATGAGTTCAGGCAACATAAATACAGGGTCTAGCTTCTTTGCATGAGGTGATTATGTCCATATTGCACAAGTGTATTCAACAGAGGAGTCACGAAGTATTAGTACTGTAGATTGTAGAGTGAGTGCATCTGTACACGGCAGTGATGTAACCAGCTTGCTGAGAATGTTGTTTGATATGCTAATATTGGCTTTAGTTTTCTCAGTATGGGCTCTAAGAGTGTGTCATTGAGAGTAACTCTAAGGTATACGGCACTTGTGCAATTAGTAAATTTTATCCCAAAACAACTGACGTTGAGTTCGTGTTTGGCCTCTTGGTTTTTGAGATGGAATGGACTGACTTGTGTTAGTTATGCAGTAGATCAGACAAGATGAGCCTAATTGCCCCTTGTGGCCTCCAAATCTATAAATGTATGAATGAAAAGATCTCTGACTCAAAGATTTCAAGTCCAAAGTCAAACTCATCAGTGAAGACTTATGCAAAGACATGATTGATGACTACCCCTGTCCATATATCATATGTGAGAGGCTACTGCTTTTTAAAAGTGACACTTGTCACTTTTCTGACTTACCAAGAGGGGAAGAAAATATATATATATACACACACAATCTTTGTCAACATCAATTTTTCCTCCAGGTTTATTGCAATCATAAATGGTACTGCACTATGAAAAAGTACAGTGTCACCTCGGGTCCATCAAACTTGACACTAAAAGGTTAAATGAATTTCTTAGCCTTAGCTTGATCCAAAGTGGAAAAGTACACACACAATACATGCTGCTCAGATGAATCCTTTTTTTTTTTGTAGTTGCAGACAAAGTTTATAGACAAAAAATGGACACTGCATTCAACTCAGCAGCACAAAGATCATTGTATCAAAAGTTTACAAGATTTGAGGGGCTTTGAAGCAGGTGAGTCACAGCGCAAAGCACTGTGGCTCCAAAAGGCACAATAGAGCCAGAGTTTTCAGAGTTGTTGCATTTGTGGTGGCAATCTAGTCAGATCTATACTCTGCATCGGTGAAGTTGCTTTAGCTGGCCTGTTCTAACCTCTTAGAATAAGCAATTTTGTTCTCCTCCTTCATTTTCGCCACCATGTCTTATTGCAGCTCCTTTATTGCTTAAGTTGCCCTTAAAATTTTGCAACTGCATAGATATAAGGTGACTGTTCTGGCATCTATGTGGAAGTCAGTGAGAAATGTTACTAGCCTATTTTAAGGTTTTTTTGCTAGAATGTTTCCAGTCTCAAGAAGTGTTCAGGCATTCTGGAGACCCTACTGTCATCTGGAGGAAAACCCAGCTGAACCCAGCTAAGCCCAGCTGAAAGAAAATATACACTGAGAAAAGATATCCTGTCTGAAGGACAGACATAAGCCTATAACCGATTTACAAAGAGTACTATATCACAATAGTTAAAAAGCCTAAGAGTTCTGTTCTTTTGTATTTTAGAAAGCAAAAGAGGCAAAACTCCTAGGCCAGAACCTCTGTTTACACAGCTGCTTGGTTTGCATTTCTATAAAATTTAAGTTTGCACTGGAAAAAAAGAACAGATGCAAACATATTTAAGGAAATGGTTTTCATGGCTCCTTTGAACACCATTCTGAGTTATGCAAATTGAACCCAAATCTACTCCAGTTGATGAGAGAAGGGTCTAAGGGCCTACTTTTCAAATGATCATGTGCCATCACATGCATGAGACTGAGAACCTAATTCATGGATGCCAACTGTGTATATGTGAATGGCTGCATCTAGTAGGACCTTTGGACAAACAAATACCCAATTTGCATATGCACACATGAACCAGGCAGTCAAATGTAAAAATTACACAGCTTTTTATCTTCATGTTGTCTTATCTGGCCTTTCAGAAATTAGATCCTAAATAGTCAAGGGGGAAAATTCTCTGCTGGTGTAACTCCATTGGTAGTAGATATTGGAACTCTGCCAGGAGAAGCTTCTGACTCTCTGTGGCAGGAACAGGTGAATAATTGCACTCACAGGTTAAGGAAAGTGGAAGTGTCCTGTTGTGCAAAGTGAGCTTGTGTGTGGGGCAGACAAGTTGTAAGGACAGAACCCTAAGGCCAGCAATCATGGAATGAGCATGAAGTGATACAACACAACACAATTGCCTTGTTAGCATTAAGCACACGTTCCAAACTTTTAGCATAACAGAGCCCAAAGGACAGATGTATACAATGTTAAAATAAAGACGGTGTGTAATGGTTTCCATTTATGAAGACTTTGGGGTGTTGATTTTTGTTTGGCGTTAAATGGGTGTGAACTGCTGGGGTTTAAGAATTAAGTGGACAACACAAGGTCGCACTAGGCTGAAGACACTGTGTTAAATATCAATCGTATTTGCTCGAACCCCTCAGACAGAGACCAGCACATACAAGATCTTCACCAGGCTTTCTCAAAACTACAAAACCCGCACAAGGAAATAAGGACACAGATCAACAGAGCCAGACGTGTACCCAGAAGCCTGCTGCTGCAAGACAAGCCCAAGAAAGAAAACAATAGAACGCCACTGGCCATCACCTACAGTCCTCAGTTAAAACCTCTCCAACGCATCATCAGTGATCTAAAACCCATCCTGGACAATAATCCCTCACTTTCACAGGCCTTGGGAGGAAGGCCAGTCCTGGTACACAGACAAACCCACCAACCTTAAGCAGATTCTCACCAGCAACAGCACACCGTGCCATAATAACTCCAATTCAGGAACCAATCCATGCAACAAACCTCGATGCCAATTCTGCCCACATATCTACACCAGCAACCCCATCACAGGACCTAACCAGATCAGGCACACCATCACTGGTTCATTCACCTGCACATCTACCAATGTCATATATGCCATTATATGCCACCAATGTCCCTCTGCTATGTACATCGGCCAAACTGGACAGTCCCTACGAAAAAGGATAAATGGACACAAATCAGATATCAGGAATGGCAATATACAAAAACCTGTAGGAGAACACTTCAATCTACCTGGACACACAATTACAGATTTAAAAGTCACCATACTGCAGCAAAAAAACTTCAAGACCAGACTGCAAAGAGAAACTGCAGAGCTGCAATTCATTTGCAAATTTGACACAATCAATCTGGGATTGAACAAGGATCTTGAATGGCTTGCTAATTACAAAAACAGCTTCTCCTCTCTCCGAGTTCACACCTCCAATTCAGCTGCTAGAAGAATACCTCACCCTCCCTGATTTGAGATAACAAGCTGGTTCAGCCTGATTGGACTAACCTTGTTACCTCCTACCTGGTTCTTGCCTACTTATCTATACCTGCCCCTGGACACTTCCACTGCTTGCATCTGAGGAAGTGGGTATTAGCCCACGAAAGCTTATGCTTATGCTTCAATACTTTATAGTTAGTCTTTAAGGTGCCACAGGACTCTTTGTTATTCCAGACTAACACGGCTAACTCTCTGAATCTTGTGTTAAATATGTTTGTTGCTGTACCCTAAACCTGACAGTCTCTGGTAACTTTCCACCCTGATTGTGGAAAAAAAGGAGCTGGAAATTTGTGTCACTGTTGCCCCCAGAAAGAAGAAAGCATGGTACAGGAAGAGTCGGACCAGGAACGTCCTGCAAATCTGAATCTCCACCTTAATTTTTGGATGAGGGTCAAGCTATCTTTACCACTCCTCTAACTTAAATGAGTTATGTCATGGGTGTAGCCATGGAACTGCTCTATACAAAGAGGTGTCTGTATATATATCAGTTAATAAAAAGAGTGACCTTTACTGGCAGATAAGACTTTGTAGCATTGGCTATAACTTGGCAGGTTTAATAAAAGTGAGAGTGAACGAGAGAACAAGAGGATTGAGAACACTAACACAAAATGTCTCAAAAAAAAATCAACCAAATTAATTTCAGCTGTAATATGTCAGCAGATTTGGACAAAATCTCATTTTGTGGAAAATGTCCTGGCCAGCTCTATAAATAAACTTTCACTGCCTGCCCCCAAATAAGAATAGAGAATAGAGAATCCTCATCTGTATGTGGAATGAGATTGCTGGAAACAATTGCACTGGCATCTAAGGGAAGAAGTTATAATGCTGAAATGAAGGTGATGCTTCTACTTCACATGTTAGTTTGGAGTCCCTGGGGAAGGCTGTGCACTGCGAATATAGTCGCAATTCTTGTCACTAAGTGTGTGCTGAAGCTTGTAATGGGTTTCTTTTGAACCTTTCACACCTCTGCTTTCCATAGAAGGTTCATTTACCTTTGTGAAGCAGAACAGAGCTGTTTTTAGATTGTCTTGATTCCTACAGACACTGAGATCCCTGGAGCCTGCATTAGGATGCCTTTGTCTTGGCAAATTCTTATCTGACTGGTTGACAGCTGAACAGTGGAAGGAATACATGGCACCTGCTCTTATGGGCCCGATCCTCACTGCCTTGTAGTTTATTGTTACTTGCAGTCATTTTTCCACCCAATAGCCTCATCCAACTGCTCAGCTAAATCTGTTCATACGATTCCGGAGCCTTGCAGGGCTTCTGTCAGGATAAGGAGTTGACACAAGAAGTCAGGTCAATACTTGTTGTAATCTCATTTGTTCACCAAAAAGAGCATACAAAGCCCCGTTTCCCTAAACACAGTAGGAACATCCAGCAGGCAGCTTCCTGGCTCAGAAATCCTTAAGTCTACCGCTCCAACAAGCTCTGTTCCCATACAGCTTTGTCTCCACTTTCTGTCAGAGACACACTCATCACTTCTTCTGCTGGCTGGCTCACAATCAATATTTTAGCCCCTGCATGTATAACCAGAGAAAACGACTGTATAATCTCCTGGTTTAGTTCTACCATGGACATGGGGCTTAATGCCCTTGGCAATTTCATGTCTTGTCTGCAGAGGACTTGGTTAGGACCAAAATGCCTGTGATAGCCGCCATTAACTTCTTACAACATCAAAATGCTAATTGCTTCTACTGGGGCTTTGGCACTGTTACTACAATTGTTACTGGACACAGTTGGGTGGAGAAAGGTAATTTCCTTCCACAGAAGATTTCAATGTTTTGAAATCTGGTTTTATTTGGATTCAAAATGAAAACCAAAAATCTTGACATTTTCCACAAAAGGGAATTGACCTCTGGTTCGGGGCCAATCTGCAAGGCCGGTTGCTCCTAAGCGCACCCTAAACACTCCATGGTCCTTGACCCTGAGCCAGTCTTGCTGGTGGGCTACCCAGGAGCCATAGTCCCTGGAAGTCCAGGCTTCTGTGAAGCTGTGAGCTTGGGGGTGGCAGTTCACAGGTTCTCAGATACCCACCACCATTCTAGGTGAGCTTCTAGAAAACCAGCAGGAAGGAAAACAAATGTTCTGTCACCATTTTTCCAGCCACTTCTGATACTGGTATTAATCTCTAGAACTATTCTGTGAAATATGCAGGTTTCTGTTTGCAAGTAGTTGGGGAGATATATTTCCTAGTATTGGTTTATGTGGGTTTGGTACCATTGAATATCCCTTGGAGTTTGGGAATTATAGTTCTATATTTTTTATTTTGAAAATAGTGAAATTTTGAATGTGAACTGGAAAAAGGATGGAGGAAATGATGCTTTTTGGAAATTAAATATTAGTTACCAGATATAGACATGGCTGAAAGTTCTCTATTATGAATCACTTTTTATAGCAATTTTGAGTTGTGACCAATAAATATAATTTCTCCCACAATATTTTCATGAAATTGTTTATTTTCTTTTTATTTGTTTTGTGGAAGTTTCCATAATGGGCAACACACACACTGGAGGACACAGCCTGGAGAGTTTGCAACCAAAGACACTAATCTTGCAAACGCTTAATTTTAAGCACGTGCCTATTCCCATGGGAGTCTTCAGTGCTTTCTATTGTTTGCTCCAGCTGCACAGCTCACAAAAAGGATTCAGTTATCTGGCTCCCAGGTCAGCAAAGCATTTAAGCATGTGATTAAGTCCGTCCCTGCTCAGCAAAGCACTTAAGTATGTGGGTAGGTCCACTGAAATCAATGGGACTTAAGTCCGCGCTTAAATGTTTTGTAGAGCAGGGATGAACTGCTAAATCAGAGCTCGAGTAATTGCATGATATTTTATTTGACTACAAACAGGTCTGGAGCTGACACTATTGTTCACAGCACTACTTTCTGGGCTGCTTCTGGTAATATATATCTTCCATTCCTCACACCAGCCGTGAAACTGCTTAGATGCCCATATTGGGAGACCAGATAGAAAGTGTGAAAAATCAGGACGGGGGGTAGGGGAGTAATAGGCGCCTAAATAAGACAAAGCCCCCAGTATCGGGACTGACCCCATAAAATCAGGACATCTGGAAATCCTGAGACTATGGTCCACTGCCAGAGATGAGACCAGTGTCAAATCGATCATGTTTCTTATTGGCAGGATCCGTTTGAAAAGGAGTCACCATCAATAAACTTCTGTGGAGTTGGGAGGCCCCAGTGCTCCAGCTGTAGCAGCCCTACAGAGAACTTTACTCTGAGATTGTACTGTATATCACTATTATAACTCCATCATGGTCAATTAGCCAGACAAGTTCCTGGCTCTTCTCTTCAAAAATGATGCTTCTTGATTATTTATGTTTCCAGAGGCTATTATTGAGTAATTCAATGTAGTGATGAACTTCAATATGCTCTTCCATTGTGACAGTAAATCCAGGTGTTAACACCCCCGTGTGACCCATCATATCACCGCAGACACCTAATAAAGTTGCCATTAGCTAGCAGTATATACTGAAGTAAACTATACAACCAGCTGATCTTCCTATTACAGAAAGGGGTGCTGGTGAGTGCTAGAAGATTATCTGAGTAAGGAGCTGTCCGAGTTATTAAAAAGCAAGGGAGCGAGCGAGAAAGAGAGAAAACTAATTCCTATTGAGAGGGATTCCTATTTTGCCAGGGCAGATAAGGAAAGGTAGAATCAATAGACTGTAAAATAAAAATAAGAGGAGGAAACCATTTGCTAAGTTAAAGGATCCTAGCTCTGCAAGCCCAGTTAGAAACTGAACATCATTTCTCCAGTTCTGTTTGGAAGAATAGCTTTAAGACTTGACAGGGGAGCAAGAGATGGGGAAAATCTTCTACAGCATTTAGCTTGACTCCATTTCTCAAATGATCCAGTTCCCCAACATTTTGCATCATAGCCCCTTTGAGCCTTTCACAGCTCCGGCCTGCATCCAGCCTGCACAGGCTGAATTCCCAAATATGGAACCAAATAGGATCCAGTCCAGGGATATCGGGGCTCAAAAAGTACCTTTCCCTTGAAATGTCTGAACCTACCTGCCATGGGCCAGGATGAGACTGGGCACCTGAATGATCACACCAAGGGCCCATGACAGTCCCAAGAGTGGATCCCAGCCCTTGGCCCTCTACGAACTTAACAAGTCGTCCTCTCTCAATCATTGGTCCATTAATAGGATAGTCCCTCCAGGGCTATTAGTGAAGATGGTCAGGAAATAGCCTTATGCTCTGGATGCCCCTGAACCTCCAAAAGCCAGAAGCTGGGAAAGAATGACAAGGGATCATTTGAAATCACCCTGTTCTGTTCATTCCCACTGAGGCATTTGACATTGACTGTGTTGGAAGACACAGTACTGGGCTAGCTGGACTATTGGTCTGACCTAGCATGACAGTTCTTATGTTTTTTATTGCAAGAGCAGTACAAAGCAGGCAGACTCGAATAACCTTCCGTAGACAAATTAGTTGACCCGAAATACTTAGCTACACAGTTTCTGATGTGCTTCCGCTTGGTTTAACGCAGAGTAGTTTCAATAAAAATAGAACTTCTAACCCATCAGGCCCCTTCTTTCTGAAGACATTGAAAGGAAAAGACTCCTAGAAATTTGAAGTAAGACCAAGTGTTGCAGGAAAAGTTTGGGTTTTTTTCCTGTATTAAACTCATGGTTTCCAAACCAGCTCATTCCAGATGCACAGCTGGTAGCCATTGCAACAACAATTGTAATTCTGTAATATCCTCCCATGGAGGCTGTTGCAGCCTGTCTGTTTTGCATCCCCTGTAGTGCCTTAGCTTCTTTTTTACTGTTTCACTGTTTTCCTAAGGAAAAGTAAACAGGGAAAAAAGCATCTATATTTTTTCTGGGTATTTGTGCAAGTTGCAGCAACAGATCTATGGTGTAGAGCAAATCAGCTGGGAACTATAAGAGATTAGCACAGGCAGTAGCTTTGGACTAACTTTTTATTGCACAATGAATTCTGGTTTTGTTAATGGATCTGCTATAAAAGATTTAAATTAATTTATAAATATTGATTCACAGACTATTACAGTACTATGAGAACATAAGAAATAACATAAGAATGGCCCTACTGGGTCAGACCAAAGGTCCATCTAGCCCAGTATCCTGTCTTCTAACAGTGGCCAGTACCAGGTGTCCCGGAAGGAATGAACAGAACAGGTAATCCTCAAGTGATCCATCCCCTATCACTCATTCCCAGCTTCTGGCAAACAGAGGCTAAGGGCATCATTCCTGCCCATCCTGCCTAATAGCCATTGATGGACCTATCCTCCATGAATTTATCTAGTTCTTTTTTTAACCCTGTTATGGTTTTATACACAGAGTATATATGGAGGTGATGTTCAGATATCATGACAGACCACAGATGAGCAGCAAAAATTACCATGGCCCTATTTAGACCTATGTGGCCCAATCCTGAAAGCACAGACTCATAGAATATTAGGGTTGGAAGAGACCTCAGGAGGTCATCCATTGAATCATCACTGAAGAATAAAGTGTGGCCCCTCTACCATCCAGAATGTACCATTGTAGCCTTTATGCCAGAGGCCTATATAGAGGTGGTGTGATGCCATACCTCACCAACCAGGACTCTGGGAGTGATTGGTGGGGGAGGGAAGAGAGGCTATAGTTCCACAATCCACTACCTTGGATTATCCCTGATGTAGGGAAGTCCCTGGTGCACCCACATCTGGCAAAGACCACTTTCTCTTCAGTTCCCAATAGACCATGCCTTTGGGGGTAGGGAGGCATCAGGTTTTTGTTATGTTGGTCCCCAGATGGTAGTCTGCTGAGGAAGAATCAGGAGCTGGTGGAGGTTAAAGAAGTCTGTACCCAGGCCAAGCAGAGATTCCAGGAGCTGTTACCACTTCACCATCCTTTTGTGCTCCAGCGCAAGCGGAACGCAGCAGAAAATCTGACCCTATAAATCAGGTAGGCACAACCTCTCCTGGTGGTTTGCAGTGCACACACAGATTGTGCACTCTATGTTACACGTTAAGAAGTTGCAAAATGCTCCCCTTAGTACACTGCCCCATGGCTCAATCCCCAACTTCTAGCACTCTCTGAGAATCAGGCCCTTTAAAGTGTCTTGAACTGGACACCCCAAAACTGGGAAATACCATTGGCCAGTTGTACCAGTTAGGCATCATATCCCAGTGAAGTCCCCTCACATTTCATTTACATCTATAACTACATCTGCCTGTCTATGTAGTTTAGGACAAACGTACAAATGCACACATATACACACGAATGAACAGCCCTATCTTTTAAGGATTTTTATGTATGGAGGAGAGGGATTCCTTACAGAGTGTTTCTTTAAGTTAGTGATGGTGTTGGATATGATAGGACATTTTTTATAAACATTAAAACTATATATAACTACAACTAGATGCAATCTAAAATGGTGTATATGAAACCAATTGTCACTCTTGAAAGTAATATTAGAGGAATATTTACTGATAGTCATTATTGTAGGTAATTTATATGATGTGAGCCAATTCTTTGTTATTTTCTGTTATTTACTTGTTTTGCACAGTAGCACCAAGGTCCCTGTTGTGCTAGACACTATACACACATGCAACAGAAAGCCAGTCCGTGCCCAAAGATCATGCAATCTTTGGGACTGGTCTGAAGCCCATGAGTTAATGGAAACACTCAGTTATGACAGAGTGGCTGAGTAAACCAAAGAAACATGAAGACGGGATGGGAGAACACCTACATGAACTGGACTAGGTATGATACTGTTATGAGCTGGGTGAAGCCTTCTAATGGGTTGAGATGAAATCCCATTGAGATTGATAGGTGTGAAAATACCCTTCAATTAAAATACCTGTAAGCATAAGTCTCCATTTAAGAGAAAAGTCGCACGCGAACCCACCCAGGAGCTTTTGGCTGAATATTATTTTGGGTAGATGTGATAGGGAGAAGGAAGAAAGATCACATAGGAACTAAGAACGTCCAAGAACAGTCAGACCGGGAAAGGCAAGGAAGCCTGTAACCACAGTGTGACCCTAGAAAAAGATGAAGAGAGAATGTTTGGGTCTGGTGTTGGCTAAGAGGCATGTAAGCTAAGAAGCTGCTCCTTTCGTGCTTAGTTCTTTCTGTGTTCAGAAACACAAGATTTTGCACATTTCTTGTTAATAAACAAGATAGATTAAAAAAAAATACCAGACTCCATCAATTTCTGCTTCCAATTAGAACATCCCAAGGGACCCAAACTTTGATTAGCCACTTGGGTTGAAAAGGAGCAACAGCACAAGTAGCAGCGTCAGCACTCAGGCTTCCTGCATGTATGCCAATGCAAAACTACAATAACTCCAGTGATTTCTATTATAGTACTCTGGATTTACAGCTGTGTAACAGACAGTTGAATTGGATTTCCTGGGTCTAGACATGAAGGGCCAAATCGTCAGGTGGTTATGGAGTAGCTCCATTGAAGTCAAAATAAGTATATTGACTTACATCACCTTCAGGCCTAGTTCATAGTCCCTAGACAGAAAGAATTCTCTATGAAAAGAAGACATGTCCACCTACATTCTGAATTATAGGCCAGGTACTCAAAGAACTGACACTCTGAAGTGGGATTCTATTGATATGGACATTTCAATGCTTATATCCAGGACCAATACACATGTGTAATAAGGTATCTTATAACTGTGATTCTGCCATCTTTATAGCAAGTTTTATGCCAATTTGATTAGGGTGCTATTGGCCGAGAGCAACCATAGTTTATGCTACTTAAACATCATCATTATCTAATGTAGGAAAGGAAGCTAATTAGTTTTAACAATGAAAATGATAGTTTTATCTATGTTAAATTACAACTGATTTTACACATCTGAGAGGATTTCATTCAGTGATTCACTCCAAATTCAAAAGACTTAAGTAAACTAAAAAGTCAGAAAGGAATAAAAACAGTGAGTCATTAATTATTTCTCTATAAAATCTGTAGTCAATATATAAGCCTTCAAAATAAACAACCAAACTAGCCTGTAAATTGTTCTTATACGGTGAGCCATTGCTTTTCATGGGCAGTGTGCTTTATGTAACAGTGCATTTATTAATGTATCGTAATAGATCAGTCTATATTTCTTTAGTCCAGCCTCAGTAACATATTATTTAAAGATCATTATTCACTGAAATAACACTTGCAAAAGCACAAGTTGGTTAGCTGTGATATTTTATTAAAGTGAGCATTTCGGGATTTTTATTCTCCATCCCTCATCAACATAAAACATAGTAAAGAGTTCATAAATCTAATTAAGGACATTAGAATACGGAAAAATCACTGAATATTTAGTTAGGCTATGTAAGCCTTTTGTACAAGCAAGCCATTAGAGGCAGTCATAAATGCCAATCGAAAAGCATTCAATAATTGCTAGTTGGGGAGAGTACAAGACAGATGAAAATGGGATGGTGGCCTGCAAAGGTAGAAGCATGATGGGGTTTTTTGTTTGTTTGCTTGTTTGTTTGCATTGTTTTGTTCATTTAAAAGTCTCAAAATTCTGTGAAAGCCAGTGGGTTGAAATCCACAGTATAGTCTTTCAGTTTAAAGCATTACTGGGATGCTGAAGGTCTGTGTTCAGTTCCTGACATGGTCACACACATCCTGCAGGACCATCACCCAATCATTTAGCCCCAAATCGTCCAAGGTTTTGAAGCATACAACTCCCATAGAGTTCAATGGAAATAACATTGAGAACCTGGTCTTTAGGGCCAGATTTTACAACAGGAATAGCCATACTGGGTCAGACCAATGATCCATCTAGCCCAGTATCCTGTCTCCTGACAGTGGCCAATGCCATGTGCTTCAGAGGGAATGAACAGAACACACAGTCATCAAGTGAACCATCCTGTGTCATCGCTTTCCAGCTTCTAGCAAACAAAGGTTAGGGACACCATACATCTTGGCTAATAGCCATTAATAGACCAATCCTCCGTGAACTTATCTAGGTTTTTTTTTTTAGAACATTGTTATAGTCTTGTCCTTCACAACATCATCTGGCAAGGAGTTCCACAAGTTGACTGCTGCCTATTATTCTCATTTGGTGACCCCTGGTTCCTGAATTATGAGAAAGAATACATAACACTTCCTTATTCACTTTCTCTGCACCATCATGAGTTTATAGACCTCTATCATATTCCCCCTTAGCTGTCTCTTTTCCAGCTGAGAAGTACCAGTCTTTTTAATCTCTCCTCATATGGAAGCTGTTCCATACACGTAAACATTTTTATTGCCCATTTCTGTATCTTTTCCAGTTCCAATATGTCTTTTTTGAGATGGGGAAACCAGATCTGCATGCCGTATTCAAGATGTGGGTGTAACATGGACTTAAATAAAGACAATATATTTTCTGTCTTATTATCTATCCCTTTCCTAGTGATTCCCAACACTGTTAGTTTTTTTTTGTTTTTTTGACTGCCGCTTCACATTGAGTGGATGTTTTCAGAGAACTGTCTACAATGACTCCAAGATCTCTTTCGTGAGTGGTAACAGCAAATTTAGAACCCCATCATTTTATATGTATAGTTGGGATTTTGTTTTCCAATGTGCATTACTTTGCATTTATCAGCATTGAATGTCATCGGCAATTTTGTTGCCAAGTCACCTGGTTTTGTGAAATCCCTT
The DNA here is from genome assembly GCA_032164245.1 of Sternotherus odoratus. Lineage (NCBI taxonomy): Eukaryota > Metazoa > Chordata > Testudines > Kinosternidae > Sternotherus > Sternotherus odoratus. The sequence goes on from JAVMKO010000007.1 coordinate 100,326,578, forward strand.
TGTAATTCTTCACACTCTGCTTGGGACTGAACTCTCTTGATTAGTTCTAGTATCAGAGGGGTACCCATGTTAGCCTGGATCTGCAAAAGCAACAAAGAGTCTTGTAGCACTTATAGACTAACAGATCTTAGGGATCATAAGCTTTCGTGAGATGAGACCCATTTTCATCTGATGAAGTGGGTCTTAGCCCACGAAAGCTTATGATCCCTAAGATCTGTTAGTCTATAAGATGCTACAAGACTCTTTCTTATTACTTCTGTATCATCTGCAAATGTTGCCACCTCTAAGGTAAACAAGTAAAGATACAGCCAGGTGCCTAGTGAGATTATCAAAAGCACCTAAATGAAGTCAGTGGGAGTTAGATGCCTGTCTTGCTTAGTGTCCCATAACCCTTCAGAGCTGGGGGGTCTGAGCTTGAGTTAAGCCGGGACCCAGAGTCTGAGCCCTATTGCTTTGCAGTGTAGAATCAGCCCTGTTTGACTCAGGTCCCAGGAGTCAGCCAGAAGTATCCCACAATCCCATGGGACAACTTCCTTAGTCTTCTCTATCCCAACAATCTTCAATACACTCTATTGAATATGGAAGCGACACCACCTTCTTTCCAAATGGCAGCGGCTTACGTCAGCCTTAATCCATTCTCTTCTGATCACCGGCAAGCACACTGTCAGAGAGTCTCCTGGGTTTGCAATGGGGAGCGAACTGATCTCGCCTTTTGTGCAGAGCAGGCAGTAAAGTTTTCCCACAATGCATCATGATTCTAGGGCTAGAGCAGCCACATTTTGGGGAGGGGCACTAGAGATTCTAGGGTAAGTTTACTTTCACTCAAGGTCTGAACACTGGTAGGTTTGAGCATGGGTTAGAAAAGTCTTAACAGGATTAAAATACAACGTAGCTAACCAAGCCCAGGTCTCCTTAAAATGGGTTAACTGATTTGAGTCCCACTAAACCTGGGCTTACATTGCAGCGTAGACATAGTCTTTGTCTATCTTGTCTTTTTCAGATTGCAAGCGCTTATGGGCTGTCTCTCATTATGTGTTTGTCCTGCACCAAATACAATGGAACTCTGAGGTACTACGGTAATACAAATACCACCAAGAATGGGCAATTTGTTCTTGAAGGTCACAGTACTGCGAGATGCTGAGCGCCTCCGCGTTTTACTGAGCTTCCCCCTCGCTTTCAATCAAAATAAGGGAATGCTGCACAATGTATTTATTTTTAAAGAACATTTTTTTCCGCTCATGCCACTTTAAGGCCATTGATTTCTGCAGCCTTATGATACATTTCAGATGCTAACAGGAACTGGTGAAAAATCAACCTTTCTAGCTAAGTTTCTTTTTCCCTCAGGATATTTTTGGCATCGAAAAACCACACACACACACACACACACACACACACACACACTTCATGTATCCACAGCTCTGTAATATATGACTTGCACACACACACACACACACACATGTAGAGACAGGTTTCCTATACTTCATGTATCCACAGCTCTGTAATATATGACTTGCGCGCACACACACACACACACTTCATGTATCCACAGCTCTGTAATATATGACTTGCGCGCACACACACACACACACTTCATGTATCCACAGCTCTGTAATATATGACTTGCGCGCACACACACACACACACTTCATGTATCCACAGCTCTGTAATATATGACTTGCGCGCACACACACACACACACACGTAGAGACAGGTTTCCTATACTTCATGTATCCACAGCTCTGTAATATATGATTTGCCATGGAACTGGCGCTGCTGGCCAAGTGGGAAATCCAGAGTCCTGTATGGCAGCCTGAGGGCTGCCTGTATGATCATCAGACCGCACTGGAAGCTCTTAGCAAGAGAGAGGGAGATGGGGAGGAAAGGAGCCAAGGGAAATGGGGATTAAAGCTATTTGATGGCCCATGGGAAAGGAGCATGTGGTGTCATTCCAGCCATGTGAGAGTGTGTGACAGTCCATATCACACCATTGCTGACACTACCAAAATGGGCATCAAATTCAGAGGACAAGGAGGGCCTGGGCAAAGAAGTATAGTTTAGTAACTAGGGCACTGGACTGGTAATCAGGAGACCTTGGTTCCATTTCCAGCTTTGCTGCTGCACTGCTGCGTGACCGCGAGCAAGTCATTGAATCTCTGTGCCTCTGTTTCCCTTCTCGGCTTTTGTCTGTCTTTAGATTGCAGAAAAGGAACTGTTTCTCCCAATGTGTTTATATAGAACCTTGCACAATGGGGCCCTGACGTCCCTTGGGGGCCTGTAATACACCGTAAATATCAGTACGTAGAGGCAGTCCCTCCAGATTAGGGTGAATATATATTTGTAGAAGCATTGTGGCTGAAAGAGGAGGGTGGGAGAGAGAGGTTTGAGTGTCCCTATCTTGTCCTTCTGCAGATAAAAATGGGTTGCCTCACTGGTACTGCTTACACAGCCTTAAACACAAACCAAAGCGATGAACACCACCAAGCCTGAAGCAGATGAATGCTGACCCTGGTAGGTCATTGAAGATGTATGTTTTTGTTTTAAACAATGTTCTTTCTTCCTGCCTTCCTTTCTTCATCAGTGTGGGAGAGAACAGGTGAAGGTGGAAGGGAAATGCTGGGAAAGAATCCAACCAAAACTAAATATATAAGGAAAACAAAAATGATGAAATGATTGATTTAGAGGGATGTGGTTTAGAGGGTTTCAGAAACCCTCACTCCTCATGTACAAAATTCCAAGCAGTAGAGCTGATAAAATACAGCAAAGGTAGCAGCTCTTAGATCTTTTCTCATGGGCTCCTTTTATCTCTCTCAGTCAGTAAGTATCTCATGTTCAAGGAAGTGTCACGGGGGAAAAGAAAGTGGAACAGGAGAAACAATGACCAAGATTTTCAAAAGTGACCAGTGCTTAAGGTACTTAATGAACTTGAGCTGAAGCAATCTCAGAACCGCTAGCAATTATCTTCAAGAATTTACGGAGGATAGGTGAGGTCCCCGAAGAATGGAGAAGATCAGACAGCGAACAAATAGGATTTGGGGAATTATAGACCAGTCAGTCTAACTTTGATACCTGGAAAGAATCTGGAACTAATTATCAGTCAGTTTGTAAGTATGTAGCAGATAGTAGGATAATGACTAATACATGGATTTGCCAAGAACAAATCACACAAGAAGCAATCTAATTTCCTTTTCTGATGGGGTTACTAGTCTAGTGGATGGAGGAAATCAGTAGACAAGATACATCTTGATTTCAGTAAGGCTCTTGACACAGTCCTAAATGACTTTCTCGTTAACAAAGTAGGAAAAGGGGGGCAAGATTAAATTACTGTGGGGAGGGTGCACATCTGGTTGGAACACCATTCTCGAAGAGTAGTTATGAATTATTGTCTATCAGATTGGGAGGACATATCTAGTGAGGTCACACAGGAATCTGTCCTGGGTCTGGTACTATTTAACATTTTCAGTAATGACTTGGAATGGGATGGAGACTGGGCTTATAAAATGTGCAGAGGACATCAAGGTGGATATCAATTTGGATGACAGAATTAGAATTCAAAAGGACCGTGATAAATTGGAGAACTGGACTGAAATCAACAAGATGAGATTCAATAAAAACAAGTGCAAAGTACTACACTTAGGAAGGAAAAATCAAACATAGAACTCACCTTAGAGCAGGATGGCGAACCGTGGCCAGTGAGAGCCCTGGTTGGCGAACCGGCAAGTAAACAAACCCGCAGGGCCCACTAAGGGTGCTTACCCTGTGCATCCGCATGCCAAGGATGCCAATCCCAGTTCTAAATTGATAAATCAGTTCCCATCATGAGATTCCCTCAGATCCTAAGTCAGAACTGACTGCCTCTTTTTAAAAGATTGAATCTAGCTCACCCAGAAGTTATAGATCTGTTATAATTCGTCACTAGCCGTGGTTTCCATTCAGGAGTAGACTTATTTCTTTACATTATGTAATAGTTAAAAATACGGTTAATGTCTCTTCTGTAGCTGATGGAATTCACAAATGTAATTGCTCCATTTTTTCTTTTACCCTAAATAATATTTCAATTAAAATGTCCCCTCAGAGTGGCCCAATCTAAATTATCTCAGGCTTCCCTGCCTTCTATAGCCTTATTGACTTGAAAAATAACAAACAAGTGTAAATGACATTTACAGCTCTTAATTGGTGTCATTAGCAGATCTTATTATTCAGCAGGACAAGCAGTGGCCCTTTATTGAGAATTCAGTGATGCACATCTGGTGTGCACTCATCATACTTAAAGACAAGTAATAAAACAGCTGAATGAATGACTTAGGGACACATTCATCACTAAAGGATACAGCTACATCCTCCTACTTGATTTTTTTGTGGTAAAGCATAATTTTTATGGCTGTGAATTTTTAAGGGTTAAAGCTATATTGATGCAGGTATATATTGAAATAATAATGTATTGAGGCATTAATAATAGCACACTACATTTTTTATGATCAATATTATTGCAAGGCAGTTCTTGAGCAAACCATTTAGGGCCAGATCCACAAAGATACTTATGTAATTTCACATTACTTCATTGGAAGATGGGAACCTAAATACCTTTGAGGATCTGGGCCTTAATCTCGCAATATGTCTGTTCTCCATCCATAACATGGGGATAACAGCACATCCCTACTTGTGGTCGTGGTGAGGGAAATATCTTAAAGACTGTAAGGCACTTGTATGGAGGGAACCATATAACTGGTCCTGCTGGTTGTATCTTGGTCTGCCCTGTTCTCTGCCTGTGATACACAATAGTATCCTGAGGACTGAAATGCTTCAGCCTAATCCAAGTTTGGGCTCAATACAGGGATAATTGGGTGAAATTTATTGGCCTGTGATATCCAGGAGGCAGACTAGATTATCTAATTGTCTGTTCTGGACTTCAGCTCAAATTTAAAACTATAAAAGTTCTGTAGATAGAATTTGGATAATAATCTGCCTACTAGATAAATGCACCAGAGAGTTAAACTGGATAATTGAAAATCCAATTTAGGTACAGCCAGGTGAGAATTAAAAGTTTGATGTAGAACAAAAGTACCTGCCAATCATCCCAAGAAATACTGGCCCAGTTTATCTGGTTTGTATGCTGTGGCAGACATATGACCAAATCACCATTTATCACTGTGCTGGCTGTATTGCAGCAGTTCTCAAACTTTTGAGAACCGCGACCCATTTTTCATTTCTCGGCTCCCGCGGCGGCCCCTTGTATGGCCATTGAAAAGCCGCTGAATGAATTACTTCTGCGTTCGGCGGCTATTTTCGGCGGACATGCCGAGCATTCCCGAAATAGCTCAGTATGTCTGCTGAAAAGTCGCCGAATGAAGAAGTAATTCATTCGGTGGCTTTTAAGTGGTGCCAGGAGCTCACGACCCCTCCTGGGAGTGCTTGGCAACCCCCAGGGTGGGGTTAAAGCTACTTTTGGAAATCAACTACAGCTCAGCAGGAACATCCTGTAACTTATATGAACTTATTTTTTAGGCAAAAGGAGCTTTATGAGTTTCACATTGCTGAACCAATAGAAGCCCTGCTCTGGTTGAATTGACTTACAGGGAAGTCAGATTGTGATTTTCAAAGGCATCTAAGGAACTAACTGCCCAATCCCTATACCAGCCTGATTCAAGATTTTCACACATCTTTCACTAGTGAAGGTGGTCTCTATAACTATATCAGAGGGATAAATACCATAGAAGGAGAGGAATTATTTAAGATCAGTACCAATGTGGACACAAGAACAAATGGATATAAACTGGACATCAGGAAGTTTAGAATTGAAATTAGATGAAGTTTTCTAACTCTCAGAGGAGTGAAGTTGTGGAAGAGCCTTCCAAGGGAAGCAGTGGGAGTAAAAAACCTGTCGGGCTTCAAGATTAAGCTCGATAAGTTTATGGAGGAGATGGTGTGATGGGATAACATAATTTTGGCAATTACTTGATCCTTGACTATTCATGGTAGATGGGCCCAGTGGCCTGTGATGGGATGTTGGATGGAATGGAATCTGAGTTACTACAGAGAATTGTTTCCTTGGTGTCTGGCTGGTGAGTCTTGCCCACATGCTCAGGGTTCAGCTGATCGCCATATTTGGGGTTGGGAAGGAATTTTCCTCCAGGGTAGATTGGCAGAGGCCCTGAAGGTTTTTCACCTTCCTCTGCAGCGTGGGGCATGGGTCACTTGCTGGAGGATTCAATAGCTCAGACATAGATTAGGGGGTTATTACAGGAAATGGTGGGTGAGATTCTATGGCCTGTGTTGTGCAGGAGTTCAGACTAGATGATCACAATGGTCCCTTCTGATCTTAACGTCTATGAATCTAAGATCCCAGCCTCCTTCACCCACTTCTTAAATGTTCAAACAAGCACCTTCATGCTTTCACCTATGCAACCTCTCATGTTTAGGAAGTGCTCCATGTAAATGTGCAAAACTAAGTAATTATCCTATTTCAAAATCCTCCGTAAAATTCTCATTTGCCATGATGCCTACAAAAACCTTGACACCAGTTATTCCTCCATTGTGCTGAGACCATGGCCTATCATGCTGACCAGTACTATATGATTGTTTCCTTATACTCCCCAGTCTGTCCTGTGTCCCTGTGTCCATCTGTTTTATCTTCTTTTATTCTTATTTGTAAGTTCTTTGGGACAGGGGTCATCTTTGTCCTTTCTTTATTCAACACCTAAGTCAATGGGGGTTTGGCCTGTGGTTAAGATTGCTAGGTGCTATGGGAATACAAATATTAAATAGTAACGATAATAACATGAAAGACCATCAACCAAACATTCTAAATTTTCCACAGCTCTGTCCTGGACTCTTTTATGTAATAGGACAAATACTGCTTTTTATTTTTATTTTTTTCCTAGCACACAGCTTTGTTCACAAATACCGAATCAGGCAGAGTTGTATGCATTAAGCTATTGCATTCATTAAAGCACAGTGCTGTGGAATGCTGGATTTATACTAATAGTTCCCACATAAAGAAACACTTGAGAGAGGCACAGTTTATGTAATGTGAAAAGCGGGAAAGCTTTATTTAGTGCCGTTCAAGGCAAACGGTTCTGTTTTGGAGATGAAGACCGAGAAAGGAATTGACACAATTATGGATGTTGAAAATATTCCAACCTTTGCTGCTGCTTTGCATTGAACTGAAATGTTCCATGTTCATTATAAAAAAGAAACTTTTGGAATCACTAATAGAATATATGTGTACCTTAAAAATTATAGCTACACACATGCAGTAGAACACGAGTTCTCATACCATGATCAATTGAACTCTCTGCCTACATTACTGTTGCAGAAAACATAGATACTCAAATAGGAGTTTACTTTGGATCCAGCTGTGAAAAAAAAAACATAATGCCAATTTCTACTCGGTTACACTAGATAAATCTGGAATTATGTTACTGATTTACTCTGAATATACTGTGGTAAAATTGGGAGCAGAAGACAGTCTCTCTTCCACAGACTGAGATGTTAGATGACTCAAGTATTCAGAATCTCCAATTTATCTCTTATCTGAAATTAGCATCTTAGCCCTGTGCCATACTGCGTCTTGGTCCAATTGTGACTCAGAAGGAGATTGGCACCCATTGTGGATATAAACATGATTTGGTACCCTCTTGGGTAACAGGATCTCTTCTATATCTGGTCTATCCTGTACAGGCAAATAAATATACAATACACAACTATCAGTGGCTGTGCTCACTACTGTAATACCTCCTGGCATCAGAATGTGGCGCTGCGGGGATTTTCATATTCAGCTCCCCTGGTTGACCACTCCTTTGGCCTTGGAATGACGTGTCTTTGGCTACATCTTCCATGTCCCAGCCCTCTCCATTCAGATCACCTCTTCCCAGCATCATCCCCTTCCAGAGTAACAAAAGTCCAACTAAAGAATTGGCACCAAACACCAAACAGAAGATCCTTCTGCCCCTTTTAGGCTATGCTGAAGTTCTCTGTGCTTCACCCCTACTCCCAGTGACTGGAGAGCTCTTCTTTGATCCTCTCAGCTGATCACTACCTCTCAGAGCACTTCTTCCTCGCCGTTTTTTCCCACTACTTCCCCTCCCTATGGACTCTGGCAGCTTCTCCCAGGGACCTCCCTATTTCTTACAGCACTATTTTAGGACCTCCCACAGGAAGCCTTTCCTGCTCCCTTTTGATTCTTTCCAGTCTGCGTTCAACAGCTTTTTTCTCATCTCTCCTGGGTTTCTTCCTCTCTGAGTTCTCTTCCTCCTCTGTGTAGTCATCCTTGACCATCTCACACTGCTGTCACTAACTGTAATTGAATCCCGTCAGGATCAGGTGGGAGTTAACTTACCTCGCAGGAAAGGGCTGAGCTCAGCTGCCCTGAAAGATGGCCAGTGAAAATGCCACTTTAGATATGGGCCCAAGTCATGAAGTTCAGGTGGAATCAATCTGAATTCAAACTTTCCTTTTGGGGGAAGGGTTAAAGATGGCACGTGTGTGTGGTTTGGGCAGTATGGACATATTTTTAGCTACCTTTTAATTTTTTTATAATGTGACAGTGAAATTATGCTAATATTCTTATTTGTATTATACTAGAACCTAGATACCTCACACTCACCATTGATTTATTCTATGTGGCTCCCACTCTCTTGTTTATAAACTCCTCCCACTCCTTGAGTTCTCATTGGTTCCACTCTCAGAGAAAGGCTCTGAGTGTGTCCTGCCAGGTTGCTTGCCCACAATGGAAATCACCCAAGTAGCTTCAAACAGCTAGAGCTTGCCATATCCAAATTCTGGGTGATTCTGGCACTTCCAGAGGATGGCAAGTCTGTAGGCACACACAATACCCCCAAATAAAAACAGGAAATTTGATAGTCTGTAATGTTTCTTCCCTTCTTTACATACATGTGCATACATGTGAGTTACCCTTGTACATAATAAGAGCCAGTCTCTCTCCTGAAAAGCGCACATCTAAGTAGAAATGACACGTAAAGGAAGCAATGTTATCCCTAGTTTACTGATGAGGAACTGAGACAAAGGCAAGCGAAGTGACTTGCCCAAAGTCAAACAGCAAATTTGTGGATAAGGTCTGGCATTCGACCCGGTCTTCCTGAATCATAGTCCAGTGTCTTGACTACAAAAACAGCCTTCCTGCCAGCCGGTAACAATACTGCTCAGGAGAAGAGAAGGAACTGGGGCCACCTGGTCCCCAGCCTCATTCATTCACCCCCACAGAAACACACCTCCTACCACCTCACAAATCCTAATTAATGAGGCCACTGAACTTCCCGCTACTGGCCTGACAGTCAAGTTCTACATTGACGAGCCAACTGTTTTTTCTAGCTAGGCTTATAACTGTCAGCTGGTGCGTTAGGAGCAGCATAAGTAAATTTCTTCAACGCATGAATGCTGATTGCAGAGTTACTGCTTCTTGGATGGTTAACAAAGGGTGCTCTTGCAGACAGTCATTGGCCGTTCTCCATGGAAGTTGTGTGCATGTGTCTTTGCTCTCCAATGTCCTTAGACAGCAACAAAACAATTCTATTGCAGCGGGAACTAGCTCAGAAGCCATTAAGTGCCAATATGAGGAGCTCCTCAGATGGCTAAATTTACTATTAAAGGCACAACTGAGAATGAAGCAGCCCCAATAGTAATGCTAGATGGCAAATAGCACCAGAGTCTGGGTAACTACCACATTTGTAAAAAGTATTAGACAAAGAATGGGACTGACAGTGGGGGACAACTCCACTGTGGCATGATCAGATGAGACTGTAAAGATATAATGATCCTATTGGCACTACAGATGGTGTTAAACCAGGGGGCATTATCACCCCATCTCTATCTGGACTTTTCTTTGCAGGGATGTTAGATGAAACAATTTATAACCCAGCTCTGGGAGTGAAGATTAGATTCCATTCAGGCACACTCTGTATCCCATGTTGTGTGTATCACTGAAGGTTCTGGATGCTCTTATTAGAGAACTGCTCCCTGAGGATAGCGGCGGTACACATATGTAGCTCACTCAGAGAAAAGAAAGAGGAACTCTGCAGATTATGACATCTCATTTTGCAACTGCCAATGCAAAGTTGGGCTAGATAATTAGAATGTCAACGTCCAAGGCCCTGTGACAGTGAAAGTCAAATAAACCCTATCATGTCTTGAACGGAATACGAGGGAACTGGCACAGTGCTAAACAACGGCAAAATTCACCTCCCAGAGAAGTCCTCAGTAAGAGCAGTTTAAGTGAAACATAAAAATTGTGATATTGGATCAAACCCATGGTCTATCTACTCAAGTACCCTGTGGCCAGCAGCAGCTATATTAGAGGAAGTTATACATAGTGTGACAGAGCACCTTCACTGCCTCGGTGAGTTTTGCGCTTCTTCTTAGTGCCAGGCTGGGGGATTCCTCTTTCCCTGGGAATTTCCCCACACTTTTGGGTTTACTGCCCCCCACATTGTCTGCGCAGGGGTTCCTCCCAGTCTCCTTGACAGGGAAGGGGAGCCTTTTAGTCTCTGGTAACTCCTCCAGGTGTAGTGGTAGCAGACCAGGCACCCAGTTCAGTCTCTCCTCTCTGGCAGGGTCTCTTCTCCCCAAACCTCTGTGGCCTAGAAGGGCAGGGTTTCCGCTGCTCTTCACCTCTGTACCTGTGAGGTCTGTCCCGGGCATTTGTCAGTGTCTGCACTGTCCAGTTCTCCTATTGCACACACTTATCTGACTGGAGGGGAGGATTTTAACAGGATCTGGTAGGCCCTTGATTGGCCCCAGGAGTCTTAATTAACCTGGAGTAACCTGTGTTAAATTACCAGGGGTAAAGGGACCTGCTTTTCCTGGGAGTGGAGGGGGGGGGCTAATATATCTGCCATCTATTACTCTCCTGTAGTTCTCTGTCCTCTGTCCTCACCTGGTCACAATAGGCAGACATGGGACAAGCTGCCCTCAGAGGAAGTTGTGACAGATATTGTAACCTCATACAGTGTCTCTGGGGTACATTCATTTAAATGAATGGTTTATGTATGACTGTGCTGTACTCTGTGGGCGGAAGGCTACTACAACTCCTACAGGAAATAAAAACATCAGGTGTGCGCTTAAAGCAAATCAGCCAGGCTGTAACCCTCACCCCCTGAGAGATGCCACATCCTGGGAAGGTTTGCATACACTAGTTCAAACCAGATTCTCAAGAGCCCAACAGACAAAGAAACGACTTCTGGTTAAATAGCCTAAATTTAAATTGACTTGGGGTCTTCCTGCTGATCTACCAAATGTCCAGGACTTTCTGTCCACACAGAGCGGTGGTGGGGGCAATCCTTGTGGATGGGTTGGAAAGACTTTGGAAAGCTGGGGTCATAAAAGACTGATAGGTGACCTCTGGTAAGCTGTTGGCATATGGATAGAAATATTGACTGTTTTTTAATATATTTTCTCTGTAAGCCTTTTACCTGAAAAATAAATGTGCTTGCTTGGAAAGATCTCTGTGGTAACTTGTAATTGCTGGCAATACTGTTCAAGGCCCTCAGAAAGAAAACAAAGCACAGGCACTGACCGTTTTAGGCAATCCGATTTACTGGAGATAACACATTAGAAGATGGGAAGCTGTGCATCCTTGAAACACCTGGTTAGGTGCGAATGAGATGCAGGTCTCTGCCAAAGCAACATGACAGCTGGAAGTCAGAAACCTTTAAGTGGGTGCCTAAGTTACCCTGAAACTGTGACAGAAGTCTCTCCCTGTCCCCTGAAGTATGAGGTTTTACACTAATTCCATATCTTTTTCTTTTACAGGTTTACAAAAATAACCTGGATTTTCTTATCTATATAAATGTTTTTTTCCTTGTTTGATTCTTATTAATTCTTCTCCTAACAACATCCTATGGCAATAGATGTAGATGTTATGCCATTCATCCCCCAAATAGGTGTCTCTGTCAGTTCTGAACCATTGTATGAAGCTTCTGCTTTAGACAAACAGATACTGTTCTACTGATGAAAACAAAAAATGTGAATGATAATTGAGAACTGTTTAAGAATGTTTTACCAGAAGCTCCAAAAGTCACAATCCCACAACTGAGAAAGAAGGCTACACTGGTTAAAAAACAAACAGCCTGACTTAGACAGGAAATGAGAACAGCAGTTTAATATTAATTATTATTGTTACTATTATTTATAAGAAAAGGAAAAAAAAGAAGTTCACATCAATGAACATAAATTAGAAACTAGAAATTGTATAAAACTGATACTGGAAGCAAATGGACACAAGGAGGCATCTATGGCCAGGAAAGGACAAGAAGATGGAAATTTTAACAAATATCAGAGATAAAAGAAAACTGAACAATAGTATTGATCTATTGCTAGATAGAGCGATCAATAATAATATAGAAAAGGCAAATGTGTTCAATAAATATTGGTGTTCTGTATTTGGAAAAGAAAACAGATGATGTATCATCACCTATCATACAGTAATGGTGAAATACTTTTCATTCCAACAGTAACTAAGGAGGATGATAAATAGCAGCTACTAAAGTTAGACTTTTTAAAATCAGCAGGTCTGGTTAACTTGCATCCCAAAATTTTATAAGAACTGGCTGAGGCACTCTCTGAACCATTAATGCTGATTTGTAGTAAATCTTGAAAAACTGAGGAAGCTCCAGAAAAAAAAATGAAGTGCAGATATTTAACTAAGACAAATGGCATTACCCAGCAAATGATAGGGTCCTTGTCAGCCTGACCTAAATTGTGGGCAAAATAATGGAACAGCTCAGATGGGACTCAGCTAATAAAGAATTAAGGGAGGGTAATATAATCTGTACCAAACAATGCATTTATGTAAAATAGATGCTGTAAAATTAACTTGATTTCTTTTTTTAATGAGATTGCAATTTTGGTTGATAATGGTAATAGTGTTGCCATAAACTTTAACTTCTGTAAAGCATTTGACTTGCTATGGAACAATATTTTGATTAAATAACTAAAACAATACACAATCAACATGGCATACATAAAATGGATTAAAAACTGGCTAACTGATAGGTCTCAGAAAGAACTGTCAATGAGAAATCCTCACTGAGTGGGTATGTTCCTTTTTTAACCAGATGGAAGAGTCCTAGGTAGAAGGGTTTTTAGCTAGCATGGACTGCTATAAGCTGTTGGGTGAGAGAAACCTTTTTTTTTTGCTTAGTATCCTTGGTAAAGTTTAGGAAGTATCTTCTGTGTTTATCTTTTAATTTCTTGTGTAACCAACTCTGACTTATCTGCCTCATCACTTGCAATCACTTAAAATCTACCTTTCTCTAGTCAATACATTTGTTTTACTGTTCTGTCTAAACCAATTGACGTGTTTGGGAAATCCCTATACAAGTCAATGGGGCTGGTACACATTCATTACCTTTTGTTGAAATGATGAACTAATTTATGAGCTTGTATGGTCCAGTGGGCTACTGAATAGTACAAGGGGTACATTTAGCGGGGGTGGGGGGTAAGTCTGGGACTGAGGCATATGTGGGTGTCACCCTGTATGTATTTATGGATGGCTGGGCATGGCATTCATGTACTCCACTGGGAGTCTTTGCATGTAGGTGGCTGTGAGTGATCAGCACCTGGAGAGGTTTGCTATTCACTAGCAAAACAGAGCAAAAGGCATCCCAGGCTGGAGAACTAAGGGAAACAGCAGCTCAGAAGTTCTTATTGCGCCCTGAGCAATGTCACAAATATATACATTATATTCAACACCAAAGCCATTGCCCTATGCTGAACAAACCCATGAGAAACAAACAGAAGATGGCAAAAGGCATCATTCTCATTCTCACAAAGAATACACTGTGATGTAATGATGACACAGAGCACTGGGAACTATTGGCTGCCATCCTCATGAAGTGGAGATGAACAGTAAAGGATGAAATAGAGCTACCTTAACATAACCTCCAGTGTGATCACCAAACAAAGACAATCTACAGGGCTGGGGCCAGGGGACTGGATTCACAAAGTGTCCTTGGCATCTTGCTGCCCAGTGGAACCCATGGTGTTGAGTTACGTGGCCAGATTCCCTATACAGTGTCTGGGGAGCGTTAGGCACCTAATCATTGGATTCCCCAAAGCCAATAAGATGTGTGAGAAGTCATAGAATCATAGAATATTAGGGTTGGAAGGGACCTCTGGAGGTCATCTAGAACAACCCCCTGCTTAAAGCAGGTCCAGTCCCCAACTAAATCATCCCAGCCAGGGCTTGTCAAGCCTGACCTTAAAAACCTCTAAGGAAGGTGATTCTACCACCTTCCTAGGTAACCCATTGCAATGCTTCACCACCCTCCTAGTGGAAAAGTTTTTCCTAATATCCAATCTAAACCTTCCCAACTGCAACTTGAGACCATTACTCCTTGTTCTGTCATTAGCCTTTTTCCAGTCAGCCGGGAGCTCCCCCAATCTCCATGAGTTTTCAAAGATAATGGCCAATGGCTCTGCAATTACATCAGCCAACTCCTTTAGCTCCTTCGGATGCAGCGCATCCAGCCCCATAGACTTGTGCTCATCCAGCTTTTCTAAATAGTCCTGACCCACTTCTTTTTCCACAGACAGCTGGTCACCTCCTCCCCATGCTGTGCTGCCCAGTGCAGGAGTCTGGAAGCTGACCTTGTTCGTGAAGACAGAGGCAAAAAAAGCATTGAGTACATTTGCTTTTTCCACATCCTCTGTCACTGGATTGCCTCCCTCATTCAGTAAGGGGGGCACACTTTCCTTGACTTTTTTCTTGTTGCTAACATACCTAAAGAAACCCTTCTTGTTACGCTTACCATCCCTTGCCAGCTGCAACTCCAAGTGTGATTTAGCCTTCCTGATTTCACTCCTGCATGCCTGAGCAATATTTTTATATTCCTCCCTGGTCATTTGCCCAATCTTCCATTTCTTGTAAGCTTCTTTTTGCATTTAAGATCAGCAAGGATTTCACTGTTCAACCAAGTTGGTCACCTGCCATATTTACTATTCTTTCTACACATCGGAATGGTTTGTTCCTTCAATCTCAATAAGGATTCTTTAAAATACAGCCAGTCACCCAAACTAGCCAACAGGAAAGGTCAAGAAGAAGGGTGTGGCCTAAATTCTGGCCCTCAAAGGGAGTTAAGTGCCTTCCTCCATTTGGGGTTCACAGCCATTGTTATAAGTGTGAAGGGTGTCTTGCCTGGGTGGGACTATGTTATCTAACACAGTGTGCCTTGCCTGGGTGGGGCTTGTTATCTGAAACAGGTAACGTAGGAGTTTCCCTGCCATGGGGAAGGGAGGAGCAAAACAGTCAGTTCCATCTTGGCTGGCTTCCAGGGAGGAGGCCAAGGCCAGAGAGCTCCATCTTGGCTGGTCTCCAGGGAGGAGGCCAGGGCCAGGAGAGATCCATCTTGGCTGCACATGAGGCAGGAAGCTTGCCAAGGTAGCTGGCAAGGGTTCTAGACCATCTTTGGCTATAAAGATGGCTCTACCTTTTTCTGATACTTCTACTTAGCTAATGTGAGTATTACAATTTGATTCTTCTAATAAGCCATGCCTTTGGGATGTTCCTTGCTTTTCAGACCAAAGTGGGAAACCCCAAATGTAAAGTGTCTGTATTTCTGTTGTAACCTTTTTCTTTATTAAATTTTCTAGTTATAAAACCGTCTGGTTTATTTCCCTTAGGGTTTTTCTCTGCTTCCAGTCTGGGAAGGGGGAAGGGAAGGGAATAGGAACCAGGGCAGCTAGGGGCCTAGCTGGAGTGTGAAGACTGTGTCTCCTTACTGTCAGGTTAGACGGGGGAGGGAGGAAGCAGTCGGGTTTTCTCTCTTCACAGGGAAGAGAGGAGGTAGGGGGAAGTGCATAGCCCCTTTTATCTGACTTGTCTTCCAGGAAGGAAGACAGAGTCAGGGTTAAGGGAAGTCTGCCTTCAGCCAGGGAGGGTGAAGGACAGAAAGCAGCTTCCAGGTATCTAACTTGGAAACCCAGAAAGGGGTACAAAGTTAGGGTCTGGCTCTCAGGTTGAGAGAGACAGGGTTAAGGGAAGTCTGCCTTCAGCTGGTCAGCGTGAAGGGAAGCAGTCTTCCAGTTTCTGACTTTAAAACCCAGGGAGGGGGTATAAAGTCAGGGTTAGGGGAAGATCGGGGGCCCCTCCAAGGTTTTGGAAGTATACCCGATTGGTGGCAGCGATTGGTAACCCCAAGAACCCCAACTGGCAAGGTGGAGGTGTCTTGGGGTGGAGGACTTGTTGGTCTGGCATAGAAGAGGCCCAGCCTTTGTACTCAAAGCATAGAGGCTGGGGGTACCCCCTCTTACATGGTTGGCTGGCGGTGGGATGAGCCCAAAGAGAAAGCTTGGCTAGAAAGCAAGGATTTTTGGCTTAGTAAAGTTTGTGTCTGTGAGCAGGCTAAAGTGCTTGGTTTAGAAAGTGTCTCTGTGAGGCTTGATTGTAGAGAGCAAGCAGGCTTTGTCTGTGAGGTGCAAAAGGCTCAGAGCAGGCTTCTTGGTGAGAGCAATCAGCTCAGAGCAGGATTGTTTGCAAACAGCTCAGAGCAGGCTGTCTGTGAGAGGAAATTCAGGGAAAAGTTTTTGTCTCTCAGGTGAGAGCAAAGTTTGCTTTTGTAAGGTGAATTGAAATTCAGGAGAAAAGATTGTCTCTGAGCTGGACAGCAGAGTTGGAGACAAAGGCTTAGTTGCAAAGGGCAAAATCTTTGGCTTTGGAAACAAAAGACTTTGGAGAACACATTGGTATGGTAATTAAGAGCCATCAAGCAGGTCAGCCAGAGCCATTGAAAAGTGGAAAAACCAGTCTGGAAGCAGGATTCTCTGTCTATGGTTACCCCAGGTCAGGGGAGTGTTGTATTAAGGGAATATAGGTAATTAATTGACTGGGAGACAGAGGCTAAAGATTCCAAAGGAGTGAGCCAAAAGTCAGCAGAAAAGATTTTTGTTCCTGTCTGGAAGTTGTGAGAGAGGACAGGTGAATTGAGCAGTTCACTGAAGAAATAATTTTGTTTCTTGGTTAGTTGGTAGTTGTTATTTACAAAGAGATAGAGATTGCTTTTTGTGAATACTTAAGTAACCCCAAACTCAGGTAACAAATTCCTGAGGGAGGGGGGTTTAGTCAGCAGAGGGGAGATAGTGCCATCTCCTGGGGAAGGAGAATATAGCGCCCTCACCTGGAGAGAGAAAAAATAGCACCTTTTTCTTTTCCAAATTCAGGGAATAGCTCCCTCTGCTGGGGAAAGGGAAGATAGCGTCCTCTTCTGGTCTGAAAAGGAAAGTTACACCCTAACTTTTTTTGTGTGTGGTACTGAGCTTATAAAGATTCAAATTATTATTCTAGCTGTAGAATAATTGCAGAGAAAGCTATGGCAGCCAGTAAGACCCAAAAGGGTATAGAGTATGCCAAACACATAGCGGAGGAGAAGCAGAAGGAGCATGAAAGGAAAATGGAGGCCAAAAGACAGAAAGAGGCAATGGCAGCAGCTGCACACACAAGGGAGATGGAAAAGCTGGAAGGTGAAAGACGGCATGCCGTGCAAATGGCTGAGCAAGAAAGACTGCATGCCGCGCGGGAGAAGGACAACCAAAGAAAACATGAACTGGAAATGGCAAAGGCTGCAGGGAACCCACCAGTAGCTCCGCCTAACGACCCTTCTCTCGGTGCGGCTCTACCTCCCAAAAAGTTTCCTCTCTACAAAGTCGGCGAAGATGTCGAGGACTTCTTATCCAATTTTGAGAGGACCTGTATTGGGTACCAGCTTCCCGTGGACAAGTACATGGTGGCCCTGAGGGCACAAATCAGTGGACAATTGTCTCAGGTGGCAACTAAAATGCCTCTAGAGCACATAAACGACTATGCCCTCTTCAAACAAGAAGTCCGACAGCGAATGGGAATAACACCCGAGCATGCCCGTCAGCGGCTCAGGGTCCTCAGGTGGAACCCAACTGTAGCTTTCCCCCAGCATGCCTACAACGTTATAAAAGAGAGTGAGGCCTGGGCAGAGGGAGCAGAAGCCAAGTCTGGGGCGGACGTGTTGTTCCTAGTACAAATGGAGCAGTTCATGACTGGCGTTCCTGAGGAAATAGCAAGGTATATCCGAGATGGAAAACCCAAGAATCTTCGCGAGGCAGGAAAAATTGGGCACAAATGGATGGAGGGGGTACAGGCAAGTAAAGAGCCTAGCAAGGGGACTGGATTCCAGAGGGGCCAATCCAGAACCACTCCCTCCCAGAGGGGACAATCCCAAACCCCACCTATGACCCAAGGAAATCCCCAACCACCTCCTCTCATCACCCCAGCAGTATCCAGCAACCAACCTCGCCTAAACAACCCAATGGCAGGGCGATGTTTCAAGTGCAACGAACCGGGGCATATCCAGGCTAACTGCCCCAAGAACATCAGCCACATCCTGTGCCTTACCCTGATGTCAAGCCCAGGACTCTCAGGCCCAGATATCTCCCAGATACCCGAAGAGCAAAGGGAAACTGTGAGAGTGGGCGGGAAGCTAGTCACAGCTTGGAGAGACACTGGAGTTCAAGTATCCCTTATCCACGAAGCATTAGTGGATCCCCAGCTCATCAACCACAAGATTACAGTAACCGTTCACCCTTTCCTGTCGGCGCCAATCACCTTACCTACAGTCGCTTTACCTGTCCAGTACCAAGGCTGGTCAGGAGTGTGGACTTTTGGAGTCTATGACGATTATCCTACTCCCATGCTGTTGGGAAATGATATAGCAGATCAGGTAAAGCTAAGCCAGAGGGTGGGATTGATCACCCGCAGCCAGGCTAAGCAAGCTTCCACACCTGCATCTGTTCCTGAACCTTCCATCAGGGGGCCAACTGTGTTGCCAGAAACCCTGACGGAGGTAGTGGAGCCGGATACCCTGCCAACGACTGAACCAGCCGTGGAGAATCCAGCTCCAGAGACCCCACCAAAGCCAGTCCCAGAACCGGAACTGGCGAAGGAACCAACCCCAGCGCTGGCAACCCCATCTACCCAAGAGGCTCTGCCAGAGCCTGAGGTCCACAACGGTGCACCAGCGGAGAGCGGTCCACCACCAACGGAACCAACCCCATCACCCGCATCTCTTCCCGAGGAACCCAACCCAAGTCCGCGACCCAGTGAGGAACTGATGTCTCCAGTGTCAAGAGAACAGTTCCAGTCCGAACAGGAAGCAGATGAAAGTCTCCAGGAAGCTTGGGCAGCGGCCCAGAGTAACCAACCGCCTCTCAGCGCTACAAATCGATCCCGGTTTGTGGTCGAAAAGGGACTTTTGTACAGGGAGGCTCTGTCTACGGAACACCCGAAGGACAGGCAGCCTCAGAAACAGTTGGTGGTTCCAACTAAGTACAGGGCAAAGCTCCTAAGCTTAGCCCATGATCACCCTAGTGGTCATGCCGGGATAAACCGAATCAAGAACCATGTGGGGAAATCTTTCCACTGGAAGGAAATGGGCAAGGACATTGCTCAGTATGTCCGATGCTGTGGGGTGTGCCAAGGGATGGACAAACCCCAGGATCAGGTGAAGGCCCCTCTCCAGCCACTCCCCATGATTGAGGTTCCATTTCAGCAAGTAGCTGTGGATATCCTGGGTCCTTTTCCAAAGGGGACACCCAGGGGAAAGCAGTACATACTGACTTTCATGAACTTTGCTACCCAAGGGCCGGAGGCCGTAGCTCTAAGCAACAGGGCTGCGAGCGTGTGCCAGGCATTAACCGACATTTTTGCCAGGGTAGAGTGGCCAGCAAACTTCCTCACAGATTCAGGAAACAATTTCCTGGCTGGGACCGTGAAAGGTCTGTGGGAAGCTCGTGGAGTAAACCCCTTGGTTGCCATGGGGGAGAAGTTTAATGAAACTTTGAGGGCCCCAGACTTTGACCAACCGTTCCTAGTAACCACAGATGCCTCTGATCGTGGTGTGGGAGCAGTGTTAAGGCAAAAAGAACCCGACCAGCAGTTGCAACCGGTCGTGTTTCTAAAGAAGAAACTTCTTCGTTGGAGTTTAGCTCTCCAAAATTTTGATTTTGGAATGTGGAAACCTTCTATTAGTTTGACTGTAACTAGTAGTATGTTTAAAAATGCATGTGTTCAACTTTGTTTTTTCCTAGAGCTCCAGGAAGAAATCGCATCACGTGACCTCCGGATCCCGTTCAGGATTTGGGGGGCGTGTTATAAGTGTGAAGGGTGTCTTCCCTGGGTGGGACTATGTTATCTAACACAGTGTGCCTTGCCTGGGTGGGGCTTGTTATCTGAAACAGGTAACGTAGGAGTTTCCCTGCCATGGGGAAGGGAGGAGCAAAACAGTCAGTTCCATCTTGGCTGGCTTCCAGGGAGGAGGCCAAGGCCAGAGAGCTCCATCTTGGCTGGTCTCCAGGGAGGAGGCCAGGGCCAGGAGAGATCCATCTTGGCTGCACATGAGGCAGGAAGCTTGCCAAGGTAGCTGGCAAGGGTTCTAGACCATCTTTGGCTATAAAGATGGCTCTACCTTTTTCTGATACTTCTACTTAGCTAATGTGAGTATTACAATTTGATTCTTCTAATAAGCCATGCCTTTGGGATGTTCCTTGCTTTTCAGACCAAAGTGGGAAACCCCAAATGTAAAGTGTCTGTATTTCTGTTGTAACCTTTTTCTTTATTAAATTTTCTAGTTATAAAACCGTCTGGTTTATTTCCCTTAGGGTTTTTCTCTGCTTCCAGTCTGGGAAGGGGGAAGGGAAGGGAATAGGAACCAGGGCAGCTAGGGGCCTAGCTGGAGTGTGAAGACTGTGTCTCCTTACTGTCAGGTTAGACGGGGGAGGGAGGAAGCAGTCGGGTTTTCTCTCTTCACAGGGAAGAGAGGAGGTAGGGGGAAGTGCATAGCCCCTTTTATCTGACTTGTCTTCCAGGAAGGAAGACAGAGTCAGGGTTAAGGGAAGTCTGCCTTCAGCCAGGGAGGGTGAAGGACAGAAAGCAGCTTCCAGGTATCTAACTTGGAAACCCAGAAAGGGGTACAAAGTTAGGGTCTGGCTCTCAGGTTGAGAGAGACAGGGTTAAGGGAAGTCTGCCTTCAGCTGGTCAGCGTGAAGGGAAGCAGTCTTCCAGTTTCTGACTTTAAAACCCAGGGAGGGGGTATAAAGTCAGGGTTAGGGGAAGATCGGGGGCCCCTCCAAGGTTTTGGAAGTATACCCGATTGGTGGCAGCGATTGGTAACCCCAAGAACCCCAACTGGCAAGGTGGAGGTGTCTTGGGGTGGAGGACTTGTTGGTCTGGCATAGAAGAGGCCCAGCCTTTGTACTCAAAGCATAGAGGCTGGGGGTACCCCCTCTTACAGCCATAAACCATCTCCTGGTGCTGAGCACCTAAGCCAGGTAAGCCCCTTCTCAAGAGAAAACAGAGCAAATGACACCATGGCCTCCTTATAACTTTTAGCCCAATGGTTAGAGCTCTTTCACACACCATGGGAGAACAAGGTTGGAATCCCCCTTCTGCCTGTTAGGGAGCAAGCATCTGAACTTGGTTTTTTAACCTCCCAAGGAAGTATCCTAACCACTGGGCTATAGGGTGTCTTGGGGAAGGTGTTTCTCAATCTCTTCTGCTGCAGCTATTTCACTTCATACACATATTTAATTATTAGGCACTCTCCTGGGAGACCCAAGCTCAATTTTCTTCTTCCCCCTCAGGCAGAGGGAGGATTTGAAACCAAGTGTCTCACATCCTCTGTGAGTGCTTGGACCACTAGGCTAAAAGTTATAAGGTAGGAGCCAAAACTGCCACCATCTCTTGCGTGAGTTTAAGCATGCTCAGAGCATGCCTACCAGATCAAAGGCAAGGAGGTGAACATCTAGCTTGTGATTCACATCTAGCTTGTGAATCTTGGTAGGGCTTGGGCTTGGGAAGAGCCTAGATACTGGTTAGGGTCAGGTATTTGGCAACTATGGACAGTGTGGCTATTGTAAGGTAGGCCCCTTGGGGATTTTACTAGTGGAAACAGGCATGTAAGGACTTTAAGTGCCTGCAGGGTTAGGCTGCAGCTGAGCAGTGGTTTTGTGAATGGCAGCAGTGCCTAGATGCTGGACATAGGCACCTAAACTGAGAGCCTAGATCACAGCTGCTCAATGTACAACAAGGATGTTGCTGTTGTTTTTCGAATTAACACCCTCACCCCAATAACATCAGACCTAAATGTAAATCGATAAGCAAATTTGAGATATGGTCCCTCACTCACCCATCCATCCATGTCCACCTATTGTCTCCTGTTTTGTACTTCAATTGTAAGCTTTTGGGGCTGGGAACATTTTTGTGTATGTGTTTGTTCTGGGTTTGCAGTGGTGTCATGCTAAAAAAGGAAATGTATAAATGAACCTCCTTGGTGTTCCAGGTCAGATAGCGGCGTGATAGGTGCTAAAGGTGTGCAGAGAGACCCTTAATTTGAATTGGGCATATGCCAGTAAAGTATGTAAAGTTGTAAAAATAAATGTTGCATGCTTTAATGGTTAGCAAAAATGTATTGTGTCAATCTATATATGAAGTGAATGGTTCGGTGCATATTTTGACAGGTGACTGATCTGTTACTGAATGCAACCTGCTGGCGGGTTACACACATGTCATTTATGGTGGTCATTCACTCAGGATTTGCTCATCGTAGAAGATAGAGGGAAAAGGCTTTATTCCTTAAAGGAGAAGTTGGTAATCTCTGTTTATCCACTTTTACCCTCAACTGCACCATTATGTGTCTATACAGTGCCTAGCACAGTGGACTCTACTACTATACAAATATTAATGAACAACACACAGACCAAATGTGATTTTGATTTCCTCATTTGGTTGCAAAAAATGAGCCCCTTTTAACAAGGCCTGTTATTTACCAGATGGCGACCCAAAACTTTCTGAAAACCAGACCCCTTGATAGTATCTCATACTGGCCACTGTGAAAATGGAGAACACCCCAAACCACTAATAACTTCTGAAATTTTCAGTGAGGGTGACTGAAATATTCACACCAAATATTTCTCATTAGATCGAAGACATCATAGTAACTAAACAGTGGAGTTTTATTTGTTAAACTATAGCACTTTTGGCTTCCCCGAATCATGCAATAGTACCACACAAAAATAAAAAAAATAAAAAAACACCCACACACGATTGTTTAATGCAGAGCCTAAGATTTACAGGACTCTAGATTAAACTCTGGTTCCAGAGCCCTAAATGGCTCCACTAATAGAAGAGCTCTCTGTGTTGTGCTAGCATGTTCAATAAGCCTTCTCTTTTATAGGAAAGATCAAATACATCTTTGATTTAAAGTTATGCTAGGTTTCCAATTAGTCACCTTTCCAGTGGTTCAAACCATAGGTACTTAAAAAAGTTGGAGGGGTGCAGCGAACCTCTGCATAGGTCAAAACATTTGCCTGCCAGCTTTGCTGTTTTCAGATGAAAAGAAAAGATCTGAGGAGTTAACATTCAAGGGTAATTTTTTTTTGTTTTATGGCTCACAGATCTTCTAAAGTTTAAAATCTCGAGCTATAAGTACTGCAAAGTATTTTTAAGTCACTGGTTTGATTTTCTGCATTGATTTTTCTTCATTCCTCATCACAGACTTATTAGGCCATTTAGCTCATCTTCATGCCAAGGCAGAAATGGTCATTGTCCAGTGGTTTTTTTTTTTTTACAAGGCAGTATGTCCAGCTGAAGGTTTACAAATCAAACGTGCATTCTGTCCTGTTGTATGCTGCAGAGACATGGAGAACCAACAAGAAAGTGGAGAGCAGAGTGAGATGATTTGAAGGTAGATGCCTCCGACGCATCCTTAGAGTGCGCTGGGAAGAACACATCAGCAACAGGGAAATTAGCAGACGCACAGATATCATCAACATTGTGCATGAGTTAAAAAGGCGACGATGGGGGTGGCTGGGTCACGTTCTTCGAATGAAAAACACCAGACACCCTAAGATAGCCCTAAGATGGACTCCACCTGGAAAGCGTAAGCGAGGCAGACCAATGGGTACCTGGAGAAGAACTGTGGAAGAGGAACTGAAGATGATGAATAAAACGTGGAATGAAATCAGCTGGCTTGCCCAAGATCGAGAGGCATGGAGGAGATTTGTTGGTGCCTTATACTCCAGTGGGAGTGAAGAGGATTGATGAGGATGTCCAGCTGTGAAACTTACCATAGGCAACATATAGCATCTTGGGGGCAATTGCTTGCAATGCATTAAAATAACAGAGCCACCTCCTCAGCTGGTACAAGTAGCCATAGTTGCCTAGAAGTTGTGGGAGCTACTTTGATTTATACCAATTCGGGCTGTGGCCTAGATTGTCCAAGATTGCAAAAATTCAAGGGGAACCTATTCACAGTTCCTGCTCCTATTGATGCAGAGGAGTTTTACTTCTGGGTCATCTATTCTGTATGTTGTAATGAAAGACATTAGCAAGAGCAACTCAGCCCCATCTTTGTGAGAGTATATCCCTAGGGATCTCACAAAAACAATGGTGAGTTTCTTCATTGCCCCTAGCTTGAGAGACAGTAAAGACCCATTAGGTGCCCTCATCTTTCTCCATAAACACAAGATTCCCTAGAGCAAAAGTTACTTACAAAAGGGCTTTGTCTCTCTTTCTCCCCCCTCACCATGCCCCCCGTCCTAGAATGTTTGGGTGTCATGCCCTTTCATTTCAATTGGGACCATGAAGTATCTCCCACAGTCTCTCTCATCTCAGCCTATCTGGGACTTGAGAAGGTTTGAGTTTTCCCCCATCACATACTTTATACATATGTGTCCCCATGCTTTGGAGATCTCCTGAATGCTCACTGCCTTCCCCCTTGTGCCTCTCTGGATGCTGCAAGTCAACTCTTATGTGAATACTAACCACAATGAGGATCTCTCTGGTACCGCTATGGGGTGCCTTGGATCATTGGGAGGATATCAAGTCACTTGCAGTCACTTGTCAGAATTTGGGGCCCATACTAGATAAACTGGGACTGGTGGCAAATATTCAGGGAAGCAGATTGTGTCTCTCCCAAGAGAAGGAGTCAAGGATGATGTGGGGGCTGAGGATGATGAGGGGGCTGAGAGCAGAGCAAGTGGGGGGCCGTGGGAGGGGGAGAGAGCTGAGTGAGTGGGGGGGGCGTTGGAGGGGGGAGAGAGCTGAGCGAGTGGGGGCATTAGAGGGGGAAGGGGAGAGAGAGCTGAGTGAGTGTGGGGGGCTTTGGAGGGGGGAGGGGGGAGAGAGCTGAGCGAGTGGGGGGCATTGGAGGGGGGAGGGGGACAGAGCTGAGTGAGTGGGGGGCGTTAGAGGGGGAGGGGGGAGAGAGCTGAGCGAGTGGGGGGAGGGAGGAGAGAGCTGAGCGAGTGCGGGGTCCGTTGAAGGCGGGAGGGGAGAGAGAGCTGAGTGAGTGGGGGGGGGCGTTGGAGGGGGGAGGGGGGAGAGAACTGAGTGAGTGGGGGGGCTGTTGGAGGGCTGAGGGGGGAGAGAGCTCAGCAAGTGGGGGGGGGGGCGCAAGCCATTACCGTTGGCCCGTGTACACGGGCTTTTACACTAGTAGTCTTATAATGGAGTCATGGACAATCCTCTTAGACACTCCAGCCTATCTTGCCACCCTGGTGAACTGAACTTTGTGATAAACAGTCACTTGCACCAAAAAAATCAGAAATATTCAGGTTGCACCCAGTCTCAAGAGACCAGTCACTTACTTACCCAGGTCGACTTGCATCCTAGACCTCATACCAAAGACAACACCGGTAGATATTCAGGCCTGTCTGCAAAGCCCTATACTTAAAGAATGTAGGTGTATTCTTATCACTTAGCTAGTTACAGAGGCACAAAACAAGACTCAAAATCACTGTGACAGTCTGAGGCCTTGTTCATAGGCAAAGGACTACAGCTAAGCAGCAGAGGCTGCCATAAGCTGGGAAGTGTATAAGAACATAAGAACATAAGAACGGCCATACTGGGTCAGACCAAAGGTCCATCTAGCCCAGCATCCTGTCTACCGACAGTGGCCAATGCCAGGTGCCCCGGAGTGAGTGAACCTAACAGGTATGATCGAGCGATCTCTCTCCTGCCATCCATCACCCCCCTCTGGCAGACAGAGGCTATGGACACCATTCATTACCCATCCCGGCTAATAGCCATTTATGGACTTAGCCTCCATGAATTTATCCAGCTCTCTTTTAAACCCTGTTATAGTCCTAGCCTTCACAGCCTCCTCAGGTAAGGAGTTCCACAGGTTGACTGTGCGCTGTGTGAAGAAGAACTTCCTTTTATTTGTTTTAAACCTGCTGCACGCCAATTTCATTGAGTGGCCCCTAGTTCTTCTATTTTGGGAACAAGTAAATAATTTTTCCTTATTTACTTCCTCCACACCACTCATAATTTTATATACCTCTATCATGTATGGTCACATACTTACATTCCAAGCTAGTCACATTGA
Organism: Sternotherus odoratus; assembly: GCA_032164245.1. NCBI lineage: Eukaryota > Metazoa > Chordata > Testudines > Kinosternidae > Sternotherus > Sternotherus odoratus. The sequence continues at coordinate 100,352,938 of JAVMKO010000007.1, forward strand.
AATAAGGTACTATTGGGCTGTAAGAAATTATCAGGACAGGATTGTATTCCTATCACCTCAAGAGAAAGGAAAGAGCCTAGAAGATTTAAAGAAGACTTAGTTTGACAGCATCCTGTCTGGCAAGAACTCACTTATCAATAGCTGGTATGTGAAATCCTCATTTCCTTGTTGTTCTGTCATTGTGGTCTCTGCTTCCCCATTGTTTGTCTGTATAATGTCTGTCTGGATCTATGATTGTTTCTGCATGCTCTATAATTAATTTTGTTGGGTGTAAACCAATTAAGATGGTGGAATATAACTGGTTAGATAATCATGTTACCATCTGTTAGGATTGGTTAGTTAAATTTCAGTAAAATGATTGGTTAAGGTATAGCTAAGCAGAACTCAAGTTTTACTACATAGTCTGCAGTCAATCAAGAAGTAAAGGTGTGGGGACGGGAACAGGGAATGGAGGTGGGGGAATTGGAATTATGTTTTACCAAGGTGGGGAATGGGAACAGGGACAGAGCTGGGAAGGGGGATACTAAGGAAGGAAATTGGAATAATTGCTTGCTGGAAGTCCACCCCAGTGAACATCAAATTGTTTGCACCCCGGACTTCAGGTATTGCTCTTTGTTCACACAAGAAGGACCAGGGAAGTGAGCCGGGGAAGGAATAAGCCCTTAACAATATTTATTTTGATGATACCACACACATAGGCAAGATGCATTTCCAGCTATGCATTTGTAAGTATTCAGTGAGGCCTGGAATCTTGGTATAACCTGGCACCTTGTCTTCCCGCATCACACAGTGAAATATTAAGTAAGGTCTTCAAGATTTAACTTGACATGAGCATGACAAAAAAATCTTGGTCTCTAGCCACACTTTACATCTGTAAATCTGAATATTCTTCCAGGGGAAATAAAGATTCAACTTGCAAAGTGCTGATCAAATCCTGGAGACCGTGCAGGGTATCCTCCCCTCCTCCTAAAGTCAGTGGGGTTAGACGTCACTCAGCATCTGGCAGGATCCTATCCTGCAGCAGGAATGTTAAATTCTCCTGAAAATAATGGAGAGTTCTATTTCCAAATATTTCTGATGCTTATAAATTCCTCTTAGTTTGGGTGACAGCTTCTTAGCAAAAACAATGCAGAGACAAACAAATTATAAACTAGAATAATCTCTTTTATATGTATATTAAAGAAAAACCCCTCCCTCTGGAATATAAACCATATTAATAATTATTCATAGCCCTGAATATAACTTTTTTGCTGCAGTTCTCCAGGAGAATAGACGTACTGAGCCTTAAGCTTCAACATGTGGAAAAATCAATTTAATAAGAGATATATCTTCATGTGTCATGACCCTGTGTATGATAGTGCCCTTTCATGTCTCTTTAGCTTACAGCGAATTTAACTTTTAGTTCATAGTGATATTAGCAGTAAAATAACTGAACAATTAAATGGCAGCTCTTTCTTTGTTAGCTGACTATAGTCGTCTCCCAGAAATGACCTTGAGGGATTGGGCATTCTTCTGAGTTTAAGTGCCATTAGCAATTTTTTTTTTTTTTCCAGAAAGCAAACCACTTAGGTCATTGGCAAAAAATGCAGATAAAAATCTACTCTTGGCTACTCACTAAATTGCACTGCACTATCTGCTTGCCAGCTGAGGGTGAAGAACATTGTATATTAAAAGATTTTCATTGTGTAATAATGTGAACACCAGCAGCAGTAATTATAAAATCAATAATTCGTAATAAATATGTCTTCCTTATATAATTACTAAATGATTGCAAAACCAATATTATGCACTAGTTAGAATGGAAAAGGTTGCGACTAAGGACTTTCTATATTATACATTATTGTTCAACTCTTAAACACCCTTGGTCAAATGAAGCATAGCTTCATCCTCATCAGAATTAAGTTAAATGCTATTTTGGTTTGATCTCCTTAAAAAGTATTTGATTCATGGAAAAACTAATTACCAGATTAAAATGCTACAAAAAGTGACTTAAATACATGCTGTTAAATACCCTTCATTTTGAACTGGGAAGCAGAGAACAATAATTCAGATCACGTACGATATCCAATTTTTCCCCCCCTGTACATCATGGCTAAGTGTTCAAGTTCCACAGGAACCCACATAAACTTCAACAACTCAGCCTTTGTACCGGTGTTTATGTTTTTCACAGGCTTTCCTTTTTGCCTCTGGTAGCAATGTCTGTATCTGAGATAACAGGAAAGCTGGTCTTTTTGTGGGATTTACACCCTCCAGAAACTGAAATAAAGCAAGAAGGCCAAATGATTTGTTATTTCTGCCACATAATATGGCTCCTGGATTATCAAAATAGCCTTTGATTAACAAACACAAATGCAAATACAACCAAGTGAATGGAGACACAAACATAAATTCTAGAACCTTTGTTGTATGCAGTTCAGTTGTAGCCATGTGGGTCCAAGGATATTAGAGAGACAAGGAGGTAATATCTTTTATTGGACCAACTCTTGGTGAGAGATACAAGCTTTCAAGCCACACAACACTCTTCTTCTAACCCTGGACAACTCTGTGTGGCTTGAAAGCTTTTCTATCTCACCAACAGAAGTGGATCCAATTAAAAGATATTACCTCACCCACCTTGTCTCTCCAGTTCTAGAGCCAACACACTTCCCCACTTTATAGCTGCCCTTACACAGCTTTAACCTAACAAGATGTAATAATTCCTTTATGTCCAAAGAAGGATGCAAATGGAAAAGTCATGGCAGGCATTGTACTGGTTTATTGTTCAAGCCTTACCTGCTCTAAGGAGTCACCCATCTCTTCTTTTTTTTCATACACATTTAGTATTTGCAGCTTTCTGACCACACTTAAATCACTATTAATTATAGCACCTAGGATATGTAGTCATGAACCCAGGCCCCATTGTGCTGGGTACTCTACAAACACATAACAAAAAGTTAGCTCCTTCCAAGTTTACAATGTCACTATAAACCAAAAGACAACAGACAGGGCTGCAAGGAAATAATGGAATAATATTGGCCTACACATGATAGACACGGACCTAGCACACTAGGGGCCAAACCATCATAACATTTCTTGAAGAGAATGCAAAAAGTTCCTTGAAGAGCAGGGATAAGAGAGGTGAATGGACATAATACACAAAGGGAAAATGTGTGTTATGTGGGAACTTTAAATTGCTGATATTATTCTTGGTCCTCACTAGATTCACTACTACGTACCATTTGTCCTCTGCTCCTCTCACCTCTCAATATAGGTACATGTTGAGTTTGTAAGTAGCCTGTCCCATCCAAGTGCTCAGCATGATTGTCCAAAATTCATCCAGTCTCCAAAAAGTTCAGTGGTTGCCACTGACGTGTGAGGACTTGATCAAAATATGTACTTGGCAAGCCAGTGCCAGATGTTTCAGAGGGAATGAACAGAACAGGGCAATTCTGAGTGTTGTACAGTTCTAGCTTCTGGATGTTGGAGGGTTAGAGATACCAAGAGCATGGTTTGGGTCCCTGACAATCTTTGTTAATAGTCATCGATGGACCCATCCTCCATGAACTTGTCTAATTCTTTTTTGAACCCAGTCCTACTTGTGGCCTTCACAACATCCCCTGGAAATGAGTTACGGAGGTTGACTTGTGTTGTGTGGAAAAATACTTCCTTATGTTGGTTTTAAACCTGCTGGCTATTAATTTATCTGGGTGACCCCTAGTTCTTGTGTTAGGTGAAGGGGTAAATAACAGTTCCCTATTCACTTTCTAAACACCATTCAAAATTTTATAGACATCTGTCATATTCCTCCTTAGTAGTCTGTTTTCTAAGATAAACAGTCCCAGTCTTTTAAATCTCTCCCCATGTAGAAGCTGTTCTATATCCTTAATCACATTTATTGTCCATCTCTGCACCTTTTCCAATTCTAATATGACTCTTTTTTTTTTAGATGGAGCAAGCAGAACTGCAGAAACTATTCAAAATATGGACATAGCATGGATTTATATAGTAGCATTTTTCTGTTTCTGATATTTTTGGTTCACTTTCCTCAGGGTTTCTAACATTCTGTTACCTTTTTTGACTGCTGCCACACACTGAGCGGATCTGTTCAGAGAACTATCCAAAATGACTCCAACATTATTTGGAGTATACATTTAGTTTGAGCCTCGATTATGGTGTTTTTAAATACTCTCCATTCACTTTGCAGGCATGAAACTCTTGTGACTATTCCTTTTAAAATCTATTTAAGTAGCTTGTTCGTTTTTGTGTAGTTCCCCTTTTGATTTTAAATGCTAGTTTGGTTGGTTTCTTTGGCATTTTTCCCCCTAAAGGAAACTAAATTTAAATACACTTTGTTTGCTATTACCTTGCAGTTCTGCTATATTTTCCCCTTGTACCAGCTCTTGTGCTCCACCTAGCACTAAATTAAAAATGGACTGTCCCCTTATGGGTTCCAGGAGAAGTTGCATCAAGAAGAAGTCATTTATGGTGCCTACAGATTTTATTTCTGCCTCCTGCTCTGAATTTCTGTCCTGGTCTAAAGCGTTTAAGTCTCCTTGCTAGACCAAGGGACTTGGGCTCTCTGACTGTCCCCCAAGGTCCTGTGGCCAGAGAGGCAGACTTTACCAAATCCCTCTGGTCCCAACCAGAAACTGACTGCTACGGCCCTGTGGTACATTTTATCTGAGTTTGCTGGGCTCTGATTGGAGGTCACTCACCCTTCTAGCCAATGAAAGACAGGTCTATTTAGCTTCCAAGTTGACTGCTCCATTGAGAGCTCTCTAGGCAGACGAACAGAACAGAGTAGGACTCAACTTTGCTGCTATTTTCCTCCCACCTCACAGCTTCATGGTTTGGGGTGCAATAGGAAAACAGAGCCTCCTCTAGGGAGCCGCAAAGGCTAGGCTTTAAACCACAATCTGCTGCACTGAAGAGAGCAAAGAAGATTCAGATTTGGTCTAGCTTAACTGAGATTCTTCCAGGGGTGCTGGGGGAGCACCCCAGGGAGATGGGGGAATAGGAGCAGATATAGTGCAGTGCATACTCTGCCCTGGAGCAACTCAGAAGCCCTCACTGGTGTTGAGTGGAATCAAGGGGCAGGCCATGGCTTGACCCATAACGTGCCTCTCCATGCCCTCTTAGGGGAAGTTGGTGCTACTCTAGTGAAGTACCAGGACTTGCCCCCCTGACTGGGTTAGCTCCAGGGGCATGCACAAGAAGAAGCAGGAGCAGGGTCATAATCGGCATGGGGAGCGAGCTGTGGTGGAGAGAACAAGCTCCTCTAGCCCTAGAGCCATGGTGGGGAGAGCAAGCTGCTCCAGACCCGGGGCTGTGGCGAGGTCACAGAAAGTGCCCCTCCAAAAGCAGTGATTTTTTTTATTCTTGCACATGCCCTTGGCTGCCGCCTGCACAGTGATGCAAATGGGAGGGGTCTCCACATGTTCCCTCCTCTGATTTAGACCCCTGAGCGGAGCAGGGCTCATCATAATCTGGCCCCTGAGACTGTCACTGCAGCATATGACCTACCCCATCACATCCCCAGCACTCAGTTTGTGTCAACTCTTCTCTTTCTAAAAGCCACTCATTAGTTCACCTCCTGGGCTTTAGTTCTCCACTGCCCTACGCCTTGGGTCACAATTGTTCCCATGTAGAATGCCACCACCATCCGCATTCAGTGCCCCACCCACACTTTGCACCGCTGTAAATGATAATGCAAGGGGCAAGGCCACACAGAATCAGGTTCTCCTTGTGCAACTGGAGATGGAGCTCAGCTGTATCGGAATAGAAGCAGGAATCGGTGGGTGAAATCTATGATCTGTGTTACGCAGAGGTTCTCCTTCTCTCTATTATGATCAGATCATAATGATACCTTGCCTTAAAAATCTATTCATTTAAGACATGGGGATGTTTTTAAGCAATGCTAGAGATTTGCCTTTCTGGAGCTGTCTATAAAACAGGGTATATTTTTGTGCATTCCTATTTATTTATTTATTCTTCACTGAGTAATTTTTTTCTCTATTACATAGTACAGTATTTTATAAACCTAAGGCATGAACTGCATGGCTTTTGTGAGTCTTTAATGTAAATATCAATATGCCATAGCAGTCAAAATGTCATTTCTTTTATTTATACTGAATCAATCATGAAAGAGAAAATAAAATGTTTTTGTATAGATTCACATGTTGCTAAGCCAGAAGGGACCATTATGGTCATGCATCAGATGTCCTGGATAATACAGGCCGTTAGAATTTCACCCAGTAATTTCTGCATCAAGCACACAACATCCGGTGGTTATAAAGCAGGGGACAAGATTGCACACAGACAGGAACCCTTTCCCCCTTGATGTGTCTGACATATAATCTACCCTCAGCCTTTAGTGATGCAGGGTTATTACCATCTGATGACTGTTTGAAGGGAATGCAGTGGTTTATACTAACTGATGGCACTGGGGAAGAGGTTGTTCTGGGTTAAAGTGATCCCCATATAGAGGGATGGCACAGGGAGCTGTTCTCCACACAGCTTCTGAACTGAAGGTTGATATGGGTCCTAAATGATGATACTGTAATTGTCTCTACAGAGGTGGTCTAGTAATCTAAATACAGATTAGCTATAAGGAACTCCTTGGTTTTATTCCTGGCTCTGATAGTGATTCCCTCTGTGGTTAAGATCAAGTCACTTAACCATTCTCTGCTTCAGTTCGTCATTCTGTGAAATGAGAATGATAATACTGAGCCAACTCTTGACGGGGTTGGGAGAACTAGTTAGTGTTTGTAAAGTACTTTGAAGATGTAACGGGATACATGAGTGCCATGAACTTCAGGGAAGCATGGATTCTAATCCTTTGAATGAAAGTCACTCCCTAGCCTAGAGCTTTGTATTTAGGGCATATCTACATCTGGAAAGGAAGTGTCACCTGGGCCCAGCGCCAATGTGACTCAATAAAGCAACCATCTTAAGAGAACTCACACAGGAACAGATCACAAGGTTTTGTCCTCATTGAAACCAAACCCAAATCCTTGCCCCAGTTTGGGTTTGCTTTCTTTGAGGGAGGAAGGCCTGGTGGTTAAAATGCTAGTGTTTGACTTGTGAGACCTGGCTTTACTGTCATGCTATGCCACAGACTTCCTGTGTGGCATTGTGTCACAGATCAAGTCAAGGCCACTCATGGCCATTCACTCGACAACTGTGAGGGCATCCAGCTTTTCATTCCCCTTGTGCTTATATAACTCCCTGAGTTGTGGGAGGGTGGCATGTGTGTGCATTCGGTGCAGGCAACTCATGGCCTTCAGAGACACAGTACAGCCAGAGTGACTGAACTGGAAGAGCTAAGGAAGACATAGCGGGACAGATTCTGGGCTGAGGAGGATGAAAGTGTCGTCAAAGAAGATCATCAAGCTGGAGTACAGGGAAACAATCCCATAGTGGGAGCCTCCTTCCAGATGACATCATGGAATCGTCTCACATTGAGGAAGAGTTCAGACAATAGTAAGGATAGATTTCATTAACCATACAGACAGTTGGGTTTGTGATGACTGGAAGAGCCCGATGTTGAAGTGCCGGACAGGTATAAAGGTTACAGATCTCATGAGACATTTAGGTTTATTAGAAAGTGAGGAACCTTCAGGAAAAGGATGATCCTATACAGGAAGGATGGGCTCAACCTAAACTAAAACAGAACCAGACTGCTGGCATGTACAATTAAAAAGGTGGTAGAAGATTTTTAAAGGCTAAGAGAAAGTTGAGGGCAGTGGAGGAGCAAATGGAGCAAAAGTGGAGGAGGAGATGTCAACTATCCCCATATTGACTGTGTACGTCACTTCGGGACAGTATGCCAATATAAAATTTCTAGGCACCGTAAGTGACTGCTTCTTGTAGCAGCTAGTCCTGGAATCCACGATGGGAGAGTCAATTTTTGATTTAGCCCTAAGTGGAGTACAGAATATGCTCTAAGAGGAAAATATAGCTGAACCGCTGAGTAATAGCTACCATAATGTAATTAAATTTAACCTCCTTGTAGGGGGAAAATATCAAGGGAACTCACCGCTGTAGCATTTAACTTCAAAAAGAGTGACATGACTGCAAGCTCCATGGAAATTATCTAAACACACCCTAAGAGAGGCCCAAACTAAATGTATTCCCCAAATAAAAAAATAAATAAAAAGTTGCAAGAGGTCCTACAAAATCTCCACCATGACTGCACAGTGGGTAAAAGAGGTGGTCAGAGGCAAAAAGGCATCTTTAAAAATTGGAAGTCAAATAAGAGTGAGAAAGATAGACGAAATCAAGGCCTGCACAACTGGGAAAACAGCGAGCGCCATATTACTGCAAAAAAACCAGCTGCGGGCTGAAAAGCCCCGCCCCCATCCACTTCCTCCCACCCCACTGCTTGGCTTGTCCCACCCCTACTCACCCCCCATGGGCCGCACAGTGAGCCCGTACGGGCCGCATGTGGCCCTTGGGCTGCATGTTGTGCAGGCCTGATATATAATTTGGCTGAACAATTGTAAACATATAATAAGCCAGGCCAAAAACGAATTTGAAGAACAATTAGCAAAAGACACAAAAACTAACAGCATTTTTTAATGTAATCAAAATCATGAAGCCTGCCAAACAACCAGTGAGGACAATGAATGATCAAGGTGCTAAAGAAGCACCCAGAGAAGTCAAGGCCTGTGTGCAGAAGTTAAATGCAACCAAATGCAACTGCAGAGGATGTGACGGAGACCCCCCACTCCTGACCCATTTTTGTCTTTAGGTAACAAATTTGAGCAACTGTCCCAGATTAAGTTGTCACTAAAGGAGGTTTTCGAATAAATTGATAAACCTAACAGTAATAGGTCACTAAGACCTGATGGTATTCACCCAAGAGTTCTGAAAGAATCCAAATATGAAATTGCAGCACTACTAATTGTGGTATGTAAGTTATCACAAAAAAATGCCTTTGTAGTAGATGACTAGAGAATAGATAATGTAACACTGATTTTTCAAAAGGCTCCCAAGGCGATCCTGGAAATTACAGGACTGCACGCCTAACTTCAGTAGCAGGTAAATTGGTTTAAACTATAGGACAGAACAGAATGATCAGACATGTAGCTGAACACAAAATACTGGGTAGAGCGAACCACAGCTTTTGTAGATGGAAATCGTGCCTCACCAATCTGTTACAATTATTTGATGGAGTCAACAAGAATGTAAACAAGGATTATCCAATGAACATAGTATATATGTGGACTTTCAGAAAGACTTTGACTAGGTCCCTCACCTAAGGATCTGAAGCAAAGTAAGAAGTCATGGGATAAGAGGGAAGGTCCTCTCATGGATTACTACTTGGTTAAAAGATAGGAAACAACAGGTAAGAATACATTTTCTATTTTCACAATAGACAAAGATAAATAGGAGGGTTCCCCCAAGATGTGTACTGGGGGGGGGGGCAGTACTGATCATCATATTCATAAATGATCTGGAAAAGGGGTTAACAATGAGGTGGCCAAATTTTCAGGTGATACAAAATTACTCAAGAGGGCTAGGTCAAAAGCTTGTGAAGAGTTACAAAGGGATCTCACTAAACTGGGTGACTGCACAAAATAATGGTAGATGAAATTCATGTTGATAAATGTTAGAGAATCCTTTGTCCCTTACCTATATACTATTGTAATAATCTTTGTACAGAGTTTATCATAATTTGCTGGTCAATATCGCCCTGATAAAATATGTATGGCAACACTGTATGTAAACTTATAACATTCCACATTATGGTAATCTTAACACATGTTCCAAGATGAGGTTGACAAACAAAGGAATGCATGCTCTTCTTGATTTGCATTTCATCAGTAAACAGGGTCATCAAGCAAGAAGCAGAACAAAAAGAAGTCCTAACAGGTGATGAAAAGCAGCAGGGAACATTCTGTCCTATAGATTCTCTGACTCCTGAATCTCAACTAAAAATGTTTTCCAGGATAGGGACTAATACTATAAAAATAAGGGACAAATATTTCAAGACGCCACCTCCTCTCTGTCTGCCCATCTAGTCACTGCACCAGAAGGGAGAAAGGAAGCAGCTATTGAACTGGAAAAGGGATCCTGACCTAATAAGTTTGGTCAGTGAGATTACTGAATGCACATAGTGAGAAAACCTTGCTTTCAATTGAACATAATTTGGTAAGTTAGGCACTAGTTGAATTTTATCTGTATTTTTCTTGTAACCATTTCTGACTTTTAGGGCTCATTACTTGTACTCACTTAAAATCTCCTCTTTGTAGTTAATACATTTATGGGTTTTGTGCTATCTGATCTAGTATGTTTGAATTGAAATGTCTGGGAAAATCCATTTGGGGTAATAATATCTGTGCATATCATTTATATTAATAAACGGATGGGTTTTATATAAGCTTATATTATCCAAGAGAGGGCTGGGCAATACAGGCCATACATTTCTGGGGGGAAATCTAGGACTGGGGGTGTGTTAAGTTTTTTGCCCCCACTACTTCCCTGAGAAGGCTGTGCCAGATCTTCACTAGTCTGATGGTTAGAATCCTTTGTCTAATTTCAAGCTTAAACATATTGATGGCAAATTTATATGTGTGACCCGGCATGGCCATTGTTATGTTCTGAAGTCTTACTGAAAATGAGACATTCTGTGTGACACTTCATCTAATTTCACCTAAAACGTATCTGGATTCCAGTGAACAGCCTTGTTCTAAGATTCAAATTTGTAAATTGATCGGCAAACATTCCCCCCTCCTCTTTCTGTTTTTATAGTTTTTCACCTATGTTTAATATTTTAAAAGAATATTGTCCTAAAAATAAATGGAAATGCATACCATTGTTGTCCAATAGATCTGATAGTCTTCAGGTTCTTCACTCTTAAATCAATTTAGCTATATGCTCAATTTTTTCTCAGTCCAAAGCTCATCTTGATAAACTCCTCAGGGCTACATCCGAGGAGAGCGTTGTTAAACCTAATTTTATTAAAACTTAGGATATGAAAATCTTGTTTGCATAATTATCTACATTAAATAGTTCTACCTTTTCTTTGGAGACCTCATTTGTAATCACTCCATTTTTTTCTTTTTCTTTTTACTTTTCAGACGATAATTTGAAATAAAGTCTTCCTAGATTCTTTGTTCATATGTGTCATAAGTTGATATCTCGATTGTTCAGCCATCTAACTGCTGCATCATTGAAGGCAACAAGCTACTGCAGTGCACCATTCCATTTTCTAATTGTGCTTATGACTGTCTGAATTGCTGCCCCATAATCACACTGTGAAAACTAGACTAAGCCAAATTTCTGCACTGTGACTGTCACTCTGGCCTAGATGCCTAGATTGCAGAACTAAGATTCAGCAGTTATAAAGTTTGCTCAGTGAAAGTTAACTAGGAATCATAATTCTCTTCCTTAAATACCATATTATTTTGTGATTTGGTCTTGTCAGATGTTGCAAAGTATAGCATGGTCAGTACTGGGATGGGAGGCCTCCAGAAGAATATCACTGTGCTCGGGGAAGTGGTGGGCTTGATTCAGAAGAGGACATTCTTTCCTTGAGTCAGCGCTGAAGTAATGCCACAGTAGGATGTTCTGAGACAGTGTTGGAGAAGTGCTATGACCTATGCCTAGCCTGTCCCACTTTACTCAGGCTTGCAGGACTCAGGATAAGGGGCTGGTTAATTGTGGTATAGAGGTTCGGGCTAGGGCTGGAGATGGGACTCTTGAACCCGACAAGGTGGGAGCATCTCAAGGGATGCAAAAAACAGACCCTTACCCCAAGCCCCTTACCTCAGGAGCCCAGGTCAGCTGGCACGGGCCAGCCACAGATGTGTATTTGAAGTGTAGACATAAAAGATCTTCAACCCCCAACAGTGACCCGGGCCTATTTTACTCCTTGATAAAGAGAATTCTGGGATTTATAGTTCAGGGACGACTGCACTACTGAACAGGGCCAAACTTAATTAGACATATGACTTGCAATGAATAACTTGACCATCTCTTATTATCATTAGGGTAATTAATCAATGGGACAACTTACCAAGTGTTGTGGTGCATTCTCCAACATTGGCAATTGTAAGATCACAATTAGATGTTTTTTTTCTCTAAAAGATCTGCTCTAACTGAAACAGGAATTGTGGGAAATTCTATAGCCTGAGTTATGCAGGGCAGATGAGATGATCACAGTGGTCCCTTCTGACCATTGAATCTGTGGATTTATTATTAATTATTCACTTTTCATCAGTGACTAATGAAATTCATTCATGATGCAGTTAAAATTATTACAGCTATTAAAAATACTTTGCTTCTCATCCAAAAATATGAAGGCCCTTTATAAAAAATAATTAAGTGAGTCTCCCAACTCCATGAAAAGTAGTATTATAGATACTTTGGAACTGGGTGAACTGAAGCACAGAACGCTTAAGGGTAAACTACATCAAATCACTGACAGTGGGAAGACTGGAACCCAAGAATCCTATTGCCTAGTCTATTCTTCCAACTACTAGACCACTATTGCCCTTCCAGAGCTCTTTCAGGCATTCATTGAAACAAGACGTTTTTGTAGTTACTTTGATCGACTTTCAATAAGTGGCCAGAGAGTTCTTAATTACCTTGTTGGTATTTGAGCTTGACCAGGTCACCTGCTTTCTGCATTTATGAGCAAAATTGTCTGGCAGACACTTGATTTATCCTGAATCAGAGAGGTAGCCGTGTTAGTCTGGAATAGCAGAGGTAACAAAGAGTCCTGTGGCACCTTAAAGACTAACTAAAGTATTGGAGCATAAGCTTTCGTGGGCTAATACCCACTTCATCGGATGTAATGTTTGCATCCGACGAAGTGGGTATTAGCCCACGAAAGCTTATGCTCCAATACTTTAGTTAGTCTTTAAGGTGCCACAGGACACTTTGTTACCTTGATTTATCCTGACTCTGGGATGCTCTCTATCCCTTTCAAAGCCTAAAGGTTTGGCATGCCTCTCTTTAATCCCCCTGGTTACACTCAGTACATGGTTCTACATGGAATAGGAAGCTTACCCAAAATGTGTGAAGGACAGAGCCTGTGACCTGCTCTGGGCAAATATGAATCATGCCCCTCGTCCATTTTCATCCCACTCACCCCCAACAGTATTTTTGCTTTTGTATCTATGATGTCCTCGTTTTCCCAGTCCTGTCTGAATACAAAAGTTTACAAGCATTTATTTAATATAGGCAAATACTTCAAATAAAAAAAATCTATTCATTTTTTATGCCCACCTAAGACCTGATATTCAGAGATGTGTGGCCTCCTCATGTCCCATTATCTACATCACAAGTGTCAGCTGCTCCCCACCCTGAAGAATCAGACACTGCTTGTCCCATACTAAACCCCCAAAAGTGGAGGCATCAAAAATAAGTAGGCATTCCTGGCAATTTCAGAGACAGTCTTCATGTCCACAAAGTCTTACCAGCGAACAGCAGGGCTGTAGCCTCCCAAAACCTTTTGTTTTTTCACCCTTTTAGCATTAAGGCAGTGTATGTTTTGTTTCCTTACGGTGTTTTAGTGGCTAAATTAATGTGATTAAAAGTGCTGGGCTGAAAGCTTTGGAAATGGATGTTCTGAATTTATCCACATAACAAGTTCAATGAGGACAAAAACAGTATATGCTCCTCCCACCAGACTTCAACTGAAAATGCACGGATAGGACGGTAGATCAATCATGGAGGCCATTCAAATAGAAGTGAAAATTAGATTTTACATATCTCTGATGTGATAAAAAGCTATGCTCAAAGGATGATTCCTTTTCAACCATTTTAGAGTGAAAAATGTGCACAGAAGAGTGAAAAATTCACGAGAAAGGCACTGTTTTACAGTTAACTGTGTGAACTTTAAGTTGTGAGTAATATTTCCCGTGCACTAACACAATCAAAATGCTGCGGTGGGGGTATATACCTAAAAGCTTCTTACATTTCCATATACAATGAGCAACACATGTACTTTCAGTCTAAAATTATTTCTAGTTTAGATTAAGGAACAGAGCAACAAGAAAGAACTAATGTAAACTCTCCAGGAGAGGGCATATTGTGGGCTTCTCCTCTGGAATGTAATGCAGCAACTCTCAACAAAGTGACTGCTGAACTTCACACACGGGGAGAGTATTTTGAAATGTAAAAGAGCAGCATACAAAAGGATCATGGTTTTATACTAATATAATGGCAAGAGACTGCTGCATGAAGCTATCAAATTTAGTCTGTTGTCATTATTTTTCATGAAAGCATTTCTATATGCATTTTGTAAAATCCCCACATAAGCCCCAATTCAGCAAAAGGAATATGATTTTCAATGCCATTTATGCGATTTAGACATCTAAATCTCATATTACATTGGACTTAAGAATCCAGTCTCCACTGAAAATCAATGAGACTTTGCCTCCTAAGTGATTTAGGTGATCTTGAAAATCGTAACCACCCTCTCTACTGAGGAAAAGTCTTTAGGCATGTGCTTAAAATTAAACAAATGTTTAAGTGCTTTGGTGAATCAAGGTCCTTAAATTAAAGGTGTTTGGGATTTAAATTTCTTGACTGATCTCTTTAAGGATAATAAGGCCTGATTTTGCCTTCTTTTGCACAGGTGAAAATTAGGATTAACTCCATCTGACCACTGAAGTTATTGATGATACACAAGTATAAGTGAAATTGAACTGAAGTCTCTAATCAGGACAGATTGAGATCTTGAATAAAATTATGAACAATTTATTATTAATTATCATTATTTGCAGGCAAGAAAGGCAAGAACGCATTAGAACAAGTGACAAATTTATCCTTCATAAATGCAGTGTTTTGGTTATTTTATGTTTTGCCAAGTGGGATGTGTTTTTATTGCTATTAGGCACATTTTTTTGTGGACAAAATTCAAAAAGTCATAAACTTTATTTTAACTATGTACTGGGAAATTTATTTTGCTTGGTTCATCCTAGTGTTATATCTTATTGTTAACTATAAATAACAGAGCTACAACATCTGCGTTTCTGCTGAATAGCCTTAGAGCTTTTTCATCAGTAAACACTCATAAGATATGTATGTGGCTATTGGTTTTAGTTCCTCTGTTCTCCTGTGGATTGTAAGTAGAGTATATGTGTGTTAGAGGAAGTGGCATTTTATATTGACTCAGACAAGCCTCGCAACCTCCAGTGGCTCAGCTGCCATCACCGTAATTCCACATCTCATCCAATTTATGAATGAAATGTAACTCTGTGCTTTTGAAGTTTTGATGTAATAGAAAAAGAATGCAAGGGGCCATCTAAAAGAGAGACAGTTGTGGTAATACAGCGGGGCACACATTTCAATACCAAAGTTTTTCAGTTGCCCATCAGCTCCAGTGTTTGAGAGAATGTGTGGCAAACGTGGGGAGCATGAGGGACACAGCTAGGGCAAAAAGAACGAGGAGGACTTGTGGCACCTTAGCGACTAACCAGTTTATTTGGGCATAAGCTTTTGTGGGCTAGAACCCACTTCGTCAGATGTTCTAGACCAAGCTGGGAAATCTGGGACAGCAATAAAAAGCCAGTGATTTACATGTGGAAGAGTGATTCTGGCAGAGTTTTACTTTCTTATTGAAATTCAGGAGCACGAAACTTTACCCATTTTTTAAACAAACGAATCTCTATGAACTGAGAGTTGTGTGTAGGAGACATTGGTCTTCAGTTTGATCTTGGAGAAAATTCACAGCAGCAATGCAATGTGAGACCATGTCAGGTTAGATTTGCCTCTTCCCAACAATCTTTGGGACTCAGCCTCTTCTTCCCAAATTATTGTGCCAAAAATCTGCGGGCCTGATTCTCTACAGACTTTGATAGTCATTCACACCCATAAAGTGGATAACTACCATCCTGAGCTGCTAGTATGTTACGCTCAGTTTGTCCAGCAGTGATTACAAAAATTGTGACAATCATGTTCTGGATGGTTATTTGAAGTAGAGCTGAACGGGCACCAGAACTTCCCTTTTGCAGAAAGTCTACCATTTGAAAAATTATTTTTGTTCTGAATTGAAATGAAAGCATTTTAAAAAATCGATTTGAAAAGAAAATCACATTGGGTTAATCCAAAAAGTTTCATTTAGATAAAACTGACCCACTTCATTCTGAATTTGACTTTTAATTTTTTTATATTATAATATAAAATAAAATATTCTAAATGAGAAGTCATTAAGAAATGAAAAAATCAAAATGGAACATTCCAATAAGGTCAACCTGATCAATACCTTTTTCAAAATGAAGTGTTGTTGAAATTTACATGTTCCTATGGAAACTTTTGTCCTTTGACAAAATACTTTCTGATGGAAAATTTGTCCATTAGAATTTTTTCAACCAGCTCTAATTTGAAAAACCTCTCTGAATTAGGAACACGTCTGTAATCGAAGCAAAAGAGTAATTCTAGTGGTATTTCTGTTTCCTAGTTAGATCAGTAATAACACAGGAGTCATTGAGCCATAAGTACAGTTAGGTGGAAAATTTTGTCACATTCCAAACCAAACCAGAATTGCCTAGTTGTTCCACTGGAGTTTGGTTTTCACTACAAACCAAAGAGTCACACAATCCAGGTTTACCCAACAGAAGAGCACTTAGGCCTGGTCTACAGTAGTCGGAGGTTGACCTAAGATACGCAACTTCAGCTACGCAAATAGCGTAGCTGAAGTCGGCATATCTTAGGTTGACTTACCTGCCTGTCCATGTGGTGGCAAGTTGATCGCTTCTGCTCCCGTTGACTCTGCTTCCACCTCTTGCAGAGATGGAGTACAGGAGTCAATGGGGAACGTGCTCAGGTATCGATTTATCGCATCTACACTAGATGCGATAAATCGATCCCTGATAAATCGATCCCTACCTGACAATCCGGTGGTAAGTGTAGACGTACCCTTAGTGTCCATACTTTGCATTTTCTTCCTGTTCTTACGCTGTAGGAGGCAGATCCTCAGCTGGTGTAAGTTGTCATAACTCCATTGGAACCAAGTTAAACCAACTGCTCCCAGACATTTATTTCTCATGTAAAGTAAACTAGCCTAAAATCTATCACCACTAAGTATCTACATAATTAGTTTTCCTTCTCAAATAAAATTAAAATGTCCACATTTTCTACCATATCAACAAACATTAACATTTCACACACTTTTTTTTCCAGGTAGGACACATAAAATGTAATTTCTTGACCTCTTTCACTGATGTATAGTAGTCATTTTCCTACAGCATTAGGCAAGGTAATCTATTCTTAGGGGAACTTCATCAAGCTTGGCTAATATTCTACATTTTTCTTTCCAGTCTCCCTCCCCCATTTTCCTTTTTTTCCTTTAAAAGTGTTGTAAAATAAAATGGGGGTGGGAGAGAGAGACCACATAGATGGTCAGTTCTACCAGAATAAAGCGGGGAGTCAACACAGTAAAATTAAAAGTGGTTCTGGGACAAATCTGTCAAACCGGAGCTCTCATCCCCCACTGTCTTGTAATATTGTTCATTCTTTGTATTACAGAGTACTTAGGATTGCCTTCCCAAATCAAAATGGTAGTACTTCACATGCACTTTGCACTAGTCTAAATGACTATCAAGATGGAAGGCACTGGAGAATCGAGCCCATATCTGTAGATTGCTTTTCTATATATTTCTGTTTTCAGTGTTGGGGAAAGGTGCTAGATTGACACCCCTATAGCCTGTGTCTTCTATGTGTTCATTAACAATATTCATGGATGCTTCCTCCACACTGTCTCATCATGGTTCTTCAACACTGACTCGGCGAGACTACCTCTAGTAAGGTCCCACAATGTGGGCACATGCCCAGGAGGGAGAGGTCCCATACTACTAATTCCCATACAGCTGACCACTGAACAGTTTTGGATGGTAATGACTTACCCTCCTAACCGACCTGGGACAGGAATCAGTCAGGTTACCTATAGATTAAAAGCTCTGTTACTCATTGTCAATGGGCTGAACGAGCCAATCAGCCCTTCTAGGGTAATAGATTTTTAGCAAGTTTTCCTGTTTAAATAGATAGAAGCATACCAGAGAGAGACAAGAAGACACCTGAGAAGGATGTTGGTACATTGATTAGAGCAGTAATTTGGGAGCTTAAACTTCTGTCTCCTATTTCTGACCGTATGCCCATCAGTAAAGTTACTTTTATTTATCTGAGGTACTTCTTTAGCCCTTGTTTCCATAGTATCTGATCACCTCACAAACGTTAGTGCATTTCTCCTCTCATCGCCCCTGTAAGGGAGGCAGTGCTGGTATTAACCCTGTTTTACAGGCAGGCACTGAGGTACAAAGAGGCTAAGTGACTTGTCCAGGGTCATCCTGGGAGCCTGTGAAGGGAGCAGGGACTTGAACCCAGCTCACCATCCTTCCCCTCTCCCTTCCACTGCTACTTAACTTCTTTGAGACTCAGTTTACCCACCTGTATAATTACAATATTTCCTACCCAACAGTCATATGATGAGTAATATTTGCAAAGCCCTTTAATGAAAGATGCTGCAGAATTTGAAAGCCCACTTATTACTATTATGTAGCAAGCCAGCCCATGCAAATGCAGGCTTGTTGTGCAAGGTGCCTTCCTTTCATTTCATCAAAGTCCTCCAAGTGGGGAAAAAAAGTTCCTTTCATTTAGAAGTAGGGTGATGAGATGTCCCGATTTTATAGGGACAGTCCCGATTTTTGGGTCTTTTTCTTATATTGGCTCCTATTACCCCCAACCTCCTGTCCCGACTTTTCACGCTTGCTGTTTGGGCACCCTATTTAGAAGTCAGAGAATACCTCTTTGCTTTGAAAGCAAGCCAGTACGCAAGAGCACCCGATTGACAGTGGCAGCATTTCCCTCTGTACAGTTTACAGATATCTAGGCTGGCATTTTATGTTGAGACCATATAAAAATGCCTTTAGCAAATTGCCAACGCTCATTTTTTTCCTTCACCTTTTAAGCTCTACCTGGGTTTATATCACTGTTCAAAGCAGCAAGCAGCAGTTCTGGATACATCAAACCCCAGGTAAGGAGTAATTATGATTCAATGTGAAGATTAATGGGATCATAATTTAAAAATATGGCTGATATGACAAAGCCCCCCCTGCTGTTTGAGGATAGCCTAGAAACAAAGGTATTAGAACAACTCCATCATTTCACATAGCATGCTTTGTGCAAAGCATGTTTCAATCCACAGCCCAAATAATGATGGAAGGAAGAATAGAAAAAGAAAGAAAGAAAAGCATAGGGGGGTCAGAGGGAAAGCCCAATCTGTCCCCTGGACAAAACAGTTGTGAAGGGGGAAAAATGTTAGATAAAATAAATAACTTTAGAGTTTAAGTTTAAAAGCCCCCGTGGTTAGAAGTGTTTGGGAGGTCAATAGGTAATGAATTACAAAGAGCTATGCAAACGCTTTGATGACTGGAGAAATTGTCTCCTTGTCTACTCATTACCACTTAAAATAAAGAAACAAAGGAAGATCTGACAATTCAAGTGCTCGTCTTTAGCTTCTGTTGTTTTCCATTAGCAATGGGAACATATTCTTTAAGGGAAACAAAAAAGCTGGTTTCCAAAGCTACGGCTGAAATCTGTGGCATGCCAGGACACAATTCGCTTGTAGGAATAGCTCAGAAAGGTGGTTAGAGACAGTTTTCAGTACTTTATTTGTCCCCAATTATCCACTCTTGCCTATTAGGGTGAATGGAACATCATGACATTGTTTAGCACAGGCTTTATGTTTGCTAATAACATTGTTGTTTATTGCTTTAAACATGTAGTATTCAGTCAATGCCACTTCAGTTATTCCTTTCTGCTAATCCCCGCAAGCTTTGAGTCCCACTCCTTTCAGCATCAAACTGCACACATCAGAGGCAGTGAAGCCTCCCCCACAGCTTTTAAAATCATCTGCTCTCATTTGGCTCAAACGTGCTGGTCCTACATTAACGATAAACCATCATTTCTACTTATAAGTGGTCATGAACCAAGCCCTGGGATTCAAGCATCCCCCAAACTTTACAGTCATTTGCGTCAGGCTCTGGATGTGAACTTCAAAGCTGGCCTCTATTTCCGTAACAGGCAAAACTCAAAATCCTGGATCTGACCAAGAGTGCTACTTGGGACCAGCAGCTTAGACCCATCACTACATAAGGGGCCGACCACCATTCCTGTACTTATGCAAGTAGTTCCACTGAGCTTGAGTCTATATCCTTACCTAGGTTTTACACTAGTAGAACTCCAGCCACTTCAGTGGAGTTACTTCTGACCTATGGGGGTGGAAAATCAGGGCTGACTTGGGCCCCAGGGACCTGTGAGAGTATAAGTAGGTTTTGACACGACCTAGGTCTGACCCTGCAACCCTTACTTGTAAGCAATCTCACTGAAGTCCAGGAGAAATAAATATGTGTATCAGTAAAGATTTATGCAATTGGACCCTGAGTTAGTGAAAACCTAATCCTTCAGCCAATTTGTGGCTACTCCTATCAGCAGGGATCTAACTGGTTAAAGAAAGGTAATGCCCCCAAATAAGGTCCCAGCATATGAGACACCTGTGACGAAGTAGGAATACTGTGTGTGTGTGCCTCAGTTTCCCCTTTGCATTTCTTAAGTGTCTATGTGAAGGAATAGGGGCTGACACTGGAAGCAAGGAGGCAACGCCCTCTCCCCTCTCAAGGTATGCATCCCTGATGCTGTAATCTGACCCCAAGTGGGGGAGGGAGGTCAGCTGAACCTGTTGGAGAGAGGTCATGTGATACCTCCTGCACGGGAGGGAGACAAAAGGGAAAAGGAGGGGCTGGAGAGGGGGTTGGGGAAGTCTGGAGTAGCTGGAGCCAGGCAGGGAAGGGCAGAGGAGCTATCTCGCTCTCTGGCCCCCAAGATGGATCCAGCCAAGGGCTCACGCTCGCTGTATGGTCTGTGTTAGACCAGATAAAGGTCATTGAATAAACTTCTGTTTTACTGGCTGGCTGAGAGTCACGTCTGACTATGGATTTGGGGTACAGAATCCATGGGCTCCCTTAGGATCCCACCCAGGCGGGCTTGCTGGGGGATGCACATGGAGGGGCAGAAGGTGCTGAATGCTCTGAGGTCAGACCCAGGAAGGTGAAAGTGGGTACCCGTGAAGCTCCTGGGCTTGGAAACAGGCTGTGTACAGAGAAGGGGCCCTTCACCCGAAGTCCGGTCTGGCTTCCTAGAGAGTGGTTCCAGACCATCGCCCGGGCACTCCGTGACAACACCACATACAGTAGATTGTGCAGGAATTCACTATATGACCCCACATAAATTCTGTGATCCTTGGCTCAGATTCCCACAGTGGGGTCTGAATACACCCATTGATTCTGCTGGGTTCCTCTGGCTTGACTTCTTCTTCATGAGGCTATGTATTTCCCACTGGGCATCTTGAGCTTAGCAGTTCCTTGAAGGGGCTCAGATGCCTTGCTGGGTCCCAAAAGGGTATGTGGACTTGGCTCCTTCTTGATTAGGAGTAGAAAAAAGTTAGCAGTGCTCTCCCAAGTCCACTTGCTGGTGACCTGAAATGAGCTGTCACCGCTGATAATACAGATCTTCGTAATATGATCCTCCCTCTCTTTTCTTAAGTGCTCTGATGAGCATTGAACTAACAATGTTGACATACAAAGTCCTGTCTTTGGGCATCCGAAGTACCCTTGTTACAGGGAATGGAGCTGATCATGTCTCAACCAACCAGTTAGCCAGAGAGCTGGGCAGGTAACACATTTCCCATCCCATGAACATTTTTGAGATCAACACATTTTCCCATCCTGAATCACCACTAAAACCAACATTTTAAAGCTGACATTAACTGAACATCTTTCCTCTACCCCCAAAAAATGGGTTCAGTTGAAAACATTTCATTTTAATAATTGACGTTTTGCTTCCTTTTCCTCTACTGTTTTTTCTTTATTTTTTTTTTTACTATAATGAGCTTAAATTGTTAAATGAAAAGTCATTTTGAACAGGAAAATGATTTTTTTTTTCCTGTGAAAATGTTAAAATGAAATGTTTTGACTATTTTGAAACTTTTTTCCCATATTTTTTTTAGTTGAAAAATTAGTCAAAACTAACTCTTTTTTCCTGCAAACAATTTCAGTTTTGGTAAATATGGCAATTTCTTATTAAGAATGTTTTCTCAGAAAATTCCCAGTCAGCTCCAGTTGGCCAGTTTTGCAAATGTAAGTAGACATTCCTGTGTCAGTTAAAGTGGAGTCACATGTTAAAATTAAAGCTTAGCTTCTTGGATATATGAATGTACTATATTAGAGGTGCAATTACACTGCACTGCCACATACCAGTAAAGGGTGGGCATTAGTTAACATCTACTAGTACAGATCAGACATATTTTATCCATCAACCCACCACACAGGTGGAAAATCAGGATCTTTAGAAACATTGGGCTGGGTACATTGTTTCAATTGCATTCATCCTGGTACAACCCCCTGCCCCCCAAATCATAGATAGTACATTCATAAGATGAGGATTGGGACCACTCAGTCCAACTCCTAGCATCTAGTTGGTTGGATTCTACCACTAGTTCATTAAACATATTCCTAAATATGTAGTTTGACCAAGTATGAAACATGCTAAATATATGGAGATATGCAATGAAACTTGCAGTTACTGATAGCTTATAACAGAAGAATGGCCCATAGAAACTAACCCATCCAGTTTCCCAGAATAATCTCCTGCCTTTTTGTTAAGGACCTTTGAACTCCTGACAAGTTGTTAGTTGACTTGGTTGGAAACTGACATTTCCGTTTCAGAGGAAATTCAAAAATGTTGAAGATTCTTTTGGTTCTATGTCAGAAAGAAAATCCAAAATTACCTGTGAAATGAAAATTCTGCAAATTTTTGATTCAGGACCATTAAAGTATTTTCTTTAGATAATGCCAAATCACTTCATTTTTTAAAAAAAATGTATTTCAACTGTATTGCTTCAATATATTTTGTTTTGGCTTTTATATTATATTACATATTTTGTATATTATATTTGTACATAACATTACAATATTTTAATGTAGAAGTTTAAATGAAATTAACCAAAAATAAAATTGAAACAAAATGTTTTTGTCTTATTGAAGTGAAATGTTTCAACATCAAAATGAAACAGGAAAGTCAGAATGATTTCAAATGGACTTTTTTCCCTTTGGAAATTGACAAAATCAACATGTTCCCATGAAACATTTCAATATCAACAAAATTGAATTTTTGATGGAAAACTTTCAACCAGCTGTAGTTGCCAGTGGTAACCTTAAATTGGGCCAAATTTTGCCACTCTGTGGTCAGGTTTTCCATTAATCCATTCATAAGAATTGGCTTTTGAGCTACTTTACTCTGTGTTATGTAATCACATTTTTTTTCAGTAAAAGTCTTCATTAATATGCGATTAAATTGGCAAAGCATTTGACACCTGTTGCTGTTACATGCTCATCGGATGGAAGGAAGGAAGGAAATACACAGAGACACTTCAGAAGCTGAACAGATCTCCAGTGCAATAAGACTGACAGATACTGACAATCACTTCTCTTGGTGTTCCTTCTCACACTGGATTGCTCTGAACTTCTTTAGACTGCATTCCCCTGACTGCCCAACCATATATCCCATCAAGAGGTAAAGATCACCTGTCATGCTGAAAGGCCCAATGGTTCCCACATTCCTGTGCCAGTCATAGAATTTCACTTCCTCTAGCTTCTTCCGTGGGTGTTTTGCTGCCATCGCCCCTTACACACACACACACACACACACACACATGTTCCCACAGTGATGCAGGTAGTCTGCCATAATGAGCTTGCCACCTAATTGTCCAATTGGGAATTCTCTGTCCCACTGAACTATCCCTTTAGACAAAACACAGAGTTTAGCATTATTTAAACATGCTTCCAGGATGTGAATATCACTGAACTCTACAAAAAAAAACAACCGCACTACTGGAATTGTGGCTTATTCTTTCACAGCCTTTTGTTGTATTTTGGCACTGAAGACTAACTCATATTGGATTAATGAGTGGACCCACTTCACCTTAGCATTAGAAGCCAAAGGACATGAACCAAGAAATATTAGTTATTTTCTCTCTTCTCCCTATGCTGGTCCTTTCTCCCTGTCAGCTCAACATTCTCTCTCTACACAGCTGCAAAAAAGAAAATAATCCCAAACTTTCCCTCATCTTTCTAATCCCAAGAGCATCCCCAAATCTCTGCATATGACAATTCAACCACCAAGTTGGTGAAAAGTCTTCTACAGACTGGCCACAAACAGCAACCAAAAATTCAACAAGGAAAATGAAGGGAACAACTTCATTCAACAAGGGAAATTCAACAAGGAAAATGGCCATGGAACAACTTCCTATTCCGTGGAATTATCCTTGCACTGATCACAATACACCTGCTCAATGAGGACTGCATCTAGTGAGAGAACAAGTGGTCTTGTGTTAAGACCCTAGTCTGGGAGTTGGGGTTTAGGGCTCAATTACTAGCTTCACCATAGAGTTTCTGTCTGACCATTCTCTCTTTAACTCAGTTTACATCTGTCAAATTGGGATAATAACGCTTCCTTTTCTCTGCTATTCTTTGTCTGTCTTGTCTAGACAGAATGTAAGTTCTTTGGGGCAGTATGTATGTACAAAACCTAGCACAATGGGATCCCAGTCTTGGTTGGGATCTCTAGAAGCTACTACTTATTACTATCTATATATATAAAAGTCAAGTGGTGTATGTATGTATGTATGTATGTATGTATGTATGTACGTATGACTGTGAAGTCCTCCCGCACCGTTTGAGCCAGAGACTTGAAATTTGGTACAGTGAGGGGTCTTGGGGTCTAGATGCTGGTAAGGGTCGAAAAATTTTCGGATCTCACCTCTGACGCCCCCCAGGGGTGAAAGTCTTTCAGGGCCAATCACATCAGCTGGGCGGTTAGGTGGTGATGATGTCATAATACCCCCCTCCAACAGACACCTCACTCGCTCAGCTCACCCCTCCCTCCTCCAACGGAACCCCGGAGATCCCTCAGTTCTCTGCCCCTCCCCCCTCCCAATGGAACCCCGGAGATCACTCAGCTCACTGCCCCTCCCCCCTCCAACGGAACCCCGGAGATCACTCAGCTCACTGCCCCTCCCCCCTCCCAACGGAACCCCGGAGATCACTCAGTTCTCTGCCCCTCCCCCTCCAAACGGAACCCCAGAATCCATCAGCTCTGTGCCCCCCCCACCTGCGAAGGTCCCCAGAATCCCTCGGCTCTGGGCCCCCTCCCCGCCTGCGACGGATCTGAGTTGGGTTTGGTGGGACGGTAAGTGAGGTGGGGGTGTCGGGTTTGGTCGGGGGGTGAGGTGGGGGTGTTGGGTTTGCTTGGGGGGATGGGAAGGTATCGGGGTGGGTGAGGGGTGAGGGGTGGGTGTTGGGGTTGGTCAGGGGGTGTCAGCTGTCTGCCACCTCCCCACCTCTGACTGACCCGAGCAGCGCCGGGCACTTATGCTAGTTATTAATATAATCCTTAAGAATTAGATATATAGCTGGAATATCTATCAAATGTCTATCAGGCACTGAACAAAATGTGCAACAGAAGACTATTTTATCATAAAATGTTTTTCCTATTAAATATGCCAACATAAGTAAACAAGTCTTATTGGAGGTGTCACAAATATATTGAATGCTTTGGGCTTGCACATTTTGGGTCTAAATTCTGCTCTCATTAATACCCATGCATACCTATTGACTTTGTTTCTTACTAATTGAATTCTAAAAATTCAGAGTTGTTTCTCTGCTTCCCTTTAACTTGCTCACTTTTCAACATGTACCATATAGATCTCCAGATCCCAGCATCATATTATGGATAAAGAATTATTTGTTATTTTTAACTCAATTCAGCTATGATTTAATTTATATTAAAAAGCATATGGCTTATATTTTCTTGTTAATACCTTAACCTAGTCAATGCAGAAGCCCTACAGAAAATAAAACCATCCTGACAACAGAGCTTATTTACCAAGATACCATGAAATACTGAGGTGTTTTTAAAATGATAATTACTAATGTAACTCCATTTATCTGCATGGTAATTCTCAGCATTGCTAAATTCCATTGGCCATTTGTAAGTTGATACAATTATATAGTACAAACAGATGTTAAATTAGTTTATAAAAACACCTAGGAACAACTGTAGCAGCAGATTGTTTGTAAGTAATAGGCAAGATTATAAAATTCAGATTGCAACAAAATGCACTAGTTTTATGCACTGGCACAAAGGAAAAAAAAATCCAACACCTCTATATTCCATGGACAAGAAGGAAAATGGATCAAATTAAGATAATGCTAAAATAAATGGACTCAGTATTATGTTAATAATAAAGAACTTTACTAGCTCTCTTATCCCACCAAGGGATTTTAATGCATTTTATACCTATATTGGTAATGTTGCCTGCAAAGTGTTACTTTCAATGCCTTGCTAACAGCCTCTAAATGCAAACATATATGCAGCATATTCCAAAGTGGAACTGTGCTATGGATAGATTCCATCTCCATTACCTTAAAGTATGGGAACAAAACTTACATTCAGCTATATTCAAAGTACAAATTTTCAAATACGGGGAAATTTTATTCAGTAAAATAGAGAGGTTCTATTATATTATAATGGAAGCACTAACATAGCCTTAACTACAAGAGCACAAGTGGCATTTCTATAATGAGGCAGAATTCTCTGCAGCTTTGCTAATCTCTAGAGACATGATTCTACAACAAAAACTAGAAAATACACAAGAAACAGGCTGATGTTGTTCTCTCCCTGCCCCCAAAGGACATGTTGCCAATCCAAATTAGGTTAAATAAGACTTGAAATTAGCTCAGTCTCTATCAACAGCCTAGTAGAAAGAGATCTGCATGGGGGGGGGGGGGGGAAGGATGTGATTAAGAAACTGAAAGGTACTAGGGATTGCAAAGAAAGAATGGAGTACTGGAAAAGTGATAGGTATGCTGGGTTGAAAGAGGTTTGGTTATTGTGCAAGTTAGAATGTCAGGGAGAAACTGGGAAATCTAGATTTATTTGTTAGCAATTTCTAAATATACTCAATTGATTATAAACAGCCTCTTACTTCTGCCTTGTAAAATCATTTATTGTGGCTTCTTCAAAAACCCTGTGAATCGTGGAGTCTTTTATACATTGTGACTAGCATTACAATGACTGACGCAACACAATGAGTAAAAAAATAAAGTTCCCTTTTTCCCCTCGGTCCCCCACCTCTCTGTCTCTCTAGCAGATCAATATGCTTGAAGAAAATGTCACAGACTCCTTTGAAGGTAATAGGTTTAGATCACCATTACATTTTCTATTCAATGAACTGAATCTGTTTGGTCCATTTCTGCTGGAAAATTCACCTGTTCGAAAAGATTCATTTTCTTCAATGCAGTAGAACATAACAGCCAAGCAGCGATGCCTGCAGTATACCTGTGGTTCATGAGGTTTCCCTCCATTGCATTTATAATCTGGCAAATAAATAAATAAATGAAAAGGAGAAAGGGAAAAAGGGAAGATGCAGCCAACTAATTGAAATACATGGTCAAAGTTAAAAAAAACCAAAACAAGAGTGGTTGGTATATATAGCTCTATTGTGATGTTGGTAGAAAAGCTAAATGTGGTCTGGAGTGAGCCTCAGGCCCTGAACTCATAATAAATAAATAATAATAATAATAATGCATTTAAATATTATTTAAATTCAGAGGGCTAGATTGACACTTGGACCATAAGTCCATGCCATGGAGTAAGAGGAAGTAAGAAACTCCCTTATAAGTAAGAAACTCCCTTATACTTCAGTGTGGGCTACCCAGACCTTGGTTCCAGTTCCTTGGTTCCTTGGTTCCAGTCATGCAGGAGTAAGTGGGTACTATAATGTTAGCTTTCTCCCTTACCAGATCAAACAGAAAGACAATGGAGAGAGAAGGGCAGTGAAAAAATGCATAGATTTTAAGGAAAGAAAGACCCATTCAATCATCCACTCTGATCTCCTGTGTAACACAGGCCAGACGATTTCACTGTTATCCATGGAATGAGCCCAGTAACTTGTGTTTAACTCAAGCATACTTTCCACAGAGGCACCCAGACTTGATCCGAAGATATCCAGAGATGGAGAAGCTACCACATCCATTGGCAGTTCATTCCAATGGCTAATCCCTCTCACTGTTAAAATGTGCCTTCTTTCGAAATTGTATTTGTTTAGCTTCAACTTCTAGCTATTAAATCTTGCTATGTATTTATCTACTGGAATTAAGTGCCCATTTGTAACCAGTATTTTCTCTCAGTGACAGTATTTATATAATATAATCAAGTCACCTCTTAATCCTCTTTGCAAGGAACTAAACAGATTCCAAATGGCCGTAGCCTTGACCCATCCCCTTCACTCACTGGCCAATGCAGATGAGGTGTGACAGGGATATCATAAATGCTTCAGTTCAAAGTTGATTTTTTTTAAATCAATTTCCATGATTTTTTTTTTAAAAAAAAACTGAAAACTTTCAAATAAAAAAAAATCTGAATATCAGGGGCAGCTTTCATGGCATGAGCTCCCTTAGTCTGTGGAATGATTTCCCCAAAATAAGTGCAAAAAATTGCAGAATATCCTATAAACAGCAAACTGGCTCGAGATGAGCAATGATTCATATGGGCGTTTATCTCTAATACTTAATTCTATGAATAAGGAACAAGGGTGGGAATAAATAAGCAATTCTGCGGGTAAATCATCAGTTCCTATAATTGCATGAGGCAGGTAGCACTAGGGTGACCAGATAGCAAGTATGAAAAATCAGGACGGGGGGTAATGGAAGTCCATATTAAAAAAAAAAACCCAAATATCAGGACTGTCCCTATGAAATTGGGAAATCTGATCACCCTAACTAGCACTGATCTTGTTACATGGTGTTGCCAACTCTTGTCACTTCATCTCATGCTATTTGGTATTTTTCTTAAACTTCCAGCTCCTGGGATCTTCTGATCACATGTGAATCCAAAAATTCATTTGTTTAAGGAAAGTACATTTGAGTCCTTGTGGTTGCATAGAAAAGCATGAAATTATTATGGCCTGTGTTTAACTGTGGGTAGGCCCACCCAATTAGCACCCAGGCCCACCCAAATCTGTCCTCACCCCGCCTCCCACCAGTTTGCTTCATGGTTGCCAGGAGGGCACTCATTCTCTCCTCCCACAGATCCCATTTTCCACCTCACACAGAGCCAGGGAGAGGGGTGCTGCTTGGTCTCCATTGCAGGGTAGCGGGGAAGTTCAGAATTAGACAGGTTTGATGCATCTCCCCCTGTAGCAGGCAAGAGGGCTTCTTCAGTGGGTGGTGCTAGTCAGTTCTGGCTGGTGCCCAGAGCAGGAAGAAGTGGCAAACTAGGCCCAGCCCTATCTGAAGTAGATGGGATGGTGTGGGGAGCCATGCAGAGTGACTCATATACCATTCCCACCACCAGAGTTAGAGTGCCTTAGGGTGGCCCTAGCCAGGAAAGGGGGTGGGAGAGAGGGGAGGCTCGGGACTGGTTACCCAGCCGAGAAGCTCTGCAGTGCTGGGATATCAGACCTTTAGTCACTGATAGTTGGGGCCCACCCAAATTTCCATCCCTCGTCATGCCACTGAAGAGACCCTCCCCCACGCAGGCTCAGGGATTAAAAAGTGAAATAAAGGATCCAAATGTTTACTACTTTTTATTTAAATCTCATTAGTTTTAAGACCATCTCATAATTTTGGAGCTTGGCTCTTTTTTTTTTTCTTTACATTATTGGAGTTGGAAATAATGTAAACATACATTCCAGCCTAGAAAATTCTACTTCTTTTCTAGTTCTGTTTTTATACCACTCTTACCAAAATGTTATGAGAGTGGCTGACTCACTGCGGGCTCTGAAAAACAAAAGCAATTTTGATTCTTGAATATAATTTAAGTATGCTGGGTGGAGGATCAGTTAAAGTTGAGAGCTGGAAGGGTTGGGTACACTCAATGCCTTAAATAATTTAGCAGCGCAAAGAGAATTCTGATGCTAATGAGGGCTAAAAATTGGAATCACAAGTTTACAGAGTACACCAAAGTGAACAAAATTGTCAGCATAACATTTAAATTACTTTTTTGATAAGCTTGGCTATTTACAAATCATCAGACAATTACATCTTCCAAAAACTATTTAACATCAATTCACTCTGCCTTTTCAACAGTGCACTTGACTAATTCCAAATAAATTGAAAAAAATTACCTTGCAGATTGCAAGAAACTGACCAAAAAACAATTGCCACAGTTTTAAATTGCATATGTTAAGCTTACTCTGCATAATAGTTTTCCTTTGCATTATCCTTCCTGATCCTAACATTAACCCCTTGGTGGAAAGACAGAAATAAATGACAATTAGTTTGATATTCTCATATTGCCCAGCCTGGCACTGGCGGGATCCAGCAGCAGGGACGGGACCCTTCCCCGGGCTCGCCTCCCTCGCCTTGCCGAGACCCACGTCCCCCAAGCGTGTCGGGAGGAGGCGATCCCGGGCCGGGGAGGTGCTCGGGGGTCGGGGGTGGGGTGCCAAGCAGGCGGCCGAGGAGAAGGAGCCTGGGAGCCAGCCCCGAGGGGACGGACACTGAAGCTCAGCCGGGGAGCGATGCCTTCAGCTCGGAGCCGGGCCCTCTCCGCACCCGGGGTGCTGCTCCTGGCTCTGGCGGTGAACTGCAACTTCGGGCGCTGTGGAGCAGTTTTAAAAATGTCTTTCATTTCACAACTGAAGTGCAATACCAGTGATGCATGTGAAGAAAACAGAATATTACTGCATTAGTTACTTCTGGATTTTTTTACATGGTGTGTACATCGGCCAAACTGGACAGTCCCTACGAAAAAGGATAAATGGACACAAATCAGATATCAGGAATGGCAATATACAAAAACCTGTAGGAGAACACTTCAACCTGCCTGGACACACAATTAGAGATTTAAAAGTCA
Source organism: Sternotherus odoratus (assembly GCA_032164245.1). Lineage (NCBI taxonomy): Eukaryota > Metazoa > Chordata > Testudines > Kinosternidae > Sternotherus > Sternotherus odoratus. Next base: position 100,383,841 of record JAVMKO010000007.1, read on the forward strand.
CCATACTGCAGCAAAAAAACTTCAAGACCAGACTGCAAAGAGAAACTGCAGAGCTGCAATTCATTTGCAAATTTAACACAATCAATCTGGGACTGAACAAAGACCTTGAGTGGCTTGCTAATTACAAAAACAGGTTCTCCTCCCTCCAAGTTCACACCTTCAATTCAGCTGCTGGAAGAATATCTCACCCTCCCTGATTTGAGATAACAAGCTGGTTCAGCCTGATTGGACTAACCTTGTTACCTCCTACCTGATTCCTGACTATTTATCTTTACCTGCCTCTGGCCACTTCAACTGCTTGCATCCGACGAAGTGGGCATTAGCCCACGAAAGCTTATGCTTCAAAACTTTATAGTTAGTCTTTAAGGTGCCACAGGACTCTTTGTTACCTCTGCTATTCCAGACTAACACGGCTACCTCTCTGATTCATATTACTGTGGACATCTCAGGATAATCTATTTGTTTTACCTAATAACAAAAGCAATGACTTAGTAAAGTGTTGCATTTCAGGCCAACAGTCACCTGGAACACTGTACTTGTGTTGCACCCTATCCACTACACCTTGGTAATTACCAGTATTTCTAAAGCAGCCAGAGGCTCTGATACCGATTGGGGGATCCATTGTACACACACGGCTAGAGACAGTCCAGGGCTCAAAGAGCTTCCAATTTACGTAGACAACGGGTGGGTGGGGAACAGAGGAACAAAGACATGAAGACTCAGATCCTCAAAGATATCTAGTAATTTTACTCCGATTGAAATAAATGGGAGTTACAAAGCTAAATTCCTTTGAGATTCTAGACTGAAGTGATTTGCCTGTGGCCTGGTGAAGACGTGAGAAATCAATTGCCCGCGGCGCCCCCATCGACTCCGGAACTCCAGCTTGCTGGAAGGCACAAGCTGGAGTCAACGGGGGAGCACGCCACCAACTGCCGCTGCCGTGAGGACAGCAGGTAAGTCAGCTGGAGATACGCAAACTTCAGCTACGTGATTCACATAGCTGAAGTTGAGTATCTGCAGTCGATCCTCCCCCACCCCTCCGTAGTGAAGACCAGCCCATAGATTCATCCAGTGGCCAGGTTAGGAACAGAATCCCATTAGACCACACTGCCTTTCTCTTTTTGCCAATTTGATTGAAGCAAATGGGCATTCGTAGAGGTGAAAGGGCCACCTACGCAAATCAGCTCGCAGACAACATTTTTAGGATCAACAGCCGACAGAAGCAGCAGTAGGAAGAGAGCATAAATAAAGATGCCATTAAATGGTATTTATAGGAGAAAATCATTCAGTGCAGCTATTCTTTGGCTGTATAATACTATTCCACCAAGAAGGCTTGTTAAGAGGCTTGGCACAGATTTACAGTCTCTGGCTTTTGGACAAGGAGAGTAACCCTAATGATTTAGCACTGTAAATAGGTTTTTAGACTTTGAAGGAAGGGGAAAAGATTCCACAACTGCTTCAGCTTATCTCTTCCATCAAAGAAATAACATTTCAGGATAGAGATTAAGAAAACATGAATTAGCAGTCCATAATAAACAAAACAAAACAAAAAAACCCCACACCATCCGTTGTGGATATTTTCTTTCTTAGGGGATGTCTACACTACCCGCCGGATTGACGGGTAGTGATCGATCTATCGGGGTCGATTTATTGCGTCTAGTCTAGACGTGATAAATTGATCCCCAAGCACTCTCCTGCTGACTCTGGAACTCCACCGCAACAAGGCCCGCAGGTGGAGTCAATGGGGGAGCGGTAGCAGTTGACTCAGCGCCATAGTAAGTTGATCCAGGTACGTTGACTTTAGCTACGCTATTCTCGTAACTGAAGTTGAGTACATTAGGTTGATCCCCCTCCCTAGGGTAGACCAGGGTTTAATGCGAAAGGAATTAGTTTGATTTACTACAGCTGCAGTCCACAGATTTACATGAGTTTCCACTGACTTGCCAAAATTGAGGTGGGGGGAAGAGGGAGAGAGAGAAAGAGAAAACAAGAGATGGCAGGTGTGTATAAATAAATTGATGGGCCAGATTCTGACACCCTGGCTCACACAGAGCAGCCTCTTAGGATGGGATTTTTCAAAAAGGTCCTAAAAGGAGTTTGGTGCCCAAATCCCATTTACATCCAACAGGCTTTGGATATTTAAACTCCCAAAGGCCTTAATCCCAACCTTACTCCAAGCATAGCTGAAACCAGTGAGACTGCATCCAGAGCACTGAGTAGAAGTATGACAAATCTTGTCTTTTGGGCTGCAAAAATGAGGACATCAAGAAGCATAACTATCACCATGCTGTAAATAAGACAAAAATTAAAGCAACTCCCCTCCAAAATAATCCCACTTTACTTTTCCCAGTCTCTGACTGTGTAAAATACCACAATATAATCAATATAAAGGCCAGGAGGGACCACTCTGACCATCAGTTTAGGTTCCTTTAGTCTCATTTAGCCCTACTTAGACTCCCTGGGCTCTTTTTTGATCCCAGTTCAGGACATGCATAGTTATTTCATAATTAACCAGTAATGAGTAACTGCTAGTGGTTAACGAACAATCATTACTTCTGCTGAAACCAATGGGAATTACTGGTTACAGTGGGTCAAAAAAACCCAATGATGAACTTTATGTTGTTTGAAAAAGATGCCAATTTGTGGAAATGTATGTGTTTCAATGAACATTTTACCAGGAAGGTTTCTCAGGTCCAAGATGGAATTTCTGGGCAGAGGAAAATTCCACAATAGCCTAGTGGCATGGAAGATGAGGGAGATTCAGACTATGGCCTCGGACCACTAGTTGTCCCAACCAACAGGCTAGTCTGGGGTCTCTCTCCAGTTTTGCATTAGAACAAAACCAATTTCTAAACCCTGATTTTTTCATAAAAGAAAATTGTTTTCCAGTCAGCCCTGGATACCTGGACCAGGTCCTTTCCCCCTGCATATTCACACAGTAACTGACATCATTTCTGAATCTGGCTGAGACATTTCACTTGCTGCTTATGTTATCTACAGCATAAATATCTCGATTGCAGTGTGGGGTCTTTGATAACACCATGTGGCACATAGCACTCAGACACCGTAATCATCTGCAAGCCACAGCAGCTTACGACCAAGTGTTAAGCCGTCTTTCAAGTTTGAATGCACAAGTAAGCAAAGACACTAATTAAACTTCAATTGCTGTTTCATTTTTAATTCAGCTGCAAAGAGCAGAATCTCATCTTTAGATTTAATTAACAATCTTTCCCTCAGCCCCCTCCCACATGCGCAACCATCCATATATTAGCATGCAGTCGAATTTTCCTCTCACTCAACCCCACTGAAATCAAGGTGTAGAGTTTAGTCCAGCAGTTTACAGAGTGCCAGTGAGAACTCTGTCATAAAAGCATGTAACTTTGAGCTGAAACTTCCACCTACTGTTAGACGATGTGAAAGGACTTCTCGATTTTATTAATAGAAATCTATCCTGCCCCACTCACCCTTTCTTATCCACTGACTTATGGCCTGAATATTGGCTCTTTTAAAAAACTTCAGATCCCAGATTGTCCACTTTTCTCCTACAGTCTGAAACCAATGTAGAATACTACAGGCAGATTCTCATGAGTAAGATTGCCAAATGCTTGTCAGAGACAATTAGAGAGAAAGAAGAGAAAACTTCCATTATTGACAGCTATGGAACAGAGGTAAGAAGGTGGTGTGCAGCAAAGCTGGGAAAACGTTCATCTTTGAGTCGTGAGGGATAACTCCCCTCTTACTTACCCCTCCTCTTTGTACAGTGTTCGTCAGCTATTTTCACTGTTTATCTACTTTTCAAAAAGCATGCCCTGGCATAGCCTTGCAGATTATGGCCTGAGAGAGAGGTGGCAGAAGGCCTAGCATTCTTCGCTTTGCAGATGGCAGGAGCTGGTCTTCGGGAGCAGTGTTCTCCGAACAAAAATTCTGACAGTGCAAGAGGAATGAATGTCTGCCACTGGACAAGCTTTAATGAGAAGCATCTTTCTATTCTATTTGGTTTCTTAAGACCACCCATGACTGTGGTATCTGAGCACACTGTCTTTGACTTATTTCTCCAGACAGTAACGGTAAGACCATTGCTATTGACTTTATCCAAATATTTTGGGAGGGATGTTCACCTCAGTCCATTCTTGCACTTCATAACAAAGATACTGAGAAAACCTCATGCTTCAAAGAATAAGTCAACCTTTAACTAGGTGGGTTAGGAGGTGACTAAGCAGGTTATGCCATAACTGCCCACTACAGGGTTTCTTATGTAACCTCCCTTTTCTTTTCATGTCTGTTTTTGGTGTTCAGCTCCAAAAAACCCAAAACGTATTGGTGTAATTACAGGTGCTGTTTCTGTTTGCTCTGAGTTGATATGGTAACATCCCCATGCAAGGCGGCAGTATTGATGCTTGAGTGATTAAGCAAGTAGCAGCAATTTCAGCACACAAAAGGGGGTGCAGGAAGTTGAAGATGGTTTTGCTAAGGGAAGACGTTCCTGGATGTACACACATACACAGTGAGAAGCTGGAAGCTCCTGAAGAGTCAATAGAGAATTCTATCAGGGGAGTAAAACTGGCAGCCATTTTGAGTACCACTCAGATCCAGCCCCACGCTGGATGGGGAAGAATAGAGCTGCTGGCATAACCCAGATTGAATCTGTAGGTTGGATCTCAATACAGTTTCCTGGAATTTTACAGAAGTCAGTGGGACCAAGACTGGGAAAACACTGCCGAGGAGGAATTGTAGACTGGAAGCCAAGCAGTTCCCTAAGATGTGTCACATTATTGAGCCAAAGACACCACGTGAGCCTAGCAATTACAGTAATTGTCAGCTTTTTCTATTTAAAGTTCTGTATGCACTCAATATTGGGATGCTGAAACACCTGGTTATGAGATACAATTAAATGTTTTATCTAGTTCTCTATATAATATCCTGGTGAAACTTACGTGAAAACAGAAGATCTCTGATTATTAGAACCACCAATGAGTTTGACAGATAGATAGTGGGAATTTGGCCCTGTGTTATATTTTTTTCATTTTAAAGAAAAATAACAAACTTCGAGTTAGTGATGTTAGTCCAGCGTGGGTGCATTTAATTGGTGTGCTGTAATATTTTATCTTTGGAGTGTCATTCAGTAAAAAGACATTTGAAAGTGCTAATTATGTGTGTACACCGGTCTGTATGGTGTCTGTATAGCCAACTTATGGTAAGGACTGGCATTAGATTCTTAGAAGAAGAGAAAATGAATCTTCTTATAATTTCCACTTTTAGTATTTAAAGGTTTCTATGAAAATGCAGCTGCAGTCTCATGTAAATATATGAATTCAGGTTTGTGCAAATACTTCATCAGGTAGAAGAATTCTGTAGCATGGAATTGCTAAGTAAACTGACTTACTCCCCTTGTTGTAGGTTACATTTGCATCTTCCTCAAACATCTGGTGCTGATTTCTGACTCAGAGACAAGATTTTAAAGAGTTGGATCATGGGTCTCCTCCTTTGGGTTAATTATGTCCCTATATACAAAATCCTAGTAATTTGGTGAAAAATCCGCTAAATTAATTAGGGCCTGGACTATATTAGCTTCTGATGAAGAATTAAATGAGCAAGAATTTAGCTCAACACACACATATGTATAACTTTTCTAATTGTTTTCTAAGAAAGGGGATTTGATAACAAGTATAGACTGTGAAAGGTATGGGTTTCAATGAGGGTGAGGAATTATTTACTGTGATCCTTGAGGGCATAATTAAAGGAAACATGAAAATGGGAAAATTTAAGTTAAATACTAGGAAAATCTAGCTTCCAAAAATGGTTCTCATTTGCTTCACTCTGTGGCCTGATTTACTGAGTGATGTCATAATACAATTTTGTGACTCAAATAGAACTGGTTTAAAACTCAGGGGTTTTGGTTAGAGCAATGTGGGTGTTTTGCAATTTGCATTTGTTCTGTTTCCAAACAAAACCAAATGTACTGAAATTTCTTGTGAACCTAAGCTTTGTCCCTGAAAAAAATCATGTGGGATACACTGAAATATGGTGTGCCCAAAACAAAATATGATAAATTTATGGAACGGGGAGCCCCAGCAGATCAAGAACTAGGACTTTGGATCCTGAAAGATTAGAAACCTGCTGGTGAGTCAATGTAATCATGGCTGTGTTTTCAATAAAGTTTCATCAAAACTATAACAGATTTGACAAAAGAGTTAATTGTAATCCAATTAACATTTTGCAGCAAAATTAAGTTTTGTCAGAAAATTTCAAACCCCCTCGACTTTTGAATTTATCACTGGGGATGCGCTATTGTTAAAGGCTTTTGAGATCCTCCAGTGAAAGGTTTGAGAGGAGTACAAGGTTTCATTATTGCAAAGCCCTGCTCAGCAGCTCTCAATCTGATAACGCATCCACCACACAGTGATTACAGAGCCTGATCCAAAGCCCGGTGAAGCCAATGACAAGACTTCCATTGACTTCAGTGGGCATTGGATCATGGTAATAATGAATAACTTCTTAGAAAGTCAAATCAATGGCATTTATGCCTCATTAAGTCTTTTAGGTTGGAGCCTACAAATGTTAGCAGAAACCTTTCCATTTAGTCTGAGTCTCAATATAATCAGTGGAGTTCCATGCAGGTGTATAGTAGTAATGGTTCCCGTCGCAGTATTGGGGCCCAAGAAAGAAGCTCTATAAATGGATGATTATTATGTATTAAGTAGAACTGAACTATTTTTTTTTTCAGCACAAAATGCACATTCAGTGATACTAAGGCTAAGTCTACAATTGGAGCTGGGGGTGAGATTCCCAGTTCACATAAACATAATATGCTTGCTCAGTGAGCAGAGTCGTGAGTAAAAACAAGTGTGTAGCCATGGTAGGATGGGCAGCGGTGCCATGGATTTGCCACCAAGGGTACATACCCCTGGGGTCTGGGTGGATTTGTATTTGCTCAAGGAGAGCGAGCATGAGTAAGTCTACATGTGCTGGGACACACATCCCTAGTTCCCAGTGTAGACATAGGCCGAATCATTTCATGAATTATTTTCTGTTTCACCAAATTGTTTCAGACAAAGAAAAACCATTCAAAAATGTCAACATGTTTTGATTGTTGTGAAATAAAAGTGATTTGCATTTCAAAGTTTCTTCAATATATGTTCTTAAATATGAAAAAATGCTCAAAATCAAAATTAGGCTCTGGGTTAAAATGAATTTAAATTTTCAATTTGCTGAAAATTTTGCAAAAAATGAGTTAAGGTCAACTCAAAATAGCTACCCAGCCCCCCAGGTTTCTCACAATTGTCAACAACCCAAAAACATTAGTCATTCACACAGCTCTCAAATTAAATATACAGACTCTATGAATCATAGACAGTTATTAGGTCATACAGTACATAAATGTAAGCAGATATATAATTCACATAATGAAAGAATCCAAATGAATGTCAAACATAGTTTGTTAAATGAGGTCTTGCACAAAATCTCTTCTACCTGACCTTGCTTTGTTTTGAAGAGGGAAGGATACAGCTACTTCTAATAAATCACACACTAGTTAAATCATATTCCAAACACATGGATATAAAGATATTATGTTCATTTTCCTTCCTACTGAAGTCTGCAGATACCATGGTGACACTGAAAGGAATCTTGCTTACAGGAAAAAACCTAGACACTAGGTAAATATAAAGAGCCGTCTAATAATTATAATCTGTTGAAAAGCAAGTTAGGAGTGAAACAATATAGCCAACCTAATTGAGTAATGGAAGTGAGTTAACAGTCCAATAATGTAGTATAAATTAAAATGCCATGAAATCATGGTAATATAATAAAACTGTCTAAATAAGATTCAGTAACAATACTATTTTAGACAAAAAGCCCTCTTTAAAATCTGTCTAAATTATGCACAAAAACTATGTTAAAAGAACATCGTTAGGCTGCAAAGTCAAGCACTCAAAAAAATTGGCAAATGCCAGAATTAAGGTTGCCTATGCAAAGGAGTTTTAGGATAGGAAATATCAAGCAACCTTCATATTTGGTGGCCTTACCATTCCTGTCTGTAATTGGATTTTCATGTTCCCCACCACTGAACTATCGGAGTACCTTCTGAAACATAACAGTTACATTCACTGATCTGAATTTTTTCCCCTTCCTAACCACACCCCTCAAGCAATTGGAGCCATTTATTTCCTCTGTTTCCCCTTACCATCCACCTCTTTTGTGTCCTCTTCATATTGTTTTTAGTGAAGAGATTTATAGATTTTTAAAGCCAAAAGGGACCATTAGATCATCTCGTCTGACATCCTGTATATCACAAGCCAGAGAATTTCACAACTTTATTGACCCTAATAACTTGTGCTTGACTAAACCACATCTTCCAGGAAGGCATCCATTCTTGATCTGAAGACATGGAGGAGGAGAATCCATCACTTCCTTTGGTAATTTGTTCCAATAGTGAATCATCTTCACCGTTAAAAATGTGTGCCTTATTTTTAATTTGAATTTGCCTAGCTTTAATTCCAGCTGTTGGTTCTTGTTCTGCCTTTCTCCACTAGATTAAAGAGCACTTTCATAGCTGGGATTTTCTTTTTCTGAAGGTACTCACACACCGTAATAATAATCTTCTTGATAAGTTAAAAAGATTGAGTTCTTTAAGTCTCTCACTGTGAGACATTTTCTCCAGCATTCAACTCATTTTCATGGCTCTTTTTTGCCCCTTCTCCAGTTTAGCATCCTTTAAAAATGTGGACACTGGAACTGATTCAATTTTCCAGTACTGGTCTCACTGGCATCATACACAGAGGTAAAAATCACCCCTCTAGTAAGGGTTGTCAGATGTCCCAATTTTATAGGGACAGTCCCGATTCTTGGGTCTTTTTTTATATAGGCTCCTATTAATCCCTACCCCCTCTCCCGATTTTTCACACATGCTGTCTGGTCACTCTACCCTCTACACCTATAAGGTGATGGGTGATAACTAGCCACGTCAGTAAATAACTATGTCAGAGGCAGTACATAACTTGTTTGTATCAGGGTATAAAGATGTATCTCAGAGGGAGTATCTTTGTCCAGCTGAAGGGGGAATGGAAAGTCCCGGCATTCACTGAGCTGCATCCATTGTCACGGGCATACATCTCTTAGCAGACTCGTAAAGTCTGCCAGGTGCTATTATCATGCTGTGTCGAGAATAAACTTGTCCTTCTGCCTTCATGGATCTTGTGGTCTTTGGGAAGTTCACTCAAGGTCTGCTGAGCGGGTGTCTGCGCAGAACTGGGGCAGCACCAGGGCCGGCGACAGGGGGGTACTACGGTTACAGCTGTACCGGGCCCCGGACTTAAGGGGGGCCCCCTTAAGTCCGGGGCCCGGTACACAGCTGTATCCGTAGTCGTCCCCCCTTGTCGCCGGGCCTGGGCGGGGGGCGGAACGACGCGGCATCGCGGAGCCCCCACGCAGGCTCCGGTGTAACCCGAGCAGGCCGGCCCCGCCCCCGGCGCCCCAGTGGAAAGTCTGATGCGGGGGAAGGAAGAAGGTGGATTTATCGCGACCGGCCGCTCTCCCACCGGTCTTTATAGGCGCGGGCTCCTCCCTGCCCAGCCCCGGGCTGCTTCCCTTCAGCCCTCACAGGCTGGGCAGGGCCGGCCTGGGAGCGATGCGCCCGCCCACCCCCGCACACACACAGCCTGCGCGGGGGAGCCCCCCTGGCCTGGCGGGGAAACTACATCTGCCCACCGGGGTGCGGCTTCTGCTCCCACTGCCCACGAGCCCGGAGCCAGGGACTCCCCCACGCGTGGGTCCGGCCTGCTGGAAACTCTGCTGCCCGGGGAGGAGGGGGGCAGGCTGCTCGCTCGCTCTCGCTCTCCCAAGGTGCAGCCTGGCTGGGGGGCCCTGCCCAGCCCCGGGCTCGGATCCCAAGCCCATCCCCGCAGCACGTGGGCAAGCTGTGGCCACCAGGCACCTGGCGTCCAATTTGCGCCTTGTTCTGGCCTCCACGGAGGAGTGATAGAGCGAGCGCTGCTCCGCGGGGGCGGGGGCCAGCAAGCGGGGCTGGGGAGACCCGGGGCCGGGAGCCCATGGCAGAGTAGGGGGCCCTCAACGATCAGAGTAGGGGGGCCCAAAATTTCTGTCACCAGCCCTGGGCAGCACACTTTCATGCAGACAAACATTTAACCACACCAAGTTGCACCACTACATAAAGTAATGTAAACTCCATGGACATAGGCTGGCACCATTTACTGCCTCAATAGGTTTAAGATTAGCAGCGTGTTAGTCTGTATCCGTAAATAAGACGATGAAGACTTGTGGCACCTTAGAGACTAACCAGTTTATTTCAGCATAAGCTTTTGTGGGCTATAGCCCACTTCATCGTATGCATAGAATGGAACAGAATTAAGATGCATTTATATATATACACAGAAAGCAAAATAAAGGTTGTACAATGAGAATTGGCAGGGGATTATGCTAGATCTGGATGGAAATTTTTGACAACTTCAAAAAAAATATATATGCACTTTTGGTGACACCAAAACATTTAGCATATTTGTGCTATCAAAAAGTTCAATCCAAAAGTTCAATCCAAAAGTTCAATCCAAAAAGTTCAATCCAAAAGTTCAATCCAAAAAGTTCAATCCAAAAGTTCAATCCAAAAGTTTTCACAGAATTTTTTAAAAAATCTAAACTTATTTTGACATTTTTGAAACTAAACATTTTGATTTGAAATGACAGTTTCAAAATGTCCTTTTTATTTTTAATTAAAACAAAAAAAGAGATTTTTTTTTAGTCAGAAATTATTTACAAAAATTCTTGGTGAACATTAAAAAAAGTGGTTCAACCCACAATGATTCCTCTCTCCCCACCTTTTTCCACCTAAGCCCCAAACTAAATTCAGGCCCTTCCCTGCTACAAAGCAGTATCCAATACATGAATTTAGAAAGAACTGGGCTTGCGTTGCAAACACACGAACACTCCTAGGCATTAAGTATTCACTGAAACACATTCCAAAAGGGTAGTATCAGAACACCCTAATACAAGGTTATGGTGTGAACACACTTCCCAAAGATGATATAAAGATACACTGACCCCCTCTTAAAAATAAGGTCAGGATGAAGGGGTGATAAATATTTGATCGAATCAACACATACAAGGTAAAGGGTGGTAACGAAGCATGTCAGAGGGCCCATACATAACTTGTTTGTTTCAGTCTATAAAGAGGGATCTCAGAGGGGGTGTCTTTTTCCAGCTGAGGGGGGAATGAAAAGTCATTAATTGAGCTGAGTACATTGCAACGAGCTTCCATGTGTTTGCGTTTCTTTAACTATTGAATCAGGACAGTGCTTGTTGACAATAAAGCTGGCCAAGTGCCTTCACTACAGAAACCGAGTCTGTGGTATTTTGGACAGTTCAGTTGGAGCCTTCTGTACAGGCCAGAGCCTGTGCAACACACACACACACACACACACTATTGTTTTTTAACTATTTAAGGGGTTCATTTTTCAGCTTTTATACCACCTACTAAATCCTCTCACCAACAAAATGAGCAGCCACAAATACCCAAAAAATAAAATAAAATGTTAACATACTTCTGATCTGTATGTGCTAATGTAACAAGCCAAGCGCTGAACAGAAGCTGAGAAGCCCAGAGCGGAAATACTTTGGCACATTAGCTTTTTGATACAAAATAAGATGGGAGAAGAAAGCAGAGTTGCAGCATAGTTTATTTTTGTTGTTATTTGGCTGAAATACCAAATGGGACAATCCTAACAAGATCTTGTCAATTTGGCAAGCGAATCTCAGATAGATATTAAGAGCAGCAAAACACTAGAGAAAATGTTTGCCCAGATGTGAATTATTCTGCAATGTACTGTAAATGTCAAAGCCCTGGTGCCTATGCTTTCTTAGTTTGCCATCAGCTAAAGTTGCTAGTGCACAAAAAGGTACCCTTTATGGATGTGTAAGTCATCCTAATGCGCCAAGACTACCAGCATCCACCTTTCTGATCTATGATGAATGCTTCATTGTAGAACATGGGTTCTATTTTTTTTTTTTTTGGGGGGGGGGGGGAGCAGAGTTGAAAGCAACTTCTCTTTACAGATCATTTGATTCCTTTTGGTAATTAACTTTCTAGTGATTTTGTTAATTAAAAAAAAGGGGGTTAAATATAACAAAACATGGCTAAAGGATTAAAAACAAAAATAAAGACAACAGCCCAAAAGGATCCATGTTTTATATCCATGGAACACCCTGTCTTGGGGCCTGCTCTTGCTCCAGTACATTACCACTTACTTCAGAATTGGGGCAGGGTTGGGCCACTACAGCAGAAGATGGAGATTTTCAAAAGAGCCTATGGGAGTTAGACAAATAAATTCAATGGAGTTGAGTGCATTATTTTTAGGCCCAGCGGGCCAAGAAGAACTAGATGAAAACCCTAAAAGGTCTAGTTTTCATTCTTTATTTTGTTGTGGGGGAGCGGGTGAGAGAAAGTGCACTTCCCCCTTCTTCAATAGTGCACTCCTCTCTTCTTCCCCTAGTGGTTAAAGTACCCACTCAGGACATGGGAGACCTCGGTTCATGTACCTCCTCTGTCTGATTCACAAGCCTGGGTTCCCCACATCTCAGGTGACTGCCCTGAGCAGTGAGCTGTTGGTGATTCTGGAGAGTGTGGTTCTCTCTTGGGTTTTGACCAGAAGTTCAAAACTAGACCCAAGAAACCTTCCAAATTATTTTTTTTTCATTGAAACCAACACAGCTCCATGAAATGTTTCATTTTTAATGAGGAAGTATTTGCTACTACAAGAAAATTTCTCAGTGAAAAATGCGTGACCAGCTTTAATGGTGGGAGTTGTTGCTTGGATGCCTCATGCTGCTATTCTCCTCTATGGGCCGGCTCCCTGGCCTCACTGTATCTTCCAAAATTTGTATTTTTTTTAAAAAGAACAAATATTCACATCAACCTTTGGACTTGCTCCTTCCTTTATAATCAAAGTGTAGCCTAATATCATTGGCCTAAAATGACATTACAGTGTTTCTTTTGATAAACCGATTGAGACTGAAAGAGGGTCATCAGGAATATATTCTTATTGTGCCAAGGGCTGGGTATGGCATTTGCCAACAATTCATCGCAACCACACCTGTAGTGTCCATAGGTGTCTCAGACTTAAACCAAATATTTACGAGAATGTTGCTTCATGCCTGCTGATGATCCCAGCTAGGGATCACTTCCTTACTTAGGTCTATCCATTTCATGCTACTCTAGGGAACTGGGTAATGGTGTAGCTCAAGCAAAATGTTGCGTATTGTTTCTCCCTGTGCAATCTAAGCTGCTGCCCTATAGGAGAGAGGGAATGTTCCCCCCTTCTGATATGAACAGTGAACAAAATTTCTTGCTTGCCTAAACCCTGACCACACAGTGCATGTGCAGAGGTGTGTTACTTTGTGCTATGACAGAAATAAGTGAACTGAGTGCTGATTACAACAAATGAGATTGTCTATTTATCCAGTGAGCCACAGGTAAACTTCCCCCAGGCCACTCCCACAATGTGCCTCCACTCTGCCCAGGAAGGATCATTCCTAGTAGGAGGAGGATTACATTCCGCACAGGCCAGCCAATCCTGGACCTTGCTAGTGAGGTGATCGACAAGGTCGTGGGTGGAATTCTGAGCACTGGTAATTGGCTCGGGACCTCCCAAACTCATAAAGGACACCGACCACCAAGCACTACGGAGCTGTGCTGGATCCAAATAGGTGCTCCAAATCTCCATACTAACCCACTGAGCCAGCTAGTGATCCCTTCCTTTCCTGTTTACCATCTAAACTTTTTCACCAGTGCCTGGCCCAAACAATATATTTGGGTGTATTACACCACTGCCCAGGTGGGGGAGCTGTGGAGATACTTCACAGCTACTATTTCAGCATAAAGGCTGATGTGCAGCATGGTCTAATAGAAAATAAAGCTCTGGGCTGCAAACAAGGAGACTAAGGTTCTATTTCTGTCTCAGCAAATGACCTGCTTTGTAATGCTGGGTGAGTCATTGTGCCTCTCTGTGCCTTTGCTTTCATCTCCCAGAATTTGTCTATCAGATGGCCCATCTGTGACTGCTATTAGCAACTACCTCCAACAGACAGAGATGGGGAGGGACCTGAGTTACTACAGACAATTATTTCCCAGGTGTCTGGCTGATGGGTGTCACCCACATGCTCGGGGCATAACCATATTTGGGGGCTAGAAGGAATTTCCCCCCAGCATACGCTGATAGAGACCCTTTGTCAGGATCCCAGTAAGGCCAGTCAGGGCCAAGGGTCAAAGCAGAGGCAAACCTGAGGCTAGTTCCAGATAGTCAGTTCCAGATCAGGATCATTGCTCAGGGTCAGAGTCCAAGTCAGGTGGCCAAGTCCAAAACAGGTCAAGAGCACAGAACAGGCCCAAACTACAGAGGAGCCACACTGTTGTTTAGATGCTTCCTGGTGTACCTCTGGGGTTTATATAGGAGAGGGAGCCAATCAGGAGCCACGGGGCTGCTGCTAAGCAAACCCTTGAGATGGAACTTCCCATGGTCCACAGCAGGTCATGGGAAATGGAGTGGAGGTGAGCTACAGCTGCTGCTGGGTGGCAGCTTGGAGGAGTTATCTACCTCCTAGCACAATAGACCAGGGTTCTAGCCTCTAAGGTCTTCCACCCTCCATTTTTTTCTTCTGCAGCATGGGGCACAGGTCACTTGCTGGTTTGATTTAGAGTAAAAGGTGGATTCTCTGTAGGTTGAGTCTTTAAATCAAGATTTAAAGGCCTCAGTAACTCAGCCAGACGTTGTGGGCCTATTGCTGGAGTGGGTGGGTGGGAGGTTCTGTAGCCTGTGATGTGCGGGAAGTTAGACTAGATTGTCATGATGGTCCCTTTTGGCCTTAAAATCTATGCGTCTGTTTAGACCATGAGCTGTTTGATGCAGAGACTCTCTCTTATTAGATGCATGTACAATGCCTAGGACAAGGGGACTTTGTCCTGGTTTGAGGCCTCAGGGTACTGCTGTAATATAAATAACAATAATGGATAATCCAGGCGGTACATCAGTAGGACTCACAATAATCAGGGACTGAGGCCTAAGTGCACAGAGTCCAGGTCTCAGAAAGATTACAGGATATTACAACACACAAAAATATGTATTTTTGTGTAGGAGGCCTTAAATGAAGCTTCCCTGACCTTTAAAATACTGCTAATAAAGCTCTTTCAGTAGAGATCAACCTCCCGCTAAGTGCACTCTCTATGTTTGAAAGTCTTGCTAATTCAAGACCATTAAAATAGATTCTCTTAAAGACTCCATTCTGTCAAACACCAAAACCGGAGATATATATAGAGAGGGATTTAATTATCGTTGTTCTCCATCTCCAAATGTGAGTTTTTCTGAGTAATAATTGCCTAAGTTTGTCTTCAAAAGGCATTTTAATAGTGCTAATACTAGTAAATATTGCTCATTTTGGTACTGATGTGCCGTTTTAATAGTTCCCACGGTTTCTAAAAGTCATTTCTTATTCTTTTACTGTAGAAAGAATCTTACTTTAATTATGTCATAATTGTTTGTAAGCCATAGAATCTTAATTAATGCCAATGGCTTAAAGGCACACACTGAATGCGCAGTTTATGTTTGTGTTTCTTTTCCAGGCTGTCACTGCCAAAGCCATCCCTCCCCCCATGAGTTCCTAGGAGCTGCTTTAATTCAAGGCACTTTATCCAAGTTATCCATAAGATGCATTTTTTTAGATAAATATTATGCCACTCATTCCATTTTAATTATATTTTTTCCTTATCCCAACTTAACCCCCAGATGCAATGTAAAGGGAGAACTCATGGCTCAGTTGAAGAAAATGGCAAAATTCAAAATGCAATGGGGCTTGGGATTTCACCTACCTTATTCCATTAGGAATTGTGTGTGTTTTATTAGAACAATAAGAGCTATCTAGCTCCCATTGGCTGTGAACGGTGAACCGCGCCACTAGGAACTGAGAGGGGCCGTGCTATTGATGGGCAATCTAAACAAAATATCTCACAGACCACCAAGGGTTTCATCGTATGCCAAAGGTTGCCAACCACTGCCACTGGATTTCATCAGCATAGCTAACAGCAGCATCTAATTTGTAAAGCACTATTACCTTGAGCTACCTCTCCTGGAAGTCAATGGAAAGGTGCTCTCTGCCTTCAAGGGCAGCTGGATCAGGTTCTGTAGAAGTGTTAATTACAGTAGGAAGTATAAACTAAGGTAGGAAGGAGATACAGGAGGAGTATGGAGGCTTAAATTCCAGCTCATCTAGCGCATCCCTTGAGATGTTGTTCCATTGAATAGCACTGAGCTCCTGTAAACAAGTAAATATCCTTAAAACAGGACAATTGGAATTTGGACTCAACACATGGTGAGGATTGTGACCAGTCCAGATATCACAGGCGTGAAGATGACAAGTGAGAAGAAACAACCACTTTTTGTATTTGTATGTCAGTTATGCATCCAAAGATTCTCTTATAAAGGGAAGCAATCCTGAGATCATGAATAGGTCAGGGATGACAGAATGAACAGTAGCAGTAGATCCTTCCAGGGCTTTTATTATATAGGAGTAGTACTGTGGTAGGATATGGAGGCCCTGAATTAAACTAGGGCCCCATTGTGCTGGCTGCTGCACAAACCCATAAAAAGAAACAGACCACATCTTACAGAATTTGCACTTTAAATCCTAAAAGTTGAGTGAAAGGGAGTATTATCCCTATTTTACAGATGAGAGGCACAGAGATATTACCAGACTTAGAAAGGGTACCTGAAGCTACAGATAGGTGCTTTGTAGGACTTTCAAAAGCCCCCAAGCAAGTTTGGCACGTAACTCCCATTGGTGTCATAACTTTGTAACATGATCCACTTTTTAGTAGTGCTAGTATAAAGACCTAGTAGTAAACTAGCAAAGAAATGTAACATCATACTAGTCATTTTTCTATTTAAACCATATTTTAAAATGCTAGTTTAAAAAATCCTCTGACACATTGTCTCATGGGCATACATATATTTTACCAGAAATATAACTCAAACATATGGGGGTGACGGGGTGTTAATTAAAAAAAATGAAATGAATGATTTAATTAAACAGGTGCTAAAAACAAGAAACTACCTCCCCCTCCTTCCTCACCTTTCTGACTTGATTTACTAAGTACAGTATAAATATTGTTTATACTCTGAATGCTGGAATTTCTGAATGGTTGGTTGTATAGAGTATTTCCTTATAGGAATGTGCACTGAAAGAAGAGACACCTATGCTTAGAGCTAAGACAGTATGGTATACAGTCCTTTATCCTGAGGAGCCTGAAATCTTGTACTGGTCTTTCATAGCCACTCTGCCGGGGTGGCCACTTACTCAGCACTCCCTTGTGATAGGGGTCACTTTGCAGACATCATGTCCCTGTTAGCCCCCTTTTGTAGGACTTAAGGACTCCACATGGTCTGTCTTGTGGCTAACAGCACCCTCAGAGTCCTTAATAATAAAATGGTTCAAACAATATTCAGTGAGTTTCTAAAATAAAGTTCACGATGATAACACAAAAATTCATACCCAGCCCTGGTTCTTCTGTCACAACCAGAGGTCTTCCTTTGTCCTAAGCTGATCCACCCAAAGCCACCAATCCCAGACTTTTCTGAATAGCACTCGCGCCCTGGCTTCCTCCTCCTGTCCAGTGTCTCCTCTGTTATGAGGGAGCAGGCAGTCTATATACTAATCTCCTCCAGAGACTGCCTCCTGATTGGCTGGAAGAGAGGGGAGTCCTGCCCCACCTATATTACAGAGCTCCAGATCCCAGGGCTTTAAAGGAACAGTGTCTTGGGTTGTTTCCCACATCCAACTCCTAATTCCCTGGGAATT
Source organism: Sternotherus odoratus (assembly GCA_032164245.1). Lineage (NCBI taxonomy): Eukaryota > Metazoa > Chordata > Testudines > Kinosternidae > Sternotherus > Sternotherus odoratus. The sequence goes on from JAVMKO010000007.1 coordinate 100,401,694, forward strand.
CCTGCTTCCTCTCGTCCACTACCAGATCATTTCTTGGGCCTCTGTTCATTCCAGCTCCCTATAATGAGTTCTTCTGCCCCCCTTTACTCTGAGAAGTTTCTTTCTTGTTTCTTTACTTCAGCTGCTTATATTTGAGGCTTCCATGCCTCAGTTTTAAAAGTAAGATTGGATGCTTCTTTCTTAAAAGTACTCCCAAGGTCAGCCACAGATGACTGGACTAGATGGAGGAATTTCTGTGCTCTGCAGGAGGTCTGACTAGATGGGATGGGATCTGAGTTACTACAGAGCATTGTTTCCTGGGTGTCTGGCTAGTGAGTCTTGCCCACATGCTCGGGATTCAGCTGATCACCATATTTGGGGTCGGGAAGGAATTTTCCTCCAGGACAGATTGGCAGAGGCCCTGGGTTGTTGTTGTTGTTGTTGTTGTTGTTTTTCCTTCCTCTGCAGCGTGGGGCATGGGTCACTTTCTGGAGGATTCTCTGCACCTTGAAGTTTTTAAACCATGATCTAAGGAATTCAAAAGCTTAGACATAAGTGAGAGGTTTATTATAGGAGTGGGTGGGTGAGATTCTGTGGCCTGGGTTGTGCAGTAGGTCTGGCTAGATAATCAAAATGGTCCCTTCTGACCTTAAAGTCTATGAGTCCTAATACATCTTTTCTGGCCTTAAAATCTATCATTCTACAAATAAACAAAAACATTGTTTCTCCATACCCAAGAGCCAATCTCTAATTTAGGGGGCTAGGAAGAGATATTCCCTGTAAGCAGATTGTCCCATAAATGACTCCCGCATGATCCTCTGCACTGTCTGTCCCAGACCACTGTGCCTAGCTTTGATCCAGCCTGGGAGTTCCTAAGTTCTGCTCCTGTGTTCCAGCCTTCACGGCAAACCCCAAAGGTGTGCACCCAGATGCGTTAGTGACGTGCACTGTTAACATGCAATAAAAGCAATTCTCTCCTTCCATTTCTAATTGTTGAAACTTGGAAAATGAAAAGCCTACTGAAAGAAGCCTCAGTCCTGGGATACACTTTCTCTTCAATTACAACAAACACTTTGCTTGAGACTAGAGAGGTGCTTTGATTCAAACATCTCTGTTTGTTTTTAATACCACTGTGCCTTGTCATATAATGTAGCCTCTTTATTTCCCAATGATATTAACAGTCTGCAGGCAAAAAGTGAAAGAAAGCCTTTCCAGGACCCCAGAGTCTTATAAATAAATCTGTTTAACCTCCATTGTAATGCAGATAACTTTCAATACAATATTAAGAGTTCCTTGACAGGATCTGTCATTTAAATACAAGAAAATGATATTAAATGGAGTGAAAATACTTTATTTGGTGGATGGATATGTTTGTGCTTAACTTTTTTTACTGAGTTTAAGCATTTATTTTGTTGAATTAGAATTCTTGAGTGCACTAAATTAGACTAGAGTTAGAACTGGGTGAAAATTTTCCATTAAATCCCCTTTTTTCTCCTGAACATAAGAACGGCTATACTTGGTCAGACCAAAGGTCCATCTAGCCCATTATCTTGTCTTCCGACAGTGGCCAATGCCAGGTGCTTCTGAGGGAATGAACAGAGCAGGGAATCGTCAAGAGATCCATTCCCTTTCACCCATTCCCAGCTTCTGGCAAACAGAAAAATACAGATTTGCCTTGATTGAAACATTTTGCAAATTCTTGTTGAATTTGGCAAATTGTTTTGGTCAGGAAAAATGACAAATCAAAATGTTTAATTTGGATTTTTCTATTTGAAACAACTTTTCATTTTAAAATTTACTTCTATTCTGTTTTTTTTATTTTAAAAAACCCCAGAGCATTTAATTTAGGGTCATGCTAAATGATTCATTTGACCACAAGTTGTTGTGGGTTTCTTTTGGCATTTCAGTTTACCAAAAACATTTGAAAAAATTAGTTTTGGGTCAACTCTATTTATTTATCAATTTATTATTATTATTATTATTATTATTAGTAGTAGTAGTAGTAGTAGTAGTAGTAGTAGTAGTAGTAGTAGTAGTATAGCCAGCTAATTGAAACATTTGCTCTTGACACAGCTCAAGTTAGGATAGAGCCAACCAGAGTGTGTAGTTGGAATTATCTGTGATATAGTTAAAAATTATGCAGAAGACCAAATGGTGTAGGTGGGTAAACTTATGACAGAAGTCAACTTGAGTTGTGTCCATTTATTCCATGGCTAAAGTTGCCCACTTGGATGAATGAAAGGAAGAAATTAGGGAAAGAAAAAAATGTGAAAGTGGATCAGCTAATCCGCTTTGTAGGCAAAAATTGACCGAAAACTCTAAATAGTATCCCATTGAGATGGTGGGGTTTGCTTCCCCTCAAGAATAAGGACAAGTGTTATACATGTAAAACCATGAAATTCCCAGTGATCCTTGGAGCATCCCCACAATGAACCTGTTCTGTCCCATGGTCTCCCTGTAGTACTGTTGTATGGCAGCATTCCATCTCCACAATGGACTTTACCTCTACCCAATACCTTTGAAACTCTCTGTAAGCATCGGCGAACCAAATACTTGACAGAACACTGAGCAATAACGGATGGAAGGGTCCTGCATTGGCTTGGACTTAGTATTTTTCATATCTTTTATATCTCTAACTTCTATGATTCTGTAAAAAATAGATGATGAAAGAGTCTCCAGGAGAGATCCTCCTCTGATATAAATTATCACTGCTCTATCTATGCTCTGACCCATAGTTGTTTAACCTGATGAGGGAGAGGGGGCAGGAGGAAATCAAGTTTTTGTGTTTTCACCAAACATTCTTCATTCTCGCCTTGTGTTCTTCAGGGCAATGATAATCATACCTTGAAGACAACGTTTAATTTGACAAGGGTAACTGTTTGCTTGAAACAAACTCATATATGTTTGTAATTTTGCTCTGGGGCAGAGGTGGCATGTAATCATAGATGCCACCGAAACAGCTCTTTTCATAGTCAAATCAGAGGTGAAACTTGTCAGTACTTGTGAAGATGGCACTGCTTTTGTTGAGATGGTTGTGAGTGAGATTTGGTAAATTCTTTTTGTAAGGTCAGTCATATCAAGTTTCTAATGTGGGGGTGACTGTGCAATCAAAGGACTGTGCTGATAAGGGATGGTGTCCCTAGCCTCTGTTTGTCAGAGGGTGGAGATGAATGGAAGAAGAGAGATCACTTGATCACTACCTGTTAGGTTCACTCCCTCTGGGGCACCTGGAATTGGCCACTGTTGGTAGACAGGATAGTGGGCAGGATGGACCTTTGGTCTGACCTGTATGGCCACTCTTACGTTCTTATGTGGAGAGATGGAAAAGGTGGCCAGAAGCTACCTATTAATTTCCCTCAATCTTTGCAATAGTTGAAACCAAACAAGCCTGTGGCATACATTAAAACAGTAACTGAGCTGCTATGGCATGGTTCCAGCAGACCAAGATTTCTGCAATGCACTATGTTCGGGTCCCATCCTATCAGAGTCCCTACCTCTGGCAGTTGTTCATGAACCACAAATACTATCACCCCACAAACAATAGGAAGCTCACCTCAGCATTTTTTGCCAAGAAAAACATCATGTTTTGCACTAATGGGCTAACAGAGGCCATCAGATGGCAAAGAACTGGGGTCACTGTGGATCCCAGTCAGTTTTGACCTTGTGAGTTCAAGATAAAAAAACCTGCAGAATCCCGCTACTATTGAAGGCTTGTCTCTACACACGTTTAGTTTGCAGCCAGATGGGAGGAGGGGGTAAATATGCCCCGCACTAGATTGCTGTGCTCTAAGTGTCCTTGTGCACCATGCTGCTGTTCACTAACTGTCCAGTCCCCTTTGATCTATCCCTCTTTGAAACATTAAAGTGCATGAGGGAATTTTTAATGCACAGCAGCTGGACCCACACAGACTCTTACTGCGTGGCAGGATAGTTTGGGGCATTTACATCCCAGCTTGCCGAGAACGGTGTGTGTGGACTAGCCTTTCGCTCCCCTTATAACAGGAAGCTAAACACAGTGCAGTAGTCGTGTTCTGTTTTTTAAAGTGTCACCAGTCTGTGGTCTCCTTTTCATTTACACTAATGAGAACCACTCACAACAATGACGGCTAGTTTCTTCCTCTCATTCTTGTTTGTACACAGGGCCTTAAAACTTTACCACTGATGACTGCTTTCAAAAATAAAATAAAACCTAATTTCTATTTTTGTTCCAACTGGTTTTCTTGACAGACAGTTGCCCACAGCTCAGTGGCTGCTCTGTTCAGTATACTTTAATTCTGAGCTTTCACATTTTTTTCTGCAGCCCATTCAGAAGTAAATTCTCAGGGAAAATTGAGCTCTGTCATGGATGGATTAGTACTATAATAGTTGGTCACATATCTTGCATGAAACCTTTCAAAAGCAAGGTAAATGAGAAGGAAATGAAATTCATTTCATACTTCTTCAAGCACGCTAAAAGACTTTCTCTCCAAGTAATCTGTGAAGTACCACTAGTTTATTGGAGGTTCACATAACTACCATTACATTATACCTTGTCACAATCTCATATATTGGGTGACTGCTTTTTCTGAACTGATGGTACCTGCAAAGTGTTCTCCATAGGCACTGAGTAGAGAATACTGTTTCCTTGATCAAAATGTATAGGTCCAAGGAATGGCATAAATAAAAGTACTTGAAGCAAATTGGGACATTACAGGTCATAGGTCAATGAAAGCTGAAAGGGAGATATATGAAGGAGACATCACATTTGCTATTTGATGAATTGATGAACTAAAACACGAGAAAGAGAGGTGTAGAGAGAGAGAGCAAGGGAAAGTGGGGGTGGAAAAAAAGTAATAAAGTTCTTTCCAGATAGCTACGTTACCAAAGGCCATTTTCCCATGTGGAAGGAACAGAGGCTATATTGCTTTTAGCAATCCGTTTGCTTTCTTTGTCATTTGCAATGACGGCAGCATTTCATTCCTATAGCCTATGTGTGTGTCTGTCTCGGAGTGTGTATAATGGGTGTTTTATTTCTTCTTTGGGTAAGATAAACAAATACCTGCATTATTTTGGATAGCTATTTGATGTTGCCTTTCTGATGCAAGCCATTTGTGGAGAAAATAACAACAATAACCTGCAGACATATTTCATATGAAGCGATAGTGTATTAAAGATCATAAATATAAATGGAGCTGGGTATATGGATAGATGATATTAATACAGATGAGGTAGATATAGATATAAACATTCGGGCCTCGATTCAGCAAAGCGCCTAAGTACTGGTTTAAATCCTATTACAGTCATGGCACATGCTTAGGTGATGTGTCAAGCAGAAATGGATGCAAGGGTGTGTTTAAAAGTAAGCCTGAATTAAGTACTTTGCTGATGGAATGTATCCGTGGTTTCCTCTTGCACCTGATCTTACACTTCCAAGAGTTGTCGATGCCCCTCTATTCCCATTAAAGTCAATGACTGCAGGATCAGGTCTCCAATTGCTAAACCTCCATGAGCAGCCTAATGTTCAGTCTAAGGGCCTGACCCTGAAAAGTGCTTAGCACATTCTAAAAATGAAAAAAATAAAAAGAGGCACTAAGAGAAGAGGCCTTTAAAAATATGGCCTGAAATGTCTTAAAATGAAACCTGCAGATGTAGAATAAAAACAATAGTTCATCTCTCATTTATTGTAATCTTTATCTGGCTACTTCAGTACTAGAGTTTACTTTTCCCCACCTTTTTAACACCCAGTAAAACACCACTCAAGCCCTTGGCATTAGCTAAATGTGTTCTTATGAAGCAGATGAGTTTGTTTGTTGGTTTGTTTTAATTAGTAAGCAGCAAATATCAAGCACCTTGATTTAGATCTCACAACATTTTTAAACCAGTGTAACGCTCCTCCCTTGATTTAAAGTGAAAGTACCCACAATTCATAGTGTTCTTTATCAATCCAATAAGAGTAAGCTGATTTTTTAAACAAGTTTTCTTTCAAAATGTTCTCCCAAGCCCCTCATCTCTGCTAATTACTGCAGCTACCATTGTAAGAGTGTCACCCCCCTTCTCTGAACCCTGGGTACAGAGAAGGGACTCTTCTAAGCCAGACCAAATAACTATAAACTGTTTCCCCAGCCTAAGTTATTCCTTACACCCCCAATCCCCCACACTCTACCAGGTGGGAAAATGGGGTTACCCAAGCTGCCACCATCTGAGTAAATCTCCAAGGCCCTGGACAGGGGGTACCCGGATTCCCCCCAACCCTCCTGATTCTCTCCCTGAGAAAAAGGGACCCTCACGCTGTTTCACTCTCCTTGATAGCCCAAGGCAATATTGCTACAGCACTCCGATCTCACACTGTTTGTGAGATTCCCAGCTTCAAGGCTCAGATCACCTTACTAGAATTACCAGTTATTATAGATATAAAAAGTTTAATAAAGAAAAGAGCAAGCATACAATAAAGACACTACAAAGGTACAGATCTTTTAACCTTAATCTTCGTGCCTAAACAAACCTCTCACCCCATTCTCCCCCTCTGCCAACTACACAGATAGAGACACCAAGGATCGAATGCAAGGGTATTATGCAGGACAATTCTTACTTACAGTTTTAGCCAGTTATGAAGATATACAGGGAAGGGATGAGGTGGGAGGGCCCATAGCTGGACAAGAGCTCTGAGTCAATCTAAAGCCCAAACCAAACTGAACTTTACTTCCTGGTCTCTTTGTGTTTAGTCAGACCCCTCTGACGCCACTCTCTCTCCTCCCTGAGTTAACTCTTAACAGGCAAACCGATTTCCTAAGCCTCTCCACACTTATGACAACCATAGATGAGTCCTCTTCCATCTCCTAGGGACAGCAGGGACACCATAAGAACAAGGGTCAAGAAGTTCAGGGGAGCAGGAGATGATGCTTGTTATGTTTTTCCATACACAGTGAGCCAGACACTTTCAATCAGCATTTACTTTTTCCCAAACAAGAAAACGAGGAAGAACAAAACTAAAGTCATCACAAGTTAGTGTTCATTTTCTCTCTGTCGGAGTCTACACTGAATTCTGAGGACAATGGTGACTGCTATATTTCATACACAAAGGGGCATCACCCCAAAACCAAAAGGTATCACAGTTTCAAAACCATAAGAGCCACCTGAAAGCAGCCTCGTAATTGAATTAGTCGGGTCAGCCATACACATGCCCACAGAGAAGCAGCACCAGTAATAAAATAAGAGAGCATCTGCTATGGATATTTTCAAGTTTAAACATTTTTAATTGCATATAAAATAGTGAAGAAAACCAATATTGCATTTCTATTACTTAATCTATGAATATGGAATACAACTAGTACTATCCGATAAGAAAATTATGGCTGGCAAAGCAATCTGATTAGTGAAGAGATGCAACAAATGTCATGAGTAAGTGCTAATGGAGTTACCCTTGTCATGTTCCCCAAACCATAGCAATTTCTCCGCTTAATTGAGTTAGTGCTTCTAGTCCTCAACAGCTTCCAAGCAACATGTCAACGTGGAAGAGAAGAAAGATGAGGTTCACCTGTCAGTCTCCCTTTTAATAGAGGAAAGTTCTATAAAACATGGCGATATAGTGGCCATAATATTTTCCAGGATAGAACAATCTATAACTATACACTAGCAAAGTTCTTGGAGTCTACTCAGAGTTAAACTTGCTTTTTAGTTTGTTTGGGTTTGACCCAACAGTGCCACCCATTGGTTAGTTGACTACACTACCCGACACTGGCATCATAATTCAATAAATAGTAAAAAAATATTTTTAAACAAAGTCTTCTAATTCAATCTAGAAATTAACAACCAGATCAATCACAGCACTTAAGCATGTGCTTATTCTTGACCATTTAAATGATCCGATTGACTTCAATGAGATTATTATAATGCATGTTCTTTGGTGGATTTGGTGCAAAGGGCACAACAGCCGCTGTAACAGCACAGTAATAATGGCTTGTATAATTTAACCTGAAAAGAAATTGGATTCCTCAAACTTGTTGTAGGAGACCAGATCCTGAAAGTTCAGCCTCCATTTTTATACCTGGAAGTTCTGGGTGCAAAACAATTTGGGTGCATTGGTAGGGTTGCGCTAATCTTCCAGTCACCAGGAATTAAGGATTAATCTTTAATTAAAGATTATGCCATGTGATGAAACCTCCAGAGGTACTTCCAACCAAAACTGACAACCCTATATGGTACCATCAACCATCTCCACCCACCAGTTCGGTCAATAAGGTCCATTGACTTCTGTTGGAGTTATGGGTGCTCAGGTCTAGGGTGGTTTGATGTTGGACATCCAGAATAGAGGCTCACACGCAGAGGGCTTCTATGGGTCAAATCTGAGCTGGAGTAAATCAGAACAGTCTCCTCCCCCTTGGTGTTCAATAACTCATGGGGGCCCTACAATCAGTTACTGGGATATCTAAATTATCTAAATATAGGCCCCACAATGATTTAGACACATATTTCAGGTTACAATGGAGACCCATTTAAGATGGTCTAAAAAAGGTGTTCCTTACTGTGGTATATCTGCAGGAGGGCAAGGCATATAGCACAGTTATAACGAGGAAGGATCATGCTTCCGTAAATCTAAAAGAATGGCCTGGAACATAGGGTATAAGAAGGTCAGTGAGGTATGCTGGACTAGGACCATGTAACACATTACAAGGAGAGCAACGCTAAAATCAATATGATATTTGACTGTCAGCCAGTACAATTTGTTCAAAATAGGTGGAACGTGCTCCCGCCACTTCCTCTTTTATAAGAAACTTGGCAGCCTCATTCCGTTATCAAGTGCACAGTCCTCCCAGAGATCTGACTGAGGTGGAAATGAACGCAACTTTGAAATATTCCATAAACACAGAGTGATATAGAGGCTGTGACAGGCATGAAATCAGAGTGAAACTTTTTATCTGCTGTATATCAGGTTAGCAGTGAGATGAGACGACCTTTGCTAGATTTTTTTCCCCTCAGAGGAACACGTAATATATTAATAGTACTTACATTTCATCCCCTTCATCTGAGGATCTTAAAGCACTGCATAAATATCAAAGTCATTGATTATTATTGTTATTATCACGGTCATGGTAAGAGCCCTGAACAAGAATTAAGGCCCTATTGTACTAAGCACTGTACAAACAAATGGCATAAAGACAATTCCTAGTTGATGCCAGACTTCACTGGTATCAGTGGAATTGCAGCCACTGGGCCAAATTCTGCTCTCAGCTACATCAGTGTAAATCTGGAATAACTCTATTGAAGTCACTGGTATTAGACCAGTGTAAAACTGCTGTAGGTTAGTGGTGCTGGAACTATAGGGGGTAGTAAGTAGTAGGGATACTGTTTTGAAGTAGTAATAACAGACACCTTATACATGATTCCCATGGTCTCCATTATCAGATCCACCATAAAATTTGTTCCAGCATCCCTGCTGCAAGTGAGATCAAAATCAAACCCACATTCTGCAGGTTTGAAATTTACTCATAGCTACTACCTGCAAAATTTAGATCTATATTTGAACTTCCCCAAAGTTTGGGGGATTTGGATCCAGTATTTCCACTCAAGCTCATTTTCTACTCAAACAAAAATACAGGGGAAAAATTAACATCTTTCTGTTAGAAACTTCTAGTTGTTCTTTCAATTTCATTCAGATGACTTTAATATTAAAAATAAATTATGATAAATCTGTTTCAGTCTTTCTGTTTCTTACTCATTAATGTATTAACTCTATTTTTGTTAGGATTGCAGTCCCACTCAGGCTGGAGCTGGGGGAGAGTTGGAAGTTACCCACAGAAAATGAATTATGCACCAAATTGTAAATATTCCATTTCTTTTTCTGATCTGAAAGTCCCCAAAGAAATATGAACACTTTATTTAAAATTCATCTGCAGTGACATTTCCTGGCTGTACAGTGTGCTTCCTCAAATGCACAAGTATTTGCAAAAAAGATAGCTTTTTTATGGAAGTGCTACTGTGTGTTAATTCTGTTTTTTGCAGCCAGCCTGCTCACTCCTTCTCAAATCAAATGAAATGGTTTCCAGTGATGTGCTGTAAAAGAATAAATGTAAATAAATGCATCTTTCAAAAATGGGATTTAACTTATTTATTCAGCTGAAATTATTTATACCACAGGATAAAGATTCCTCCAGATAAAATACTTATTACAAGATGCATAAAGGCTGCAGGGCAGGTTTGATAAACTATCTACCCACAAGTAAACGAGAGGGCAGATGGGTAAAATAATCTAACTAGCAGAACAGACAATTTGTTCCATTGTTCTCTGATTATTTATTAAAGTAATAACAGTATTTTGTATTTCTATAGAACCTTTTATCTTAGGAACTTTAGAATTAGAGCTGGTTGGGGCTTTCTTTTGTATCTCGATTCTTTTATTTTTTTTGTGCTCCTGTGGAGAAAATATGATGAAAACAAACCAACTTAATCAAAAACAACCTTAAAAAGTTTGGGGGTTTTGTTGAAAACCCCAAACCTGACTATTTTTTTTTTTTTTTTGGAATTCACTAAGGGAAAATTGAAAAGTTTTGGCTGAATATTGTTTTGGTTCTTGGTCAAAGTGTTTTAGGTTTGGGCTGAATTTTTTCAGTGTGCAAAACATTACTCCCTGCAGCTACTTTCTTCTCTTCTCTGATCCTGTTTATGAAGTACCTTCACCCAGATCAGCTCTCAGGCATTACATTCCAGTGTCATATCAAGGTGAGGGTACATCAGTATTTCCACAACATAGTGTTTGATCAGTGAAGCACCTGGAGGAGATGAAAGAGCGTTGGATCTAGCTATCATATCTATTTGAGGGGTTTATACTGTGGCCCATCACCATAGTATCTGAGCATCATCCATGGGAAAATCAATAGCCACATCAAATGTCTTAGTGGACTTCACAGAGGCTCTGGTAATCTCTCTTTTGGCATTAAAACTCTGATTGTAGGGATTTTTGTTTGTTGTTTGTTTGTTTGGGAAAATGATTTTGTTCTGTGAAAAATTTCCAAAAAAATATTTGTTTTCAGTTTTATTGATTTTTTTGGGATTTACGTAAACAAACAAAAATCCCTGAACAATTTGGAGTTTTTCAAGTTTCCAGTGAAAACCCCAGCCCATTTCTTCAAAAAGGGACATTTCCCAGGCACTAGGTCCCCCACCCCCCCAATTCTGACAACAGACCCCCGTCCATAGTTTCCTGACTTCCAAGTACAGCATTACCCAGTATACTTTGTAACTCTTGCCCTCAGCCCCATCCCATCAGTTAAAATAGCTGAATGCTGATTTGCAAGCTCATTGTTCTGGGCTATAGATGTCCACACATTCAATCTGGCTGGATCCTGTTTGCATAGTTGGCAATTAGATAGAACGCTTCTCCGACCCCCTTCAGTATAAATCTCTCTTCCCCAACTTCTTGCAATGAAATACAAGCTAGTGACAGACCCCATGTCACAGAGTTACTTAAACATAGTGAATACTCTCTGATGTATAAGTGCTGACTCCATGGGTGCTCCGGGGCTGGAGCACCCACTGGAAAAAAGTAGTGGATGCTCAGGAGCTATCGGCAGGCCTGCAAATCAGCTCCTCTCTCTCCCTTGCAGACCTCAAGCCTGTCCACAGGCCCTGCCAATCAACTCCTCCCCCTCCGTCTCAGCACCTCCTACCCACCGCAATCAGCTGTTCAGTGGCATGCAGGAGGTGCTGGGGAGGGGGAAGAGAGAGAAGTGGGGCAGGAAGAGGCAGGGGAAGGCACATAACAGGGTGGGAAGAGGTGGGGCAGGGAGGGGCAGGGTGAGAAGAGGCAGAGTGGGGGCACGAGGAAGGGAAAGAGTGGGGGGCAGGGCCTGGGTCGGAGCGGGGATCGAGCACCCCACAGGAACTGGGGGGAAGTCGGCACCTCTGCTCTGATGCAGCACATCATTAAAGCTTCATCCAAACAGCATTAAAATCAATAGAAATAGTCACACTGACTTCTAGGGAAGTGGATCAGGCCCTTAAAGACATTTGATGCATACAACACGTGTATCATTCAAATGCAATGCTGTGCCTGAAAGTTATGAACAATATTCATGGCACTAAGTCAGGCAGCCAGAGTTGAGTAAGGGCCAAACTCCTGGGCTATGTGTTTACTCATTTGTTAAACTCACACAAGCAACGAAAGGGGGCGTGGGGGCAAAGAGGAAGTTACTCACCTTGTGCGGTAACAATGGTTCTTCGAGATATGTATCCCAATCGGTGCTCCACTGAAGGTGCACTTGCATCCTTGCGCTGCTGATCTTTGGTAGCAGTGTCCATTCGGCCAGCACATGTGCTGCCCGCCCCACCCCTTCTGTCCCGCCACGAGGCTAACTTGCATGCACAGGCCACCCCTGCTCAGTTCCTTCCTGACTACAGAGTCCTTGACAAGAACTCCAAAGTAGAGGGGAGGAGGGTGGGTTTTGGAGAACCCATAGGAACATCTTGAAGAACCATCATGACCGCATAAGGTGACAAGAATCAGAGAGGTAGCCGTGTTAGTCTGGATCTGCAGAAGCAACAAAGAGTCCCGAGGAACCGTAAAGACTAACAAAACTATTGAAGCATAAGCATAAGCTTCTGGGGGGCTAATACCCACTTTGTCGGATGCATGCAGACCCTTTGTCGCTTCTGCGTAAGGTGAGTAACTTCTTTTCTTTTTCAAGTAGCCATGAGTTCAAAAGGAAGGTCTAGTCAGGCTTTTCAATACTAGATTTAGGTCCCATGTTGGGACAGAATGTTTGGTTTGGGGGGAAAGGATTACTATACCCTTGAGGAAACATTTTGTGCTCAGGTGTGAGAGCAATTAATATTTCTCTACTTGTTGATGCCAGGTTGCTATATCTGGTAAGTGAACTCCAAGTGAACTGAGGGATTGCCCTGGTGGGTTTTTTTAGTCATTACATTGTCTAGGACCATTGGGAGACTGTAGATGTCAGGGAAATTTTCTGGGAATTACACCAAGCTTGAAACATGGACCACTTCTGCAGGTATATATGACATGTAGTGGATTTTCTACTATGTAGTATCATTTCCTGTACCTCCTCCAAGCAGGTCCTTTCTATTTTCTGGAACCACGAAGGAGCTAGGCCATGAGGCACAGTATATGCAAATTGGTATGTGGAGTGTGTCCTTTGCTCTGTGACAGGAGGCAGGGCCTGGATTGGAAAATTGGGATAGCTCAGTGGTTTGTGCATTGGCCTGCTAAACCCAGGTTTGTCAGCTCAATTCTTGAGGGGGGCATTTAGGGATCTGGGGCAAAAATCTGTTGGGGATTGGTGTGGTCCTGCTTTGAGCAGCACATAGGACTAGATGATCTCCTGAGGTTCCTTCCAACCCTAAGATTCTATGATCACAATGTGACTCTGGGAGTGGATCAATAAAAGTGATGAGTTTTGTATAATTGAGGTAATCATACTTCACTGTTAAAGCTTGGTAATTTGCTATTGTAAACTGCAATGTAGCAGGGAACTAGGCCTTTCTCCCAACAGAGGTTGAAGTGTTTCCAATCCCTATTATAGGGGGGTGGATCTCATTTGTTGTTGGCGGGCCAGGGAGTTTACCATGGCCATGACAGTCAAGTTGGGGGTAGGGGAAATGAGAAAAAATAAAATCCATCTCCCTTGCTGGGATGTAGTATTTTTATTGACCCATTTGCAGGTAGGTATGACTGAGGTCGGAGTTTGCCATATAGTCTTGCCTGGGTCCCAAAGAGCCTTATTGATGGGGAGAGCTATTCTGGAAGATGTGGATGAGTGCAAGATGTTGAGGAGCTTGTGATGGGTATCTTTTACTTCTTCCATGGGTATCTGCCAAAACATTCAGATTGAGGGGCACTGAAAATATTTGTGAATTTGAGCTGACTTTAGTAAAGAGTTTTGTCCAGATAAAAAATGGGAAAAAAGGGGGAAAAAATTAAAATAGTTCCTGTTGATATTTTCAGAACAAATGTTTTGACTTTTCATTTTAAAATAGCATTTCATTTCAAAAGGTAGTTAGATTTCTTTAAAACAAAATTAAAGAGTAAACTATATATTCAAAAACATAACAATCAGTTTCAATTCAAAACCATTTTGGGGAGGGTGGGGGGTTTTGCCACTGAACCAAAAAGTCAGGTATTCTCTCAGCTCAACTTACACACCTGTATGAAGGCCAACTGTCGCTTCGAACAACATTTTTTTCCCAGAGGCAAAACAGATAAATGAACCACTGCAAGATGTAATGGCAAGTCTTGAAAGCTCCCAATTGTGAGTCTGTAGGCTGGATTTTCCACTGCACAGTGTGATGCAAGCCAATCTTGACTTGCACTCACACATTGTGTTTTGCACAGGTGTATAACTGTGCATTTGAATATCTGCCCATGAGTATTATTTTTATTATATGTAAAGCTCCAAAACTGCATAGTTTAGAACAGTCAAACACAAGATATTAGGCTCAATACAGAAGTTACTGGATGAAATTCTCTTGGTCTGTGTTATACCAGCGGTCAGACTATGTTACCTAATGATCCCTCTGGGCCAAAAATCTTTGAATCTGTTAAATGAATGATGTAGTCATTGCTGCAGTTAGCTTAGGGCTAGACAATGATACATATTCAGTAATTCCTTAGACATCAAGTAGTCCCACTGACTTAATTAGGACTACTTATGATTAAAGGTACTACGCAAAGTGAGCAAGAGTGTCAGAATCTGTCCCTTTCTGTCTAAATGGAGGTATAATCTTATGTCCACACCTGTATGATGAGTCCCACACTCTGGCTCAGAGGCAGAAATATTTCTGCTTGACCATGATTAGAGCATTCGATTTCTCACTGCTAACATTATCTCTTGCTCAACAAGCTGTGGTGTAACTTCCATTTTGTTTCATCGAATTAAAGGAAGAAAGGGGTCTGCCTTGTGAGTCTTTCATTTTATAGACAGCCAGTCATTTCATTAACACTTTTCATATTCTTGTTTGTCATGCTGCCTGACTAGAGTAAAAAGATTTTCTTCCCATTAACATATGATACAGCAGCATTTTTTTTTCCCAGGGAAGTATTGATCGGCAGAGGAGTACATTTATTAAAATGTAACCAGCATCAACTCTCTGGCTCATGCTAGAGGTGCACACTTTAACCAATTAAATAGTCATGAAAAAGAAAAATCAATATCCCTTGGATCCGTCTGCTTTGGGCCTCACCAGCAAAGTGGCCTTAGCATTTCGAAAATGAATAAACAAATGAGCATAAACCTTAGTATTTTCATTTTAAATATGGGTTGGGTTGGAAGGACTCGTGCTCGTTATTATTTTGGCCAAGAGTATCAAAGATCAAAATAAATCTGATATGGGGAATGGTAAACTAACATGGCCAGAAAACTTTGTATATTCAAGCCAGAATCAGCATCACTCCATTCTCATAAGGACCTTGAATGCATTCCATCCATTTCAGATAGGGAATATCATATCCATGCGCAGTGAGCAATAAACATGACAATCTAACTGTTCAGAACTGACTAGTGATTTTGTGTGCATCAGTGTTTGGGTGCCGCACTCGAAACACCATAAAGAAGATGGATTTTCAGAAGTGCTAAGCACCCACACCCTGAAAATCTGGCCCTTTCAATGTGTCTCAGTCCCCACCCCCCCACGCACCCCCCGACCCCATACACACAACTGGCATTCTCAGGGTTGCTGTCTCTTGTGATTTTATTGCAATTCTTACACTATTTGGTGTTTTCTTAAAAGCCCCATTTCCTGGAAATGAATGATGACATGGCAATCACAACTTTCGCTTAAAAAAAGGAAATTTCTAGCTCACATGTTTGTGAAGAACCGCCTGAAGGTATGATCCAGGTGCACCCAAGAAGTTCAAAACTCAGAAGGTAAACACACACCATTTTTAAAATCCTATGATTTTTTAGCCAGTCTTATGTTTTTTGGGGGACGTGAGGGTCTGCCGCATCACTTTTCAGTGTTTGAGGTCGGCAATACTACACACTTAAAATCATTACTCACATTTGAAAATTTACACCAGTAGAATTATAAAGAAATCACCGGTATGAATTGTTCTGATCACAGGAGGTCATGCAATTTAGTTTGGGTACCTCTTGGTCAGATCATAATTACCCACAAATCTATCCCATTAATATAAACTCAGTTCATTGGTTAAAATATAGTCTAGCATTTATATTAGCAAATGCTATAGTTTAGGTAGCAAATCAGCTTACACGATAAAGCCCTGGTTTCCAAGTGTTCCTCACTTTCTCTGAAGTAACTCTGAAGTAAAGGATGATTCTGGCAGCTATTCCTAATGATCTGGGGTTAAAAACCACTCCAGTCATTGCAACGCTAGAAGCATGTATTCTATTTAGGGACTGAGAAACCCTGAGGAGGTGTCAGTAGTTGTGTGCGGGAGAGGTGAAAGGTGTGTGTGGGGGGGAAGCGACGAGGCCTATATGGAAAAGGGAGAAAGAGAGGTTTGGTGTGTAAAGTGAACAGACCAGGATACCCCCAAGCAAGGCAAATAGGACCATGTGCAGCTATTTATAAATATTCAGATAGATGGAATTTTGGTGTAAACTACGGGTATGTATATACTACCCACTGGAGCGGCAGGCAGTGATCAATCCAGCGGGGGTCCATGTATCGTGTCTAATCTAGACGTGATACATCGAGCCCTGAGTGCCCTCCCATTGACTCCTGTACTCCACCGCCGCGAGAGGCGCAGGCAGCGTCAATGGGGGAGCAGCAGCAGTCGACTCTCCGCAGTGAAGACACCGGAGTGAATAGATGTAAGTACAGTAAACCCGCGATTTAATGGACCTCGATTTAACGGACTTCGGATGCAACGGACAAAATTTCTGAGCCACTCTGATGTAGGGTGACCATATGTCCTGATTTTATAGGGATAGTCCCGATTTTGGGTCTTTTTCTTATATAGGCTCCTATTGTCCCCCACTCCTGTCCCGATTTTTCACACTTGCTGTCTGGTCACCCTACTCTGATGCATTCCTGATCCATTTCTGGTGGCTGGCTGCCGGCTCCCAGCTGCAGCCCGGGTCCCAGCCGCGGGCGGGCTGGCTGACGGCTCCCGCCTGTGGGCGGGCAGGCTGGCTGGCTGGCTGCTGGGTCCCGCCTGCTGGCTGCCGGCTCCCGCCCGAGTCCCGCCAGCGGGCGGGCTGCTGGCTCCCACCCGAGTCCCGGAAGCGCGCGGTCTGGCTGCCGGCTCCCGGCTGCCACCTGGGTCCCAGCAGCCGGGACCCGGGCGGGCTGGCTGCCGGCTTCCGGCTGCCACCCGAGTCCCGGCAGCGGGCGGGCTGCGGAGCTGCCGCCCCGACCCTGTGGCAGGCGGGCTGCTGCTCCGACAGCTCATTTTTTTTTAATTATTAAATAACGAACTTTTTGATTTAACGGACACCCCCTCGCCCAAATTAGTCCGTTAAATGGAGGTTTCACTGTATATCAACTTCAGCGATGTTATTCATCTAGCTGAAGTTGCATAACTTAGATCGATTCTCCCCAGTGTAGACCAGGCCTCTGACGACCTAGTTTGTAGCCTCATCTGATGAAAACGAGAGAGATGGAGAGAGAAAGAGAGAGAGAGAGAGAGAGAGAGAGAGAGAGAAGTGGATGTAAATTGGTGCTAGTTACACACTGAGTGGGCATACAAATGGAGTTAAACAAAAAGGAACCAACAACATAGTGTAAGAGGCTTTAAGATAAAGTAGGGTGGATCTGCTTACCTAACACCATAAATCTTCCTGTCCATTTTATTTCTTATGTCACAATCTCACCCCTTCAAGCATGTCTTGTACCCACTTACAAAGTGTGTGGGCACAAGATATGTAACTGGTATCAGTTTGTAACTTGCAATGTGTAACTTGTATAGATATTTATATCACCCCTGAATTTACTCAAGAGAGTATATTAAAGTTAGTATTACATGAAACCAGCTATGTAGTTCAGCTGAGCCTGAGAGGCGAGTTGGGGATAAGGATGCTCAGCATTATGGTTAAAACAAAATCTGAGCGAATTTAGAAACTGGCTTCAACAGCCCTATTTGTACATGTTGCTGTTTTGTTCAAAGAGCATCATTTCCATAGATAGATTGGACATTTAGAAACACAGGTGCATAGTCTGGAAACACAATGTCCATCTGCCCAAAGAGATAGAACTCCTCTGGTAGACTGGACCTAAATTTGTGCAGGCAATCTCAAAGGCTCCAAGACCCATTTTACAGATACTTACTACTCTTATGAGTTGTGTCTAATTTATAACCCACATCCCCGGTAGCATCCATTTGCAAGACTGGGATCTGGATTTGAACACTTGGCATGAATTCAAAAGGCATTTAATCTTTTAGGTTCCTAAAACCCTGCTACAACTCCCATTCAAATCACCGGGAATATTTTTATGGAGCTGAGCAGAGCCCTGAGAGACATTATTATTCTGTTACCATTCTTGCTATTTCTATTATTAACATTATTTAAAGCACAAAATATAAGCGAGAGACCCCAAGAGAAATAATTCAAGAGAATGTCTCTCTAAGTACACATCTTAAAACTAATCAACTGGGTTTCAAAGGAGTAAAGATCTCCCAAAGATTCTGGAACTAAGAGAGATATTAAGAAAGAAAACAAAGCAGAAAATAAAGTTATTAAAATGAAAGAAAAAATGTGAGGCATAAGTAATCTCTAGATAAAGGAGAAATATGTATAGAATAAGGATCTTATCTGACTTATAGAGATAATAAATAGAAACTTGCTGCTGCCACTGAGCAGAAATATACTGCGTGGTAGTGCATTAGGGACAGAGACATAATGCCGATATGGGGAAAGAACAGCTGAATTAGCAGGTTTTGAGTTATGCTTTTTTATCGAAAGCTTTGAAAGATGAAATAAGTTGTTGGGTCTATCAGCATCTGCCACTGTATTATAGCATATTTCACATAGAGTCACAGATTGTAAGGCCAGAAGGGACTACCAGATCATCTAGTCTGACCTCCTGTATGCCACAAGCCACCAACACCACCCAGAACCTGCATACCAAGCTTAACAACCAGAATGAGACCACAGAAGACTAAACTATTGTCCACACCACGGGCAGAGAACAGGCAGGACCAAGGTGCCATCAGTGCCTGAGACCCCTGAAATTTAGAACTAAGCTATTAAGAAAAAACTTTCTAACTATAAGTATAGTTAAACTGTGGAGCAGGTTTCTAAGGAAGAGTGTGGGATCCCTCTCACTAGAGATTTTTAAGAACAGCCTGTACAAACACCTGTCCAGGATGGTCTATTTGGTTACTTGGTCCTGCCTCAGAACAGGGGCCTGGGTTTGATGACTTCTGGAGGTCCCTTCCAGGCCGAGAGTTCTATGACACTGTGGATGGCAGGAAATTGAGTGAGAGAGATAAATGCAGATGGAACTGGAGTCTGATCTAAAGTTACATTAGGGTAAGCCTACAGTAGCCCCCATTCAAATAAATAGAGTTACCCTGAACTGATATTGGTGTAATTTAAAGTAAAATCCAGGTTTTGGATTCTAATGAGAGCCATGGCAGGGTCAGCCATACAATCCCAAGCAAAAGTGGTCCCAAGCAAAATCAGAGCACCAAAACACTACAGGTGGCTAGGAGGAGAGATGTAGGAACAGGGTTAGCGGTGTCTTCCCTTTAATGTTACAGTGACAGAGGGCGAAACAAGCCTGGCCAAGCATTGCACAGCCCATGCAGGATCCTAAGCAGAAGCTTCCTCTATTTCTGTTTTTGGCCAGTCCTGCATGTGCAACAATGGCTTAGCTCTAGACTGTAATTCTTAGTCACCAGCACAGTGCTCAGGTGATCACCTCATTTATGCACCAGGAATCATTTTAATTCCAGGAAATCATGTCCAGGATCTTTGAGAGTGTTCTGGTCTGCAGGGATGATAATCCTTTCGGATTAGAGATGGTTCTAAACCACATTTCCAGACATTTTTGGGACATCTGAAATATGATCCCTTTAATTTGGTATCTTTATTTCCCTAGGATTGCAGGGCTGGGCCTCAACGTTCCTTGGTGTCTTCTCTCTTTCTATAAATGAGTAGAACTTTAGACTTTTGTTGAAATATATCTTCTTCTTTTTTTGAAAGATAGAGATGTGATGAAAATTATAGCATACACCCTTTTAAACTTAATGAGTCACTTGCCATAAATACAGAAGGTCCCTCTGATATTTTGGGGGTGAGCAGGCTGTTATTAATCTTGCCCATTGCTTTTAATGCATGATAGAGCATTAATGCGTGCACAGTAAACAGAAACAATTAAGTAAATTTGCTGGAAAATGCTCTGATAGGTAACACCCTCCTCCACTTGACTATAACAGCCTTTCCACCATGATCAATTAAGCACTGTTAATAAAATGGGATACTCAGTCAGAAATATAGTTTTAACCTTGTTCTTTGAATGAAACCATTTTGGAGTGTTGCTACCCCCTTCCATCACATTCAGGCATGATTTAAAAAAAAGGTATCAGATGTAAAGAATTAAATATGTGAGCCTAACTAAACAAGGACCAATGGATGGAGAGAGGGTGATGTGAAAAAAAGGCCAAACATATGTGAATGATATAAATAGCAAAGAGGGAGAGTGATCCAAGGGAGTATAATTAAGAAGAATGGGAAGAAATTGAGCAAGGGAGGAAGTGAAAGCCCCACTGCTTGAGAAATGTAAATAAACTTTAGAGAATAAGCTATAGGCATCAGACCAACTTTGCATTGTCATTGGAGGACAGACAAGTTGGCCTAATCAAAACAGAAATTTTGCATTTCTAATTTCCAGGACTTTCTGGTCCTTCTCTCATTTTCTTCTCCACCTCTGCCTCTTTTTCACCCTGCCTCCACCCCCAATCTACCCAGATAATTCTCTTTTATCCCCAAATGCGTCCCTCTCCTTCTTTCGTTCCTCCTTTCAATCCCCTTGATTTCAAATAGGCTCGACTGAAATCGTTGGAAAGACTCCCATTGATCTCAAAGGGGTTTGGAGCAGGGTCTTCAGTTGACCCCACTGGGTCACCTGTCAATTGTGCTATTCCATCATTTGTTTCTACTTGAATACACTCTCTGGTTCTGTCACAGAGCTCCTAAATGACCGTGTGTAAGCCGGTTTCCCCTGTGTAAAATGGAGATGATAGACTTTTTCTCCAAGGTTTTGTTTATGTTGATTCCAAACTCTTCATGGCTCAGACTATATTTTTTTTATGATGTGCATGTACAGTGCTTAGCACAATGGAGCCTTGATCTTGGTTTGAACTCCTAGGCACTATTGTAATACAAATACGATCAAAAATAAGAAAAGAGACAGTCCTTCTCTTGAAGGCTCACGCTGTAGGTCGCTGCTTGATTCCACAAAACCTTACTTGCATGGGTATACTTTATTCTTTCAGACTATCCCTTTGATGTGGAATCCGTCTCTTTATTTCCTATTTTTAGCAAAATTTCAGCTGGTCTTTTTTTGGGAAGCTTTCCATTCCATATGCTGACACATCATTCCCAATCTCTACTCCACCTGTGTGTGTGTGTGCAGGTGCAGATCCACACCTATCCCCAGTACTCAAGTACATGCCATCTGTTGGAACTCTTTAAAATCTGAATCTAAGAGTTAATTTCTTTTTCATTCGGCAGTTTCAAAACGATACTTCCCCCCCTCCAACTACAGAACTACAGTCTAATTTTAGTTTTTAATTTTTCTTTCCTCCTGATTGTAAAATAATTTAGGATCCATGCACGCAAGGAGCCAGATTTGAACATTTGTATTGTGCCATCAGGTACCTTTTCTAATGGTTAAACAGTTTGTTTTCTATGCACCTGATCTGCAAAATTTCCAATATTATGCAAGACACTGTTTTAAAACACTGAGATAAAAGGAAAAACTGTTACAGAAATAATTTCTCTATGTCTTGATGATGTGTTTAACAGTTCTAACATGTACAACATTAAAATTTTATCAGCAAATCAAGAAAAGGCCATTTTGTACAGAGAAATCAATTTACCTAGCAACTATCCACCAGACTCACTTGTAATTTATTTTGCCTATAAAACACTTTACATTTAGACCTAATTTTATTTCTTCTGGGGAGTAGAGAAAGAGAAAATGCTACACATTTTTTGGCAGCCTGCAGGAGGTAAACAGGCAACTGCACAGACAGTAATAAAGATGAAGAAACTGGATGTAAAATGAAAGGCTGTATCCTTCAGTAACTGGGGGAATAGGGTTGAACACCATACTTGCTACTCCATTGAGAATGTGGTTTATTCCCCATAAGGCATACAATTTAAGTCGAAGAAAGTGTGTGGAATATGGAACTCATGAATTGTTACAGGATTATGTTATAGGGATAGGGATAGAATATAGGATAGAATACTAACAATAGGTCAGTGGTCTAGCCAGCACAGTATCCTATGTCCTAAGGTGTCAGATACCCGTTGTTTCAGAGAAAGGTGCCTAAATCTCTTCAGAAAGCAGTTATGAAACAACCTTCCCATGTACAAAGTCTCATTCTAGTCTCCTCAGTTAGAGAAATGGCACATATCTTGTTTGATTCCTTTTAAATTCTTGCTATTGTAACTCTGGATGTTCTTGTTATCCATATAAATAAATGCCCATTGCTTCTTTGAATGTTTCTGAACTCTTGGACTCAGTGATGTCTTGTGTTGATGAATTCCACAAACTAACTGTGCACTCTGTGTGTATTTCTTTTCATCCGTTTTCAATCCGCCGCCTTTCAACTTGACTGAATGTACTTCTTTATACCCTTTATTCATCTGGTCTCTAAAGTAAATAATTTCTATTCACATGGAATTTTCTCCATATATTTCATCATTCTGGTCCTCTGACTGGATCACTTCTGCAGAACTGCAATAGTTGATTATAAATGTGTGTGGGCGTACATGTCCATACGAGAGAACATGCACTATCTATCTATACGAAGATTTCAATTTTATATATCTATATCTATATCTATCTATACATGAAGAAATATATTGCATTAGAGGTGGATCAAAATTAGGGCTGAATGAATCCTGTTAGATAAAATAAGAATCTTGGCCTCCCATGACATTACTTATTTTTATAGCCAACTAGCAAAAATACACGGCGTTGCTCGGGTCCGTCGCAGGGGGGAGGGGAGAGAGAGCTGAGCGAGTGGGGGGGGGCATTGGAGTGGGGGAAAAGGGGTGAGATTTAAAAAATTTTCTATTCTTACCTGAGTGGGGAGAGAGCTGAGCGAGTGCGGGGGCCGTTGGAGGGGGGAGTGGGGAGAGATCTGAGCGAGTGGGGGGGGTGTTTGAGTGGGGGAGATGGGAGAGAGCTGAGAGAGTGCGGCGTCCGTTGGAGGGGGGGAGAGAGCTTAGCGAGTGGGGGGGCTGTTGGAGGGGGGAAAGGGGGGAGAGAGCTGAGCGAGTGCGGGGGCCGTTGGAGGGGGAGAGGGGGCAGAGAGCTGAGCAAGTGCAGGGGCTGTTGGAGGGGGGTATGATTACATCATAACTATGTCACAGAGAACAGCAGGTATTAACCTGATGCCCAGCTGATGCGAATGGGCTTTAAAGAATTTCACCCCTAGGGGGCGTCAGAGGTGAGATTTGAAAAAAATTCAATTCTTACCCTGATTAGTACCCTAAAGTCTATAACTGTACCATATTTCAAGTCTCTATCTCAAACGGTGTGGAAGGAGTAAGGGAAAGTACATACACGCACGCACGCACGCATACACCATTTGACTTATATATAGATAGATAGATCTTGAAACAAAACGTTGGAGGCTCCATAATATTCAGATTGCAATAATCCACCCCCAAGCCACTAATCCTCTCGTCAGAGGATTCTCCTCTCAGTGAGACAGACCCAAGAGGTTTGAATAAGTTGGATAAGCATCTGGACTTTTGCATTAATAGGGCTGCTTGAAAAATGGGATGAATTGCATTGCAAGTATTTTCGCACATTTTCCCAGAAAATTTCTAAAAATGTTTTTCGTTCCTCCAGTTCTAGTTATTATTATTGTTTATCACTTATTTTCTTGCAGTACCCAAAATGCACTAGGAATTATCCACACAGAGGAAGAGACAGTTCCTGTATCAAAGAGCTAAGAATCTAAGGGCTTGTCTACACTTAAAACACTGAAGTTGCCCAGGGGTTCTTCCATCAGCATAGATAACTCCACCTTTCCTCTAGGTCTAGGTTGACTGAAGAATGTTTCTATTAACCGAGCAGTGACTACACAGGTGTTATCTTAAAAGCATCTCTTAAGGTTGTGGATTTTTCATACCCCAGAGTGACGTAGTTATACCCAACTAAGTTCCTAGTATAGACAAGGCCTAAGCAATTAATCAAACCTCAAACCACTGAGATTCACCCACCACTAGTGAATGTTTTCCTAGGGTTGGCCTAATGAGTAGAATTAGGGCATATCCTAAGGTATCTAACTGTTAGCTCCTCACTGTAACCTTTAGTTTATTGATCAAACCATCTTTCTTCCTATATAGTAGGAAAAGTTAAAAATCCCTGTGACAGGGTGCACTTGCCCCGCACCAGACAGGAAGGGGTTAACACCACATTGTGGGCTGAGGAAGCCACGCCCACTTCTCCCTACTGGGCATGCTCCAGCTGTGCCAGTATAAAAAAAGAGCAGCTGAGCTTAATCAGGAGGAGATGGCAGTGGGGAAGGACATGGGCCAGGAGCTCCAGCTGAGGACGGCCACCACCCTTTGCCAGAGGGGAGTGGAAACATGGATCACAGCCTCGGTTCCGAGAGAGCCCATGGAGCCTCAGGGAGTGGCTGATACTGGGGAAGTCAGAGATCCCAATGCCTCCTGAACTACAGCACCTGAGTCTGTGGTAGGAAGTGACCCAGGCATGGTGTTGGAGTGATATCTCCCACCAAGGTTAGCTTGGTGTGTTTCGGTGGGACTCCCTGTTGGGCTGGTAGCTGGTCATTCCACCAGTACTAGGTCCGTCCTGCCAGCAGCCCCCAGGAGCTCTGGCCATTGGGCCACACTTCCATGATAGTAGGGACTTGGTTCATGGACTCCGTCTGCTAGGTCATACTACCCCGAATGAGCAGAGTCTTTGTATAGACTCTGGCCATTGGGCAACTCTACCACACAGCTAGGCTAGATGTGTGGACTTGAGTTGGGAGAAATAGGCGTGTAAGGCTCGTGTGCCTGCCCCTATTCCCCAATGAAGGCGGGCGCACTCTCCCCACACCGGACGGGGCCCATCTTAATCATGTCACAATCTCCTTGAGCCTTTTTTATTTCCTTCTTTGAAAACTTAGATGCTGCTCAATATTTATAGCTATGTTTCTAGTTGCACTTGTAAACACCAGAAGGTGGGAAGATTTGAAGCCTAAATATAGTTTGCTGAGGCTGGTCGGATGTTATATTTCTGACGCCAACAAGGAAATTTGCATATAAAACTGTACTATCAACATCTCATTTCAGTAGTCTAAAGAGCTTGCTGTATTAGGCATGTTGTCGTTTCCTGTCCATTTTTACGGAGCATATTAGCACTTTGAGATTCTAGACAGGACAACAATTGGAACATCACAACTACTGTGAGGAAGATTGTGCTTCACATTAGAGCTGGTCAGAAAATAGACATTCCCACCCACCCTCAAAAAATTCAATGTTAACAACAAGAAAACAATAATTGTCATCATTTATTTCCACAGGAAAAAATTGAACTGAAATATTTTGATTTGAATGTGCTGCCATGGTGTCTTGTGGGAATTATAGTTTGGATGCCTCATGCACCCTTTGTCCTCTCACTATACACAGCAAGCTCCCCAGTTAGACTATATCTCCCATGATGCACCCTGGTCTCCTCTTATGGTGACATGAGGCTCTTAATCACAGGAGATCCTGAATATGATGCCTCATGGGAGATGTAGTCTGCCTGGGGAGCCCAGTCAATGCAAGCACATGAGAAAAACAAACAAACTCCCATCAGGCACCATGGCAGGCTATCTGAATCAAAATAGTTCCGTTTTTGTCAAAATATTTTGATTTCTAGCCGCAGTATTTGGATTTTCAGGCTTTTGATTTTTCTGAACCCCCCAAAAAATCAATTTTCCACAGAAAACAATCACTTTTCAGGTGATTTTTTTTTTCAGTTGAACCCCTACTTTTCTGTCAGAAACAGTTTAGATGGAATTTCTGTTACCAGTTCCACTTACCCTATTTCCATCTCAAATCAGAAACAAACAAACAAAAAAATGCTACTAGGAAACTTGCCTTGTGAGTTTAGCAGACTCAAGAGTATCTGAAAGATTGTGGAGATAGAATCATGGATTTTTTTAAGGGATTCAAACCCTGACCCATATCCCAATCTATCTTCCAGTTTCACAGCCACTGTCTTTAGTATTCTGTTCTGAACCAACTTCCCTTTCACAGTATGAACAACTCCAAAGCTGGAGCTGTTTTATGTCCCACTATGAATCCTAATTTTGCTCCTCACTCTCAACTCCCACAGAAATGTGAACAAAGCCCCAAGGGCAGCAGACTTCTTCATTCAGTGCATCAAGAGTGAACACAATTCTTTGGTGCTTTGTCCCATTCTGTAATAACTTATATAATGGGGCTTCCACCACTTAACTTGAGACACTGTTTTTTTTTCTTTTTGGGACAGATTTGAAGGCTCTAATTCAGAGCTTGATCCAGAGCCATTGAAGTCAATGGAAGGACGAATAAACTCCAGTAAATTTGGATCAGGCTGTTAGGATTTAGCCAACTTGTATATTTTCCTTTGCTTAATTTCATTACTGGTAGATATACCCCCCAGGGGATTATTCATTTTTAGCCATGCATTTCATAAAATCATAGAATCATAGAATATCAGGGTTGGAAGGGACCTCAGGAGGTCATCTAGTCCAGGGGTCTCAAACTCAAATGACCATGGGGGCCGCATAAGGATTAGTGCACTGGCCCGAGGGCTGCATCAATGACATGCTCCTCCCCCTCCCCCCCGCTGCCCCTGGCCCCGCCTCCACTCCACCCCTTCCATGAGGTCCCGCCCCATCCCGCCTCCTCCTCTGAGCTCTGGGCCGCCACTGCAGAGGGCTCCTGCAAAGCGCCACCCCAGCTTGTTCATTGAGGTCGCAGTGGTAGCGCCTGGAAGCCAGGGCTTGGTAGTGGCCCAGCCGGGGTGCTTCGCAGGATCCCTCTGCAGCGGCGGCCAGGAGCAGTAAGTCTCCCGCAGAGGGAGGCGGGAGGGCAGCGGGGAGCCTGGCTTACTGCTCCTGGCAGCCGCTGCAGAGGGATCCTGGGAAGCACCGCCCCAGCTCATTCATTGAAGCCGCAGCGCCAGTGCCTGGTAGCTGGGGATCAGCAGCGGCCCAGACAGGCAGCAGAGAAGCTTCTGCTTCTGGCCCCTGCCTCCTGGAAACTGCTATGGGAGGGCACCAGGGAGCTTGGCGGGCCGCAGGGAAGGACTTCATGGGCCTCATGTTTGAGACCCTTGATCTAGTCCAGGGGTGGGCAAACTACGGCCCGCGGGCCACATCCGGCCCGCGGTGCCATTGCTTCCCCCGCCCCTCCCCCAGAAGCAGCTGCACGGACAGCATTCTGGGGGGCTGGGGCAGTGCACTACCCCCTCCCCCAGAGCCGCGCCGCGTGGCCAGCACTGGGGGAGTGGGGGAGAGACGTGGTTGCGCTCCCGTCCTCCTCCGGAGCCGCGCCTCTGCGAGCAGCGCTCGGGGGGGGGCTTCCCCCTCCCCCTGAGTCGCGCCGCGTGGCCAACACTGGGGGGGGGGGCGGCTGAGCACTCCACCCTCCCCCAGAGCCGCACTGCGCGCAGAGCTCTGGGGGCCGGGGCGCGCTCGCGCCTCTCCCAGAGCCATGTGGGGAGCACTGGGGGGACGGGGCTGCGTGCTCCCCGCTCCCCCAGAGCCATGCCAGGAGGGGAGTGCTCTGGGGGCTGGGGCAGCATGCTAACCCCCTCCACCGGAACCCCACTGAGCAGCTATGGTAAGGGGGGGGGCGCGTAGGCAGGGTTCTGGGGTGGTGGTTGGGGGGGATTTGGAGAGGGGCGGTCAGGGAGTGGGGTGAGTTGGATAGGGGGTGGGGTTCCAGGGTGGTGATTAGGGGGTGGGAGGGTGGATAGGAGTCGGGGCAGTCAGAGGACAGGGAG
Organism: Sternotherus odoratus; assembly: GCA_032164245.1. Taxonomy (NCBI): domain Eukaryota; kingdom Metazoa; phylum Chordata; order Testudines; family Kinosternidae; genus Sternotherus; species Sternotherus odoratus. Next base: position 100,429,801 of record JAVMKO010000007.1, read on the forward strand.
CAGGGGAATTGGGTAGGATCCTGGGGGGTGGTTAGGGGTCTCTAGAAGGGGAAATCGGGACAAGGTCGGGCGGGGCTGGATGGGTTGGAGATTCTCAGGGGGTAGTCAGGGGGCGGGAAGTGGGAGGGGACCAGATTGGGGGTGGGGTCTTCCCTACCCGGCCCTCAATATAATTTGGCAAACCCGATGTGGCCCTCGAGCCAAAAAGTTTGCCCACCTCTGATCTAGTCCAATCCCCTGCTCAAAGCAGGACCAATCATCCCAGCCAGGGCTCTGTCTATCCTGACCTTAAAAACCTCTAAGGAAGGAGATTCCACCACCTCCCTAGGGAACCCATTCCAATGTTTCACCACCCTCCTAGTGAAAAAGTTTTTCCTCATATCCAACCTATACCTCCCGCATGACAACTTGAGACCATTACTCCTTGTTAAAAAACTAGAGGAAATTTTACATCTATATATTATATCTACTGCACATACAGTTTAAAGAAGATTCTCTTTAGAGGTCACATTCTCTAGTTCTCCTCCCCATGTCAAGAGGTCTTAATGGTGCTTTTAGGACACCCATGACCAGACATGCCAGTTTTGGAATGTGCAATTTGGGGATGGCAGCCAGAAATACCTTGCGGCAGCCCAGACACTAGCTGAGCCCTCCGGCAAGTGTCAGCATTATCTGAGATACCTTCACATCAGAATAGGGGCCTTCACTGGCAACGAGGTTTCCCATTCCACAAATAATTTATTAAGATACAGAACATTCGTCCGCTGGGATTTAGAAATAAAGCCGGCATCCTGTACAGATTGCACATTTCAGCTTCAAATTGGAAACAAAGGAGTCACCGAACATTATGAACGCAGCTGCCGCTTGTAATAGATGCCGGGGGGTGGCTTCCAGCTGAGACAATCTCAGCACGGCTCCTACAGGCTCAGCCAGAGGGAGCCTCCCATTTGGCACAGCTGGTAGATCCCTACAAAATGAAAGGGATCTGGGTCAAAAGTTTGGCAGCAATAACATGCAGAGAGGGTTTCTATGCATGTGTCCGTCTGTGCCTCTGTTTTATGCTATTGGTAAAGCACCTCTTTAAACTTTCCACCCAGTGAATCAAGTCACTGGCAGGGGACCCTGCTAATTGGATGAATCTGCTTCAGGGCCTGGCCACCAGTTGCTAAAAGAAACCTAATCTAGGATCTAAAACTTCAGCAGCCCAAATGTACTGTGACTGTAGCTCATATGCAATGCAGGTGCGGAGGGATTGGTGCTGCTCCCATTCAGTGCAGGAAGAGAATCCATTGTAGAACACCAACAGGATATTCAGTGAGGATTTCTCCTGCTTGACACATGCAGTACATGGGTTTTGTGCATAGCATCTCAGAGAAGTGAAGAAGAAATCCAACATCCCAGCATGAAAGCTTGGTACAGAGCAACTGTGCACCTTTTCAGCGGGTCAATTCAGTGTGTAGGCCAGGAGTGCTTCTGGATTCCTTGCTGATGCTAAGCTTTCACATAGACATGTATGCAACTCAAGTTTTCTATCGCCTTCGATTGGCTAGGAAATGCCATCACATCCTGATGGATGACAATCTATCCTCAGTTATTCATGCTTTGTCACAGCCTGAGGGGACGCTCTTCAAGGACTAATGCAACCCAACAAGTGTTCAGTGACCCCAAGCAGCGTTCTCAAAACAGAGTAGGATTTTGCTGGAACACAACAATTGAAATCCTTCCGTTACCATGGAAAAATGAAGGTTAAACCATAGTCCATAGCACAATCCCACAGCCAGGCTGTAACAGATTTCATTTTAACTCTGTGTCTTTCCCTGTTTCCTTAGTCAGACACAGGTAAGACTGGGTTACTTTATTCCCCGCCGGTCACCTCCCAGTCCTTTTGACTCCAGGCAGACCACACTGAGTTCAGAACCTCACAATTGATGGTAGACTGTTGACTCACTGGGGTTTCCATAGTCCTTTTAGACCTCTTGTTGATCGAGGTCAGTTTCAACCAGTTTCTTAATGAGCTATTCATTCTACCCACACAGCGAGGGCACATACACACTTCCATGTCATAGAATTATAGAATATCAGGGTTGGAAGGGACCTCAGGAGGTCATCTAGTCCACCCACCTGCTCAAAGCAGGACCAATACCCAACTAAATCATCCCAGCCAGAGCTTTTTCAAGCCTGACCCTAAAAACCTCTAAGGAAGGAGATTCCACTATCTCCCTAGGTAACCCATTCCAATGCTTCACCACCCTCCTAGTGAATTTTTTTCCCTAATATCTAACGTAAACCTCCCCCACTGCACCTTGAGACCATTACTCCTTGTTCTGTCATCTGGTACCACTGAGAACAGTCTAGATCCATCCTCTTTGGAACTTCTGTCAGTTAGTTGAAGCAGCTATCAAATCCCCCCTCATTCTTCTCTTATGCAGACTTCTCTTATCATGTGCCCCAGCCCCCTAATGATTTTTGTTGCCCTCCGCTGGACTCTTTCCAGTTTATCCACATCGTTCTTGTAGTGTGGGGCCCAAAACTGAACACAGTACTCCAGATGAGGCCTCAACAATGCCATACAGAGGGGAATGATCACGTCCCTCGATCTTCTGGCAATGCTCTTACTTATACAACCCAGCTGCCAACTAGATATGGAGCCATTGATCACTACCCATTGAGCCCAGTGATGTCCTGTCCTCAGCCCACTTTCAGCCACTGAACAGCAATGCAATGCACAGAGGGAAACTGAGGCAAACACATAGGCTTCATAAAATATATTTTTTTAAAATTTCCACTTTGTCTCAGCTGAAAAGATAAATTAAATCTGTATTAAATAACCTGCCAAAACAAAATCATGCCTTGCCCTGTGTCTGACATCAAAGAGCTCCAGAAATCACATTCCTTACTTTTTCCATTCCTTCTAACTCTCAGGAAGACATCTCCACATTATTCTCACTGAAGATCTCTTCTTCCATTTTCCAGGAGCATCTAAATCCCCATGTTCTTAAGAACAAAACAAAAGAAAAAACAGCCTTTGAAATTAACAATAAGGCACAGGAGCTGAATGTTAAAAATGTTTTTAAAGGGATTTTTTTTTACCCAAGATTACATTTGATGTACCAAACTATTTAGAAGCAATTGAAATAGGCAGTGAACCATTCTATCCCATGGTTCATGAATATCAGAGATAGTAAGTGTAGTGCTCAGGCAAGGTCTATACATGGCAATAACTGCATATCAAATGCAGCTTTGTGGCCCCTTGTACAATTCTTAATTTCTGAAAGGCCCCAGCTGTTGTGGAGACACACGCCTGAAAAGCCGTCGAGAATGCCTTTGTCTGGGGAATGTAGTTATATTTGAAATAATGGCAGTTACAAATTATTAAATGAATACACATTTGCACATTATGCTAATAACAAACCTAATACAAATACATGACCTTGTTGCAAAATTCTAAGAGATTTTTTTCTATCATGCTAGTCAATCTTATCAGTGAAAACATGTTAAACGCACTGTCATTGACACTTGGTTACACACCTGAGCTTCTCACGCATATTAGAAGGTGAAGCTCAGTACAGAAGCTCCTTGTCTAGGCCATGACTCCGAGGCTGGAGCTACGGGTGCCAACTTTCCAATGTGCCGGAGGGTGCTCACTGCTCAACCCCTGGTTCTGCCATGAGCCCTGCCCCCACTCCATCCCTTCCCGCCCCTGCCCCTGAGCCTGCCGTGACCTTGCTCCTTCCCCTTCCCTCCCCCTCCCCGAGCCTGCTGCATGCCATGAAACAGCTGATGTATGGGACATACAGGGAGGGAAGGGGAGGTGCTGATTATCGGGGCTGCCGGTGGGTGCTATGAGAAGTGGGGAGTTGATGGGGGACTTCTGACATATTACTGTGGCTCTTTGGCAATGTACTTTGGTAAACTCTGGCTCCCTCTCAGGCTCATGTTGGCCACCCCTGGGCTAAACAATCAGGGTCTGGCATGAGAAAACACTGATGTTCATAAATGTGATTGGCATGGCATAATGTGAGAAAGGTATTGTTTTTCGTAACTGAAGATGGGACCCATTAGGGTTCGCATTTTGATAAAGACTAGAGTCAGGAGAAAAAATAGAAGAACTGTCATATCATCAACTGCCTTTGCTATCCACTTGTCAGTGTGTACTATGTATCCCCGTCTGGGCTTGATCCAGAAAGGATAGGAGTCTTCTACAACCACCACATGGGATAGTCAGACATTCAGCATAAGCTGCGGAAATTCAGATCCTTAGCGGTAGAGGCCTCTGGGTTACTCTCTAGTGACGACCCAGATGATGATTGTGGTGCTTTCATGAGTGTTTCCTTTGCTTGGGCAGCCTCTAAGTTCTAGAAAAAAAATTCCTTCCTTGGATCTATAGCTATTTCCTTAATTATACCAAAAATACTCATCAAAAATAATGCAGGACAGGCCAAGAGATGTCAGGGAATTCTTCCCAGTTGGCTCTCCAAAAGAGGCCTCCACTAAGACTTCCTCTTAGTGGTGGGAAAGCTGGGCAGAGTGACCAACAGAGGGGCGCCTCTGGTGTCAGTGTGCGCTATGAAGTTCCCAATCAGTAACACAGGAAGTTGGCTAAGAGGATGGAGTACATGGGGTCCCAGGGACGTGGTGCTAGAAGTCAGGATGCAGTGAGGAGGTCTCATCTATGTAGTTACTTGTCATAGGTGTCTGGTGTCAGTTTTTGATACGGGGATCCATCAATGAAATTTTAGGCATGAGGTTCTTCTCTTCCTTACAACCCCTCCAGTGACCATTGTGGACAGAAAATACAGCCTCTGTATTAACTTTCTTCTTTAGCCTCCTTTGCAATAGGAGATCTAATTTTAAGGGGATCCCTAGGCAGCCATTGGTTGAAGAAGCCTTGACATCATCTCTCCAATGCAAGTTTGTTCACCAGAGAAATCGCCTCATGTGAATGGTTGCCTGAAGCTCTAACCTACAACACTGTTTCTCAAAACACCTACAGTTTAAGTTAACCAAAATGTACAAAACAGAGGAAGGATGTATCCCGTCTATGGCTTGGGAGACTCGGGTATCATTCCCTGCCCTAACCTCCTGTGTGAACTTGGGCAAGTCAGCTAGCCACCCTGTGCCTCAGTTTCTCATCTATGAAATGGGTATAATAGCACCCTGACAGGGTGTTAGGATAAAATACGTTAAATATAGCGAGGTGGTCTAATACTACGGTTCTGAGTATGTAAGGTAGATAGAAAGTTCAGTAAATTTAAAACACATAGATGTTTATCTGAAACTAGCTGTGCAAATATACAGAATTAATAGACTATTTTCTGTGTGGTGGTCTCCATGAAATGAATGTTGAGTGTCCAGTTTTCAGCGGAATGCACAAATCCTCCATAGTTTTAATTCATTAGCTTCTTATTGGGGAATCTCAGCACAGGAGCCATTGAGCAAAACAGATGTTGGAGAACTAACAACCCTTTCATAGAAATGGCCCCTATAATCAAGTGCTGAGAAGTTTTCATTGCCAATGCCTCGAACTGTAGCTGTTCTAAGATAGGACTTTGGCATCCAGGGCTATCAATTTGGTTCCTTTCAGCAGCAATAAATTCATTTTCTATATACACATACAAGAAGTAAGAACATTTGAATGCAAGGATGCTGTTTTTACTTTTTTTAAAAAAAGAAAAACTGCTGTCTTCTTTGTTTGTGTAATGTGGTTAGCAGCTCTGTTGACTCCAAAAGTAATCACTTCTTGATTCAAACTGCTTCACCGGTAAATAGAATATCTTAGGACATTAATTATATGGGAGAGAAGTCTGTGCGAAGGAGCTGTTACAATTCATTACTGTACAAGAACTATCCAGAGAAGGGAGAAAATGTAAGGCTAGAGATAATTGTTATTGCCCCGACTTCTTATGGGATTGGGATAGATGGATTGGAAATGGGTTATCTTTCTCCTTAGTAATAAAGTGAGTACATATACACACACACATACACCCACAGGACAAAGAAGAGAGCTAAAGTGTAGCCAAAAAGCATTACATCAGCTGAGCTGCAGGCTGTCTGGTGGGAGCTCAAAAGAAAGGTAATTGCAGGTGTGGTAAAATGTGCTGGTATTAATCTGTTATCAGCTGGTTTTTCCCCAAAAGTAAAGAAATAACTTGCATGGTCTGGTAGCTGGTGACTGCAGAATGGGGTACAAAATTTAAGAGATCTACTCCCAATTTTGCCACTGATTCATAATGAAATATTTCACTTCTCCAGAGATTCATCATCTGCCCCATTGTAAAAAGAGGGATAACTTGTCCTAAGTCACAGGGGCATGTGAGAATCTTAATATTTGTCCATGTCTTCATTTCTTTACGTTCAGCTGTGAAGATCAATATCAATAGCACTGGCTCTTTGAAATTCCTCCTGGGCTCAAGGGATTTCCAGTCCTGAAGAACAGAGCCCTTTGGAGATTGTTGAATCTCAGTAAAATAGAGAATTCCTTCATACAGGACAGGTGCTTCTCCTTGTAACATGATTAGGCCAAATTAATGTTGGTGTGTATAAATCCTAGTATTGATATTACATACACATACACACACACACACACACACACAATTTTAGGTTATAAATTCTAAATTTAGACCCTAAACAGTGTCACTTTAAATAACAAACATGTTTTCCATTCTTTGTTTTGGACTCGTATTTATGCAGCTGAATCTGCAGATCAGAACGGAGTGTTCTCCGGAAGGCTTTTGTTTATTATAATAATAATAATACAAAAATGGTGCTCCATATTGCTGAATTCTCATTTGTAAAACTACTCATATTTAAAGAACAATGTTTCATTCCCAAGCTGAAGAATGTTTTCCACTAGGGTCCTACCCTACCATTTAGTCCAATATTTAGAACATGTTTCTACAGTGAAGTATTCCCACTAGAAAACTTGCAAGTCTAAAAGTGCGCAATTTATTTCAGTTTAACTAGGCCATAACAATGCCCTCAAGTGGATACATATCTGTAATACCCAGCTATTCATCTGAGTGCTGTGTTTTCAAACAGAGCTGCATTCTGCACATTGTCTAGTGTTGTTTCGATGTGGCATGTCACTTAACTTTTTTCAGCAAAAGCTGAATTCCATCCACGGATGCATTTTGCAGGAATGAAACCTTTTGTGCGTACCAGCTGTAATGCACCAAAGTGCAAACCTTTTACCTCTGCTCCCAACCAGAAAAACTTGGTTGGGTCTGGGGGATCTTTGTGGGAGGGGGCAAGCAGGAGAGGATGGGGATAAGAATCCAAATCCACTGGCCATGGGGAAGGAGCACAGCTGTTCCATGGAGACACAGGTGGCAAAACCAAACATTGCTGCTTGTTTTTCATTGCAAGCCCTATTGTGGCTTCGTTGTGGCAGGTAGCCAGGGCGCCTGTGTTGGGAGGAGATTGTGCTCAGCCACACTAGCCAACCTGGAATTATAAGAGGCATCTGTGCCTGCTTCAGGCCACAAAGCCTCCTGGAGCTCTGAGGAATGCCTAGGGAGGATGAGTGGCCAGATCACCCTGTACTGACTGCAGCTTGCTTGCTAGCGGGGAAAGGGCTGGGGCCACAGTCCGGGCCCCTCTCCATTTCTCTTGGAGAGGCTAGAGTCAGTGGGGACACTACCTGTAGTGTAAGGACACTGGGTTTGGACACATGCCTCAGCTGCTCTTACCTATACTCCATCAGTCCTTTGGTGACCCTTCTGCAAGGCGTTGCCAGCAGCAACGAGGACTTGGTTTTGGGTTTGGTCTTTGCTGAAGCCCATTGTCCTCTCCCTGGCGAATACAGGTTTGGACTGGAACAGTCTGACCCTACTTCTCTAGGTGGGGGATGGAAGCTCCTTGAAAAGGTGTAGGAGGGAGCAGAGGGGTAGGAGAGGGAGTGAGGGAAGACACTGACACTCCAGGGGGACATAGCTCACTCCCACTGGAAAGGAGGGTACCAGGGGTCACCACCTATTCCAGGGACTGATCCAATCCCTCTTGGTTCTACTTGCTGTTCTCCAGGCTGCTCCTAAGGCCCACAGTAATTGCTCCAGCCCCTGTCAGTCCCCCTGTCATCTCCACCCCTAGGCATGCATGAGTATATATGTGGGCGAGCCCCCATAATATTTCCATTGAAAGAGCTGAAGGCATCCCTCTCCCCCCGCCCCAGGTTCTGCCACCCCTCTTCTGTACTCCTCTTGGCCCTTCATAATTGTGATTCGCTCTAACACATGCCTCAGGTGCTCTTACCTGTACTCCATCAGTCCTTTTGTAACTCTTCTGCAAGGTGTTGCCAACAGCAACAAGGACTTGGTTCCATTTAATAGGGCTTCCCTCTAAATACTCAAATAACATCAGCTTGAGCCCATACCCAGAAACTTGGGGGACTATATAGATAGTACCCTGTGATTTCAGCTTTAATTGCTGGTTAGGAAAGCCTGCAGCCCAATTCCTTGGGCAGGCTGCCTCATCTCAACACCATCTATCACCTCTAAACCTCTTCAACTCCAAACAGTCCAACGCTTTGAAGCTACCTCAGCTCAACCCTGTAGAGACAAACCAGTTATCCTTCATCCTTACTACCAGCAAGCAACACCCACCAGAAGATAAGAGTCTCATTCCTGTCTCACTTCTTTTTTAATCCTCTCCGGGAACCCATACTCATACCCATATCCAGATGTGCCTGACTAATTACAGTCAGGGTGATGCCAGCCACAGTTGGTGTAGATGTTTTCGTCTCTTCATTTTCCAGCAGGGACCATAGCATTCCACTGCCCCCAGACTCAAAACGTAACTGCATTTTCACCAAAATGCCCCAAACAGTCACATACATGAATGCAAATGAGTCTTGGCTCAATTGATCGACTCCCTTTGCTCTCCAACAGATGTCAGCAGGGAGCTTTCTCATGTCCATAGTTCTCAAGCAGATCTGGAGCACTCTTCTCTCTGTTCACCAGCAGGTGTCAATAGGGAGCTCCCTATTATATAAATAAAGTGAGAAATACTTGTAGCACCTTAGGGACTAACTAGTTTATTTCAGCATAAGCTATCGTGGGCTAAAGCCCACTTCATCAAATGCTATAGCCCACGAAAGCTTATGCTGAAATAAACTAGTTAGTCTCTAAGGTGCTACAAGTATTCCTCGCTTTCTTTATGGATACAGACTAACACGACTGCTATTCTTGACCCTATTATATAGGGTTTCAGACCACAGGGCTTACCATTCTAAATCTTTAGGCCTCTGTGCCCGTTTCCAGCTTTCTTGTCCATTTTGTTGACTTTTTGCCGAGGATTCTCCTGACTTTTTATACCCCTGAGTCCTGTTGGTAGCTCCATGGGCTTCCTTGAATGTTTCTGCTGCCCTTATGCCCCACTGTGTCTTGCTACTCTAAGCTAGATTCTCACTTTTAGCACCATTCCCAGTCACCTCTAACATCCTCCAAGTCCTCCCAAATGTCCAGCTGGGCATTCTGGGTATTTTTGTTGCTCTTTAGAATCTGTCTTTCTCAGCTTCTCCTATACTAAGTGGCTGAAGTCAATGCAAAGATTTCAAGAGGTTTCTAATATGGTTGTAAAATGTAATGCTGAATGAACCAGGTACTTCCTAAACATTTCAACAAATTTCAAAGCAACATTAATGGTAGCACAGCAGCACAGAAACCATGAACTTTTCTATAAATACTGATGTAATGACCATCAGGGTCTCTGAATCTCAAACCTAAGGTCAGTAAGTGATAACCTTCCGTGCTATACCAATAGGTGGGGAAACTGCAGCACCAACGGAGGTGACACCACTGACTCAGTGGGATCAGCTGACTAGCAGCAGACTGCTGATTGGTCACCTCTTCACACAGAACTTCCTGTTCCTGCCACACACCTTGTCTGAATAACTGGTTGCTAGTCCTGCTGCTGACCAAAGCCTTGAGACCACGTTCTGGCCTCCTTGCCTGGTTCCTGCTCCTTGTTCCTTTTACTTTGCCTTGTTCCTGCTCCCTCACCCTAACTCCTATTGTTGACTCTGGTTTGACCCTTGGTATGACACCTGACTCTACTCTGGGCTCTGACCACTGATGTATGTAAGGACATTTGGATGCAAGATCTCTGTAAGGTACTGATAAACCCCATTCTTTGGTATTTATTATTAGACATGGACCTAAAGTGAAACCACGGATGTGAGGGCCAGAGAACTTAAGATATGGACCCCGATTTGAACTTTGTAATTGACCAGCCATAGGCCAAATTAAATTTCTGGCTCCCAACTGTGACAGCTGCTATCTTAGCAGAGAGTGAATGGGGGATCTTCCAGTCATTGGACCTCATTATGCCTTTGTCTGTGAGATGAAAGTGCCCTTAATATCAGCAATCAGCAATTCTCCACATTCAACTGCTTATGGACTGTGGACCTGTTCCCTCTTAAACTTCTCTTTGATAAATCAGTTAGACTGAGGTTTCACTACAAGGCATGTTTGCCAGACATTGACTTGTTCTCGCATGCTTTTCTGAACCCTTTCCAATTTCTTTTTCATTCTGTAAAATGGGGATAATAAACTCTGTCGATTTCATAGGATCAGCCCCTATTATTTCCCTAGGAGTTAATCTCCAGTATTATGTTCAGATACAAAAAGGAAAGAAGTATATTATATGTTGTGACGAGCATTTTAATACATAATTGTTACCTTTGCCAAATTTCAACTTACTGTTTTATTGTTAATTATATTTATATTATTATTTTGCCTCCTTATAAATATTGTGGGGGTCGGGGGGAGGAGAAGGTGGAATAGAAATAACATTCACTTTTTTCTGACTCCTCTGGATGGTAGCTAATGGAGTGTCTTAGATGAGCAGCGCTATCTAATTGGCTGAGTTGATGCGTCTCCTCCCATTCCAGCGCTGTTTGTTGTGATGGGGCAGACACTTCCGGGGGGAATCTTTGCAGCCAGCAGGCATGTATAATAAATTGCAGGGAGGGGCGTTGATAACAGAGATGTGCTGATCACAGCGATGACAGTGACAAACACTTTGTTCCTTGTCATTAATATTGATTTTCTTTTCAAACGATAAACACTCCCCCCTTCCCTTCTATTCCTTTAGTAGCTCCAGTTGCATGGTAGAATTCTTTAAAGAACCGATTCTGGCTTCACTCTGCAGTCTAAAGCCAAGAGCTATTGCTTTATTGGTGTGACCACCTCTTTTCTTGGGAATATTCATCTAGAGCTAGAGAGTGTGTGTGTGATGGAGGCGGTGCATTGATGAGCTGGACAGGAACCAGACTGTGACTTGGGGCTCTCAGTCTTGTTTTTGGTTTCCCCCCAATCTGGGGAGGGGGGGAACGTTATCTGTGCCAGACCTGTACCTGGCTCAACTCTGCTGTCCAGCACTTCACTACTCCACACCCGCATGTGCAGGAGGGAAATGTGCACGCTTGTGGAGATGGATCTTTTGCTGGAATGTGGGTGGGAAACCTAGGGGACTAGTTGGGGGCACCCATTCCCATGGTCAGGTGCACAGACTGGTCCACCGCTGGCGTAACCCCCTTGCGAGGATGTGTCACAGGTCTCCCTCTGTGGTGTTGCATAGCAGATGTGTGTCTGTTACAGCGCCAGCTGAAGAGCTTGGAATAGTTCATGCTTTTAGCTTCTGAGGTCCCCACTGCGGCCCTCGTGTATTGACCAAGATGGTGGCCATCACACTGCTAAAGAAATAATCTAGTCTCCACAAATCCATATGGTACTTTTGTTTTTATAATGAAGCTAGAGGTGGGCAAATGTGAATACAAACTATAATGATAACTAGCAGTGGCAGCATTACGTATGTGCAGAATTCCTTTGTTTTCAGCTCTAACGCCCCCTGCAATTATCACCATCTGGGAGAAAGGAAAGGGAGAAACACAGAGGTGAAGTGACTTCACAGGGAATCAGAGGAAGAGAGAAAACCCAGATTGCCTGACCCCCAGTTCTGTCAATTGAACTACTTTTGTAGTAAAGAGAGGAAAAAATGCATATTGGTGTCTCTTAAAAAATGCATCATTATGGACCTTGGATCTGAACTACTGGTAAAGCAAGAACCTAAGGCATGTTGCTGCTGAACTCTCACGCAAATCTCTCAAGAGTCCTAGAGAAACAACAACACATTGCTGGCACTGTCGTAGTTTCATGAATGCCATTTTTCTGCTGAACTGATGTAATACGAGCAAGAAATGAACTTCTCGGGAACAGTATTTGTATCTCTCTTTTGCATCTTGCAATATCCTTTCTGGTCAAGGGCCCTATCTCTTCTAGAGCATGCAATGATTTTCACAGCTACAATACAGTGGCCCAGCATGCTATTTCCTACCCCCAGCCCCACAACCCTCAATACTAACAGTTTCTCCCTGCCTTCTAATTATGAAATATTAAAAGGCGCAGCTAGGGGGGAAAAGAAGATAAATCACTCAGAAGATCAGCAAGTTTGAAATCTTAGTAATATTAAGACTAATAATATTAGTGGCAAAATTATTTTATCCCTTTTGACAGGACAAGACATATTTTCAGCATTTGAAGGTGCTTCTTCATTTCTTCTCCTACTCTCTTTGCAAACAAATACTTGTAAAATGATATTGCACATGGAATAAATCCATCACTGTTGTCTGCTATGTATACCATCCATACAGTACACTGCATTGCCATATAAGGACCCGAGGCAGCTCATCCTTACACATAAATAACCTTTTAAAGCAGTAATAGGATAAAGGACTACTCATGTGAGTAGGGGATTACAAGAGGGTAACCTAACCCTGCAAAGCATTTTGGAATAAGTTTGATCCATCAGCACTCTTAGTCCCTTTCATCGGCTGGCAGAGCAGTGTCATGCTCCTGGGGAGGAGCTCCTGAGGTAGGGCCATTAAAAAGACTTTAGTGCAGTTGAAGAGGGGCAAAAGAATTAATTACTAATTCAGCAGAGAAGGGAGAAGCCAGAGGCCTGAGAACCAAAGAGAGGCTGTGTTAAGCACAGGCGGCAGGGAAGAAACACGAAGGGGCTCAGGGGTAGGAAGTAGCCCAGGGAGGCTGCAGCAAATCTGAAGAAAATGACCTAGCTCCTTAGTAAAAGGTCCATAGAGGAACCCAGGGCCACCTTTTACTCTAGGTTCTAGCCCACCAGCCCTTCAGAAGAGGGCATGCAAGCCCAAATTCAGGAGTAGATAAGGCTCCTGGGAGGGAACCCCTGAGGGAGGGCCAGTAAGAATGCTTCAGTGGTAGCTGAGAGGGAGGAATAATTATTATTTGGATGTTTAACTTGGCCCTTTTGTTACCCTAGAAGGTGACTGAACTTTCTCTGACTTGGCTGTAGGACTGAGCCAGGGAAGATCTGGTGAGAGGCAGATGGCCAGCAGGTGGCACCGGAGATAAGGATCCCACGCAGCATCACACCCTGACACAACGGTGCACAATTGATGGGAAGTACGCTACTTTACAGTCCCATTGACTCCAGAGGGATGACTCACAGGAATGAAGGCTGTAGCATTCTGGTGTTGAGAGGGCTTGAGCACCTTTTCTGTACCCCAAAGTTCAGCTGATACTGTAGTGGTTTGGTCGTGAAACATGTGGATCATTTCTTGGTGTAGTTGTGTACCCTCGACTACCAGATTTCAGTGGAGTTGAAAGCACTTAGTCCTTGTGGGGCTGATTTGCTGTACCATGAAGTAGCTGTGAAGCAGCTGTGAACCATGGTCTGATCCATCTCCAGTTGAAATCAATGAAAAGCATCTCATTTCCTTTAGTGGGAGTTGGATCAGGCACTGGGAGTCTAGCATCCCTCTCAATGAGACCCACAGGGGGAAATTCTAGTCCTATTCTGGAGCCAGAATTTCACTCATACTTTATGCTGGATCATATTCCACTCTTAGGTACTCCACTGTGAATCTGGAGGGACGTCCTGGAAATCCCAGGAGTTACTCTGGATTTATAACAATGTATCTAGGAATAAAAGTTGGCCCTCTATAAAGAATAGAAATGCAATAGTTGGATGCCGATCCCTAACGCAACACACACACACACACACACACACACTTTCTTTAGTATACAGAATTTCTTTCAACTTCGTACTGAGCAAATAAATCACTGAAGTGTGGGACTGGAAGAGACCTCGATAGGTCATCTCATCTGGTCCTCTGCACTGAGACAGGCCTCTGTATCAACTAGACCATCACTGACGGGTGTTTGTCCAACCTGCTCTTTAAAACCTTCGATGACAGAGATTCCACAACTTCTCTAGGTGATTTATTCCAATGCCTAACTACCTTTACAGTTAGGAAGTTTTCCCTGTTGTGTATCCTAAACCTTCCTTGCTGCAATTTAAGCCCATTGCTTCTTGCCCTATCCTCAGGGGAAAAAGAGAACAATCAATCACCCTTCTCTTTACAACATTTTACATACTTGATGTATGACTGTTAAGAAGAGAAAAGAGTTATCATATCGCACTTCGGTCTTCTTTTCTCCAGACAAACCAAATCCATTTTTTCCACACTTTCCTTGTATGTCCTGTTTTCTAGAATTTTAATCATTTTTGTTCTTTTTTCCATGGACTTTGTCCAGTTTCTCCATATTTTTCTCCAAGTGTGATGCCCAGAACTGGACTCAATTCTCTAATTGAGGCCTTATCAGTGCAGAATAGAGTGGAAGAATTACATCTTGCATTTTGCTTGCAACACTCCTGCTAATACATCCCAGAATGGTGTTCACTTTTTTACAACAGTATTACATTGTTGACTCATATTTAATTTTTTATCGACTATAACCCTCAGATCGTTATCTGCAGTACTCCTTCCTAGGCAGTCATTTTTTTCATTTTGCACATGAAAACCTAAGAATGGCCATATTGGGACAGACCAATGGTTCATCTAGCCAAATATCCTGTTTTCCAACAGTGGTCAATGCCAGGTGCGCCGGAGGGAATAAACAGAACAGGTAATCATCAAGCGATGCATCCCCTGTCGCCCATTTCCAGCTTTGGCAAACAAAGGCTAGGGACACTCAGCAAGGTTTTGCATCCCTGCCCATCCTGCTAATAGCCATTGACAGACCTAGTCTCGATGAACTTATGAAGTTGGGTTTTTTGTTTTGTTTTTTAAAGTGTTATATTCTTGGCCTACACAACATCCTGTGGCAAAGTTCCACAGGTTGGCTATGCACTCTGTGAACAGATACTTCCTTTTGCTCATTTTTAACCTGCTGCCCATTAATTTTATTTGGTGACCCCTAGTTCTTGTGTTATAAGGGGGAGTAAATGAAACTCCCTTATTTACTTTCTCCACACCCATCATGAGTTTATAGACCTCTATCATATCCCCGCTTCGTTGTCTCTTTTCCAAGCTGAGAAGTCCTCGTCTTATTAACCGCTCCTCACATGGAAGCTGTTCCACACGTCTAAGACTCGTGTTGCCCTTTTCTTTACCTTTTCCAATTTCTTTTTTGACACGGGGCAACCGGATCTGTACACATTATTCAACATGTGGGCATACGATGGTTTTATATAAAGGCAACATGATAGTGTCTGTCTTATTATCTATCCCTTTCTTAATGACGCCCAACATTCTGCTGGCTTTTTTGATTGCCACTGCCACTGGGTGTTTTCAGAGAACTATCCCCAATGACTCCAAGATCTCTTTCTTGAATGGGAACAGCTAATTTAGACCCCATCATTTTTATTTTTTCAACTGATTCTTCTTTCCTATGTGTAGTACATTACATTTGTTCTTACTGAATGTTGTTCTATTTGTTTTAGACCATTTCTCTAATTCGTCCTGCTCATTTTGAATTCTAATCCTTTCCTCCAAAGTGTTTGCAATGCCCCAGCCCTGCTTGTTACCATGTGCATCTTTAGAAGTGTACTTTCTATGCCATTATCCAAATATTTATGAAGATAATGATTAGACCTGGATCTAGGACAGATCCCTTTAGGATCCCACTCAATATGTTCATCCAGCTTGATTGTGAACTATAGATAACTCTTCTGAGTACAGTTTTCTACCAAGTTATGCACCCACTTTGTAGTAGATTTCCCTGGTCTACATTTTCCTAATATGCTTACATGAAGGTCATGTGAGATAGCATCCTACGAGTATGTCTATACTACCCACCAGATCGGCAGGTAGCAATCGATCTTTCTGGGTACTGAAGTTAAGATGATTATCCACAGTCAGTACAACTCTCAAAGAGAGAGCTAAATTCTAGTCTGTCTCGTGCATCATCAACAACATTGTCTGCAGGTAGAGATCTTTATTCCTTGTGATGGTCCAAATGACAAAAGAACACAGCTTCATTTATCATATCTCAGGGTGAGTTTGTAGGGCTGGCAGTCTGAGGAAAAAAAACACCGTCTTTTGACATGAGTCAAGCACATTTGATCTGGAGGTCACCATAAAAATCTAAAAATGACAAGTCCCTTTTCTTGAGTTTAAAACTGCTTCATAAGAGATTTCATGCTTAAATTTTCCACAATGGTGGATAAAATTATTGGTGTTCTTACTGGTGTGATGGGGTGGTGTGGTTTGGTGTGGTGTGGTGTGGGTGTGTGGGTGTTTTACACACACACACAGTATGGAACCACTGCTGCTAAGGTGAATACCTCTCTGACATTAATTTCATCACTTAATATGATTATTCCAAGAAATCAAATAGGAAGCTAATCTCTTTGAAAGTAGGTAGCTTTTCATATTTTTTACTATAAGCACAGACATTATTAATTTGCTACAGTAAATAAAAAATGATATGTTAGGATAAAATTCAGGAAAAATCCTCTGCCAACATGTTCATAATCTTATTATTAAACATTTGTGATATGTGATGGGGGAATTATTCGTTAATCCAAAATATCCATGGAGTGCTTGAAATACCTGCTCTCCCCCAGATCAGATATATCCTTTCAAAGCAGGTCTTTGTTCTGGATGTAATTCATCATAGTTATCGCGTGTCACAAAGTGTTACACCGTGTCATTTTACACTGCAATGTGGTGAGACATGGTATAATTAAGGGAACACAATGCAATGGCTCCTATTAAAAAAAAAAAGACGACGACATATTTGTCAGATCAGCTAATGAGTCTCAATTCCAACAGTGGCAGCGTGGAAAGGAAGTTTGCATTCAGTAAAACTGAGCAAGGTCCTTATCCCTAAGCCCGATGAAGACCATGGAAGTCTTGAAGCTGGACAAGCACCCGAGGTCATGTTTCTTTTAAAACACAACTTTCACATTCAGGTGTGAAAACTGGGTTCATAATCTGATCGGTGTCATTCCAGACCCGCGGCCTTTATACTGAATCTCAGTAAAAACCCAAAGGCACCATCAATGTTTAGTCTGTGTATTCAACTACAAGGACATGAAGAACTGCATGGTGCACTGTTTGGGTCAAAAATACACTCAGGTGTTTGTTGCAGCAAGAGCCAAAAGAAAAAGATACAAATCACAGCTCCTTTGTCTTTGGCTCTTATTATTCTTTGAGGGGAAATTTTTATCCAGAGTCTACTGGGTTTCCAGTTTCATAGACATTTTCACAGTTCACATCTATTCTCAGGTCTGCTTCTAATCTGTTCTGTGACCTTGAGCAGGTTAGTTGTGTTGCCCCTTCCACTCTTTGTATGTATTTGAAACATGCCAAGACATGTCTCATTCTAAGTGTTTGCACAGTGGGGGGTGGGATCTCAGTTGAGGCCCCATACTATGACATACAAACTCAGGCTCGGGGTGGGGAGTCACCAGGGTTGGGAACAGGCATGAAAACAAGTGTGTTCTTTGAAAATGATTAATATTAAGGTGGTTCAATGTACCACTGAACTACAGCTATAATATTTGTTACTCTAATTTCATGAATCTAGTGTAACCTCCCGTATAATAGAATCCATAACATATCGCATAGGCCTTACTTTCTCTGTAGTGGGGCGATCACCCCACTCCGGCCCTTAATGGGTTAAAACAGCCCTCGGAGAAGCCTGTCCTGGGGAGCCACAGTAAAAGCAGCCCTGGGGAGGGCTTTGGCTGGGGAAAAGGAGTGGAAGCAGCAGACCTAGGCTGATCGGGAAGCAGACAGAGCTGGTGGGGCCAGCTCAATCAGGGCTCAGCTGGCCTGTATCATAGGGTTCTGGGCCAGAAGCTGGACGAGTCTCTCTCCAGCTTTGGAGGGGAAGGACCTGGCTGCCTGGGAACTAAGGGTATCAGAAGTAGAGCAGTGCTGGGAAAGGCAAGAGGAGCTGGGGAGCTCCAGCCTGGCAACTCCCCTGGCTGCAGGCCTGCTGCAGAGCCCAAGGACGGTACTGGGGTTGCAAAGGAAGAAGCAACAGGTTCAAACCCCCCTTGCCAGTGATGAGTGGTTTACAGCCGGGGTTCTCAAAGTGTGGGTCGCGACCCCTTGGGGGGTCGCCGGCCGCCTCCCAAGGGGTCGCGAGCTGCTTCTGCCACCGAAAAGCCACCGCCGCAATCGCTTCCGCATTCCGAAAATAGCCGCCGAATAAGGAGTTAATTTATTCGGCGGCTTTTCGGCGGACATACAAGGGTCCGCCGCGCTGAGGGAAAAACTAAAAAGGGGTCGCGGTTCTCAATAGTTTGAGAACCCCTGGTTTACAGGCTTCAGTCTGCCCCAGTGAACGGGGCTAGATGCTGACTAGCAGTAGCCAGTGGGGCAAGGTGGAGATAGGGGGTTGGGGATTCCCCTGGGAGGGGAGACCCAGGTTATGGGTTATTGCTGGGAGCAGAAGCCTGAGATAAAGGGGCACTGCCAGGGGGCAACACCCCAAGGAAGAGGGCCACCCGGGTCTGGGAGAGACACAAGTGCCAGTGGCAAGTGAGACATCGGCCAGCAGAGGGCGCTCTAAGGCTGGTGAACAGTTAATTCCCAGATGACCAGCAGGAGATGCCTCACAGGTGAGTCCTCAACTTTGCTACATCCATCCCTGACCAGTAGAAGTGCAGTGTCTAATATCTTGTCATAATCTCAATCAGATGTTAAGAGAAAGAGTGTCTCATGGATACTTCCCCTCCCATTTGAAATCACATGAGCCCCTTCCCCTCCCATCTGCAATTGTGCAAACAATGTTTCCTCCTGTTCATGATCAAGCCTCTAATTGTGATGACCCAATTCCCATAAATAACACTTCGGATTTTATACCTCATACTTAGTATAGGGAATGCTGCAAATATTAAAGTTTGATCTATTGAGCTAAGACAAATTTGGCAAGATTAGGGGACAACCTACCATGTGTGGCTGACACTCTGTTTTTAGCATTAAAGCCTGTAGTGATTTAAAGAGGATAATAATTGGAAAAATAATCATCTTTTTGATTTGGGGTATTTATGTAGATCCCCCCCAGTATCCTAGAAATTGAGCAATTCACAATATATAATGTATGTCCCCTTGCAACACCCCAGTAAGGGAAAGATCTGCTGTTATCCCTATAGGACAGCCGGGCAACAGAAGAAAGAAATAGAAAAAGTAACTCACGGAGGTTAAACCAGGAAGCCTGTAGCAGAGAAGGGAACTGAATATAGGTTGTATGGATCCCACAGTAGTGTCCTAACCACTGGGCCATCATCCCTCCTTCCCTCAGTTTTGTGGCTACTGGTGGATCTGAGGGTCTTGAGTTCAAGAAATGACCATTTTTTTCCTTGCATTTACCTGAGCCACCCCAATGTGCTATAAATAGTGCCATGCTTATTCATCATTTATCCCTTATGAGATCATGACTGCTGCATTTATAGACACAGAAAAAGATGGAGTTTGGCCAAGAAAACTGAAAAAAACCCATCCTTTTCTCAGGGCAAGAGAATTTCACAGTTTCTCAGAGAGAGAGTTCATTTTTTCCCTTCTACGTGCAGAACTATGAATTGGATTATTATTATTTTTTATTTTTACAGTATGAAAGATCACTGGTTCGGTTTCGATTTTCTATGTTTTAGGGGGGAAAGAAACAAACCTGCAGGAATAAATAAAACCAATAGTCTCATCATTGGTCACCTTTTTTCTGTCTCTAGAAGAAAATACTCAGAGTTTCAAGGTTAAAAAACTCAAACCAGAGAGCACCAATGCCAGTGCTACTCCGCTGTAGGGTTAGATTTAGTTAGCTACTCAATATCTAAAGCCAACTGAAAAATATCTGAGTTGTAAAGGTAACTGAAGGTCATTACTGTGGGCACACAAACGAATCTAGCCAATGCTGTAGCATCACACTAAATATAGATTAGCGATAGCTATGTCTAAATCTCTAACTTTAGTTTGATGCACACTAGCTATACAAAGAAGCAGATTATTTTATAAGATATGTACTTTGTCACTCCTTCATATGGTGGCCATCTTGGATTGCTCCCAAATTTAAGTATAGCTCCTGTGTTCCACACCACCCAGGGGTTTTGCTGCTTGAACTCATATAACAAAAAAATCCAGACTCAACAAGTTGCTCTGATTTTCCTTCACCCCATTAAATCACCAGTTCACTGGTCCAAACAGGCCCTCATTGCTCTTTGAGAACTGGCATTTTCCTGGCGGTCAGATGCCTGAATGTGTATGTCCCTCTAGCTTTTCAAAGGGTTAAAGGAAGGTTGCAATTTTACAAGGGTTTGTGCTGCAGAATAATGGGCAATTTCCAGACCTATTTGAATCCATCAGCGTTTTGCCATTGACTTAGGTGTGATTCCAGTATTTGGTCCTATAAGAATACCATTATTTTTAAACAGCATGTACATAATTTGAAATATATACCAGAGGGATTTCTTTTGTATTTGGATTGTAGGAACATCTTTCTGGACTATGTGTGGATATTATGAAGCAAGAAGCAACAAGAAAACCCCATCTTCCTAAGCACTGTTAGCAGAAATGTGGGTTGTTCCCTGACTTTGGCCAGACCGAATCTGAGCAGCTCTTCATTTGCTTCTCATGCTCCATTTACACAAAATGTCTTTTCAGTTAAGAAAAAAATTGCTCTCATTCCCAGCCAGACTTTCCTTTCGTCTTGTGCTGGCTTAATTGCAGAAAATTGCACTGTTTGCTCAATTCTTGCAAATTGAGCTAATGCAATCCTGTGTAAATTATTTACTGAAAAGGAAAGGGAAAAAGAAATCAAACAAGTAAATGGGTTTGTGCTGTGCCTTAAGGGAGCAGAGAGACACAAACTGTTCCTCCCAATGCTTCTCTTAGAAACGCACCTTTATTAATTCCTTTCCAAGTGGCATATTTTGATCACACTAGGTTGGCTTTGGCTGGGCTGCTTTCACCATTTTTGTATGATTTTTTTTTTTTGGTAAAACAATTGCTAGATTTCTGCCCAACCTCCTGATATTGGCACAGTGATGGGGTGGACTAGGCCCAGACGCCCCCCTGCTGTAGGCCTCAGGTCCCTGCTGCACCTACCCAAGGAAATGGATGGTGAAGCTAAGTCCCCTGGATGTCCTACAGCAATTACACAGGAAGTAGCCAATCGGGGGAAGAGGGCTAGCCAATCAGGGCCCAGGAGGGCCATATACAAAGAAGCTACAAAGCCAAAGACAGCCATTTCCGTCCAGGAGCCAGAGCAGTGCAGATGGTGCTCTTGTCTGGCCAAACAGGACTGCAGCACCATGGACAGCGCATTGCAGGAGAAAGGGAGAGCTCCCTGCTGGCTGCTAGGCCTAAATATAAAAGAGCCCTGAAGTAAAGGTGAAGCATCCATAAAGGTTCGGGCTCCAGGGAAGTGGCCCAAGGAACTGAAGGTGGTTTTGTTAAAGGGAACGAATGGCTGATATTCTTAGGGTCCTTGGGTTGGGACCCAGGGTAGTGGGCGGACCTGGACCCTCACCATAGGTCACTAGGTGAAGTGGCCTACAATTGGACATCCATTAACCCCTGGAAGGGGAACTGAACTATTTAGAGGCCCAGCTGGAGAGCTGGGACCAGAACAGATCAAGAGGGCAAAAGCATTTCCTCCAGGGAAGAAGCCCTGGGGGTACAGACCGATACCAGGGCCAGGACTGTTTAAAGACTGCAAATATCCCTAACCAAAAAGGGTGCTCATGAGAGGTAGGTGCCACACTGTTCCAGACACACACTGCCTATTGCAAGCATTCCCCCGAGAATAGCACGTTATATACAGTACATAGGTTATTAATATTTATTACCATAGTAACTAGAGGCCCCCGCCAAAATCAGAACCCACTTGTGCTAGGTGCTGCCCGTATAGAGAGTAAGAGACAGGCCCTGCCCAGGAGAGCTGGCAATCTAAACAAACAAGGTCAAGGAAGAGAGGGAGGAGAAACAGAGATGAAGTGACTTGCCCAAGGCCCAGCAGGAGGTCACTGGCAGCACTGGAAATAGAACTCAGATCTTCTGAGTCCCACCAGATTAGCCAAATCACACTACCAGACTGCTTCTTACATCTCTACAAGCTATGATAATAAATACTACTATATAGAGAGATGGCTAGAATTGGGAACAAAAATCAAATCTATGTCTTTCAGGAGAGAGTGTCCTCTTTAAAAAAAAATAACCATGAAAACTGGCACTAATTAGAGGCCAAAAAAAGAAAAAAAAACATCTGTTGAAAGTTTTCTGCCAAAAAGGCTGCTTTGACAAAAGGATTTTTTTTTAATTTTATATTGACTGACTCATTTTTTTTAGAAGAAAAATTTTGGAAACATCATTTGGAAATGTCAAAATTGTGTTTTAACATTTTGAAATGGAGTTTTGATTTTTCATTTCGAAATGACTGTTTCAAAATGTAGTCTGTGTAAGAAATGAGAAAAATAGCTAATTAAAATGAAACCATTTGAAATTTTATTGAAATAAAACACATAGATCCAAACTGGTTTTTTTCCAGAATTTCATTTAACCAAAACACCCCACAATGTTGTCTTTGTCCCAATCCAGAATGATTTCCCCCCTCAAAATCTTAATTTTTCCATAGGATAGAATCTCTTTTTGACCAGCTCTGTTAATTAGTGTTCTTTTTGGCAGTCTTAACAGACAGGCCAAGGACTTACCAGGTATTTGAAAATGAACTGCTCTCACTCCTACGGATAGTCCTCCTGCTGAGGTTTTTGTACTGCTGCATGTAGTACTATTGAAAGTTTTACTCTGCTACTACCCACTAGAACTATTCAGAAAATGGTATTTCTGCCCTTTGGGAAATTCTGCTATTTTGACATTTCTTTCAGTGCTGAAACAAAATGAACAATTGAAAGAGTGAAAAAAAAATCACGGAATAAAAAGTTCTGAATAATTTCAATTCTGAAATGTCAATGCAAAAATTGTATGCAGTGGTGTTGTAGCAATGTAGGTCCCAGGATATTCACGATAAAAAGAAGGTGAGGTAATATTTTTTATTGGACCAACTTTGGTTGGTTAGAGAGACAAGCCTTTGCACTTGCAGAGAATTCGTCAGGGCTGGGAAATGTACCCACTGTCCCAGGTAAATACAAGGTGGAAAAGATTTTGATCAAACTGAAACATTTCCTTTCAAAATGCCGATATTTGCGGCCTTTTGAAATGTCAACTCGAAACAAAATGTTTCATTTTCAATTCTTAGCTCAAAACAAACAAAAAAACATCATTGCTTTTCTATGGAAAAAATTCAGTTTCAACCGGCCATTACACAGAAACCAGTTTTTAGTCCAAAAATTGCAACCACGCAGTAACAGAGCGTTGGCTCAATACGGGACTCCAGTTTCCAGAGCTCAGTCCTTCCCTTTTCAATTCCACTGAATTCACATCCAGGCATGTTGAAACCATTTCTTTTCTTAAGGAGAGGAAAATACCCAAACAGAGCCTGAGATCTATTTAGCCAATACAGGCCAGATTCTGAGCTACTGTGTATTTCAGGGAAGGGCTTATTGAAGTGATGCTGATTTACACCAGTAGACCCGGCTCTATATGTAAAACAAAGAGTTAAGCATTTATTATATCCCTCCCCTGTCTGGTCTTTTTGAAACAGGAAACATATTTGACTTCAAAGGTTGCAACTGCAAGGAGAGTGAAAGTGGAAGAGGGTAGATAAGAGTGTCTTAGTTAATACATTCAGATCTTTACAGAAATGGTGCACAGAGGAGAGGTGGGGAAGCAGGTCCATGTTGCAATCTGCCCAGAAAGAGCAAGAAATATTACAGCGCCCACCCACTTTATGGGAAAACTTCGCGCAAGGCAGCACCTCTATTCTACGGAGGACCCGTGTAGGGAAGAAAGAGATTTTCCATTTTTCATTACTGTATAGCTTAGACAGTTGAACTCTATTATAATGTCTTCAGGAAGTATCTGATCCATCCTATTATCGCTATGACAAAGAGAAAGAATTGGTTATGATTTCAGAAAGGTCACACTGAACCGATGTTCTGCCTGTATGTGCTCTAGGTATGCTGATGATAATGGGGAGGGGGGAGTTTAAAAGATGAAGCTTACAGCCAGATATCCACAAAATAAGAGAGGAAAAAAATTAACATTTAAAAAGAAATTCTTATCTGCAAGACATTTCCTAACCTCCTATTTTTCTTCCATGCAGTTGCTGACAGTATGTGTGTGTATAATATAACTATATAAACAGGGGCCTAGATTCTGATCTCGGTTCCAAGAGTGTAAATCCAGAATAACGCCAATAAAGCCACTGGAGTTAACTATTAACATTCGTAGCACTATAGAGCCTGGAAGACTTCTCCCAAGATCATAGACCCATCGTGTTGAGAACCACGCAAACACATAAAATGCGGCATTGTGCGCCCTAGTGAGGTTACAATCTAAACAAAGTGTGGGAGAGAAAAGAGACACAGGAAGTGGTTTATCATAGACTATCAGGGCTGGAAGGAACCTCAGGAGGACATCTACTCCAACCCCTGAAAATACCTGAGGGAAGGGAAGCACCTCACTGGTGGGGGGACAACATGCCTCTCAAACTGCTGGCAAAATCTCAGTGAGCTTTGAACACAGGCACCCTGGTTTATAGGGCCACTGCTCTAACCCCAGAACTATGGAGCCAGGCTTGCCCAAGGACGGGCAATTAGCAGAGACAGGAAGAGGACCAAGGTACTGGAAGTGTGTATAGATAAGACATTGCCATAGATCCTAGGATCTGGCTACACTGCAATTAGAAACCCATGGCTTCCCATGCCAGCTGATTTGGGCTCACTGTGGTTTACATGTTTGGATTTGGGCTGCAGCCTAGCTTCTAGGACCCTATGAGGTGGAAGGGTCCTAGAGTTTGTGCTGCAGCATCAGCACCACAATTAAACAGCCTGAGTCAACTGCCATAGGCCAGCCATGGGTTTTTAATTGCCGTCTAGATATACTCTAAACTCCATGGCACTGTCTTATCTACTGGTCCACACTCCATCCTTGATAGGCTAGACTGAACCTGGAATAAATGGGATCAACATCTAGTCCATGCTCTTGTTTTAGCTGCTGGGTAAGTCCATGTAGAAACACCAGAGCCAGCAGGAAAGACTGTTGCTATGGGAGTTATTTGGATGTCACAAGTGTTTGGTAATTATTTCATAGTATGATTAAGAAAAAGGAAGAAATGAATTGTGAAGTGGAAAACAGGTGGTCTACCTGTGTTTGTGGCTACACTTGGCCAAGAGACGTCTCAGTGTATGTCACCTACAAGGTCCAACCAAGGAGGCAAGAAGCTCACATTTAAAAGGCATGTGCAGACAGTCGATCTGAAAAATACTCCTCCAGAAGAAGAGGAGGGGACTCATGGAGCACGGCTAGGAGATGCGTATGTGATGAGACAAGAGAAATTCTGCAGAGCCAACAGCCTCCTCCAGTTTAATGAGTTATGTGGTGGGCAGTCTTGGGATTTGGTGGTGGGAAGGAAATAGAATGCATTCCCCCAAGCTCCAGGATTTCCTCACTTCCACACTGGGGGATAAGGCTAGTAGAGTCATACAACTATAGCTCCTTAGCCGTGTGAACACTAAGTTGCTGAGTCACTATCTATAAGTCAGTCAGTGTCCTGGGCCCAGGGTATCCAAAAGATCACCTAAAGCTCCATCATGAAGACCATGGTCAACAGCTCTTCTTCTCTGGCACAGTTGAACTTGGTAAGGGTAAAGCTGTCTTGTGCAGAGAGTTTCTTGGGGCAGGGGTGAATCCCAAAACTGGAACGACTTCTCCAAGGACTAACGTCCATCCCAAACCTCATCACCTTCCACGCCAAGGTTAAGGTGCACTTTTTTTGACTGTATCTTTTTCTAATTTCATCACAGAGCAGCATGTGCATAGCAAAAAAAAGCCTTGAAAAACAAAGCATACACAATTTTCCCCATGGGAAGAGGATGACAGATATTAGTCACATGATTAAATGCTCAGATCCTACCATGATGAGCCTGGTATAAGAAACTATATCAAATAGAATACTCCAGCTCATATCTATTCCAGCCTGAAAATTACTCTCTTATGGGGTAGTTGGACATCTCTTGGAGCACTTCTCTACAATAACCAATGGATGTCAATTCCCAGTTCTTTCCCTTAACGTCCGACTCCTGTGATTTCCATTGGTTTTGTTAAATCAGCAGCTTTATGTGATCCTTATCTGAACCAGAGGATTTGTTTCCTAGTGCATGCAGATGTGAATTCTCTTCAGGAGAGTGAGGAGTCTGTTTCCATGAAAAGAGTGGGTCTGATTCTTCTCTGCATGGCTGTAGCAGGGCAGCGACTCACCCCTGCGGTGCCTCCTGCTGGTCGTCTGGGGAATCAGCTCTCCAGCCTCCGGAGCGCCCTCTGCCGGCCGATGTCCTGCTCCTACTCCGGCCCCGTGTCCCTCCCGGACCCCGGTGCCCTCTAGCTGAGGGTGCTGCACCCCTGCAGAACCCCCTCAAGTCTAAGGGTCTCCCCTCCCCAGGGAACCCTCCACCCACTATCCCCACCTTGCCTCAGACCTTGGCCACTGCCAGTCACCACTTGCCCCCTCTCACTGGGGCAGACTGCAGTATCATGGCCTCTCATCACAGGCAAGGGGGGTTGGCCTGCTGCTTCTAATTCTATCCTCAGGCTGCCCCCCTGCAACCCCAGTACCCCTGGGTCAGGCCTGCTATCAGGCCATACAACCTGGGGCTCCCAGGCTAGAGCTTCCCCAGCTCCTACTGCCTAGGTACCCTATTCAGGATCCCCGCCGTTAGGCCTGTCTTTCTCTGGAGACAGAGGAGACTGACTCTCCTAGGCCCCTGCCTCTCAGCCTTTATACAGGCCCAAGTGTGTTTGGGGCGTGGCCACCCAGCTGAGCCTGCTTCTCACTCTAGGTGGGCTTTTCCTGGCTCCCGGCCACAACCCCTCCCTGGGATGTTTCAAGCCCTTCTCCACTGGAGTGGGGCAGTCACCCCACTACAACGGCATTGAACTCAACGGAGTAACTTCAGTGTGATCACCGCCAAAGCATAAGGCTAAGAGCCTTGCATATGCAGGAAAGCATCAGTCAAACCAGGAACAAAATCCCAAAGTCCCCATCATGTGGACGTATGAATCCAGAATGCAGTGTTGTCAACTCTAATTTAAGGCCAGCAAGGACCATTAGATCATCTAATCTGACCTCCTGTGTATCATTTTACATTTTACTCGGTTACCCCAATGTTGAGTCCAATCACTTGGGTTAGACTAAAGCACATCTGTCCTTAGGGGATTAAACTATTGTGTGTCATCGGCAGAGAACAGGGAAGACCAAGGTGCCACCAATGCCCAAGGGCCTTGCAACAACAGGGAATGGATTAGGTAAGACACGCTCAGATGATCCCAGAAGGTGAGCCACGCCCTATGTTTCAGAGAAAGACTGTAAAAAAAAATCCAAATTCCCTGCCAATCTAAATGCCTTCCCAATCCGAAATGTAGCAACTAGTTGGACCCTGAGCATGTAAGCAAGCTTATCTAGGTGTTGAAGACAGAGGATTCTGTTTGCCATCTGAGCATTCTGGTCCACCCTACCTGGTCCTATCTCCAGATGGGGCCAATACCTGATGATTCAGAAGAAGATGGCTGGGGAGGGAAACCCAGAATATATCTGTCCAGTTGTGCATTGGGGAAACATTTCCTTCCTGGCCCATGGAAAGTGACCAGCTGAATCCATGAAGCATGAGATTTGATTATGAGTTTCACAATAGCTTGTGTTTTTCTTAAAGCCTCGGTCTCTGGAGGCATGTGATCACCTGACAATCTCTGCGTTAGTTTATAAAAATGTAAGTTTCTAGCCCTTACAATTGCAGAGAAAATATGGCCCAAAGGCATCGTGAAGGATTAGAAGTCAAATAAAAAGCACCCAACACTTATTTTTAAAAAATCTAATGATTTTAAGTAAGTGTTAAGAGTTTGGGGAGCCTGACTCATGAGTTTGGAATGCTTGGGACTGGCAATCCTGAAACTGTTACTCCTGTTGTAAACAGAAGATCCACTAAGACAAGGGATAGCTCAGTGATTTGAGCATTGGCCTGTTAAACCCACAGTTGTAAATTCAATCCTTGAAGGGGCCATTGAGGGATATGGGGTGAAACTGTTGATTTAATTGGGGATTGGTCCTACTTTGAGCAGCAGGTTGGACTAGATGATGTCGTGAGGTCCCTTCCCACCCTGATATTCTATTATTCTAAGTGGTTAACATGCAGTAACCAGCAGTATAAAAGCACCACACAAAAAATGAATCACATATAAAGTAGAAAAACTGACTCAGAAGCTTCCTTTGCATAATTCATTCATTTTCATTTTGTTGTTTTCATTTTCCCATTGCAGATCTAGCTCTATAAAACATAGAAATAAGATGCATGCAATTAAAATGGCATATAGCTGAAATGAATGCATTGATAATGATGTTAAAATCTATAACATTAGAAGAGCCTAGCATTGTTCACAATCCCCAGTTTGTCATCTGTCAGCATTAGCTGCTCTATTGTAACTGAAATTTAAAGCTTCCTTTTGGCTAACTTCTCTTACAAGTTGTGCAAAGTTGTTGGGTTTTTTTTCCCCCCAGTGCCATGTAATATATTTCCACGATTCTTGCAAAGAAACAATAATACAGGGATGTGGATATAAATCAAATGAAATTCCATTTTGCCTAACAAAATATTTCATGGTATACTTTTGCAAGTTTGAAGAACCAAAGCTTCAATCAATAGCTCGCGTTTCTTTCCCCAAGGAAAGAGATGGGAAAGTAATTTTCAAGCATATACAAATCAGAGCCTCTTTACAAATTTGGCTTCTGCTTCCCACTTGAATCACAAGATAATAATTTTCAATAAAAGAGGAGCTGCTGTCATGTCTATTAGCTGTGCTGCATTAGGCCCCAATACAGTAAAGAATTTAAAAATGTGCTTAATGTAAGCACATGCTTAAGATTTTTGCTGGATCAAGGCTGTAGGGCTGATCAAAAACCCACTGAAGTCAATGGAAAGACTATTACTGATTTCAATAGGGATTGGATCATGAACTAAACACTTGATTTTGGTTCTGTGTTAAGGTCCTAATCCAGTAACTGTTACATTAAATGGGAGTCTTCCTTCTACTCTAGTAGTTGTTGGATTAGACATTAATAATAAAATATAATATTGTTGAGTGGGATTTGCAAAAGCATCTACATGATTTTGGAGAACAAATTCCATTGACTTTCAGTCACCTACGAAATGCAATGAAAGATTTGGATCTCGGGATGCCAGGCCCTTCAAAAACAAGTGACGATGGAAATAAAATCTCAGGGTGCCCTCCAAATTGACACTAAATAACAAAAAAATCGCTTTGAGTCAATCAAAATACTTGCTATTTGTTTTTAAATCAACAATCATTATCTTCTATTCTGAAACAGGAAAACTGGCATTTCTGACAAATTCCAATATGAAACATTTGAACAATGTTGATTAAAAACGAATTGATTGAAAAGTTTGGCAAATTTGGCCATTTCCCACAACGTGTTGTGGCTGAATTACAAAATGAATCTGCGTTTCTCCATTAAAATAGGGCTCGATTCACAAAGAAATAATTTTACAATTAAAGTCATTGGAGCAGGGGGACTGGATCCAACACCTACCAGTTCAATGCACTAGCCACCAACCTACAGATTCACTTTCCTACTTGCTCTGTATGGCCCAGTGACACTGCAGCGTGGTGATTACTACACTTATATGAGAGATGGCTGAGCCAGGCAAAAGTCCCACTGTTCCAATGACTTTTTAAAACTATTTCACCACCTTGGAATTTGCTTAAACAAAAGGACCCCGTCCTGCCTCCCACAACAGCAGGTATCCCAACTAAGTACCCTGACCACTAGGCATTGTTCTATCAGCTCCCTTGGGAGCAGAGCTAGCAGAGCTATGGGAGCAGAGCTAGGCTAACGTTAGTCTCACCCTCTGCCTGTGACTTCCTGTGTGACCTTGGGCAATGTTCTCAAACTCCCTGTGCCCCTCTGTGTTTCCTCATCTGCAAAATGGGGATAAGGATACAATATCCATCTTTGTAAAGCAATTTGAGATCTTTGGCTAAAAGGGACTTTAGTAGAGAAGCACTAAGTATTATTTAAAATATCAACTGTTACTTTTTAAAAAATGCTTTAAAAACAACTCAATAGCCTAGCAGAAGGCCTTACTACAACTTGACAACTTTTCTTGATGTTGTTGAAATTAAACTAACTTAATCACATCTATGCCATCTTCCATAAACCACAGTTGCTGCATCTCCCTCCGGATACAGGTATACAGAACAATAACAAAGCAGCACGTTTAAAAATAATTTAGTATAGATTTATTTTATCTTAACATAAAATGCCCTCTATTAGGAGCAATTTCAAAAAGATATTTATGTTGATATTAGGTTTGGTAGTCTATTAGCACACAGCACAGTCTGGCACAGTTACCTTTCAATCACACAAGCATCACCTCCCTTCTACAAACCCTGTCTAAGCAGTTTAATTCTCATGTGGGAGAAAGGTTCTGTTTTGACTGGATTCTTGGTTGATAGTTGCACCCAAACTGTCCTGGACAGCAAAGAGTTTGCTTTCTCCATAATAAAAAGGGGACATGCCTAAAAAGCATTTTCCTGATTATTTTAAAGTTCATTACAATGGAAGTGAAGAGGAATAGAGCATTTCTAATTTCATTAAGAATTTACTTAAAAATAAGAGTCAGCACTGAACACAAAAGATGAGGTCAGAAATGACATCAACCGCTGACTTCTATTCAATAGAGACAGCAAGTAAATACTTTGACATTTGGGGGATAGTTACTTCTTGTATTAAATGATACCCACACCCCTCTCTCCTTCTGCTCGCCACTCATTCTTCACCTGCTTCTTCTTCCTGCACCACTACTGGTGTCTTCTCCTCTGCATCTCCTCACACTTGGAATAGGCCCTCTGTCTCCCTCTGTCTCATGATCTCACAATTCTTTCTCCTTTCTGTACTCGGTATTAATCAGTCCCCATCAGTACAGCATCTGAACGCCTCACAAACTGTCATGAATTTAATCACATGACTTTCCTCCAAGGCAGTGGCATCTCATCCCTTTCTTAATGATTGGGAGCTGAGGAGGAGAAATGGAGATTTTCAAAGGCACACTGGAGTTTAAATGGGAGTTGGTCACTTAACTACTATCTGAAATTCTCCCCCTCCGAGATAACAGGTGAAATCCTTTCCCCCTTAAAGACAATGGCAAAAATGTCATTGACTTTCATAGGGTCAGGAAGTTAACCCTATGGAACTTACCCTGGGTCAAACTGTGTGATAGCCAGTAATTGAATACACATGCTGTGACTGTGCCAGTGGTACCTTTACCATAAGACCATCTTTCTCCCCTTCACTGATACCTCATAAAGTCCCCATATGGCTTTAAATACACACAGGAGAAGCACAAACTTTTAGCCTGAATGGCTCTTATTTTAGAGTATGGAAAAAGGCAAACAAGAAAGAACAAAAGTCAAGTCTCAATCCACAATTTGCTATATTGAATCTGCTTCACAAAGTCTCAGCTTCTTCTGAAGAGCTAGACATTTAAAGATACTCTGCACAGAAAACAAAACAGCAATTACCTAGCTATATAGTTACATACATAGATGATTTAATCTGGTTTTCACTAATGACTTAGGCACTTAAGAGCCTAAATTTCAATCACTGTCAATGAAACTCTGAAGCCTAAAAGCCAGATTTTTAAAAGGTTTTGAGGTGGCTAAAGATGCAAATAGATGTCTATTGGGATTTACAAAAGCTGTTCAGCTAGGAATTCAGCTTGGATACTTTTAAAAATCCCACTAGATACCTATCTGCATCTTTAGGTGCCTAAATACTATGGGAAAATCTGGATCTTGATCCCTCATGTACATAACAAATCTCTCCTTAACAGTTCTATATAGAGGGATAATTTACCACCCCCAGACTGTGACTTGAAGTCTTTGTGTATCTGAACAAAAATGTATCAATCTTGTTTACTACTACCTCACATTATGTTGCAAACGTGTGTCTAATCTGCTGTGAAGTGTTACCCCTCCATCTTTTCCATTTCCTGGAAGTCACCCTCCCATTGTACATTGCTGCTCTGATTGTTTTTAGCCTATGGTATAAGTTTGAATCTCAGATAGTTCTTTTGTCCCCATGTCTCAAAGATCCTTTTATATTATTCCACTCACTCTGCTAGTTTTTGCAACACCTCCCAATTTAGTAGCATCCATTAGTTTAATAACTGTGCTATTGACTCTCATTTACAGATCATTAGTGAGACTAAAACTGGGCCCAACACCAGTCCTTGAGGCATGTCATTAGATGCTTTCCCACAACTCAATACATTGTCATTTATCATCCCCCTTAATTTAAAGTCCTGTAGCTATTCCTTGGCTTACATGCATTTATTCATAGGCATCACCATTTGAAGAAATTAAGATTTTGTGATATATTGTATCAACTGTGCGAAGTTCAGATATAATGCTACTGTAGTGTTCCAGCTAGTATTGCATAACCAACCGGATCGACTGTACTGTAGGCACTATACAACTAAAAGCTAGTGGACAGTCTCAAGACTGCAAGATGGGGACCTGAGTTTTCAGAGGAGGGGGGCACTCATGACTTCTATCTCTCCAAACACGCAGCATTCTGAGTGGCCCAGCACTGTAACAATGATGAAGAGTTGGACAGCCCTAGGTGGGATACGGTACCTCTAGGTCATTATTAATGTCTGTGATGGTGGAGCCTCTAACTCAATTTGTGAGGAAGGAGATGGCTTTATTAGTCTACACCTCAACTGTCCACCTACATGAGTGGTAGGATCCTTTTTAGATCCTGACCTTCTCCATCAGAAATGGTGAATTCCAAAAGTTTTCTGCCCAGAACAATGATCCCTTTTCACATTACTGTATGTTATTGCCAGTATAACCTTTTTAGTGCTGTTTCCACAGCAGGTTTTATTGCACAAGGAAAATACTGCACTCTTCTTATTGCTCATCACCGTGGTACAAACCAGGTGCCTTTATGCCAAATTTCCCTGTAAGAAAAATGATGGGGCTTAAATGTTCATGCAGCTGACGTGATCATTGCTTAGTGCCTAATAATATTGCATCATGAACAAAATTTTCCTCTCCTTTACATCTTCTTGGGCCCAGCCAGACCCTATGGCCTGCATGGCTGAAGGTGAAGGCAAAAGGAGGCTCCATAGATTTGATCAGAATATTTTATTTTGTTTTATCCATTTTATCTATCAATCTTGTATTTGGATGCCTTCTATTGCCAAAGTAACTGAGCACATCAAACATTAACAGATTAATCCTCACAATTCAACTGTGATGTTGGGCTGTGCTATCTTCCCCATTATACAGATGGGGACCTGAGACAGAATGCCTAAGGTCATGCAGGAAGTGAGGTGTATATCTAGGGGGTGAATTAGGGTCTCCCAATTCCACACTTTGATCTTTGGGGATCCTTGGTTTTAACTAACATAGCAGCCATCACATAGGGACACAGATAATCTTGGGGCTCTGTTGAAAAGAGTGCTGTTTTTTTTTCTGATAGAAAATTGCATTGGGTTTTCACCAAAGAGATGTTTTGTTGTTATTTTTGCAAACAGCGCCTGATGTGATGGAACGCGGCTATTTAATTAATCAGAAAAGTTTTGTCCAAAACCAAAATGTCTTGACCTAGAAGTGAAATATTTTGATTCAAAATGGTGCCATGGGGCCTCATGGAAGTATATTTCAGTTGCCTTATGCTTCCATTCTCCTCTACAGGCTGGACGCACAGGTTGGACTACAACTCCCATGATGCACCACAGCAAAGGACACATAACACACCTCACCAAGAGAGTAAAAGCTCCTTATTTTCCATCCAACTCTACTTGAGACCCATTCTATGCCTCTGCTCATGCAAACTCACTCAATTTTCAGTCCCCTCTGAGAGTTATTGCTAAGCATGATTGTATTTGACCATATTCGATATAGGTTCTTATACTATGCTCATCACCATTATATCTGAACCCCTGAGAGGCAGCTGCACCCAGCATGTTCAATCCCTTACTTGAGAGGATCTGTTTCTGTTTACTGCAGAGGGCAAATATTAGCTTGACCTGCGAGAAGGCAGCCACAATGAAGGCTTCAATTAAAATTCAGGCAACGATATCAACAGATGACAAACTAGGGAGCCCGGCCCACATTAAAATCCTCCTAACGGAGGACATTTTTTAACATAATCATCTAAACAAATCCTTTTAGCTACTTCTATGTTTTAATTGCAAACTATTTATTTCCCTGCTTCAAACAGTTCCAGCTACCAGAGGAAAATGACAAAAAAATCATGTAATGGAATCTGAGAGCTGCCAACTACTGAATTATTTTTATTTTTTTTTCCTACTGTATACATGATTAATTCCTTCTTTGTGCATTGGACTCCTAGCTACAATCACTGTGACAGGCCTCCTGTTTTAAAATAATGACAGTATTTAAGACCAAAAACAAGGCAAAACTTAACATTCCCCTTCATAAAGGTTACTCAATAAGCTGAGAAACAGACTGTAGACCTATTTTATTTGGCAAACTTTAATTATTCTGCTCTATCGCAAAGGTACAGATAACTAAAGCATATTATTTTAGAACAAAGGTTTTATTTTGCCTAACCATTAGGACTTTTAAATAAATAAATAAAATTGACATTTCATTTATAGGTATTTTAATTACATGGCTGGCCTCCTTTAAATACTAGATGTAGGCTGAAAATGTGTTCCTAGAGAAGAAGAAACTGCTTTCAGGACTTCCTAATTTTCATGTGTTATGATTTTTAATATTTAGTATGGGTACGGTTCTCATAGACTTAGAAGAGGGAATACACAGACCTTAAAGTATTGTACCATTGTAACTGTATATTTAATCTCCGTTGGGTATTTGCCGGTAAGAATTGTATTTTGTATATGTATTCCCTCTCCCCCCACACACTTCTTTTTTATTTCCAGAGTAGCAGAAAAGCCTCAAGGCATCAGAGAAGAGGCTCTTCCTTCTCCCCGCACTCCCCCCTCCCCTTCCAGCTTTTAAAAAGACAAATACAGAAAGCTGTGAAACCTGCTCAACCATGGGGTCAGGAAGTCTTCACCCACCCTTGTCAGTGTGGACTGTTATTTTCGAGATAATGAATCCCTGAACTCCCCTCCTGCAGTGTTTCTTATTAATGAAGGTGAAAGTAGTTTCCTCCCATTCCTCATGTGCCTTTTGTCCCTCCAAACTTCTCTCTGCTCCTTATGCTATTAGGCATGCACGACTCGTGGGAAACGTTTGGAAATATTTTTATTTCCTTTTCGTTTGGTGTCATTTTTGCTTTTCCTTCAGCCATTTCCCTCCAACGCTTCCTCCCTTAGCTACCTGAGCAGATGGCCCTAGCTTGGATCTAGATATTTCCCAAAATATCTCACTTCACAATTAGTTCAAGTATCTCAACACCTGTATCTGAGACCTGGAATTAAAGTATTTTCTACGTTTATTGTCAGTGATCTAGAACACAGGAACTTATTATTATTATTTTCAGAGAGCAGATCTCTATCCAGATAACTTGGGTAAGTAAGTTCCATTGCATTATTTTCTTTATGCTACTATTTCATGACGTAACAATAATCCTTAAGAGCAGGGCCGTAATGTGCTTATTTTAAAAGGGATATTGAAATATTGGAAATGGTGCAGAAAAGAGCTATAAAAATGATCCAAGGACTGGAGAAAATACTTTATAGTAAGAGACTTTAAAAGCTCAATCTGTTAGTTTATCAAAAAGAAGACTGACAATGATTTGATAGAGTGTACAAGTACCTTCACAGAGATAAAATACTGGGTAGTAAAGGGCTCTTAAATTAGTTGAGAAAAACATAAGACACAATAGCTAGAAACTGTGCCATACAGAATCAAACTGGAAATAAGGTGCAACTTTTTAATAATGAGGGCAATTAAAAATTGGAACAAACTATCTAGGGAAGTGTTGGAGTCCCTGTTGCTTTGAAGTCTTCAAATCAAGACTAAGTGTCTTGTTGGAAGATACGTCAAACACGTTATGTGGCTCAATACATGGGTAACTGTGAATTTTAATTTTCTGTGATACAAAGGAGGTCAGACTAGAGTACTTAATGGTCCTTTCTGGTTTAAAATTGTATGAAAGACATTGCATAGTACCCTATACTGCAAATAGTTCCAGGGAACCCATTAGTACAACTTGTGGAGTCAGGTAATACTCAGTGTGAGTAAGAGTTTCACAATGCTCCAGGGCATAAGAGAACCATTAGCTAGGTTCTCCTATGGACAGGTTATTCCACAGTTGTTCATACTGCAGTTCCTCATATCTTCCTCTGAAGCATCTGCTAATGTCCACTGTCAGAAGTAGGATACTGCAGTAGATAGACCACTAACTAATCTGTTATGGCCATTTCTAAATGATTCAGTCTCATTTCTCTTCTCAGTTGCATGTGTTGGACTTTTGAATGCTCTCTCACTTAATCTCTGCCACAGTACAACTGTGGCATTCTTCCAGGTGAAGCTAAAGCCTTTGGTGTATATGTTTTTGTGTGTCTTTGTTAAAGCTCCACTCTATACTATTTTCCTGTCCTTTGGGATCATGCATTGAAGGTAATGTAGGCAGAGACACAGACTAACCTCAAACTTTTTTCCTTACTTCTAGCATTGTCCGATGCTTATTCCATGCCTTATTCCATACCTCCTTGTATGCCTGGAATACCCACCCATTTCACACCCATCAAAATCCTTCTCTTTAGTTGAAAGTGTCTTTGAAAAATGACTTGATCAATGAAACTTTTCCTTCTGCCAACAGCAAACTCAATTATATGTTTTTTTGCTGTTTAGAATTGTATTGTACCAGATCATGCCCTTAAACTGTTAGCCATCTAGGGCAAACCCCCTGTTATTTGCATGGGACGGTTTATTTTCCTCTCCATTAATGTGTACAGTGATAAAAAAAATAATCATTACTATTGCTAATACTATAGGTGAGAGGGTGGTTTCCTGAAGGATTTTTTTAAATTGTTTTGTATATGTGTGTTATTACAGCACTTTGCCATGTTGTGTCTTTACACTTCCTGATACTAGTTATGTCTTATTAGGCATTCAGAGGTCTTATAGTTTAGTATTAAAACTCTATGTAACAGGATGTCAGCTTCTGGGACTGTGCAGAGAAAGGCAGAGCTCCTCTGCTGACTCACCCTGAACACAGAAACTGGTGTATTCCAACCAGGCACAAGTAGGATATGAATGTCTCACTGAAGCAGACAAAAATAGGTGAAGATATGGAGATGAAACCTTTAGGAACATCGGAGAGAAGGAAAAAGTTTAGGGTGAGGTCTGTTTTATTTCAGAGTAGCAGCCGTGTTAGTCTGTATCCACAAAAAAGACCAGGAGTACTTGTGGCACTTTAGAGACTAACCAATTTATTACAGCACAAGCTTTTGTAGCTACAGCCCACTTCACTGGATGCATGAAGTTGGCTGTAGCCTACGAAAGCTTATGTTGTAATAAATTGGTTAGTCTCCAAGGCTTCCCAAGTACTCCTGGTCTGCTTTATTGCTATTAAGATATGTACATTTGGTAATAGAGGAAGGATGGTCTAGTAGTTAAGGTGCTAGCGCTGGGATTTGTTCAGCTCTGACAACAGTGAAATCAGTCAGTTGTTCTTGGGAGGTTTGGGGCCAAATATCTTTTGATCCCATGAATGTTTTGGATGATGGAGCTCTTCTTAAACCAGCAGTTTTCATGAGATAGTTGTTATCTTGGACCATGCACTGAGACTACCCATGAAGGGGTGAATTACTGTAAACTGTGGTGGTTTTGTGATTACTGATTATTACGGTTATTGCTTTCCTAGTGTTTCCAGAAACAAACAAATGACAACCATTGGAATGCAATTTACAATGGAGGTGAGATGGGTTTTAAGCAGGTCTGCACACTTGAAATCTGAAACCAAATTCCTCCATGTGTTGTGGGCGAAGAGAAGAGGATCTATGCTCAGTAGTAGGCTCTTGGTTCAAAGTCAGATACAAAGGTGAAAGAAGCCTAACTCTCTCAAAATGGGTTTCACAGGCTCCAAAGAATGTCACGACAACAGTTAGATCAAGGAGATCGCCATCATCCACAATGGGGGAAATGACATGGGTTCACAGTATATTTTCAGCCCAAAATCTCACAAGAACAAATTGCTGCTTTCATTGCTGTCAGAACAGAACATGGACTCCCACCCCAAACACCAGACTACTTCTTAAATCTAATCCATCTCTGAACACCTCCTCTAGATTAAAATGGCCTTTAAACCCATCTGACCACACAAACCAAAACCAGCAATGCTCATGGCTGAAGATGATCCACAAGATTAAGAATAATGGTGTGAGAAACACGATCCATGGTATTCATTGTTACATTGAGTAGAATTTTTGGGTTATATTGTTATTAGTGCACAATCCTTATCTAATCTATCTATCTATCTAGGTACATATATTGGT
The DNA here is from genome assembly GCA_032164245.1 of Sternotherus odoratus. Taxonomy (NCBI): domain Eukaryota; kingdom Metazoa; phylum Chordata; order Testudines; family Kinosternidae; genus Sternotherus; species Sternotherus odoratus. Next base: position 100,468,696 of record JAVMKO010000007.1, read on the forward strand.
CTGATCACCATAGTATCTATACACTTTCTCCTACTGAGCACAAGGGCAAAACAGCCATTGGACTGTGATTTCCTAGATTCATAACAATGACGCAAGGGAACCCACATGCTTGAATGTACCATGTTGCTTTTATCGTCACATTTTTATAGGTATAACAGCTTCGGGCTTATTAGAAAATAAGAAAGAAATTATATCCAGGATATGAGAGATTCACAGAGATGTCCCTGTCCTTAATGAGAAATCAGAAAGAAGATTACTGCCATCACTTGCCTATATGCTCTGGCTTATCAGCTGGCCTGGGAGTTTAGGCTCCTGCAATATTGAATGAAGATTGTAAACCAGATGGGCCACAAATTCTGTCAAACCTTCTTGGCAGCTGCTCTCATTACAAAAGCCAGCCAGCCTTTTCCAAAAAAAAAAAGAGAGAGAGAGAGAGAGAAGAATGTGAAGCAAATTGGGCTTATAGACCCTTATAATGCAATTGCACCCAGAGATGAGGGCCTGAGCGGGCAGGCAGAAATATTATTGATGGCTGCTGAAAACAGGGAATAAGATGTTATTAAGCCAAGTCAGAGATAGATATCGATAGCTAATATAAAGCCTTTATTGGTTTACAGGCTTCAGGAAAGAGGGTTCAGAGCTTCGACCCTTTGCTTTGCTTTTAATTTCACTGGAGGAGCAGGGTTTATGAATAAAACATATCTTCTGTCATGATTCTGATATTAGTCACTACTCTCTCTGTCCCTTGTTCACTCAGAACAAGCAACATACACTAACTACATAAACTTTGAAAGCTATATTGTAGGGACAGAGAGAAGGGGGAGGGAGTGGCGGCGGAGGGCCAGGAGAGCAAGAATAAGAAGCAAGGAGAGAGAATAAGGGATGGAGAGCATGTGTTGAGGGTGAAAAAAAAGGGATAAGGGAAAATGGGTTGGGAGAGAAGAGAGAAGAATTGGCAACGTAATGAGTTAGGAGATAAAAATAAATCCTCCTCCATGTGGTGGAAGAACTTCTCCACAGCTGTATGAGTTCCTCTACATTCCTTGCATACAAAGGCCAAGGATTCCATGCAAGGACCATGAAGAATTCTCATGTGCACATAGCTGTATCCCTGGCCCATCCTTCATGATCCCTTACAGCTATCCCAAGAGCTCACATGGGATTGGGTCCCATGACAAGGGGTTCTGATCCCTCTGCTCTTGTCAGCCTGTCCCCAAAGATCTACAGAAGTTCTATCAAGGTGAGAGTCCTCCCAAGCCATGGCAGGCAGTGGAGGAGACCAGGGGCTCAAGAGACAGGCGAATCCTACAGCCTATTAAAAGTCAATGGAATTTAGGATCCTAAGTCAGGTACTTTTGAAAACATGATCCTTAAATAAAATATTTTAAAGGCCAAGATAACAATGATGGCTTCTGGAGACAGTCCAAGAATGTGTCAAAGGAAGAAGAGAGCTTCCTGCAGTAACTCATAGAGTTTAAGTGAAGACAGGACCCTTATGTTCATCTAAGCTGGTATCCAGCTCAAAACACAGATTTCACCCAGGCACTCCTGCAACGAGCCCAGCCATCTGTGGTTAGACAAGGATTTATCTTTCTGAGAGACATCCACTTTTGAGCTAAAGACTCCAGTGTAAAACAAGGTAAAACTCAAAAAACACTTGTTAAAGACCTTGATGAACTACTTTCTCCATGTTAAAAAAATCACTCTCTTAAAAAAAAATTCCACCGACTTGATAACAGAAAAAAAACAAACGTTAAAATAGTTAACTAGATCTGGTTTTAGATTTTTCCACCAGCTAATCGTGACACATCATGGTGGAGAAAGAAAGAAAACACCATGATCTTTGGGTAGCTCATTTGTTAAGCACGCATGATAAAGGCAACCGTGTTGTTTAGCCTCCTGCTTCTGAGTCAAAAATAATAGCTGAAATGTATGCTGAATTGACTAAACTAATCAACCATCCATTTGATGGGCTATTATGCAATCACTACGCTTTCTTCCAAAGCATTTATGAAATCACAGAAGATGCCTTCCAGTTTTTATTAGTATTAACTCAGAAACAGATTTAAATTCCACCCCCCTCCTTCAGTGTTTTACAATTAACACTGAACCTGAATTGTGCTTTGCAGTTTTTTGAGTCAGAGACACGGCTGCCACTCCGTCCTCCTAAGCCATGAGGAAAGATGATTGTATGGTGAAGGCATTCAACTCAGACTCAGGTTCTATTCCCAGTTCTGCCACTGACTTGGTGTGTGACCTTGAGCAAGTCATTTAATCTCCCTGTGCCGCTCTAAAATGGGGATAATAATTCTTTCTTTCCCCTACCCTTTGTCTCATCTTCCTAGATGAGTGAGCTCTCCAGGGCAGGCACTGTTCCTTACTATGTCATTGTACAGCACCTGACACAAGAGAACACTGATCTTGGTTAGAGCCGCTGGCTGCTACTATATGCAGAATCACAGATGGTTGTTTCACTGGGCAACACTGTCTGAACTGAGCGGATTAAGTAGTTTAACATTTGTATATTCCAGTCTGTGTTGGTAGGCTACTGTAAATGTAAAGTTCTTACAATGATGCTTGTGATAGATAGATAGAGAGCTGATGGGTAATTTAATTCTGTCTGCTTAGCTTAAAGTAAATGCTCTGAGGATGCTTAGTTGCGTTGTAGAACAGGGAATCATCTCTTTTAGATAAAGAATATTAGGCATTGGAAGCCAAGATTTATACATTTGTTTCTCTGCCACTGCCTCAGTGCAGGCTACGTTTCATCACCTGTACTTGGACAACGTCATACCTTCTTCCTTGATGGGCACAAGAACGCATTTGGTCTCATGCACCCCATTTGCCTTCTCCACAAAGCTTGGTTCCAAACACATGGAATAAGTGGCCATTGTGCACCTGCTCTAGCCGACCCCTTTCCATCCTGGAATAGGTGAGCAGAGATTGGGGGAAGCTATAGCATTGCCCCTCCAACACAGAGGGGCTGCAGACCTGAGCTAGAACACCAGAGGGATGTGATGGACCAGCAGCAAATTGATCAGTGAGTGGAAATCATGCCTCGCTGAGGTGTGATTCTCATCCCTATGCTGCTCCATACATAGCTGCGATGGTAACACCAAAACTTAGCCCTATGGGACTCTTTGTGGGTAAGATGTTCCTCAGCATCAATTCTAATGTGAGAAGGGACCATTGTTATCATCTGGTCTGACAGCTCAGATCATAGACCTTCCCCCCCAAATATATCCCATAATCGAGATCTTAGATAGCAGAATCTGCCCCATAATATACAGTAAAAGCTCTGGAAAGACCTGGCCAGTAGCACAACTGGGGTTGCCTTTCACTCATGTATCCATTTATTTTAAAGAAAACAAATACATTAGGAAAGGGAAGAGAGTGAGGGGTGAGTATCTTCTAACTCCAGAGAATCCCACCTGCTCTGAGGCTTTCTGAGACATGATACTGGGTGCCGTTGGAGACAGTAGCTCTTCAGTTTCCAAGAGCACCAACCAAGCATTTCACTGCCACAGCTGCTTCAGCCTCAGCTGCTCTTCACTGGTTTTACTTTAATTTCTCTTTTCATTTTAGATTTCAGTGGCCCCTCTTCCCATTATACTGAGAAATAGAGGAGCCTGACTGATGTGTGTAATGGAAAACTGATATACTTTATTGGCACACATGACAAAAAAACCCCAAACTTTCCTTAGCCTACATCTGTAGGCCAGGTCTACACTACTTGCTGATCGATGGATAGAGATTGATCTTTCAGGGATCAATTTATGTTTAGAGGAGATAAATCGATCCCCACGCGCTCTCCCGTCGACTTCGGAATTCCACCACACCGAGAGGGGCAGGTGGAGTCGATGGGAGAGCAACTCAATGCTGTGAAGACACCGAGGTAAGTTGACCTGAATACGTCGACTTCAGCTAAGCTATTTGTATAGCTGAAGTTGTGTATGTTAGTTCGATCCCCCCGCAGTGTAGACCAGGGCTAAGTAGTGTAATTGATTTACAATCCTCCACTCACCTGCATGTAATAGTAAATGAGAGCAAAGAAGAATTGTATTATTGCTCTTTCCCCAAACAATCCACTGGACTCTCCAATTTTCTAACATCCTTTCTGTAGTGAGGGGCCCCAAACTGGACACAATACTCCAATTGGCGCCTTACCAGTGCCAAATAGAGGGGAAGTAATCACTTCTCTTCAGCTGCTGACAATGCTCCCATGAATGCAGCCCAGTATGCCGTCATGTGTTGCTGGAGTTTGGTGTTCTCTACCACCCCAATGAATTTGCTCAGCAAAGGGAGGTCTGAGAGAAGGCTATAGTCACACCGATTGTCAGCTGGTGAGATGCCCAAAAGTTCATTCACCCCCTGCTTCTGAAATTTACCACAGGGATATCACTGCTAGAACATGTGGTAGGTGTATACATTTATGAGTGTGTATTGGTTAGAGGTTTTAAGGCGCTCTTCTGGGACAGAAAGGGAACTCTTGTATTCATGTTATCTGACCTGAGGCGCGACAATGGCCATACCCAATGTTTATTTTTTTTACATTGAGTTCTACAATTTGAGTTTGACCCAGAGGATAGCAGAGAAAGACATCCAGTCTTGGCTTAAAGATTTCACACGATGAACAATCCATCCATTATAGGAATTGAGAAGAGACTATACATAAAGTTGTCTTGAGATTTGCATTTAAAGTAGGAGTAAAATCTGTTTAACAGCTCATAGATTGAATTTAGTCTCCACATTTGGCACAATCACTGCACCTGGGACAACTGAATTTATTATGTAATTTGATTAGAAAAAAAAAGATTGGGAAGCATTTGCATAGGAAACATTTAGAAATGTTCCCTTTTGAAATTTGACCCAGTTTCCTTCACTTTTATTGGGGCTTCTTTAACTTAAAACTTCAGCTGGTTGAAAAACCAAACTATTTACTACAAAATTATCCCCTTTCAAAATTTACCTAGTAGGACACTCCATGTTTCCCCATGGGAAATTTTAAAAAGTGGGACAATTCCACATCCCACCCCCATTTTCTCATCTATCTTTTTTTTTCTTCAATAGAGAAAGTTGGTAAAGAGTAAGCAAAGAAGAAACACATTAAGTATTGAAAGTAATATTTTTTAAAGTTTTGTTTTCCCCTCCTGAATTTCTTCAGAACAGAGAATTGATCAAAGCCAAAATTCCCACAAAAGCTTTCAGTTTCAGTTAAACCAAAATTCCACCCGCTTGAGGCCCAGAAGCAGAAAAGAGCATCTCTGTATCTAAAAATCTCATTAAAAGTTTTCTCTTTAAACCCTGTGGGGCTACAGCAGGAGATTTTCACCATTAGCAAAGGAGGATTCCCCATATCCCAATGGGGGGTGAAGACATAGGCCTTTAGAGTTATGGTGCCAGATTCCAACCCCTGATGCTGCTCCTTGGCTTCAGACTGATAACATTAAAAGATGTCCACTTGTCCCCAGGGACAGTGTAAGGCTGACAAATATTGGTTTAAGCTGGAAAGACCTCCCTGAAAAGAGCTACACCCCCTAAGAAGTTTGCCAGGCACAAGAAGTTTTAGCAATCTTACAAAATCCAGATGTAAAGGCATGCTGGGGGTAGGGACGAGGCAGGGTGGATGTGGTCAAAGAGTTCTGTTCACTGCCAATTCTGGTTCAAGCCATAGGCAGCTACAGAGAGAAACCACAGTGCATCATAATACATGTAGTCCATCTATGAGTAGGGTCCATAGGGAAAAGTGTGGGTATGAAGGGCTTAGAACTATGACACAGCAGCTCAGTCAAATGCAGATATTAAGGTAAATCCAATCTGAAATGAAATAGTATGTGAGCATGTAATTAAAGATGATATCATAATGCATACCCTCAAAAGGTTCTGAATTAAGGTTGCACTGGTAGCCTTAATTCTAACATTTCCTACCTTTTGAGTGCTTGACTTTGCAACCTGAATAATGTTATTTTAATGTACGTTTTGTAGATGTAATACATACATATTGGAGAACAAACAGATGTGGGTAGGACAAAATATTTCACATATGTCGTGGGTGAAACAAAACAAAAAAATATAGGTTATTTTTATTACCTGTGTTTCACTCCTAGCATCCCAGAGTAACAATCACAAACTTCTCTCACTGTTGCTAATTCCACCCTGTCTAGCACAGGACTGCCTTTATTTTTGTGATGGCAAGCACTTGTATTTATTGGATTGTTTGCTGAGCTTTTTCCCTGTTGCCATAAATTATGAAGGGGGAAAAATCACCGTGTCCAGAATGACCTATATAAAGTGAGAGCGATCAACACGAGGAAATGAGGTGACCCATACAGAACTTAAACCTGGATTCATCAGAGTACTTAAGCACATGCTGAATTCCATTGATTTTAGTGTGACTTAAGCATGTGCCTAAATGCCTTGGTGCATAAGGTTTTATGTACTGTTGTTGCTTTGTCAGCCCTAGAATATTAGGGAAACAAGGTGGGTGAGGTAACATCTTTTATTGGACCAATTTCTGTTGCTAAAAGAGATAATGAGGGCTATTCAGCAAAACTGAAGAAGAGTTCTCTATAGCTCAAAATCTTCTCTTTCACCAACAGAAGTTGGTCCAATAAAAGACATTACCTCACCACCTTCTCTTTCTTGGTGTGTCAGGTTCCAGTTTAAGGTTTATGACCAGATCTTAAAATTACTGAAATGAATTGGTCTTGACTACATGAGAATGATAGATGATTAGGGTTGGAAGAGACCTCAGGAGGTCATCTAGTCCAACCCCTTGATCAAAGCACAACCAACATCAACTAAATCATCCAGCCAGGGTTTTGTCAAGCTGGACCTTAAAAGCCTCTAAGGATGGCGATTCCATCGCTACCTAGGTAACCCATTCCAGTGCTTCATCACCCTCCTACTGAAATAGAGGCTTCCTAATATCCAACCTAGACCTCCCCCACTGCAACTTGAGACCATTGCTCCTTGTTATGTCATCTGCCACCACTGAGAACAGGGGGGTCTTAGGAACCCCCCTTCAGGCTGCTATAAAATCCCCCCTCTTCTCTTCTGCAGACTAAATAAGGCCAGTTCCCTAAACCTCTCCTCGTAAGTCATGTGCCCCAAACCCCTAATCATTTTCATTGCCCTCTGATGGACTCTCCCAATTTGTCTAAATGCTTTCTGTAGTGGGGGACACAAACTTGACGCAATACTCCAAATGTGGCCTCACCAGTGGCAAATAGAGGAAAATAATCACTTCCCTTTATCTGCTGGTGCTACTCCAATTCATACAGCCCAATATGCCATTAGCCTTCTTGGCAACAAGGGTACACTGTTGTCTTATATCTAGCTTCTCATCCATTGTAACCCCTAGATCCTTTTCTGCAGAACTGCCACTTAGACAGTTGGTCCCCAGCCTGTAGCGTAACATGGGATTCCTCCATCCTAAAGGCAAGACTCTACACTTGCCCTTGTTGAACATCATCAGATTTCTTTTGGCCCAATCCTCCAATGTATCTAGGTCACTCTGGCCCCGATCCCTAAACTCTGTCTCTCCTCTCAGGTTAGTAATCAGACAGGTAGCCGTGTTAGTCTGGAATAGCAGAGTAACAAAGAGTACTGTGGCACCTTAAAGACTAACTAAAGTTAGTTAGTCTTTAGTTAGTCTTTAAGGTGCCACAGGACTTTGTTACCTCTGCTATTCCAGACTAACACGGCTACCTCTCTGATTCTTGACAGGACTCTTTGTTATCTCAGCTTAGTGTCATCCACGAACTTGCTGAAGGTGCAATCCATCCCATCATCCAGATCATTAATGAAGATGTTGAACAAAACTGGCCCCAGGACTGACCCTGTGGCACTCCGCTTGATATTAGCTGCCAACTAAACATTGAGCCATTGATCACTACTAATTTGTGTAGAAATCTAGTCAGCTTTCTATCCACCTTAGAGTCTGTTCATCCAATCCATATTTCTTTGACTTGCTGGCAAGAATACTGTGGGAGACTATATCAGAAGCTTTGTTAAAGTCAAGATATATCATGTCCACTGTTTTCCCCATATCCACAGAGCCAATTATCTCATCATAGATAGAGACTTGCCCTTGGTGAATTCATGTTGACTGTTCATGATCACCTTCTTCTCCTCCAAATGCTTCAAAATTGATTCCTTGCGGACCTGCTCAATGATTTTTTCCAGGGACTGAGATGAGGCTGACTGGTCTGTAGTTCCCCAGATTCTCCTTTGTTAAATATAAATGGAGATATACCAATCTCCTAGGACTGGAAAGACCTTGAAGGTCATCGAGTCGAGTCCAGTCCCCTGCCTACACTAGCAGGATCGAGTACTGTCCCTTGACAGATTTTTTGCCCCAGATCCCTAAATGGCCCCCTCAAGGATTGAACTCACAACCCTGGGATTAGCAGGCCAATGCTCAAACCACTGAGCTATCCCTCCCCCCCCTTCCCTTTTTAAAAGACGGGCACTGGGGATGTCAAGAGATTTAAAAATAATAATCATGATTAATCTTATTATTAGTCACACTGTTAAACAATAATAGAATACCATTTTAATATTTTGGATGTTTTCTACATTTTTAAATATATTGATTTAAATTACAAAAGAGAATACAAAGTGTACAGTGCTTACTTTATATTTTTGATGAAATTATTTTCACGGTAAAAACAACAGAGTATTTTTCAATTCATTAATACAAGTACTGTAGTGCAATCTCTTTATCATGAAAGTTGAACTCAAGTGTCTAATTCTGTTCAGAAAAGTAACTCCATTCAAAAACAAAACAATAAAAGTTTAGAACCTTCAAATCCACTCAGTCCTACTTCAGCCAATTGCTTAGCAAACAAAAGTTTGGTTACATCTGCAGAAGATAATGCTGCCTGCTTCTTGTTTACAATGTCACCTGAAAGTGAGAACAGGCGTTCTCATGGCACTTTTGTTACCAGTGTCGCAAGATATTTACCTGCCAGTTGCACTGAAGATCCATATGTCCCTTCATGCTTCAATCACCATTTCAGAGGATATGCTGCCATGCTGATGACAGGTTCTGCTTGATAATGATCCAAAGCAAAGCGGACCGATGCATGTTCATTTTCATTATCTGAGTCACATACCTCCAGCAGAAGGTTGATTTTCTTTTTTGGTGGTTTGGTTTTCGGAGTTTCTGCCATCCGAGTGTTGCTCTTTTAATACCTCGGAAAGCATGCTCTCTACCTCATCCCACTCAGATTTTGGATGGCATTTCAGATACTTACCCTTGGTTTGAGTGCAGTAGCTATTTTTAGAAATCTCACATTGGTACCTTCTTTTCATTTTGTCAAATCTGCAGTGACAGTGTTCGTAAATCAGACAACATATGCTGGGTCATCATCCGAGACCGTTATAACATGAAATATATGGCAGAATGTGGGTGAAACAGAGCAGGGGCCCTACAATTCTCCCCCAAAGAGTTCAGTCACATATTTAATTAACACACATTTTTAATGAACATCTGCACGAAAGCATGTAGTCCAGAATGGTGGCTGAAGCATGAAGGGGCATACAGATGTTTAACACATAAATACCTTCCAACACCAGCTACAAAAGTGCCAGGTGAATTCCTGTTTTCACTTTCAGGTGATATTGTAAATAAGCAGGCAGCAGTATCTCCCATAAATGTAAACAGACTTGCTTGTCTTAGCAATTGGCTGAACAAGAGGTAGGACTAAGTGGACTTGTAGTCTCTAAAGTTTTACATTGTTCTGTATTTGAGTGAAAGTATATACTCAAAATATCTACATTTGTAAGTTACACTTTCACGATAGGGATTGAACTACAGTACTTGTATGAGGTGAACTGAAAAATACTGTATTTTGTTTATCATTTTTACAATGCAAATATTTGTAATAAAAATAAAAATAATATAAAGTGATCACTGTACACTTTGTATTCTCTGATGTAATAGAAACCAATATACTGGACTATGTAGAAAAACATCCAAAATATTTTATAAATTCCAATTGGTATTCTATTGTTTAACAGTGTGATTACTCATGATTAAATATTTTAACCACTGTTATTTTTTTTGAGTTATCGAGTGAGTTAACTGCAATTAATCGACAGCCCTAATGACACTATATTTGCCTTTTTCCAATACTTTTCCAATCACCCGATCGCTTCGAGTTTTCACAGATAATGGCCAATGGCTCTACATTCACATCAACCAACTTCTGCAGCATACTCGGATTCAGTGCATTAGGCCCCATGGATTTTTGCATTTCCAGCTTTTCCAAATAGCCCTTAACCTGTTATTTCATCACTGAGGGCTTCTCATCTCCTCCCCATACTGTGCTGTCCAGTGCAGCAGTCTGGGAGCTGACCTTGTCTGTGAAGACTGAGGCAGAAAAAGCATTGGGTACTTTAGCTTTTTCCACATCATCTGTCACAAGATTGACTCCCTGATCATCTTCTTGTTGCTAACGTACCTGTAGAAACCCTTCTTCTTACTCTTCACATCCCTTGCTAGCTGCAACTCCTACTGTGCTTTGGCCTTCCTGATTACACCCCTGCATACTGCGGCAATATTTTTATACTCCTCCCTAGTCATCTGTCCAAGTTTACATTTCTTGCAAGCTTCCTTTTTGTGTTTAAGCAAACCAAAGATTTTCCTGTTAAGCCAAGCTGGACACCTGTCATATTTGCTATTCTTTTTGCACATCGGGATGGTTTGTTTCTGCACCCTCAATAAGCTTCTTTAATATACAGCCAGCTCTCCTGGTCTCCTTTCACTCCGATATTAGCCTCCAAGAGAATCCTGCCCATCACTTCCCTGAGGGCGACAACGTCTGCTTTTCTGAATTCCAGAGTCCGTATTTTGCTACCTTCCTTTCTTCCTTTTGTCAGGATCCTGAACTCGACCAGCTTATGGTCACTGCTGCCCAGGTTGCCATCCATTTCTACTTCTACTGATTCTTCCCTGTTTGTGAGCAGCAGATCAAGAGGAACACATCCCCTAGCTGGGTCCTCCAGCGCATGCATAAGGAAGTTGTCCCCAGTGCTCTCCAAAATCTTCCTGGATTGTCTGTGCACTGCTGTGTTGCTCTCCCAGAAGATGTCAGGGTAATTGAAGTCCTCCATGAGAATAAGGGCCTGTGATCTGGAAATTTCTATTAGTTGTCCAAAGAAAGCCTCATCTACCACATCCTCCTGGTCTGGTGGTCTATAGCAAATGCTTACCATGAGATCCCCCCACACACACCTTGTTGCTCTCACCTCTAAACTAACCCAAAGACTCTCAACCGGCTTTTATCCCGTTTCATACTGGAGCAGTGAGAAATCATACTGCTCTTTTAAATACGGTGCAACTCTTCCACCTTTTCTCCCTGAAGGTTTCATCACATGATATTATCTTTAACTGAAGATTAATCTTTAATTCCTGGAGACTCCAGGACAATCCTGGAGGGTTTGGCAACCCCAGCTGCAGAGCATACTACTGGAGGAGTTAAGATTGATCACAACTTCACATCATTAAATGCAAAATGCAAAACCTTCCCCACAAAACTACTCTACTCAGACTGAGCCCTGCCCACACTTTTGAACTCAATAATAATTAAAAGGGAGGACTGTCTGTGGTTCTTTTGCTTGTAGGAAAAGAAAGGGGGGGGTGTGGAAAGGCTGTCATGAATGTTGCATTGGGAGGAGCCCAGGTATTAATGGTTAGAGGCAACCAAAATAAAAACCAAGGTACGTAGACAGATGTTACATATATATATACATACATACACCTGGGTTAGAAAAATGGTAAGAATTGTAACGAGTCTAATGTCCTTTTCATAGATACTGAAGCCAGAGTAAACCACTATGATCATCTAGTCTTCCCTCCTACATAATACAGGCCATACAACTTCCCCTAAATAATTTTGGTTTTAAATTTTCAGCATGTATGCACACAGTGTTGCGAACACTTGCAATTCTGTCAAGCATCTAACCATATTTGTTGTTTTACTTTCAGCCTTATCTGCTGAAGTCAGATGAGTACATGAGAATGTCATCTTGTTTGTGGGGAAGAAGGTCAGTTTCTAGTTTTAATTGTGGGGAGGGGAACTTGAAAACATGACCTAAGGAAATAGAGAAGGAAATAGGAATAGAGAAATTTGGATTAGGAATAGAGAAGTTATTTTACCTCTGCATTTGGCCCTGGTGCTGCCACTGCTGGAATACAGTGTCCATTTCTGGATGTTGATAAATTGGAGAGAGTTCAGAGAACAGCCATGAGAATTATTTAAAAAAACAAACATGCCTTATAGCAATAGAGCTCTTTGAGCCTATTTACCATAACAAAGAGAATGGTAAAGGGGAAACAAATTAGAGACTGAAAATATCTCTATGGGGAAGGATTATTCAACAATGGGCTCTTCAGTCAAGCACAGGAAGGTATAACATGGTCTAGTGGCTGGATGTTGAAGCAAGACAAATTCAAAATGAAAAATAAGGTGTAAATGTTTAAACTATGAGTAATTAACCATTGGAACGATTTATCAAGTGTTGTAAGGGATTTTCCATCACGGATATCTTTTTTTTAAAATGAAGGTTTGTTTTTCCTCTAGAAGATCTACTCTCGGAATTATTTGGGGGAATTTCTGTGGCCTGTGACATACAGGAGGTCACATTAGATGATCACACTGGTTCTTTCTAGCCATAGAATCTATAAATTGTAGAGACCCAGAAACTAGAAGACAAAGAACAAGAACCAAACATTTTAATTTTAAATTCACTTGATTTCTAACCAATCTTGTGATATTTTTGGTTGTGAATCATGATATTTGACTGCTCAGGTTGCCTATAATGGTATTGTTTCCATTACCTCTTGCATTTTTCTCTGTTTGGATAATTAAATTAGATGAGCCATTTTCACTTCTGGACCATTTAACGCAAAGGAGCGTGAAGGCCAGCTCTCTGTTCCTCCTTGGTCTCCTTTACCACAACATTGGCTTTCTCAGTTCAGTGATGGAGACACCATTTCAGAGGTAAGCCAACCCTTTGTGTATCTCTTTATGCTGTGTTTGTCTTTCTGGAATTTAGTTTTGTGACCTTCTAGCTAGGCTTTGCTTAGAGCCTTGAGGGTTTTTTTGGATCATATGCATATGTACAGCCTTTTCCTACATGGCAAACAGCATATTAAGGGTTAACACAGCCTTACTTTTTTCTCATAAATCTCTTTCATTGGCTGCTTAGCTGTCCATGGCCTCTTGTTGCCTCGCCTCTTATCCTTTTTATATAATTTTTAGCAAGATTGTCCTCCCTCCCCTCCCAATCAGTTGTTTGTTTGTTTTTCCCCTCTCCACGTCAACAGAATCCTTTCCATTCACAGCTCTCTGTCACTCACTCACTACAGGCTTATGTCCTTGGAAACAGTTACCAGTAGCCATAGCATTCTCAGCCACAGAGGAATGGTCCCAGTAATCTTTTTTCTACCAGGGAAGCCCATAGGATGAGGCTAAAAGGGAGGAATGTTTTCTCCCCAAACTGGTCTGTCACAAAGGTTCAAGTAGAAATGGGCAGAGGGCTGGGGCTTTGTTGAACATCCTATGGAGTATGTGCATGACCTTTCCTATGCCCAGTTTCCCTGAGTTAGTGAGGGACCCCTCTCTGGGGGCCTAGGGGGAAAAGGGAGAATTCTTCTGCAGATAAGTTTGATCCCTCTTCTAGCATGGGGGAGGAGTATCTGTGTGCCCTGAGAGAGCTGAGCACAGATGTTCCAGGGGGTCCTTGACTATTAATAATAAATATTAACAGTAATTACTATAAATCCCTTCAACTGGCATTTGTTTTCAACCCAAAAGATCCCAAAGGAAGTTACACAGAGTGTGGGACAAAACTTAGCCCATCAGACATTGATGCAAATCCCAATGAAGTCCTTGGGAATTCTACACATGTACCTGAGAACAGAATTTGGTCCCACATAGAGAAAAAATCACTCACCAGTGGGATGCAGCCATCTCTGGAGTGGACATTGGCAGCCGCTCCAGAGAAAATTAAATAATCTATAACCAGTTCTCAGGCCCAACTCCTTGTTCCCCCATGGACTGACCTAGCCAGTCTTTTTTCTGTCTTACTCTTTTAATGTTGTTTTAGCTCCAGATAGTGTCAGTGTCGGTTATTTTCCTTCAGTGAGCCACGAAAAGCACCTACGGCATTTTGTGCACTCAACCTGCAGGCAATCTGCTAAAACTCAAGTGCTCATTGATTGGAAAACGATGCAACAGTTCGCTAGCTGGAAACATTATACTATGCAATAAACATGCTTTTCTATTGTCTCCTCCTCCACCCATCACAAAAAGCATCACTGAGCCCTTCATGTTCGGAAGAAACTAGAGAATTAAAACGAGGATAACTTAGAAAAGAAAGGAAATTGCTCAGGAGGAGCAAAGCTGGCTGAGTGGGCCTTTGACTGGACGTTATATAACCCAGATGTTCCAGCGTTTGTGACTATGTTTAAGGTGCGAGCACAGTTGATTTGATTTGCCCTCTTTCCCTCAGACCCACAGTAACCTGGGGTGGCTCTTTGTAGTATCAGTTTTCTCCAACACTTTTAACTGCACTGCCATGGAATAATCTTTATTTTCCTGCCAAAAAGATTGACAAAAACAAAATTGTTTTGTTTTCCTGGAAAGTACTATTTGGTTTTGTTTGTGGTTTTTGCCAGAAATAACTCCCTGCCCCCATCCACCCCCAAAAGAAAATACTGGGGTTTTGTCAACCACAAACATAAAGTTTGTTAAAAACTCAGCCATTTGACGCTACAGTAAAAGCAACCAAACAAACAAAAAGGAACCACACGTCACTTTCCATGTTAAAAAAGAAAGGTTCAACTGAAAGTTTTCCTACCAGCCCCGGTCGAGATGATGGGAGTTTTCTGGCTGCTGTGGCTTATTTAGATCATTGATTTTGAGTGTGATGAGTCACTGGCATAATCATTTGCCTTAAATGTTGAGATTCTTTTGGAGTTTACTGCTTTGATTGCCTCAAGACTGCACCAACGACTCCACCTTCCTGGCATGCTGTATTTCTATGGCTTTGGAGTGAGAAGATCTCTTTCTAACAGCAGGGCTGTGACCTGCCATTATGACAGTAGAAAAGGCATTAAGGGGGGTCACAGCCCTTCCCTGAGCTTCAACTCCCCTTCTCAAGCAGGTGGGTGGGCAATGGATGGACCATTAATTGTGCCGCATCTCGACAAGTGCCAACTAGTACAGCTAAGCCAGAGTTGCACATGAAGTCATCTACTACTGATATGGACCAGCAGCAATTTATTTCCCTATGTTGAGTCACAATTCTATCCCTGCTCTGCTCTTAGGGATATAATTTAATGTAAGAATTTAACCCTCCTGAAGTACTGATCCTTGGTGCTATCTCTTTCTATTAATTTTCTTTGTTCTTGTCTCCTCTGCTACATTTGATGGGGTGACGTTCAATCCTTTGAGGTTCTATTAGGGTTTCTTCCAGTCACGGTGACATTACAACATCCTCTCTGAAGAAAATGGAGCTGCTCAGATCTCTTGAGGCTTCTAACAAGTGTTCCCACCTTGGGTGCTTTGAAGGCATCTGCCTTGATGTGGATGTCTAAATCAGTATCTGATGTTTAGCCCTACTTCTCTACCTGGTACAGAGAGGTATTGACACAGAATTGCGTTAAAGTTTGCAATATAAGTGCAGAGCAACCTTCATAACTGAGTCCACATGTCAATGCAGAGTAGCTGTTTGGTGTCTGACACATTAAGGCCATAGAGTTAAAGTAAATGGTGTCTCCTGAGACTCATGTAAACCGAACCTCTTCTCAGTCTGGAGTGCTTTTGAAGGTGTCTGTCTTGTAATGATTGCCTGAGTGAGGATCTAATATGTTGCCTTTCAGCTCTGCTTGATGGAGAGAGGTCTTGACACAGGGAAGCATCAGAGTTTGTGACACCAGTGCAGAACTATTCGTGAACCAGTGGACCGTGCAACGTGGACGCATGAGATTCCTGCAACACAGGATGGATGAAGAAAAAGCGCTAATGAACTTCAGTCTTTGCTAATGCAACTCCACACTTCAGGGTGGTGATGCGCTTCACTAAAATATATCTGTTCTAATGCACTGCTCTGTAGTTCAAATCTCTCAGCATTGGTAGTGGGCCGCACCACGAAGCTCCAGGAATAGGATTTAATGTAACAAGGCCTGTCCAAAAATAGCGGAGTGCAAGTCATTTGACATTGGCCCAATACTGCTCCATGTTGCTATCAAGTCACCCTACATGGAGGTGGTTTTATTAGGTTGACAGGAGAGCTCTCTCCTGACAGCATAGAGCAGCTACACAAGAGATCTTACAGCAGTGCAACTGCATCAGTATAGCTGTGCCACTGGAAGTTCTCTAGTGTAGACATAGCCTTTGATTGCAACTCAGTTGTGTTATATTCTTGTTTACTTTAACCTGCAAATAATCCTTATTTCCTTTTCCTGCTTAATAAATGTTGAATTACCAAATTGGCTACAGGCATTGTCTTTGCTGTGAGGTCTGAGATACAAATTGATCTGGGTAAGTCACTCGACTCTTGGGACTGGAAGCAACCTGAGTATTTAGTGATTTTAGGTGTGGCCATTTATTACTAAGGCCAGCTTGCCTGGGTGGCAAGATTGACTGTAGAGTCTAAGGGAACTGTCTGTGGCTCCATAGTAAGACTGTTACAAGGAGTTCACATTTGGTTGGTGAAGTCTAATTATAGAACATATTGCCAGTTTGGTGTGTCTACCATGTTTTTGATAGTTTTCCCGGAGGTCAGCACTCATGACTGTGAGCCACTCCAGACCATGTGATGGTGATTTCTAAGATAAACCAGATGCCAGGAGAGAGGTACATTTGGTCAGCAATCTCTATTGAGCAGGCTGAGAATAGTTAAACAGGTTCTAATGATATCAGCTAAGTGACTTGTTCCATATAATACAGCTATAAACTCACAAACACAACCTCTAGAATAGGAAAGAAACTTAGTAGGAAAAAAATATTAGAAATAGAAGGCAACTTGGCAGCTCTAATGGTCTAATTTTCATTCACAAAATAGCTTATAAACCATTCACACTGTTCTACCAACACCACCTTCTTTTGATTTATAGTATTTTCATCTTTTATGGGTTCAGGATAGAATCAATGGCCTGGAAGAGCACAGTCGGATAATGTTTCCCAGAAGATATATTAGAAAAAGATGCTGCCCTTGCAGCTTTTGATGGACTTGGATATTGGTCCACAGGTTGTTTGCTTTCTCTTTAGTGATCTGAAAACGGAAGACCAGATGATGTCCATAAATGTTCCAATCTGTGTCTCTCCAATTTAATTAGCACCAATTGCTTTGGAAATAATGGCCACATTTTGATAAGTTGGAAGTTCTTAATTAAAAAAAAATTGCTGACAACATTCCCAGAACTGTACAAGATATAAAAACAAGTTGCCAGACTGGACAAGAGCACAGGTCTGTTTTGCCCAGTATCCAGCGGCTAGTACCAGTTGCTTCAGAGGAAAAAAGTGGTATTAGGTGATACCTGGTTCTACAGTTCGGGGATAACCTGGTTCTATAGGGAAGTTTCCTCTGGAGCCTTACAGAGGTTAGCTTGTGCTCAGAAGCAGAAGGGTTTATATTAGAACTGATTTAAAAACCTGATTTTTTAGCAAGGACAGCAGAGTAAGTACTTCCTTTTGCTACAATTATCCTCACAGATGCCTGAGATGTGTGGAGGCCCTTGTATTCCTCTTTTACAGATGGTTTGAAGAAGCACTGAGAGAACAAGTGTGTTGCTTAAGGTTTCACAGGATGGTTGTGGCAGAACCTAGTTCTCTCACATTCCCATCTAGCACCCTGGATGATCTTTCTCTGGTACCCGACCTAGAAACCAACTTTAAAATACATTAAGAGACCAGCAATAATGATTGAAGGCTCTGACCTACCTGAGACACTACCTCACTCAACATGTCTCCAACCCAGGACAACAGGAGCAGCCATGTTCCAGTCCTCCAACTCACAGCCTGCAGACAAAAGTTTATGTAGGACCCATGAAGCCCAACCCAAGTGTGAAGCATCCAGCCGGACTGACAGAATCCCATAGTGGCTGACTGGTCCACTGGTCCCACTTCAGCCAGTAGCAGGCACAAAAATTGTCTACTTGATTTAAATAAAGAGGTAATTTGCATATTGAAAACAATGCAACAATTTTCATTTTTCAGTATAGTCACCTGTGCTGTATATGGCAAGGGATATTTGAGGAAAGACTCCTTCAGCATTCGTCGGGGTTACTCTCCTGTCAAACCTATAAAACTCATTCTGACATCAATTATGGCAACTCACAGATAAATGTGTAATTACAGGTATAGGGATGGGGGAGGGGGGCAGGGGAGAATCAAGCCAAAATGAAATGGTTTTGAGAGTGGAGGGACATTTCAAGCCTTGTTGCCAAAGCTAAGAATTCTTCCTCCAGGACAATTATAATCTGAGTTCTCTCTTTCTTGGGTATCAGTTTTCTCTTTGTTATTCATCAGCAAGACAACCTCTCTTCACTTAGTTTATTTTAAAATGCTGTGTGAACTCAACTCCTACAAAGCACTAATACTTAGACATAAATGGTGATTTCTAGCCCAAAGATTTCTTACATGTTTTAAGAGGTATGCATTCATCACTGAGGGTCGGTCATGTCTGGAGTAAGCATTGCAGAATGAGAATCCAGAACTCTTAAATTGTGTTCCTGGTTCTGTCACTACTATGTTGTGTGATGTTGAGTTTTGCAGAACTGAACTCTAGGTAGGGACAGCTGATGTGCCTGTATATACAGTAGAAATAGTTTTGACAGCGGAAATGCAACTGTCCCTGCGGTGTGGTATATTTTACAGTGAACAATAATGCAAATCATATTTATCAGACAGCAGAAAATACTCCTCTACTCAGAAAAAAAGACCAACATGGATAATTTAGTTGGCCAGGAGATACACCGAATCCTGCTCCTGTAATATGTGCCATGGAATGTTAATGATCATATTTCATCAGGAAATCAAATCTCATCTGAAAGATGGCTGATCCAGTACCAGAATACCCTTTATCAACACACTGTGGCAGTTGGGTACTGAGTCAGATGGAACACCACCCCCCACTGAATCACAACATCTTTTCCTTTAAGAGCCAGGTTAATCATAGAGGTCGCCTATCCTGATCTGATTTGGCACTGTTTAGTAGAGCAGGTAAGGAATCTTTTTTTTTTATTCCCCCTCCTCCACATGCACACCAGAAAATTCCCCTTCATCAAAAATGAAATGATCCTTGAGAAAGGGTCAGTTTAAACAAATTCCTGGTTTGAAAAAATAACTTCCAAAGTTGTTGAACAGGCCTATTCAACATTTTTGAAATAGAAAAAGTTCAGCTTTTCAGTTTGAAGTGACTTTGTTTAAAATTTTAAATTAAGGTTAAAAAAAAAGGAAAAAAATCTCAATTTAAATGAAATGTTTTGAAATTGTCAAAAAAAAAACACCACATACCAAAAACCCCAACAACATTTCAATTAAGTGGATGTATTCTTTTTGGATTTTCAATTACATAAAAGCAGTCATAGACCAAAAGTCCATCTAGCCCAGTATCCTGTCTACTGACAGTGCCCAATGTCAGGTGTCCTAAAGGGAATGAACAGAACATGTAATCAAGTGATCCATCCAGTCAATCATTCCCAGCTTCTGGCAAACAGGCAATGGACACCTCACCCCTGCCCATGCAGGCTAATAGCCATTGATGGACCATGAACTTATCTAGTTCATTTTTAAACCCTTTACAGTGTTGGCCTTCACAACATCCTCTGGCAAGGAGTTCCACAGGTGCACTGCATTGTGTGAAGAAATACTTCCCTTTTTTAAAAAAAACCTGCCACCAATTAAATTCATGAACATTTTGGAGATTTTGGCTTTTCTTCCTACAATACAGCCTCAAACTTATGAACGCCAGAGTTATGAACTGGTCAGTCAACAACACACCTCATTTGGAACCGGCAGCAGCATACCCCCCCCCCCCCAGAAAAACACCCCAAAAACCCACCACTACTAAGAAATTAAAAGAGAAGATTAAAAAAAGATTCAACAAGTTATGGAAACTTTCTGTGCTTTTTAAATTTAAATTAAGATAGTTAAAAGGAGCATTTGTTTTCTGCATAGTAAAGGTTCAAAACTGTATTAAGTCAATGTTCTTTCTAAAGTTTAAAACTGAGCAGCCATAATATTTTGTTCACACTTACGAACATTTGAGAGTTACGAACAACCTCGATTTTCTAGGTGTGTGTAACTGAGGTCCTACTGTATTTGATTAGGTTTTTGAAATATCAAACTCCTGCAGGATGGGAAAACTGTTTCCCATCCAGCTCTAAAGTTTAGTTGTGAGAACAGAGACATATATTGAATTGTGGCATGGTCTCCCAAAGCATGCCAGGGAAATCTTGTTGACTGAGTTATTTAGAGCAATACTGGAGAAAGCACTTTAGAATATATTGTAGGAAAGATTCTTTCACTGCCAGGTGGGTAGACTGAACAAGTCTATTTTGTCCTTAATTTTATATTATAATTTGAGTTCACCTTTGCAATGCACATCATTTTAAATTCCTGGAAAATCTATTGTTGATATCAGTGCATCTGTTATTGGTAGGATGACCAGATGTCCCAATTTTATAGGGACAGTCCCAATTTTGGGGTCTTTTTCCCACACCCACCCTAATTTTTCACATTTGCTGTCTGGTCACCCTGGGTGTTGGTGTCAGCTGAACAGGCTGAATCTCAACAGGTTGCAAGAAAAGGATGAACAGTCATGTCCTGCCTGAGTTGAAGATGCAAGGACACCAGAAAGCCATTAATACTTTGCAGTTCATCTTACCATTATAGTTCATCTCTTTGTATAATTTGTCTGAATATTTTAAACCAATCCTCAGTAATGACAATAGAAAGGCTTGCTAGTCATCCAGGCCTTTCAGCAACACTCTGTACCACCTGAAGATCATTAA
Source organism: Sternotherus odoratus (assembly GCA_032164245.1). Classification (NCBI taxonomy): domain Eukaryota; kingdom Metazoa; phylum Chordata; order Testudines; family Kinosternidae; genus Sternotherus; species Sternotherus odoratus. The sequence goes on from JAVMKO010000007.1 coordinate 100,489,727, forward strand.
GGTGTTAATCATGAAATGAAGGAGAGAATTTGCTGAACTTTAGGAGCACTTAATGCAAAGATTCCATGCTGACATTTTTAAATACGGTGGAAAAATGAATAATATGCATCACTCCCCATATCACACAGGCAAAATAGCTTGATGAGCCAAACTGGCTAATGGCCAACAGCACATGAGCATCACTCCTGGCAGGTCTGATTGGCCATCCTATATATGTGACACATCTTGCTGATGGATTGTAGAACAATATTAATATGATGCAAGGAATGACTGGTTTAATTTCTGCTGAGGTCAAGGTTGGTTTAAGCTCTGTTTGACTCAAGACCTGGACCAAAGCCCACTGAATTTAATGGGAGCCTTTCCACTGACTTCAATGGGCTTTTCATCAGGCCAAAAGAGGTTTTCCGAGTTGAATCAGGGAAGGAAGAAAAGGGACACACCACGAATGAAGTGGTGCATGAAAAAATTGAAAAGCCCTCACATATTCTTGATCTGCACCCACGTCTTTCCCTCTGGTGAGATGAGCAACCTTACAGCAAATGTCTTGGGTTTGAATTCTTCAGGAGAAATTGCTTGCTGCCAAATTCAGATAATTCAAGGGTTTACTTTTATCCGATACCACACATTTATTACTCTCCAGCTGCTTGCACAGAAGAAAAATCATCCAAAAAGGGGGGGGGGGGGGGCGGGAAGACATACAAAGTTGCAACAACACAGAATGGATCATCTTCTATCAAGCTCAGACACCCTCAGATACTTCTAGTCTCGCTCAAGGTTGAACTCCCTTTAATTGTTCATCTTAAAGCAGCAGGAAACAAAATGATGATCATCAGCAGGTACTTAGAGAAGAGCAAGAAGCAGGATATGGACTACTCTATTAAAACTTCCTGGTGTTTAAGTGCCCATTGCTTCAGAGCAAAGGATACCATACTTGTGCACAATGAAGAGCATATCCTCATTATAATGAGGAGTGTCTTACCAGGGAGACATCCTTAAACAGATGAGCGAACCAAGGAATCAAATGGACAATTAGTTGGCTTCATTTTCCTACAAGGTAGTTAAGTGGCTGATAAATAGGGGGAAATTAAAAAATTGCTCAAAGCTAGGCACTGAAGAGGAAAGAAAGACAATTTAAATGGCAATGACTTTCAGGTTACACCGAATTATCAGTGTTAGCCTGAAAGACACAAACATACACCCAAAACAGTCAGAATGGCTTCTGCTTTACAGGAAAACACAAACAGAATTTGCTCTACTCTGAGGACACAAGCAGCCACAAAGAGAAATAGACTAATCGTTAACACATCAAAAGATCAGAGTTCTGTTCTTGGATCATACAAGACTACCGTCCAACACTGGGCATATCATTTAATCTCCCTTCCCCTCAATTTTTCCATGTCCAAAATGGGAGTGGGAGGGAGTGGCTGGGGATAGCAGGAGTGTTGGTTGCGTCCCACCAGAATATTTGAGCCAGTGCAAAATGGGGAAAACAAGTGTCAGATTATACCAGCAATACGTTACTAAGATACTTTGCCCCAAGAACAGGAAGGAAGCAGTGGAGGAAATGTGATTCAGACAAGGCTACTCCTGAGTTGTTGCATTTTGCTAACCATTCATCATTCAAGGCTGGGACCAAAGTCACAATCGAGCTCAAAGCGATGCTGTCACAACCTCTTTTGTTTACAGAGTAAACCTCAAGTGCACACCTGCCAAGCTATTGTGGGTTAATCCTAGCCTAGTTCCATGTATGCTCAATTCCACAATTGTAAATTCACGTGATGCAGATATATTTCTAGAGGTCTGATGAAATTTAGACCCTTAAGCCTAGGATGTAACTTTAGGCACAACACTGAGAAATCGATGCAGTAGGAAAATGGGACAGTTATGTCCCAGATACATCCTTCCAAGACACCATTCATACTTTTGTTCTTGCTCGGGGAGCTGGGGTAGTAATTTATTTACTACTGATCTATAACAAATCACAGTGTAACAAATAGGGTCATTTCCTGCAAGACATTGGAAGGGCCTTCTTGCATTAAGTTTATGAATTATTGTGGGACAGTACCGTATGTAACTTCTCTAAGATGTGATAGATGTAAGACCTGGGAGTTAAAAAGCCTATATTTAAAATGTCCCAGATAAGTAGGGACCTTTGGGACAATAAATGCTAAGTGGATTTCCTGGAGAATCCCTAGGGGGAGATTCCTATAAATTACTCAACTCTGGTTATGCAAACTCGCGGCCTTTTGAAGCTACATTCTGAGAAGAGGGCTTTTGTCTGCTGATTACCTGTTAGAGAAGTCAAAGGCCAAAGCTGTATAAAGAAATGGCTGAACTGCCCAGCCTTGGTTCTAGTTCTGAACTTAAATGGATGAGTTGGTATCTGAGAGGAAAACCCAGCTGGGGATTTTGAAAAAACTAACACCTACCAGAGCGCTAGGCTGGAGTTGGGGAAGGGGCTCCAGTAAGCTTTTATGCTTATGCTTTTACACATATGCGTAGATTCTTTCATTCTTTTTTTTTTCCATAATACTTTCATCCAAAGAATAAGTGTGTTTGCTTTGAAAAGAGCCGCACAGTAACTGAAAACTGCAGGCAAAACATTGATCAGAGCTAGGGTGGCCACTGATGCATCCCCAGAATATTGGGCATTCCAATTCTTCTGGAAATGGCCTGGGCCCATCCCCACCTGTGTGACCTCCACCAGGCATCATCGGTCACATCCCCCCCACCTCGAGAAGTAACCACCCACCTGTTTCAACAACCAAGTCAGCAGGTGTCTTTGTGCTCAAACCCAAGGGCCAGGGAGCCCACACAAGGAATAATGGAGGGTCTTACCCTCTACTTCTTCCCCCGAGAAGGAATGCAATCCAAGTCTAGCCTTTGCTGCTGGCTACTTGCTTGCAGTAACTCTGCACCACAGAGAAGCAAAGAAAGTAAGCTACATCACACTGAAACATCAAGGGAACTTTTGTGGAGAAGAATATGCATGTTTGACAGCCCCGGTGTGATAAGTATATCAAGATTTAGTGTCCCTTTATTAGTTTCTCAGTACAGGAGAACCCTGTGGCTGCCAAACCTGAATCATTACCCTCATTTGTCATTATATAATCAGTATGAAAATGGTGACTACCTGGATATTTTCCTGGACATGAGGTGCTCTAACTAAGTACAGCTAGATTGCCGTTATTGCATCACTGACTGATTAATGTCCCTTCTTTATTTTCATTCCCTGTACTGATACAATGCATATGTCACTGAGTAATTATGCCCAGTGATTGCTTCTGAATTATGCCCTTGACAACCATGCGTCTTTGTCATTGATATTCCAGGTTTGCTCATACTCTTGAACCCTTTCCCTTGCAGTCAAATAAACCATTACTCATCTGATAAGGTTTAATTGAACTGAGGGACAACATTGGGGCTTTATCCCCATTGCCTTATCTGTTACACACACACCTTAATCATTCTAGCCCCAAGAATCCGCCTGACGTAGGACTTCCTGCAAAGTCCCTGAAATAGTTCAGAAGTTTTGGAAAAATCTCCCAAAGCACCAAAAGAACCAGCCACATCTGGATGGAATGAGGAAGCCATTTTGACAAGACATAGCAGCTCTACACAGCAATGGAAGCAAAGGAGTGGAGAAAGATAGTGGGCCAAATGACTTACTGAGTGTCCCCTCACAGAAAGGGGCCATTTTACAGGCACCTGGCCCCTACTAGTTGTCTCCTGTGGGCCCCTTAAGCACTCCAGACAGGCCTGGTTACAGCTGTCCCACTCCATTCTGGGGCTGGCTTAATATCGAAGTTGACACAGACCTCAGAACCTTTAACCACAAAACAATCCGCAACACTAAGCCCCAAATCAGAATTCAACAGTTCATATTTAACTGCATTTCTTCAGCCACGTAGAGAGCTCTCTCTCGGTCAACCTGTTCCACCTGAAGCCTCCAGTCCCCAGCCCTTTCTGGCTGGAGCCGAGCCCTCTGGCCCTGCATCCTTTTCCTGCTACGGTCTCCTGCTTCCAACGTTTCTCTCAACACTCCCCTCCTTCAGCTTCCTGCTGTCTTTTATATTTGAATTACCTAACTCCCCTCAGGGGGAGGGGTCATCTTCTCATCAGGGCTGACTCAACCCCAGGGTCTTCACCCTTGGGGCAAGCCACCCTGTAACAGGTGCCAAGAAGTATTGTGAGCTTCATCAGTCGGATGCCAAGCTCTGATCTAGAGGAGATGTTTCGAGTTCTACTTTAACAGGAGGTAATTCCCTTTCCGGAATCTGTTTCTGAAGGAGAAATAATATGATAATCAGCAGTCCAAAGGGACACCAGTCAGTAATAGACAAATAAATGTTCAGATAGTCATCTTTAGTGCTCAGGAGAGGTACTTGGTTGACAATCCTGGAAACCTTAGTCCTTTGCACATCCAGGGTATCAGAAGAAGCAGAAAGAATAGGACCGTCTTCATAGCAGTCCAATCCCTGACCACATTTATCCATATGAGGCACTTTATTTAGGAATTACATCACAGCTCTGGCATCCTCCTGACTCTTAATGGGCTGTGTATTCCTGTGACTGAAACCTTCTCTTCTTAAGGAGGAAAGCTGCAGGCTCCCAAAGGTCCCTTCCTATGCAACACAATGCAATCATTTGAATATTTTAATAAAAAGCAGCCTCTTACAAGCTCTGCCAATTGTCCTCGTAAATAGAGCCATGTTAAATCCATCGCTGATGTGAACGGTGCCTGAAGCTACCTTAAAGGGGAATTACAAGTAGCATGAAGTTGTTCAGCATTTTTTGTTGCCAGCAATGTAAAGGGAATTCATTAGGAAATGGAGATCACATGAGCCGTGTTTGCTGTGGTGGAGTATTAATTATGCACCAATATTTCTTACTATTGTGAAGTGCAGGTTTGTAGCTTTTGTCTTCCAAACCAGCAAGAGTGGATTAGAGAATATGCCTCTTGCATAATTGTGGAATCCCAAACAATGGATATGTAGGAAAAAAATTAAGGAGAATTTCAAGATTTCCTGATATTTTAATTTGGGGGGGAGGGGAGGAAGAGATTCATAAATTGAGCTGTTTATTTCTTTAAAGACAGGAAAGAACAACTCTGCTGCTTGTGTAACTGTGAAAGCAATTTTAACCCACAAACCTCCTGGGTGTGGGATTCTGTCCCATCTATGGGGGGAATGGGGGGAGGGATGTGAAGATCAGCAGCCTGAGCTAACATCCAGTTGGCTTTAAGATCATGAGGTAGAAGCTTATGCACTGAGGTCCAAAGTTTGAGCCCATCTGCCGACAACCTGTTGGTGTTACACACTGAGAGAGACTGAAATGTAGATGTGAGGTGATTACCACCCTTTTATTCTCGCAAGAGGGCTGTCTTTTCAGCATACTTTAAAAAAATCAAATCCACCATGGCCGGCACAGACGTGGATCATGGAACGTTTCCATAACAGAGATTTTTGTTATCACTTGTCATGGTAACGAAATAATTTGGTACCATATAGATCATTGGGGTACCAAATATTTTGTGAAGGGGTCATAGCAGGTGTCTATGACCAGGTTATGGAGGGCGGATTATGAATGTGCCATTGATATGTGTGTATCTTTTTGGAACTGAAGTTATGAATATTGAATATAGGGTGCCTGTATTTCAAACTTATGCTTGGCTTCTGGGTGAAATCTCAGACAAGCTGGTGTTAACTTGAATGGCCTGCCTGATGGCCCATTAAAGGGCCATCAACTGCACAGTGAACTCTGTCCACACCCGAGGAGCCTCCCCAGGAATGGGACATGCCTGGGCAAAAACTGAATCGTTGAGAGGCTGGTGATTGGACCATGTGGCTATGGACCTCCAGTTTGCAATCGGACTCTGCATAAGGAGGAGGAGGGTCTTCGCCCACAGGAGGAAGTCTATAAAGCCTGGAAGAACGTGCTCCATTTTGTCTTCTACCTTCAGCCTGCAGCCTGTCTTGCTTCCAGCTCTAAATGGACTTTGCTACACAGGTGAACTCTGGACTAAGGTGCTGACCCATCCCTAAATGGGATGCTTTCTAAAGACTTGGATTTAAACCTGCTGTTATTCTACCTTTGCTGCAAGCCTGAACCAAGATATTTGCCATTACTGCATGTAATTGATTTCTTTTAACCATTCCTAACCCTCACCTATACCTTTTTCCTTGTATAATAAACTTTAGTTATAGATTCTAAAGGATTGGCAACGGCGTGATTTGTGGGAAGATCTGATTTGTATATTGACCTGGGTCTGGGGCCTGATTCTTTGGAATTGGGGAGAACTGTTTTCTTTTTTTGGGGTATTGGTTTTCATAACCATTGATCCCCAGGACAGGTGGCTGCTGGTGGTGATACTGGGAACCTGGAGTGTCTAAGGGAATTGCTTGTGTGACTTGTGGTTAGCCAGTGGGGTGAAACCAAAGTCTTTTCTGTTTGGCTGGTTTGGTTTGCCTTAGTGTGGAAAAGCCCCAGCTTTGGGCTGTAATTGCCCCTTTTGAAGCAATCTATCCTGATTTGACAATCACAGTTGGATCCCACCAGGAACAGCACCGTCACATCACTGTCATGGGCCAACATTTGCAAACCTGGGTGCAAACCAGTTTTGTTCAATATCTTTATCAATGATCTGGAGGATGGTGTGGACTGCACCCTCAGCAAGTTTGGGAGGAGTGGTAGCTATGCTGGAGGGTAGGGATAGGATACAGAGGGACCTAGACAAATTAGAGGACTGGACCAAAAGAAATTTGATGCGGTTCAACAAGGAGAAGTGCAGAGTCCTGCACTTTGGACGGAAGAATCCCATGCACTGCTACAGCCTAGGGACCAAATGGTTAGGCAGAAGTTCTGCAGAAAAGGATGTAGGGGTTACGGTGGACGAGAAGCTGGACATGAGTCAACATGAGTCGTGCATCCGACGAAGTGGGTATTAGCCCACAAAAGCTTATGCTTCAATACTTTTGTTAGTCTTTAAGGTGCCATGGGACTCTTTGTTGCTTATGCAACAGAAATGCAGCTCAAGGAATCCAGCCCCTAGCCTTTACCTGTTGGAGCTTTGTTCTGCTTAGATGCGTGCCCTAAGAAATATCTAAACCAAGACTGACTGCATGTCTTGAAACTTTATATTTTCATCACATACCAGCTAAGTTAACACACTGCACTGTTTACAGTCCTGCACTATAATATATTTTGAAACGATTTACCTTGTTCTGAGTCATTTGTGTCATAATGCTCTCCATAGGTGCCCATAAAATAAAAATGTAAGCCTCTTTTATTGGAGGCACTACATCTTAATTGAAAATATTAAAGGCTCTTGCTTTCCTGCTGTGTTTGTGTGTGTATGGTAGGGGGGAAGGGTACATGCCTCTTCTCCATTTAGTTGGCTAATCATATGATTTTTTAATAGAATATTTGTGAAAGAAAATATGAAGCCAATTTAAATTCAAAATGGATTTGGGGATATTTAAGTGATTATCCCAAAATAGCAGAGGGTACATGAGATAATAAACATCTGCTACATTCATGACCAGTGGCCTCACTGTTTATGAGCTTGGAGATATTCATGCTTCTCTTTGGGTTATATTCTAGTCCTAATTTCCCCCTTGTTTTACAACTCTTTTCTGCCTCTAAAATTTTAAATTTATTAGCAGTTTTTTTGTCCTTTCCCTCTCCCCATCTCCCTTTGTTTTGACGATAAAGGGCAAGTCACACAATCCAGAAGCCTTTTCCAAGAAACCTCTCCACCAACAGAGGATTCGGCTGTTTCCCCACTTACCAGTTCCACAAAGCCTTTTCAGCCCTAAATCTGGAATAGGAATTCTGAATTGAAAGTGGCTAAGGATTCAGCTGCCATACAATTGTATTTATTGCATGCAAATACTGGGTTAAGCTATAATGTTTTCTCTTTTTTGGGTCTCTTTTCTGGGGACTCAGTTGGACAACGAGTTGTGACTGAAAGCTTTATTCTGGCTCTCCTTCCCTACCATCTTTCCCTTATCTCAGAAGACTTTCTGCAATTTGAAAAGTTTTCACAGCCTGAATCTGGTCAAACTCTGGGAAATTTTTCAAACCAAAAAAAAAAAAAGGGGTGGGGGATTGGATTGATTGAAATGTTTTGTTTTGATCATTTCACAATGTTTGATTTTGACTTAAAAAAAACCACACTAACTTCATTAACTTAAAATACAGCCTCAGAATTATGAGCACATCAGGAACGCAGATTGTTCGTAACTCTGAACAAAACCGTGTGGTTGTTATTTCAAAAGTTTACAACTGAACTTTGACTTGATAGAGCTTTGAAACTTTACTACGCAGAAGAAGTGTGCTGCTTTCCCTTTATATTTTTAGTCATTTACATTTAACAGAGTACGGTACTGTATTTGCTTTTCTTCTCTTGTTTCTGCTGCTGCTTGATTGTGTACTTCTGGTTCCAAAGGAAGTGTGTGGTTGACTGGTCACTTTGGAACTCTGGTGTTCATACCTCTGAGGTTCTACTGTATATTTCTAAATGGAAAATCAGTTCAAGCTGAAAAACAGTTCCCCCCTCTTCCCCATGAATGAATGAATCAAAAATGGGATGTTTTGACCATTGTGAAACTTTTTCAAAATAGAAAATGTGTCTAAATTGACCCTTTCCTGCAAAATGTTTCCATTTCAATCAATCAGCATTTTCTAACAACAATAAAAAATTATCTGTGCTATTTGTTATTCTGCATGCATCAGTCCTGTGTCCTTTTATATGTCTCATAAATAAATAATCATACACTTCTTAATCTCTGCTCGTATGGAAACCTTCTCCATCTTTAATATTTGTTGCCATTTTCGGATTTTTTTTAATTAATATTATTTCTTGTTTCAAGGCTAAGCAATCACAACTGAACCTAGTATTTCAGTGATCATGTCATTTAACTTAGTCTAGATTAGTTCAGTTTAAAACTTTACGGAAAAAGAAGTGACAAAATAAAAAGATCTTGCCAGGATTTACACTTCAGTGATGTCCAAGTTATCCCATTAATTAAACAGTAAGACATGGCAGGGCATGAACTGTATTGCACTCATTCACACCTTGGGTTAAATGTTCAAAGTGGCACTTGGAAACTTAGTCACACAACTCCCATTAAAGTCAGCAGAGTCGCAGGGTTAAATGTCCACACTGTGTTTTGAAAAGGCAGGCACTATTTTGTCATTAGGCACAGTCGTTCAGGGCATGCATCTGATTAATCTTTACTTGTAAGTCATTCTCATCAGCCCTTGGACTCGTTTTTTGTTGCATGCTCTTGAATTCCTTCCAGTTTATTAATATTTTTCAGCACTTGACTGTTCCTCTTGAAAAAAAAAAACATGTACCATTAACGATGACGATACAGGTTTGAGCCTCAAAATTTGGATCCCAGTTTGGAGCTGAGTTTTTGATTCAGATCCAACCCTAATTATCATGTTTTATTTGGGATAAAAAAAACAAACTAGGGTGATTTGGGTTGTAAAATGTAAAGGGAGATGCAGTACCGGCCCTGAAGAGATTGCATTCTAAATTTGGCAGTGTCAACACTGTTGAGCCCCACATTTTACACTGGTAATGGTTTAGGCTTGAAGGTATATTATCTATGTCAAAGATCAGGGCCTTGCTTTTAAATGCTGCTCAGGCACATAGTAAGAAATAGCCATTGACCCAAAGAGCTTACAATCTAAATGGGCAAGACAGACAAAAGAAGTGTTATCCTTGATTTACTACCTGGACACTGAGGCACAGAGAAGCCAAATGACTTAAAGAAGGTCTCATAGAACATCAGGGTTGGAAGGGACCCCATCTAGTTCAACCCCCTGTTTAAAGGGGGATTGATCCCCAATGAAATCATCCAACAGATTTTTACCCCATAGCCATAAATGGCCCCCTCAAGGATTGAATTTACAACCCTGGATTTAACAGGCCAATGCTCAAACTATCCCTCCCCCTGAGCAACCCCAGGTGTCAGACAGGAAATCTGAAGTAAAACATAATTTGAACCCCAGACTCCCATCTCACAGTCCACTAACTTATCACCAACAACATCCTTTTTCACCTGGACTGTTCAGGAATTCCGAGGTTAAATTCCATTCTCTATAGGAGACAAATCTAAGCTGTGAAATTTAGATCAGATCTGGCCTTTGTATCTGACCTTATCCAGTGTTTGGGGAGGTTTGTATCTAATGTGCCAGTGTTTCACCCAGGGCCGGCGACAGGGTGGTACAACGGATACAGCTGTACCGGGCCACGGACTTAAGGGGGGCCCCCCTTAAATGCGGGGTGGGCCCAGTACGCAGCTGTACCCCCTTGTCGCCGGGCCTGTGAGCAAGGCGCGGCTCCGGGCAGCCGCTGCAGCGCTCGTCAGCCCCCTCCCCCGGCACCCAGCAGCCTCCCCCCGCCCCCCTTTGCTTCTCCCGGCTGGGCCACACGGCCAGAGTGCATGCGGGGGCCACGCGGCCAGAGCGCTTGCGGGGGTTGGGACCCGCGGGCGGCGGGAGAGCGGCCGGAGGGGGGGGGGGCGGGGGTGGCGGGAGAGCGGCCGGGGGGGGCGCACAATCTGCGTACGGGGCTCCAAAATTCCTGTCGCCGGCCCTGGTTTCACCTCCTGGAAATGTGGTCCCCTAATAAGTTTTCTTTTCTTCAGCAGCTTCCCTGGGTGTGAAGCTCTGTGCAGCACTTGCAGAAAAGTTTGTCTGTAATAAATAAACCACCACGCCACACACCATAGGTTTAGCAAACATCTACATGTCACAGCCCACCGCACTGCAGGCTGATGTAATGAGACAGAATACATTGGGGGAGTTATTTTGTTTTTCCTGAGGAGGACAAAACTCCTCCGGGCAGAATATTCTTGATAATAATCAGAAGAGCAATTATTTTGCCCCTCAAATTTCCACCAGGCTGAAGAGGAACATATATCTGGAAAGGAAAAATCGGCACATTTCACCTCTGCTTACCCATAGCTCATGCAAACCTGAACTGCAGCTCCGGGGCACAGCTCGAGATTTGATATTAAAGTGTTTCATTTGCAACCAATTATGCTCAGGATTAGATTCCACTGCCGTCTCGCTTAGCAGTATAGTACCTTGATTTCAAACAACCTTATATAGTCCCCCTCCCACTTTCCCCTGTCCCTCAGAACCATCTCCGCCTTCATCAAAACAATTTCATTTGTACTTATGAAAGCATTACAGCCGGTAAGCGGAAGATACAGAATGAGCTTAACCATTGTAGCCTTTTTCCCATCTGAATATCACGAATCTTGTATCTCACCATGGTGTAAGGTCTCTGATTACATCAACCTCTCCAAATTATGCTGAAATAGAGGCCATTCAATTTGCTACAATCAGTAACTTTCGAAAGAGCCCTGCATAATTGATTTCACAGTAATATAGGCATAGGTGAATGAGTACCTCAGCCTCGTTTATACAATGTTTTCTTTCATTCCAAAGTGCAGTATTCAATAGAAATCAATTTTTCCCCCCAACAGTTGGCAGGTAAGGCTTTTGGCACATACAAAGTTGAGAGAGAGGGGAAGAAAGTGCAGAAACATGAAAATTGAAATTGATGCCCTGGGTGATCTAATAAATGCAGACAGGCCTTGGGTGAAATGACTACTCTCGTCTTTTTGTGTTGCAGGCCAGAGTGAGGTTTTCAGATGGGATATGAGCATCTGTTGAAGATTAAATGCAGTCCCACAGTCCCAATTGTCTGTTAGGGTTTCTGTTACTGATCAACTCTCTAGGCTTAAAATATGTATATCTAGCTGGATTTATGATCAGAAGGGAATAAGGGACAGTGGTTTGAGTGTATGTATGGGAAATCCACACACCTAATGTCTCACCATTATTCTCTGCCCTTGAAACGTGGGCACATGCAACCTACATTGATACCACTGTGGCTCTGTGTCTTCCTCCACTGGGTAAACCACTCACAGAGATTTTCAAGACAGCTACTGCTTGAGTTCCTGGACCTGATCCTTTAGCAAGTAGCCACGGCTCATACTTTTAGCCCAAGAGATCCTGGATTCGAGCCCTCACCAAAAATGTTCTCATTGTATCATAATGACACAGGCAGCATTCAAAGAGAGGCCTGACTTTGGGGAGTGACATAGGTGTCTGAGAAGAGGAGGTTGCAATGTTTAACACAGATAATCAGGGTGTGGGGCAAGTGTTTAAACCATCATAAGGTTGCAATGGGAGACAGGAATGAAAGGAGTCTAAATGACCCTATGACTTTTTAAGGAAAAGCCCTTTTTAACCAACAGCAGATTGAACAAATGGAGAAGATTTTAAATGTCTTTCTCCACCAGCTATTAGTCCCCATAAATCCTCTCCCCACAGCAATACCGGATACCAAAACTCACATAGAAGGCAGACGTCTGAGAGACACGTTGCATCTTTCTCCAGTAATGGGCTGAAGACTCTAACAGGGCAGGAACAGTGAATGCAGAAACAGCAGCTGTCTGTCCTAAGTGCTACCTCACAGAAGGCCTGACCCAAAACCCAGTGAAGTGAATGGGAAGCTCTCATAGTGAAATATGAGACTATTAACCAGGATACCAGATTAACCCCTTGCAGTCCATGAATTTTTTTTAAAGTCATCCCACAGGTATGTTCTTCTTTCTGTCCTTCACTTTCCCACCTCATCCAAACAGATGGCACCCCACAACAAAGTGACCTTAGTAGTGCAGTAGGCATGAGCTCAGTAAGCACTGCAGTGTTTCTGGGGGAATTTAAACCGAAAGCTTTCAGGCTTAATATCAATACTGATAGCACTACCAACAGCTCACATGAATCACCCTGTCCTCTGCTGGAAGTGATATTTGTTTAAATTTGGGTCGCTCTGGATAGTTAGGCAACTGACACAACTCATTCCTCCTTTAGGATCTGGGAAGAGAGGGGAGGAAGAGGAAGGGTGAGTACCTTGTGATAAACAAAAAGTTACCTACCAATGAACAACTCCTGCCTAGAAAGACTGAAGCAGTCTATGTCTGTCAGATTGACGAGTGAGCCATTTTATGTGCACTTTCATTCAGTTAGATTATAAACCACGGAGGAGATATATATCTCCAAGTCTGAGACGCTTTTAAAGTTTATGCTGCTTAATTCACTTCAGAATCTGAGTTATTTGGATCTCTGAATTTTATGTTAATATGAACAGAGTTTCTGATGAATCCCATTAATTTTTTTTGGTGGGAGGGTATTGTTTAATTTTACATGAGTAAATATAATTACTCCTTTTGTCACAAGTTCTAATACCAATTTATAATTCATGGAGTTAATTATGTTAACGAGGAGGCAATCACTCCTCAACTATCTCCCCTGTAATTTTAAAGGACTGGATTTTTTTTCCCCCTGTCTCACTCTCACCACTCCTTTTACAATTTCTCTTCCAGCCATGAAGTGGGAGCGTACACAATTCATCTGTGATATAATTATTTACCATGGCAACAGTTTGTGAATGGGATTGTGAAGTTGCAAATAACTAAAAAGAAGCTTAAGTAGAAGAGACTGAAAAAAAAAAAGCAAATACAAAAAACCCTTTTCAAAACAAGTGAAGAGACTTCTCAGGTCAGAAAAGCTTTTGTTCCCCCAAATTAGCATGGGCCTGAAGGTTCTTTTCTCTTCTTCATTGTTGTAAATCTTATTGAGAAACAAACATACATAAATACTTTACGGGGGGGAGGTGTGGTAGGGGTCTTGGGAGGGAAGGGAGAACGGTTATTGACCAGAAGGAAAGAAAAAAAATTGACATGCTGTTTCAAGCTCTGAATCTGACAGTTCCCAGCAAGAATGAGAGATGCTTTGGAAGATCAAATATTGAAAAACTATAGCAAAATGAGGCAGCGCTGTAGAGGTGGTTGATTTTTCTTGTTATATTCATGAGATAAACAGATGGTTCAAATTCACACTCCTACCCAAAGACTTAGAGGCGGGAAGAGGAAATCTACAGGTATAATCTTTGTATTTCACTTGAAGCTGCTGCTGATAAAACCTCCCTCTGCATCTCACTCTGTTCAATCATCTATTGAGTATTTTAGCGCTGCTGGTCTAGAATCAAAGAATTCTATTGATGCTCTTCAAAGGCACACCAAGCTGCATATGAAAAGAACAACAAACCCCAGTCCAGATATGCCATTGTTTGCATTTTACCCACTTGGGAGTAAAGTCACTTATTCCTAACTTACAGCTGTAATGATTTGAGAACCACAATATTTCAGAGCAAAAGATTCAGCGCAGCCAATATGCGCCCTTGGGATGCTAATGAAACCAAGCACACTTTGAAATGTCTTGTGCGCGTACAGTTGTGTGGCTGGTATATACAGGGGGTGTCAAAGGTTATGTCTCAAGTTCACCCATTTTGGGTGAAGGTACATGTTGCACTGACCTCTAATGGCATCCTCTGGGTGGCAGCAATCCTGTCTTCTGGTTTTGAGGTGTGGACGCAGTCTGTCCCCTTCCAGCAGATATAAAGCAGGACAAAGAAAGGGAAAGGCCCTCTTCCTCAGGCAAGAGAAAGGGAAGCACTCCTTTGAGCCCTGCAGGCCGCTTCGGTTCCCACTTTCCTGCATGGTGAAGGCTTAGTCCAGGGGGTTTCAACAGGAGAAAAACCCAGACTGACTCATTTTCTTCCTCACAGGGCTAGGGCAAACAGTATTCTCAGGGCATGCATCAGTAATGGGAAACACCAGTGCAGGAGTCTTAGCATTGTTTGTGTCAGAGTGTCTCCCACACCTGCAGTGAATTTTTCCCTCATTAAGCCTGGCAAGCTGCACAGGTGTGGTAGGTGGAGGCTGATTAGTCTCAGGTATTCTCTAAACCCCTTTTGACTGCTGGGGGGAGGCAGGGCGTAGGTCAGATGCTCCACCACAGAAGATGAGATTTTTCTAAGCACACCCAAGAGAGTTAGCAGTCCAACTCCCATTAAATAGCAAAATGGGACACTTTTGAAAATCCCACTTCCATGTGGACAGGCTGATCCAAATCTCCACAGGAGCGTTTCCATTTACTTCAGTGGGTTTAGGATGAGGGCAGAGAGTGTGCATAAAAGGGTGATAGGCTTAAACATGTTAATTGCCCAAATCTGCATTCATCATCCGCAATGAAGCCGCTGGCGTGAGTTACGTAGCTCAAACCCACGGACACGGTTTTACCGAGCGGCGTCTACCACATAAATGTCACCGTGACAGGAGTGCCCCTGAGGTAAATTGCAGGGCCAAGCGATAAACTGCATTTATCCTCCACTTTTAACTGCCTCACCTGCACGTGCCCACTAATCCATCATCCCTCCACAACTACTTCTAACATCCCGAACAATCACAAGCAAACTCCATTAATAACGAAAATTGCTACCTATTTTTTTTCTCCCTCTGCAACAAAAATGTGGAATTCTCCCCTCAAGCGTCACATTAGTCTGAGATGCAAGAGGGACAGTACTTAATCTGTGTCAGATTTAAGGACTAGTGTTTCACCCTTCTGGGCAAGGAATGAGAAACAACTAAACTACAGAAAGGAGATAGTCTCAGCTTTTCACAGGAAATAAGACTTTGGAGCCAGGTTGGCAGCGGGATTGAGGTGCCACAAGATGCACAAAGGCATCTAGAGGGGTTTTTCAAAAGTGCCTAGGTGTCAGAGAGCAGGATGTGAGCAGTGATGCTGAGTGGCTGGGGCAGGAGTTGATAGCCAGGAATAGGAGCCCAGGGTCAGAATCAGAGGCCAAGGGTCAGAGCCAAAGTCAGAAATCAGAGCTGGGGGGCAGAACCAGGTTACGTGGAGTGAGGAAAGGCAGTGGCAAGGCTGGATCCAGAGCAGAAGCCGGTTTATGTCCAAGGCTGGAAAGAACACAGGAGCCATTGCAGTCATGGGCAAATGTTTTGAGTGGCCACGACCCTGCTTCTGCTGGACTTAAGAGCTGGTCTGTTGTCTCTTCCCACCAATCAAGCAG